>CM042154.1:35957372-36149872 GCA_023376005.1 Doryteuthis pealeii | reverse complement strand
TGTAGCAGCAACAGACCTGCTTTCATACAAAATTCCCCAATCATAGAATCTGGATTTGCCAAAGGTCTTTGAGATAGACAACTCAAAATTAGGACATCAGCATCCTTCAACGGGCTTGTCTCCATTGGCTAAAATTTTAAAAAAGAAAAAAAAAACAGATTTTTCATTGATTGATTTTAACGACATGTCAACCTGTCTAGGGTTATCTTATGCCTAGAAGTTAAAGAATTGCATTCAATGTACCATCATATTCACATTTTTTGTGTAGGAAATTTTTGCACAGTTAATGATATCATGTATTCCTATCTATTACAAATAATTTGTATACAGTTATATGGTTTCAAGTATCCCTTTCCAAAGGTAAAGAATCCAGTCTGTCCTACTATTTACCCATAGCTGGAGGGAGAAGAGATGAATTTATAACTTTCCCAAGAGCATTAGTGTAAAGTGAAATGCAAACTCTGGTCACCATGTCTATTTTCTATGACAATAACCATTACACCAAATAAGCCTCCTTGTATGGTTTCAAGTATTCCTAATTTATGCCAAATTATATGGTTTCAAGTAATTATTTCCATTTAATGATAATCATGTTTGGACAGTTATATGGTTTCAAGTAACTAATCATAATAATCCTTAGAAAACAATTATAGCTTCAAGTAACTATTCTTATTACAAATAATTTACACAATTATAAAGTATTAAGATTTCCTATCAAATGCAAATAATTTTTAAATAGATCTATTTGGCCCATGGATAAGACCCTAATAGGTACTACCACTCCAGGTTAGGGTGGACCTGGGCATAATAGCAATAAAAGAGTACTCTACACTCTCCAGAGTTCCAGAACTTGAGCCTTACCACCAGATGCAGAACACCGCCTTTTAAAAATTTCTATCCGAGAAGCTATTTAGAATTGAAGCTTTTATATTTCAAATGTTAGGTCTCTTTATCTTGAAATAATTCAAAAGTTAAGAACTTAAATGGCTGAAATACAAGCAGTTTGGCATTTGAAGGGTTAGATTATGCAGATCCCAATTTCAAAAGGTCCATTATTAAGGAGAGATGCTACAAATTAAGGTTACTTAGTTTACTAATGCCAAAATATTCATGGACAAATATGGTGTCAGGTGTTATGAGGGTGACTTATATAAGGGTATAATTTGGGGGTAGTAGAAAGATCAAAGTAATTTTTATGGGTATTCATGAAAAAAGATTGGGAAACACAGGTTTAGAGTAGTGTGTGGAGTTAAGAAAATCCACTCTGGTCAACTTACTGGGTCAAACAGAGAGAGCTAATAAAGTCACTCAATCTTATTATTTTATTAGTATTACAGTCGATATCAAGCGGGCACTGGAAGCTATCATGTTTATGTTGGAGATTGGATTCTTGAAATTTGTCATTGTTTATGATATTAGACAAAAGAACACTACATTTCCTTTAGAACTAAAAAAAAAATGCAAAAAAAAGAAAAAGATATAAAAACATTCATTTACCTTGGGATGTGTGGTCAGTGTTGAAGAGCCAGCAATATAGACAATCTGAAAATAGATACATTCATTTTGTTTTTTAAACAGAAAACTTATTGCAAAAACAACATCAGTATCAAACAACTGTTTCAAACTATCCATCTGAAGCAAAATACATCTAAACAAATTTGAATTTTATGCTTAACATCAAAATTTCATAGTATTTTTTCCAAATTTATTATCCTCATCAAGGCATGCCGACAGCACAGATTCCCTTGACTCCATCGCCATCAGTCTCTATTGGATATCAGTCTTGGTAAGTCCTCTAGATGGCATCAAGTGCCTCCACTGAGCTTATGAATGTAAGTTTTGGGTGGCCATGTGTAGGAGTCCATAGAAGAACATCGCTTATGAGCTTATCTTTACTTCTCCAGCAGTGACCACGTCTTACTCCTTTTGATTGGATAGTTTATGAGATTGAAGGTATGTAGCCACACAACCGCTGTTTTGTAAGGTGCTGCTTCCAGGAAATGTTCAATATATATCTATATATTGATTTATGGGTAAATTGTCATATAAATGGGTAAATTATATATGTTGGAATATTTGTGTATATAAGGTGTGCTCCAATTCCCCACCTAGATTTATAGACTAGCCAAGGTCACATGGTTTACTCCTCCGGCCAATCAACAAGCCATACTGCATGGCTGATACATTACTTAAACACGGATACTTGCCACAGTTCACTTGCAATCATCGAGGAGGAACTTACGACCATTGACGAAGGAACGGAGGACTCTTTACCAGAAGAAACAAAGGATTCATTATCGGAGGACTCTTTACCAAGGATCCAATTCCACTGGACAAGCACTCTGGATTAAGGCCTACAGGATGGCAAAACACATTGTAACAATATATATATATATATATATATATATATATATATATTAGTACCCGGTCTATGACCGGACAAACAGGATAGGGGCTGGGTCTATGGACTGGCATTCTTTGCACATCTGTATGGCTGACTTAACAGCAAATTCTCCTGGCAAAGTAGGTGGTGCACCGCACCCCCAAGAATCCCCTGCTTCTATAGATAGATGATTTAACCCACGTTCAGCTCATCCATTAGGACAGCACCAATCAGTCTGTTGTATTTCTTCATCATATTAAACCACCACTGCAGTACCTTTGTCAGTCAGTCAGCTATGTCCTGAGTCAATGGAACCAACATAAAGTCCACAATCAGCTCAGTTCCTTGGGCGTACTCTGCTGCCTCCTGATGGGTATCTCATTTGCTGCCTTGGTACATACTCACACTTTCCCAGTCAGAGTGTCTGATACCCAGTGGTACATGCACACACAGTCTGTCTTCACATGCAGCACCTTGCCCTGCCACTGGAGAGCCAAATTAGATGCCTTTCAACATGGCATTCACTTCAGCTAAGTTGATATGTTGGGTGTCATTTTTAGGTTGCAGCCAACAAGTGTCCTCTAGCACGGTCTCATGCCTCTCCAACGAGCCAGCCATTACCTATCCACGTGTAGAGCTTCTGTTCATAGTCCTTTTGGATCTCTGCCACCACTGGATATTCCGACATCCCATTATACAGTCCTTCAGGTACTCAGTCCTCTGACCACTTCCATGACTCTGAAGGTCGCAGGTGACGGTGAAGTCAGGTTCATTGATGGACGTTGGCCTTATAATAATGCCTCCCAATGCTTTTATTGCATCAATCTCTAACAGCAGGTCAAACCCCAGTGGTTTTCCACATACCAGCAGCACATTGATTTTGGCAGAATCACCTTCGTCCGTGGATATGGTGACCACTCCAACACTGCAATATGCACAGGACATGCCTCCAAGAGACATAGTGTCTACTCCCCCTTTCTTCCAAGACTAGCACTGATCTGCATCCACAATCATCCTGTCAACAAAGATTCTTGCCACCAGGAACAACGCATTTACAGTAATGTTGCCTTGTCTTCTGGTTCGTTTCCCAAACAGTCCCAGGTCCAGTGCCCAACCTCACCACATCAGTAGCACTGTGTTCCACGCTTCAGCAGTCCTTTATATAGTGACCTTTGCTGCCACACCTGTAGCAGGTTACACTGATGCTGGTAGGAATTATAATATTACTGCCGGATGAGCGCACGGCTACAACTTCATCATGGCTTTGGTGCCTAATTGTCAGCACTCTTGGCCTTGCTATTAGGTCCTCCATGGTCAGGGATTCAATGTTTGGTACCTTTTGTAGTCCAATGGAGATGGTGTCAGGAAACCCTGTAATGAAAGTCAGTTTGGTGAGCATTTCCAGCCCAACTCCCATACCATCAATCCAACCAACTGCCTGATTTTGTAGACAAATTTCGCCAGCCCACCTGACCATAGTCAGTTTTCTGTACACTGTGAACACATCATCAATGAATGCTTTCTTTAGCCGGGCCTAGGTCTGATCTATGTCTGTTTGGTCATCAAATTCCATCTCCATATAAAAGGCCAATGTGTCGCCCACCAGATACAATGGCAGCAGGCTTACCACATCATCCACCTGCTGAAGTCTTGGCACTAGCCTCATGTTCTTCAACCATGCTACAACGTCACTCTCAACAGAAAATGACTGAATGATGTCACTTTCGCCATGGTGACAGAGTCAAAATACCTTGATGATTGTAAACTGATCCTGTTATCACTTTTGCAACTAAAGAAGTCCTCCAACAAAGTGATATTCGTAAAATAAGCCCTTCACTCATCTTGTGCACAAGACACCTTTGTTCATGCATTGAGTATCTTTTCTTTCACTACAATTTCATAGTTCAAAGTTGGGAGTGACTGTTATACACAAATAATTACGGTAACCACACACCTTTTCAAATCCAGAAGTAATAATCCAGTTGCTACTTCCAAGGCAGACCCCAGAACTTGTTGCCATTGCAGTCAAAGCACCAAAGAATTCCTGAAAAAGAAGACATTTTCTTAGATTTCAAAAGACAAAATGAATTATAAAATCTCTAAAACCAGCAGAATCAAATTCTTCCCCAATTAGCTAGACAGTCTAAAAATGATAAAAATCTAAATTAACTTTAACATTATTTCTCTCCAACAAAATTTTAAAAAACATTCAATGATGCTGCACAAGTAAATCAATATTTAAACCATAACATGTCTAAATATAAGTAATTTTTCTTCCCTTTTCCACTGCCTACCTCTCTATTAATTTTCTTCCCTTTTCCACTGCCTACCTCTCTATTAATTTTTCTTACCTCTCTTAATTTTTCTCCCTTTTCCACTGCCTACCTCTCTATTAATTTTTCTTCCCTTTTCCACTGTCTACCTCTCTTAATTTTCTTACTTTTCCACTGCCTACCTCTCTATTAATTTTCTTCTTTTCCACTGCCTACCTCTCTAATTTTTCTTCCCTTTTCCACTGTCTACCTCTCTTAATTTTTCTTCCCTTTTCCACTGCCTACCTCTCTATTGATTTTCTTCCCTTTCCACTGCCTACCTCTCTATTGATTTTTTCTTCCCTTTTCCACTGCCTACCTCTCTATTAATTTTTCTTCCCTTTTCCACTGTCTACCTCTCTTAATTTTTCTTCCCTTTTCCACTGCCTACCTCTCTATTAATTTTTCTTCCCTTTCCACTGTCTACCTCTCTTAATTTTCTTCCCTTTTCCACTGCCTACCTCTCTATTAATTTTTCTTCCCTTTTCCACTGCCCTACCTCTCTATTAATTTTTCTTCCCTTTTCCACTGTCTACCTCTCTTAATTTTTCTTCCCTTTTCCACTGCCTACCTCTCTATTAATTTAAGCAAAATAAGCATTTAACAAAAACTCAAAACATTCCAACATACAAAAGTTTTCTAGATGTTATAAACAGTTTAACTTCTGTTGCTAATGGATAAAAAGGACAAAAAACATTTACATATGCATATACTAGGATGAATCAAAAGTTTTGAAATATTTTCATACATGTTAATTCATGGTGCATATACCATGTGACAGAGGTGGTTAAGGCGATGAAAGGAACCCACTGTGGTTAGAAGTGTTGTGGTAGTTGGTGAGTTGACATGTTGTGCATTGCTTCACTGTGTGTGATTTGAAAGCTGCACAGATGAACGTATAACATAGACTAATTTGAGAACTTATTCATTATGAGTTCAAACTGGGCCCTAATGCCACGGAAAAACATGCTGTGTATGAAAGATGAAGATGCAATTGATGGTTTAGTGACCAGATGGTTCAAAAAATGTTGCTAAGGTTGTAAGAACCCCAACAATCAGGCAATGTCAGATAGGCTTAAAAGCATGGATTCTGAGGCAGTGCTTCAAGCTATAGAGACAAATCTGGTGAGTAGCATGGAGAGTATCAGGTGAGGTTGGCATCTCAGTCTGGTATTGTTCTTCACCTTCACAACCTCAGTAGAAGCATTCAGTGCTGCTAAATTGTACCTCACATTGCAAAATTTTTATTCTCCCTAATATTTACCTATTTTATTGGATTATTTATGCTACACTAAATTTGGACAGATTTTCTTGCTATTTACAATTAATACATGTTATTAATTTCTATCTATAATTACAATACTTATTCTTAGTAACTTTGTCAAATAGTCTAAAAAAGATTTATTTTTAGCATTACTATTCTCTGTCACAATCTGAAATATGTCCTTTTAAATATCTACATTTTGAAATAAATTTCTTTTTAAAAATTGCTCCATTCCATTTGCCATGAAAAACTTTTTATATCAAATGTTGCCACCTATAATTCATTCAACTCACAATTTCTCGCATATTTTAGGTACAAATCTTAAAATAATCTTTCTAAATGTGTAATTTGTATTTGATTTTATCTATTGAATTATCTTTTTACAGTTAAAATGGTATTTTTCTTCAGACAGTCAAAAATGTGAAATATGAATTTTTTTCAAGATTAAATTTTACACATTACTTTGTTTTGCAAAATCAAAGTAACCAATCTTTATCAATATTCTTAAAATTGTTCAATCAATCAGAAGACACTTTAAACTACAACCAGGAAGTTGTTCTTTTCTTCTCTGAACTGTGGAAGTGAAAACACACCTGAGGGTCATTCCCTGTCAAAACACCGGAAAAATTTGAAATCTGCACCCACCGACACCGAATTACTTGAGATTTGGCACAAAGGTTCCCCTTCATGAGTTAGGAAATTGTGCCAGATTATTTTGTCTTAAACCTTACAGTTCCGATTTTAGAGGGGGGGATATAATTTTGCTATTTTGCCTCAAAATTAAGGCCGTGCGGTGTCGCAAAATCTCAGTGTTTTTTTTTAAATTTAAAAAAAATACTTTCATACATTCAATATTTCTGAAATTTGGTATGTAAGGCAAATAAGGACTGTAGAATCTAAATATCCAACTATTTTAACCCTATACCTCACAGAAAATTTTATTTTTCCCACCCAAATGCATGACTCCAAAATCAACAACTTTTCACCTATGTAGCTTACGGTCAGTCTATCAAAAATGGGTCCTCTTCAATTTTCATAATATTTTTTTCTTAACATCTACTATGTCTGCCTAAGGTCACCAAAGAATTTCGTGAGGGGGTCAAGTCTACTTTAGAAGATATGAACCTGCCAAGTTCAGAGTTTTTTTTCTATGTACGTGCAGGATTTCAGTGAAAGATTATAATTAAAGACAATCATACTAATGCTCCATGAACTCTCAAATGTTGATATTGTGCTCAGTGACTTCTTAAACTATTCAATAATATTGTTTTTATCAATTAAAAAAAAAAAAATTAAATACGAGGGTGAGTCAAAAAGTAATGCCATTTTGTTTAGTACAGGTATAATTACCGACACAGGAACATGTATCATGAATTAAAATGAAGTTGGTCCTCTGTGGATCACCTCCCTACTTTCCCACAGTCACTGTTTTTTTTTTTTTTTTCAATAGCAATGTTCCACCTTCAAATGAGAGTATGTATCCCTATTCTGTTAACTGTTCTTTGAGCCACTTCTTCACTACAGATTTCACTTTGTTTATTTTTTTTTTTGTGTTTTTTTGTTATTTAAAAAAAAAATATTTTTTACTATTTTTCAATCAAAAGAAAGTGATAATAAAAATGAATATATAAGGAGTCTTTAAAATATTACATTTTAAACTACACTGTGCCATAAATTTTGTTGTGTGTATAGACCATCTTGGACAGATGATAAACTCTACCATTTGGTGTTATATGTTCATCAACAGTGCACAGAATATTTGTGAATGGTACAAAACATATCCTTAAAATCCTCTTCCCAGTAAAATGAACAAGATGGAAGAGCTGGGTGCATTAACTTAATCAGCAAGTCATTCTCTGTATCAATCCAAATTTTATTGTCACACCTGCAACAAACATATCCTGAAACAACAAATTTCACTGTTTTTCTTCAGTTCCAATAGAGAAGTCATGTATTAGGTCATAGTTTTTATCTTCACTACATTGTTTCATGGCTATTTTATCTCTGATGAGTGGAATAAATTGATGAAAACTTCTTGTTCCTGGGACTGTGGATGCGTTTTTGAATCTCATGTTGAAGCTCCTCTTTGCTTCCGCAACTTCCTCCTTTTCAACCAGAATGAATTTGATACCTTCAATTGCAGATCTGCAATATTCAAACATAGATTTTTGGAAAGGATTTCTTTGGTAGTTGGTCTTCGGAGACTTTCTTTTGACACTATCCTTTTCACTGTCCCACCTATACCATCACATAGTTGTTTACCATGACTTGTTGCAAAGAGATTCCATTTTGTATTGAGACCCAAATATTTCTGATGGTTACAAAATTGGCAAAGTTCTTGTATTGTACTGTGCAACTATCAGTAAAATATCACTATTTTTATATTTGGCAAGGTAGGCCCAATTACCTCAATTTTTTTCTGTACCATATAAACAAATGCTACATACATAATCACTCGACATAATGCAGAAACAATTATTTTGCATTGCATTTTCAAGTTTAAAGTAGGGTACCATTGGATTTAAAGTACATTGTGAGGTACTCCAATGAAAACTCTGGATCTCATCTTGAACTACAAATTTGTAGTTCTCAGCAAAATCTCCCAGGAACAAAACTTCAAAATCACTAATCTCCTCCTTTCTTTGCTTTAAGTATCTGGATTGTGATTTAGCCAATTAAGAATGAGGTGCTAATTTATTCAATTGCAAAACAACTAAATAAATGTAAGCTTGACAGGATTCCTTTTGTGTTGTCAAAGTCAATCAGTCAGTTGTTATCCATTGTGAGAACTCTATTGATTCAGTGTTATCAATATTTCCTTCGATGATGTCATAAATTTTTATTCAAGCTGCCCTGATGATTTAGGAAAATTTGGCCACCTATGAATCATATACTCTCTTACTGGTATTACAGACAATATATTTCAAGAGATCTTGATATGATACATTCAGTGGTTCCAGTAATAATTTCATGTTTTGTTGGATGGTACATACACATATGGCATGTGTACCTGCACTACCAGCAAGGACACAGCATTTCAGCCTTAGATTACAAAATTTTGAAAACTCCAAGAATGCTATCAGGTTCTGTTCCTTGAATGGTCTGAAGAGCTCATTTAGGTTGCACAAGATGAGTCTTTTCTGCTGATGAATATTATGTTTAATACTAACATAGTCTTTCCTGCCTGGCATCAGTTGAGTATATTCATCATCTTAGTAAAATGCTTCCACTAGCTGTGCAATATTAGCAGGCAAAGATTTGCCCCCCTTTTGGTTCTGGCACAGCTAAAATACCTCTTACGAACACAATTTGTGAGCCTTGCGTACAATGTGTTCTGAAACTCCAAACACACACATGACTTTTTGTGTGACCAGTCGGTAGGAGATGTTATGTTTTATGTGGGTTGATTCCACTCTCTTCATTTTTGCTACAAGAAGCTTTATCATTTTATCAAAGTACTTAGCTTTATCTAAAATTTCAAAGCCTCATCATTCAACAGCTCAGAGTCAACATTTAACGACCTGCCTACTTTGGTCTTTATACATTGCAATACAGAAGAATGTTTTCTCTTACCTAAATGAGCTTTTCCAGAGTAATGATGTCCTTTTGTTTTATTGGAGAAATTCCAATAGCAGAGAAACATTCATTGATATTTCTCTTCTCTGTTTCTGCAGAAGTACTTGTATCAAGCTTTTTCATTGCTGATCTGATACATGTCTTGGTTCTTCATTATTACTACTCTTTTCTGATTCTGCAGAAGTACCTGCTTCAAGCTCTTTCATTTCCTCATCAGGAAGAAGTTTGTGGATTTGTATTTGACAATTAGGGCAGAGTTTCTTGTCTGGGATTAGTACCAACTTAGCCTTTACCTTGTCTGCCATCACCAATGAAATTGGTTTCAAACTGCCTTTAATTTGCTTTTTATGATTTTTAAATGGAATACAACATCTCTTTTCAAGCCATTCATATTTAGTCAACAAGGTCTGTTTGTGATAGCAACAGATAGTCTGTATTTCATCCTCATCACAATCTTGTTCTATAGACAATAAGCTTTATATCCATCGCATCTAACTGATCAATTGGAATCACTCCAACCTGTTTATCATGGAATAACATTTTCAACTGTTAGCTACGTACAAATAGTACAATAATGTTTGCCTCTAAAACTATCTTTCATTCTTTCTTTTCAATAAAAACATTATTCCAGTGATGAGGAAGTGAAATCTATAGTGAAGAAGTGGCTCAAAGAACAGTTAACAGAATAGGGATACATACTCTCATTTGAAGGTGGAACATTGCTATTGAAAAAAACAAAAAAAAACAGTGACTGTGGGAAAGTAGGGAGGTGATCCACAGAGGACCAACTTCATTTTAATTCATGATACATGTTCCTGTGTCGGTAATTATACCTGTACTAAACAAAATGGCATTACTTTTTGACTCACCCTCGTATTTAATTTTTTTTTTTTTAATTGATAAAAACAATATTATTGAATAGTTTAAGAAGTCACTGAGCACAATATCAACATTTGAGAGTTCATGGAGCATTAGTATGATTGTCTTTAATTATAATCTTTCACTGAAATCCTGCACGTACATAGAAAAAAAACTCTGAACTTGGCAGGTTCATATCTTCTAAAGTAGACTTGACCCCCTCACGAAATTCTTTGGTGAACTTAGGCAGACATAGTAGATGTTAAGAAAAAAATATTATGAAAATTGAAGAGGACCCATTTTTGATAGACTGACCGTAAGCTACATAGGTGAAAAGTTGTTGATTTTGGAGTCATGCATTTGGGTTTAAGACAAAATAATTTGGCACACTTTCCTAACTCATGAAGGGGAACATTTGTGCCAAATTTCAAGTAATTCGGTGTCGGTGGGTGTAACACCCCGGTGAATTGACATGGAATGACCCCTGAGCAAAGTTGATAATGACCCCTGAGCAAAGTTCAATCAAAAACAATAATATAAACAAAAAAGAGCAACATCTCATCAATAGAAGAATTATTTTCATATATGATATGTGAAATTTTAATAATGTTTTAATGTCAGGCTGGTTTGTGAAATTTTGCATTTTGGAAAAAACAAACTTAAAATTATGAGTTATTAAAATGTAAATAAAAGTGTCAGCATGCGCTTGGACCAATCAGTCTGGTGATTATTTTTTCATTATGTTCTCTCTTCCAGACTCTTTGGATAAATATTAAGAATAATTTCATGCTAAATGGTTTTAAAAACATTAAATTGTTAAAAATAATTTTTGATTTTTAAAAGAATTTTGTCCGACTTATTCTGAAAAATAGTATTTCTTTAAATGAGGTTCCATATTTGACATAATACTGATGGGACTGAACTGTTGGAGTAATTATCTGACTTATTTGTATTATATATACAATTGTTATTTTTAAAAATCTTCATATATATTGAAATATAGATATTATAAAAAGCTAGCTAAAAAATAAAAATAAAACAATTTACATTGAAAATTTAAAATGTGAAAAATTCATAAAAGTACATTCCTAAAAGTTTACAGAAGAAATTAGTTTGAAATTGTTGGTACTTGTTTGCAACATACACATGTTTAGTCTGTTGGAAATAATCTTTTTGAAAAATAGCTTTGAAATTTCATTAATTAAAACAATGAAAACTCAATGAAGTAAAATAAAGCAAGTTTTATCTATTTGCTAGCTTATCTATTTTTTTAATTTTTTATTACTGTTACTGTAAAAAGAAAGCGTTGTTAATAAAATATGATGTAAAGTAGTATTCTATTTCTTGTATGTAATACAACATAGCAGGTATTTAAAAAGGTATTTTTAAGTTCAAAGTGATGTTATTCATTTAAATCAATACTATATATGTATATATGCAGTATTAAAATGAAAATGTTGAATAATCTTTTGGCAAACTTTTAAAAAACAAATAAATAATTAATTAGTTACAGCATAAAGATACATACAATTTGAGTACAGAATCAGAAAGAACATAATTTTACATACGAATGCTAGGTTTTATCAAAATTGCACCAAAAATAAAGAAGCGGTGAAGAAATTACTGAATTTTTTGGTATGAAATGATCTGGGATTTCAAGCATTTTAATAAAATGTTGTCAATTTAAACTTCAAATATCTGGGCATTATATTTTCATAACTTTTAAACCACTAGGGATATTTGTATAATTCAAACAGTTTTGAAATTTACAGTACAGTACAGGTTATTGTTATTTAATCACATTAGTTCTTATAACTAATGTGATTAAATAACAATAACCTAAAATTTAAAAAATCAACTGAGAATGCTACTTTTAATACAGTATTTCTCCGTTCTTCAGTTCACAAATAAAGGGAAATAACTCATTATTTTGGCGATAACTGAAGATATCCCTCTTGTAACATACAATTTGTTTTATGATGGTCACCACAATCATATGTCTATTACAAAATTCTAAAGAAAAATCAATAATAAAAAAAAATCAATGATATAATATATTGGATGCTAAATATCACCATAAAACTAACAAAGGAATAAAAAATTCTCTTCACTTTTAATTTACCTTAAGAATTAATTTTCTCAAGCTGTTTGACTGTCATCACAAAATACTCTTCTGGGCAGGAAACAAATTACAATAGCATTTTTGTTGATATAGATTGTAACAGGAATTTTACACCTATTTAAGTCGAATGTCTGCTGCATAGCCAGGACAGCAAGAGGCATTGGTCTCTACATGAATTAAGATAATTAAATAGCATTCATCTGAAATTAATAAACCAGTTCATATACTTAAGTAGCAATATCTCATCTTCTGAAAAGCGATGTCAACATACACAGGCATGGACTGTTACTGACAGGTTAACAACAATATGAAAATCTGATCTCTCATAAAAATAAAATGAGAATTCTTCCAAACAGTAGTCATGTCAATACTACTGTATGGTTGCAACTCTTGGAATCTAAGGAAACACCTTGAGAAAAAGATAATTGTTAACTACACAAGGATGCTGCATGCTGTTTTGAACAAATCCTGGAAGCAGCGCTCTACAAAACAGCAGCTGTTCGGCCACTTACCTCCCATCTCACAAACCATCAAAGTAAGACAATCAAGACATACTAGGCAAGTAAGAACAAACTCACAAGCATTTTTTTCCTATGGACTCCTACACATGGACACACCAGTGTTGGCCAACCAGCAAAAACTTATATTCACCAACTCTGTATGGATACCGGGTGCCGTCTAGAAGACTTACAAAGAGTGATGCCCAATAGAGATGGGTGGTGAAAGAGAGCTAAGGAAATCCTTGAAAATAATGATTTATTTTTAATTTCAAATAAAGTTCAACCCTTACCAATTTCTCATTAAATCCAATAATTTGCACACGAGAAAGACAAGATTCAACATCATGCAAAGTGTAACATTTTTGCCATGTCATAGGTCGCACTGCTTCACATACAGGAGGTGGAAGTGTCCTGCAAATATAAAACAAGAACAAAATTATTTTTCTGACTACATCAGAGCAAAGTTGAATTTCACATTTTAATAATAACAAGGAGGCACTTGTGTGTAATGGTTATCAATCATAGGAAATGGACCCAGCAATCCAAATTCAAGTCCTGGACGAGGCTGTTTGCATTTTGGATAGAGCTCATAAACTTGGGAAAGGTATGCATCCAAGTATTCTCCGTCCAGTTATGAGTAAATAGTAGGGCAGACTAGGCTGTTTAACCTTGGTATGGCAACCAGTCTAAGAGAATTCACACCTGATATTCCACTAACAAAGAAATAAACAGGGAACTATCCTTAAATTTTGCAAACAGTTTGGGCATCCAACATCATCTAAATTATTTACTCTAATTAGAAATGCTGGTGTTGATAACACTGAATTGGAAAATGCCAATTTTGAAACATCTAAGTCATGTGAGATATGCTGTAGGTTCAAGAGATTTTCTCTCTCCAGACTTTTATGAGTATACCTGTTGCATCAAAGTTTAATGAAGGCTTTCTCTATAGATTAGAAGGTTTGGAGTAAATTGACTTAGCAACACAATATTGTATAGCAACAGTGATTTATAACCAGTCTGCCTCAACAATAGTAAAGTATTTCTTTGTTGGATTAAGGTGTTTAGAGTCCAAGGTAAAATTTTAACTAATTCATGAACTTGGTGATGTATTTAACATACAAATAATGCTGAGAGCCTATGGAGTAATAAAGTGTAGAAGTGGTTAAATATTGTGATAGTAAACAGTGTTCAAAGAATAATGGTGGATTGTAAATGGAATGTAGAAATGACCTTAGCTTAGACAATAGCAGCAAGAAATGTTCAATCCTTGGTTTTTCTCCTAACCAACTTGTCACAATCCTGTTCTACCAAATATATTTGAAAATGACTCTCCAATCAAATATCCAAGCTGACTACCACTTTAGGTTGGGATTTTAATCCCTCATTATGGTTTCAGTAGTGATGAAAAAAAAGCAAAAATTGGCTGATGCTAGATACCTACAAAGCATGGATGGTGGAATGAGGACAGTATACCCCCTTGATTCAAATAAAGCCAAAATGTTATGAGTATAGCAGTTCGTAATTTGTAGAGAATAATAATAACAACACCATATCTCAGAAATATAGACAGATACAATGTACTTACTTGATTATTTCTTCTGACTTCCACTTAGAGGCAACTTTAGATTTGGGACTGCGCTCAACATAAGTCACTAATTCTTCCATGTACTGCCTGCAAAACACAACACACACACATCCCATAAAAAAAAATATGACAGGATTATGTATGGATCAAAACTTCCACTTTGGATGAGAATATACTATCTGCACACTTTGCCTAGGATCAGAGTGTAGTATTTGTACCCATGTAAATGTTTTGATTTTTTTTTTTTTTGTAATATACTCAATTAGATTTCCACAAGTACGGATAGAATATTTAAGCAGTGGAGTGACACTGGTCATAGACAGGACAAAGTTACACTTTCATCCTCACAAAAGTTGCAAACAAAGAAACAGAAAAGGTTTTGCTGGGCATTATATAAATATATTAGATCGAGTCAAGAGTTTTGCAGTATTTGCATATGTGCTTGTTTCTAACATACAGTCCAAACCTAGTTCTCTGAGATTATTACTTGTTCTGATCCATGAGTTCATAACACTTCAACAACCAGTGAAAGCTTCAATAAAAATGTTCTTCATTTTGAAGGACAAGAAATGGCAGAAAAGTAACTGCAGACGGTGCAACACAATGGCCTATACTTTGAATGCTAAGGTGCTTTTGTAGTAACATGAAGAATAAAGTAGTCAACAAAATATTGCAAAACTTTTGACAACCCTTCCTATTTCCGACCCAGCAAGTACAAGTGCTAATACTAATTTGATAATTTCAGTCTCTCCATTTATATAGTTTTATATTTATTTCAGTCTCTCCATTTATATAGTTTTAATATGAAAAAATTGTTAAAATACATTTCACATACACACACTCACCTTATTGTCAGATAAATAAAATTACAGATACATTTATATCAATGTAATTGTTCTTCTTTCACTGATTGTTTTAACATGTTTCTCTGTGTATATTGTGTGTTTTCCTGTTGACCAAATCTCCATTCAACCATTTTGAATGGAAAAATGAGCCAAAACCAAGACTTATTTTTTTTATTAATTGTATACGGCTATCAAACGGAATATCATGGATCTCTTATAGCTAGAGTTCTCCATACAAAGATATTCCATGCCCGACCATAACAGCTACAGAGACAAAGGCAAAAATGCGAATGAGAAAAAATGTTCTTAATTTTGATGCTTAAAAAAAGGTTAAATACAAGACTAGTGAAATAGCAACTTACCTCCCAATCTGTACAGTTGGATCAGTAGCATAAATAATACCTTTAAATCCTGTGTACTCTGTGAGGTAAGGCAGAGCAAGCATACAAGTGTAACTGGAGATTAGGATGATGTCAATCTGGGACATATTTACCATCCGAATCTGAAAAATAGAAAAAGAGTTGTATTGCTAAATGAAAATATACAATCTAAAAAAATAACTGTTCTGAAACTCACACTAAAAAAGGCAAGAAGCAGATAATATCTAACAGAACCCATTACTGAGGCAGACTATGCAGCTGATCCATTACTTCTTGCAAATACACCTGCTCAAACCAAATCTCTGCTGCATAGCCTGAAACAGGCAGCAAAAGACATTAGACTCTATATGAACTTAAATAAAATAGAATGATTGTGTTTTAATCAAGACAGTCATTAAATTTGTAGGTCAGTCCATATACTTTACTAACAATGTTGCATCTACTGAAAGCAACATAACACGTAGGAAAGGCATGAATTGCTATTGACAGGTTAATAATCACATGGAAATCTGATAAAATAAAAAGGGAATTCTTCCAAGCTGTAGCCATGTCAATAATACTGTACAGTTGCACCACTTGAACTCTAATGGAACATCTGGAGAAAAAACTAGATGAGAACTATGATGCTGCAGGCTTTTTGGAATCCTGGAAGCAACACTCCAAAAAACAGCCATTTAGATTCCAACTCACAAACTATCCAAAAAAGACTTTTTCCTTTTACTTATTTCATTACTAAAATAACAATAATAGAGATGCTTTAGCATAAAGTCTTGTATTCAAATCAACTTGTTCAGAAGAATCCTCATTGCAGAGAAAAATCCATGCTCTTTCAGATGAGATAAGAATAAACAAAGGGATGACTCCACACTCCACAGAATTCCAAAACTAGAATGTTGCCACTGGTCATACCCAGAACCCCCTTTGGGATGGATAGCAAATAAAATAAAAACTACAGTTAATATAACTGGATTACAGTAAATAATCACATCTTATTATAATGGAGATTGTATGTTTTTCTGTCTGTAACCGAAACTATATTACTATACAAATCACAATTCCCTTTAGTTATTTACATCACATTCTCCATGATTTTATTTTTATTTAAACCTCAATTATTAATAAAAATTGTTTTACATCATTAAGACTGTTGACCATATCTACATACAAATAACATGCAGTTGTATTTATATATACAACAAAACAGCGGTTTACAGTGTGAATGGGAAGGCTAATTTGCATATTGATCTTTAAAATTTGATTTTAATAAATATATGCTTAGTATTATTGATTTCTAATTGTTTAGTTTTATCTTATTGAATATGAGCAAAATTCTCTTCAATAAATCTTAAAAGAAATCCCTTAACAAAAAGAAATAACTGTAATATTATTCTTTACTTCCTATTTTAACTAAATAGTTAAATTAGGAATAGGAGTAATTGAAAATGATGGAAGAGTTAGTTTCAAAGTTGTTCTATTTTTCAATCATACCCCCTCTGTTCCAAATCATGTTATCTGCATTTTTATTCAGTTTCATTGGCCTTTCTAATTTAATATGATATTTTATTATATTAAAACTTAAATACTTGCACCCGGAGGGTGCATATATTTGCTAGTATACCTAATGTTCATCCATCAATTCAATGATGATTATAAACTAAACCAAAGTTTAGCAAATGAACTACCAAAAATATGAATAAGTAGCAGTTCAAAAATAATTAGCCTTTTTATATATATTTCTACTTTAATTTTTGGTTACAAAGTTTCATTGTTTGGAATAGCAAGGGTGAACTCATAAATGACATTCTTCAATGGTCTCCTACACATGGGCACACCAGTGTTGGCCAACCAGCCGAAACTTACATTCATCAAATCTGTGTAGACACTGGGTGCTATCTAGACAATTTATTACCAAGTGCAATGGCCAATAGAGACAAAATGACAACAGAGTCAGTATGTCTTAATGATGATGTCAATCTTTATTATTTTAACTAGTATCTCAGCTGATATGTTCTTCAGTCTCTCTCATGTTGTATTCTTTAGAATTCACTAAATAATTTTGTTGACTTTTAACTGAACTGATGGGCATTCAAACATTATCTTTATTATTTTAATATATCTCAGCTGATATGTTCTTCAGTCTCTCTCATGTTGTATTCTTTAGAATTCACTAAATAATTTTGTTGACTTTTAACTGAACTGATGGGCATTCAAACATTATCTTTATTATTTTAATATATCTCAGCTGATATGTTCTTCAGTCTCTCTCATGTTGTATTCTTTAGAATTCACTAAATAATTTTGTTGACTTTTAACTGAACTGATGGGCATTCAAACATTATCTTTATTATTTTAATATATCTCAGCTGATATGTTCTTCAGTCTCTCTCATGTTGTATTCTTTAGAATTCACTAAATAATTTTGTTGACTTTTAACTGAACTGATGGGCATTCAAACATTATCTTTATTATTTTAATATATCTCAGCTGATATGTTCTTCAGTCTCTCTCATGTTGTATTCTTTAGAATTCACTAAATAATTTTGTTGACTTTTAACTGAACTGATGGGCATTCAAACATTATCTTTATTATTTTAATATATCTCAGCTGATATGTTCTTCAGTCTCTCTCATGTTGTATTCTTTAGAATTCACTAAATAATTTTGTTGACTTTTAACTGAACTGATGGGCATTCAAACATTATCTTTATTATTTTAATATATCTCAGCTGATATGTTCTTCAGTCTCTCTCATGTTGTATTCTTTAGAATTCACTAAATAATTTTGTTGACTTTTAACTGAACTGATGGGCATTCAAACATAATCTTCATCCACAAAGCAGAGATGACAGATGTTTGTGAGAGACATTTTTTTTACCGTAAAATAAAAAAGCTTGCAAATAAAATAAATCATTGGAGTTTCACAAATACAATACTGCAATGCACTATTGGTGTAGGGTATTTTTGTTACTCACTGTGTACTTATAAAAACTACTGTTTTACAAAGGTTTTTAAAAGTAATCAGGTTGTGCTGGCAGCATGGATATCCAGGACTCTTTCTCTCTAACCATTCCTATCAGTCATCGTCCATGGGAGGTCCGCCACGCAACATCCAGCATCTTCACAAAACTGATTGATCTAGGTTTTTGCTGGTCGGCCTTCATTAGTGTGTCCATGTGTAGGTGTCCACAGGAGAACATCACTAATGAGTTCATCCTTGCTTCTCCAGCAGGGTCCAGCATGTCTTATTCATCTTACTTGGATGGTTGCATGTGGCTATACAGCTGCTTTTTTGTGGAGTGCTGCTTCCAAGATTCATTCAAGACAACATGTAGCATCATTGTGTAGCTCCCATCTAGCTTTTTCTCTAAGTGGTTTGTTAGAGTTCAAATTGGTGCAACCATACAGTAGCACTGATCAGCTTAGAAGAATTTTTGCTTTATCTTATCAGTGAGATCAGATTTCCATATGAACGATAATCTACTTATAGCAGTTCATGCCTATGCATACATTAACATCACTTTCTGTAGATGAGATATTACTACCTAGTGAACTGGTGTATGAATTTCAGAGGCTTACCATCCAGTGTGGAGATGCTTATAACTTGTTACTATATACTATAACACAAGATCCAAAATTAATGTGGACTAAAGTTGCATCTTGCCGTCACGCATTAAGTATATTTGGGTGACTCAAGTTGCTCACTGCACCAAAAAGGTTAAAAGATGTCGAACGGTATTGAATTTATGGGGTTTTTTTTCTTTAAAGGATCCAAATGTGTTGCTCTGGCAATTGTGTTGCTTCCTCATAAGCACTGGAAAATAATTGATTGATGGATCTTAACAGCATGACATGCTGTCTAGAGGTATTTTATGTATAGAGGTTAGGGAATCATGTTCATTGTACATTCATATTTATATATTTTGTATAGTTATTACTGAAGAGGGTTTTTTTTATCAAATGCAAATAATTTTCAAACAGATCTATTTGACCCATACATGAATTTTAATTCTAACTCCAGTCCAGAGTGGACCTGGGAGTAATGGCAATAAAGGGGTATTCTACATTCACCAGATCTATAAGAACTAGAGCCTCACCATCAGATGCAATTTAGTTTTATAACCTGGAGATCCCTCTGTAGGGGATACAGTCAGCGTATTCTAAGCCCCATTGACAGGGCTAGAACTCAAATAACAACTAATTCTGTTACTTCCTAGCAAGCATTTGAAAAATCATCCTTCAAATAAGTGCAGGTAATCCAACAAACTAATGACTCAGTGAGTGGTGGGCTAGTGAAAAATACCTAATCTTATTTCTGGGGTCTCCTTCACTCCTGGGTCTACATAAATTAAAAATATCATAGAAAATTTCTTTATTTAGCCAAAAATCATCATAAGTGAACATTTCTTAAATCAAGGTTAAAAATAATTCTTATACTTACAAAACAATACAATATTGAATGCAGATGTATGATTTCTGGCTTAGGTCTTATCTAACTTCATACCTCCTCCTTCTATTAAACCATTAAAATGGAATAGAATTAGCATTCCCAGTTGATATTTTTATTTGAGGTTATTGTTGTTTAATCACAATCTATATAACATAGAGCTGTGTAAATGGAGTTCAGAACTGTTTGAACTATGCAAATATCCCCAGTGGTTCAAAAGTTATGAGAATTTAAAGCCCCGGAATTGGGGGTACAAAAGTGGACATGATTTTCCTTAAAAAATGTCAAATCACAGAACAATTCAAAAGAAATTCAGTAATTTCTTCACTATTTCTTTATTTTTGGAGCAATTTTGATAAAACTTGGCATTCTTATGTAAAATTGTATGTCTTTTTTTTGTGATTCTGCACATAAATTGTAGGTATCTCTCTATGCCAGAACCCATTATTTAGAAAATACAAGGTACAGATATCAACATTTTTGTGTTTTTTTAAAGTTTACCACAAGATCATTCAACATTTTCATTTTAATATTGCATGTATACACATATATAGAATTAATTTATATAAATAACATCACTTTAGACTTAAAACTACCTTTTTAAATACCTCCTATGTTGTATTAGATACAATAGAATAACTCTTTATATAATTATTTTAACAAAGCCTGTCTAGCATGTGCAGTTTTGTTTACATTTTTGTAAGTTAGTTTTTTCCCAAAATTAAAACTTTGACAAAAATCCCTGATGGTAAATTAAAATTTCACACAATATATATGAAAATAATTCTGAGACTGTCTTCTATTAATGCTCAATTTAGTCTTGGAAAAAATTCATATTACGCATTTTTGGCTGTGCAAAGCAAAATACCATTTTAACTCGCAGTAAAAAATAATTCAATGGATAAAAACACATAGAAATTACATATTTAGAAAGATTATTTTATTTTCTTTCCAATCATATAAATATTTCAAAAATTGGACCAGAAATATGCAAGAAATTGAGAATTAAACAGATTAAGGTGCAAATTTGTCAATTTCCACCAATTTCACCTAAAATGCTGGTAATACTAATAGGATTTACAATGAAAACCTACTACACAAAAATAATACAAACCTCAGGAGGTGAAAATTCTAGAGCACCATCAACATAAACTCGTCCACCACATTCTTTCAATTCTTCACTCTAAAAACAACAAAAAACAATTAAAGGCAAGATAATCTTATCAAATCTGTCAGTATGAATCTACTTAAACACATTCAGATTTAATTTAGGGAAAAAATTAAACATTTTTGAGAATTCTTTCAAAGTGTCATGTATTTATTTTTTAATTTAAATATTTTTATCTAGTATCCAAAGTGTTTTCTACTGACCTTTATATATCTTATCAGATCACTTGGCAAATAAGCTCTTCATTTGGGAGGAACATGTAAATTAAGGGAGAGGTGTGTTTCAAATTAGCCATAAATGCATTGTTTGCTTAAGTGTTCATGTGTCACCTCACATCTGTCCATGCTATTTCAAAGCAGCACCATTCAGTTGGATGTTAAATCCATTTGGGGTCAGTGCAAATATTTACAGAAGTTTTATCCATTTATATATATATATATACTCTCTCTCTCTTTATATATATATATATATATATATATATATATATATATATATATACACTCTAGAGTAAAGTATAACTTAGCAGCATCTAAGAAGTTCTAATCTACATTCAATTTATAGTTGACTCAATAATTATTTTTTTCCTCTAGTCAGTAGCTGATGGTGGTGGGGGGGGGGGCAAGGACTGGGGCTGTAAGGGAGAGTTATTTAACATGAGAGATATTCATACATCCACATGTTCCAGAAAATGAAATGTCTGCACCGAGCAACACAAAGTACAAGAGGTCTCCAGCACTTTGATTCGCAAGCTGGAACATCAGGACCATATGCCTTGGCATATCCGTTGATTTGCAACAAGACAGCACTTCCTAGACAGTCTTCAAGAAACCCTCACAAACAGGATGCCTTTGAGGCAAAGAAGAGAGTTCTCCTAAAATACATATATATATTCGACACCTTGAGGAGTGCCAGAAACAAAGCCCAGCAGACTGCTCAAGGCTGAACCTGTGCCACGACATAGCTACCAACATGGGAGATGCAAGGGGTGTGTATGAGGACATCAAAAAGGCAACAGGCCCATTTATCCCAAAAACTACGCCACTCAAGACTAAGATGGGAGGAGTCATCACTGATCAAGAGAAGTAGCTGCAATGTTGGGTTGAGCATTACCGAGAGCTGTACACAAACCAAAACATTGTGACAGACATTGCCCTAAATCCCATCCCTGATCTACCAGTCATGGATAACTGGACATAACACTAACCATGGAAGAGCTCAGTAAAACAATTGACCGCCTTGCTGATATGAAAGCAACCGGGACCGATGGCATACCATCAGATGTGTTGAAGAGAGGGAAAACAGCGCTGCTCCAAACACTGGGAACAAGGACATATTTTCCTCCTTAGCATTGCTGGAAAAGTTTTTGCTCACGTTTCACCTATACGCCTACAGACCCTTGCCTCTCACATCTATCGGGTCAACAGTGGACATGATTTTCTCTCTACACCAGATGCAGGAAAAGTGCCAAGAGCAGCAGATAACACTTTACACTGAATTCATAGATCTAACAAAGGTATTCAACAGCCAAAGTAAACTCTTTAAACGGCTGCAGAAGATTGGCTGTTCACCCAGATTACTAGAAATTATCACTTAGACAACCAGTTTTAAGTAAAATCTTTATTTTTTTCTTTCCTGTTATATAAAAAATATTATTGAAGTTCAAAAGAGTCATTGTCTGATTATATAAAGACCGAGATAAATAATATAACATGAATTTATCAATACAATAATGAAAAGAAAAAAAAAGAACGAAGGGCATGAAGCAAAGAGTTCAATCAAATGTTTGATATTGTATCAGGTGTAAAATCAAATAAGCCACAAATCTTAACTGTCTACAGAGGCAAGTATAGCATACAAATTATTTCAAATTTATAATTTCATTATGGGCTATTTTAGGCAATTGTGTGTATGCATATAAGAATGAAAGCAAATATGGTTACTTATGTGTTGTTGATTTCAATGGGTTAAAATGCCACTTAAAATATTTCAACACAATTCATGATTAGATTCCCGTTTGGTTACATAATCAAGTTCATCAAATTTGTTCCATTTCCTTCTTGTTTGTTCTTTTCTGGTTTTCATTGCCTTATTCACTTTCAATAAGATAATTTCTCTCGCATCAGAATTCATTCTGTTAGTTCATTTTTTCTGTCTGAATATTTCATAAAATGTTGTCATCAATTCCTGAATGGAATGGACCTTAGAAGCTTCTAGCTTCTTGATATGCAGAATTATTATTTTTCAGATGGGAACTATCCATCCATCTCTGCTTTTGACTGAATTCATTGTTCTAAATTTGTGCTTTTTTTTTCTTTGGCCTCACATCACGTTTATTTCCTGTTAAGATTCCAGTGGCATGATTTAAACAATAATGTGGGGAGAAAGTGACAGAGAGAAAGAGAGTGTTAGGTGCTAATGTTATTATCTGCCTGCTGCCACTATCAAATGGTATGTATGAGAATATGTAACCATTTACATCTATTATGATTCGGGTAGATACATCACACCAACTCAAGGGGTTTCCACTTAGCTTAGCCAATGCCTAAACAAAGACTTTTACTTAAGATAATGAAGTTTTTTTTACTATTTATGATATTTGTACATATTATATGCACAGTAAAAACTTCATTATCTTAACAAATAGCCTTTGTTTAGGTATAACCTATGCAGGAACACTTTGGATTAAAGTTATGGCAAAGTAAGCTTTGATGTTTCAAAAACATATCTGGTTTAATGAATGGCCTCTTGTTTTTAAGGGGAAAAATTGATTAATTACACAAGTATATATAGTAATTATATTAGGTGGATGCAAATGTTCCTAGCATTATCTAGGGGAATCTTAAAAGTTTCTTAAAAAATTACAGTATTTCCTTGCATAGAAAAAAATGTTTTCACAAAAATAACTATCAAAAATGTCCTTTTTTAGATTAAAAAAAAAGAAAAACAAAGGATGAGGAAATTAGTTGAAATAAACAAATCTACAATAATTATAAAACTAAATTCAAGCAAAAATTGTCAAATAGAAAAATACTTACCACATCTTTGTGTAACTGATTTGGTTGGCTTGAAGATGGACTCCAGGAAGGTAAATTGTCTAAATAGGAACTAAGTATGAAAAAAGAGAAAAAATTAAGACAATTTTTATCTTTACATGAGTTGAAGATATCACAAATGAGTTGAAGATATCACAAATGTTAAATTTTTATCTTTACATGTTGAAGATATCACAAATGAGTTGAAGATATCACAAATGTTAAAGAACTTTATATTTTCATAGGCATTATCTGAAATTCTGAGATGATGAATATAGTATACAGATTAGAAGAATTTAAGGATAGAAATTTTCTTCCTTGCATCTTGCCACATTAAATAACCCATTCTACCCAATAATGCCTGAAAGTGCATCGGTGTCTCCCCCCCCCCAAAAAAAAAAATAGAACAATCCTATCACTCAATAACTTTGTCCATCAAACAATTTTACACACTTATGGATAATATTTGAATATAAAATGTATCCATCTCTTCTCTCCCCAACTATGGGTAAAATTTAGGGCAGAGCAGGCTCTCTCGACAAGATTAGGTTACTGTTACATTTTTACGTACAATAAATGATAATACTGAATGAAAAGATGGACTCGTATGTTTAACAAAAGAAGGTTTCATTTTCAACTGGGCAAAGCTTCTACCAAAACCAACACAAAGTTCAATCTTATGGGAGACCAAATAAAGTACATGTCAACCTATCTGTGATTGGTGCCTTTTTCCAGTTCCTGTCTTGTTCTCACAATGCACCATAAAGGGAGGTAACTCCCTTCTTACTCATCAAGGGGAACAACATTTTTGTTAGGATGATACTAATAGTTACCAAACTGAAAGAAGGAAAGATTCTGAATTCAAAATCTGAAGAGTGTCATTCAGAAAATCAACTCATCTAAAAAGTGTAGCTGGTTCTACACAAGTCTTCATTCATTTAGGCATGATGACAGCATTAACTCTCTCTCTCTCTTGCCATCTGTCCCTACTAGTCATCGTTCTTGTCAAGTCCTCTAAGCAGCATCCAGTGTCTGCTTAGAGCTGATGACTGTAAGCTTTTTGCTGGTCAGCCAACACTGGTGTATCAATATATATGAGTCCATAGCAGAATATTGCTTATGAGTTTGTTCTTACTTCACCAGTAGAACTTTATTTTGATTGGTTTGGTTTATTTGTTTAACAGCATATCAAATTTTGGCAATAAATAACCCATGAAGAGTTCTTCATGGGTTATTTAATGCCAAAATTTGATTGATTCCTAAATGCATGATTAGAACCATAACTATATTTTCATTACATCTTTTTTTTTTATTTGCACATTTTAATTGTCTATAGTCATTTGTTTGCACAGTTATGGTTTCATGTAATTGTAGTGAAGGGTCAAACTTACCTGACTCAAAGCATCCTCGATGCCTGGCCTGCAAAATGAACCATGGTAGAAGGAGAAGTAAAGTATTTGGAGTGGTATGCCACTGTACCGTACCCACTCTGAATAAGAAATTTGATGTATCAAGAAGTTGGAGAGGGCAGAGTAGACTTTTATAAAAGTTGCAATGCATTATGGGTAGTCAGTTTGGCAATAAAAGCGACCCATTTTTGCCTGAACAACGAAATCGTATTTCTCTTCAGTGACAGAGCATCCACGCCAAAGAGAAGCTGGTGAAAAATCTTGAGTAATTTTCAAATCTGACCGATAGAGGGAACCCAAACAGGTCAGAGTGAATCTGAGAGTAATGACAATTACGTAGTACTCCACACATCCCACAGCTCCAAAAGTGGATCCATACCACTAGAAGCAGTTTAGTGTTATACCTAGGACATCCCTTGTTTTGGTTTTGTTTGGAGTGGTTACCCTCTGCAGGGAATACACTCAGTGTATTCTAAGCCCCACCGACAGTGTTTTAATAGATGCAGGTACAAGCCTTTTTCATAAACAAATTCAGAATCATCTACAGAAAAAGAAGAACATTCATGAAATGAGTGTTAAAAAAAAAACAAGTTGGAAAACCAACTGGCTTACTTTGAAGTTGTAGGCAAAGGAAGAAAGTTCTGTACTTGAGCAATGTCCAAGCCACAGTCCATCATTATAGTAACACCTTTGAACTGCAGGACAAAGCATGGTTTACTGTGATTTCCAGAAAGACACAGCTGAAACACAACATAAAATACAGCATTAGAAAGCATATGATATTATCAACTTGATAGAATCATAAATAAAATTGAAATATTGATATCAATTAATGATAAGAAGCAGTTAAGGTGGAATAATAACAAGGTCAATTTTTAAGTGGAGTACTACTGTTTTGAATTCAGAGTTTTCTTTCTTCTAGACTTGTTGCACTACCAAGTCTGCTCAACTATTTTCCCATAGGAGGAGAATAGATGGATTCATGCTTTTCCCAAAGCATGAAGTGAAATGCAAACAACCTTGTCCAGGTTCTGAACTCAGGTCGCCAATTCAATTTCCTACAATGATAATAGGTATACCAATACCTCTTTATGTAGGTATATAGATTGTTGCAAAACATAAAAATTATCAAATTTATCTTGGTAGCTCAATTAACATCCAAGTTATGACCATTCAAAGTTCATCAGAAATTTTATTTTGTGGGGTACTGAACCAGTAGCCAACTTTAACAGTGTATAACTAAAGATACAGGCTTTAAATGAGTGAAGCATCTTTACAAATGTAAAGTAAAAGAAAGATAATATAAAAGGAATTAATAAATCCTAGCTCAGGCCAGACTTAAGTACATATGAAAATCACATTCCATCACAAAACTGTGTGGAAATGATACAGAAGTGCAACTTTGACTGTTTATCCAAGATTTATTTCAGCAGTTAAATCATTGGGACCATGAAACCTTTAAGCACCCCAGCTGCGACTTAGATTCAGAAGGACGTTTTTCATTTACACCATCAAAATCTGGTTGTTACCAGACGATTTTTAGATGCATTTTTTTAGTAGCAAAGACACTTTCTTTTTACTTATTTCATGTTGTTGTTGTTAATTAAACGAAAGAACACGTTTTTATATTAAAGACACTTTTTCTTTTTACTTATTTTATGTTGTTGTTAATTCAATAGCAATTCTTTTTATGGTGTTAGTGTTACTTTTTTTTTTAAATTATAAAACTATAAATGAAAGACACGTTTTATATTAAAATAGTTTTTATTTAATTAGAAGAGAAATGCATGCAGATATGTTTATTTCAATAGTTTTTTGGGGGTTTCTTTTAAATAAAAATATTTTTTTTATTTACAAAAACTTTAAACAAAAAACAAGTTTACACGGGAATAGTTAATAGTTTTATGGGACAATCCTAAATCGCACCAGAGCATTACTTTTAATAAATCAGAAGTTTTGATTATTAATCAGAAATGGTTGAATATTTTTCAACACTAACGATATATATTTTTTTTAATTAGGAAAAAATATTAATTTTTAATTCTTAATCTGATCAAATAGTTTTTGATTTTAATTAAAAAAATTAGTTATTTCATGTTGTTGTGAAAAAATTAATTTTGCACTAAAGATAAACTAATATTGTTATTTTTTTTTAAATAAAACTTAAAACGAAAGACATGTTTATTTATTTTCCATGTGCCTCTACGGATAGTTAATACTAAAAAGTATGTATTTAAAAATAGATTTTGCTAGGGTTAGGGGTTAGGGTTAGCAGTTAGTTTTATAATTTTTTTTAAAAATGTGTCTAAAAATCGTCTGGTAACAAACAATCGGATTTTGACAGTGTAAATGAAAAACATATCCTGAATCTACATCGCAGCTGGGCTGCTTAAAAGTGTCATAGTTCAATCATTGAAACTTCCTATCATGATTCATGACACCTTAGAGATTAAGCTAAATATTTTTTATTATTCCAAATTTTACCACCCATATACATGTGTATGTATATATATATATATATACATATACATATACATGTGTATGTGTATATATAATATACCAAGCGTGTTGGTAAATCCTCGCGGTGAGAATTTTTTCAGCAAATAGTTTGATTGTAAAAATATACTACCAAATATCAACCGGGGAGAAAAATATTTTTGGAAAAAAGAAAAGACCAAGATAGTCGTACCAACAAAAAGTAATCTATTGGTACAGTATTTGGCCAAAAGAAAAAAACATTTATATGTATATATATGTATATAAGATATATATATATTTATATAACCGCTAGGAGAAAAAGCTAATAAGTAAAAAGTGCTCAATACCTAAGTAGAGCAAATAATAAAGATAAATCTAATGAGTCAGAGAGAACCTACTATTAGTTTCGCTTAATGCTCTTCAGGGCTAAGATCTGACTACAGAGACAAGGAGCAAAACGAATTAAATAGTACTAACCACAGTAGTCATTTAAATTAGCTGAACTAGACCGACCAATAAAAACGAACAAAAAAACACAGAACACTATAAATCTATTGTTTAATAAATATTTAATTTATATATTAAAATTTTTAAATTTTTTTTTTATTATATTTAATTTATAATTTGAGTAAATTTGAATCTATTACATCAGTACAAGCACCCCATCGCTATCCTAATCCCCCCAACTAATGGGAACCCAGCACGCCGACGTTTTATAACCATAAGTGTAGCTTTACAAATGAAAAATATAAATCTAATACTGCTCTGTCTAGTTATGTATGGAAGATCAAAGCTAAAGGTATCGACCCTATTCTAAAATGGGAAATTTGCAGGGAGTTTGGGCTTACCATTAGTCTAAACAAGACAAAGGTCATGGCACAAGGTGTAGACAACCCTCCAAACATCAACATCAACGGGCACAGCCTGGAAGCAGTGGAGAACTTCAAGTACCTTGGGTCTACCATTGCCAATTCAGTCTCCACCGACAATGACATCAACAGCAGAATTGCAAAAGCGGCGGCAGTCATGGCGAAACTGAGCCAGCGAGTATGGGACAATGCCAGCCTCACCAAGAGAACCAAAATGCGCGTCTACAAAGTGTGCGTTCTCAGTACTCTCCTATACAGTAGCGATGCCTGGACCACATACTCACGTCACGTGAAGAAACTGGACAGCTTTCACCTCAAATGCCTACGCCACATTCTACGCATTTGCTGGTAAGACAAAGTCCCCAACACAGAAGTGATGGAACGAGCAAACGTAAACAGCATGCCTGCTATCATCTGCAAGAGACGCCTGCGCAGCCACACACGTAGCTGTAGGAATTTTTTTTTAAATGCACACTACGCCATCGTCTTAAATAGACGGAAGGTTGCCAACAATATATGAAAATGATTCTAAGACTATCTTCTATTAGTGATATAGTGCTTTTTCTTTCTTTTTTTCTGATCTTATACTTTTTGAAGAAATCTCTGTCAACTTTTGTCTATCATAATTTTGTTTCCAAAGATCGGAAAAGAAAAATACAAGTTCCTGCTTGTATTTTAAGGTGTGTGCTAATTAAGTGTAAAATTTCAAAAACATTGATAAAGATTAACCATTTTGATTTTACAAAAGAAATCACCAAGTAAATTTTACTCTGGGGAAAAACTCATATTATGAATTTCCGTCTGTTTGAAGCAAAATACCGTTTTAACTTGCCATAAAAAATAACGCACTGGATAAAAACACATAAAAATTCCATAGTTAGAGAGATTTTTTTTTCCCAGCCATATAAATATTTTTCATGTTTGGACCAGTAATAGTTGAGAAATTGCAATTTAAACCAATTAAGGTTGGAATTTGTCAATGTCTACCACAATGAACGAAACTGCTGGTGTTGCTAGTTTCAACACAATAAAAAGGAGTTTTTGCGTGAATATGTGACAATGGATGAAACATGGATTCACCAATAGTGGATAGCAGTAGGTGAAAGCTGTCCAAAGTGACAAAGACACAAACATCAGCAAGCATTTGTTCATAGATTACAATGCAAAAAGAAGAACCATCAATAGCAAATATTATATAGCATTATTGGTGCGTTTGAAGGAAGCAATCACCAAAAAATGGCCACAAATGCAGAAAAAAATGCTCTTTCACCAAGACAATGCACCATGTCACAAGTTGATCGCAATGATGGTAAAACTACATGAATTGCACTTCAAATTGCTTCCACACAAACCCTATTCTCCAGATCTGGCCCCCAGCGACTACTGGCTGTTTGCAGACCTTAAAAGAATGCTCCAGGGAAAAAGATTTTGGTGCTCTTCCAATATGTGATCTACCGAAGGCTTGTTATCTACTAGGAAAAAAGAAGACAGGTTTAGGGTTAGTTTAATGGGAAAATAATGGGTAATTAATTGGTAGATCACATATTGTAATGTAAAAAACTCGGTAGATAATATATTGGATTAGAAACCATTTGGTAGATCACATATTGGAAGAGCACCTAGATTTGGCTCCAATGAAGTGATATCATAGACTGAGGCATATTTTGAGGCCAAAGACAAATCATTATACAAAAAAGACATTGAATTGTTACAGAAGCATTGGAATCAGTGTATCACCCTAGAAGGAGACTATGTTGATGAATAAAGTTGAATTTTGCCTAAAAGTTGTTTTATTAGTTTGGCCTGGGACTTATTGAGTGATGTTACATGTATCAGGATTCCCACTCATTTTAGGAAATCATTTTCCTGGACATTTCTAACTTTTCCAGGACAGCACTTGTTCACAGCAATTTCATAATTTACCAGCTTTGTTCTTACCTTTTTTATGATGAAAGGTTAATGAAGTATCTTGGGTTCATTATAGATGATGCCTTTTAAGATTAAAGATGTTAAATGTTAAATGCCCAGATGCTAGCTTTGAAATTTACGAGGACCGGCATTATAAGCTTAAAAACAGGTTTGTCTATTTGACCAGGACCGGCAGGATAGCTGCCTCCAATTTATTATATAAAATACGTCTGTGAAGTCAAATTTGGCAGTACCTATCTTAACCATTATTGAGACAATTATCACAAAATATAAACAAGTGATTAACAAAAAATAATAAGCAAAATACAAACTGACTTCTGTCACCATTATCTTTTGTTGCTATAAAGTAGGTACTGGCAATTTTGCCGTTTACTCGAATTTTAAAAGCGAATTAAAAATAATTAAATCTATTATTTAAGGTCAAACTTTCTCTAAATCGATAAGTAGTAACATAATAACCATCATTAAAAAAAGAAAAATATCATTACATATGCAATTTATTTTTGATAGATTTAAAACAATTTGTTTTGGTCAATTTCGACGCGATCTGCCATTCTGTCTATTTTTCAATGGTTTTACGTGCTTGTTTAGAATTTTTATGTAACATTTACGATTGCAAAAAAATTTACCAAAAATCAGGTAATTATCCAATTTTAATGAAATCTTCAGTATTGATTTATCAATTAATGAATTTTATAATGTATCAGTTATTTTATTTCAAAACTTTAATTTAGTATTTTTGCTACGAAAAATTAATATATAAAATTCATTTAAAATGTGAAAAGCCTGATGTTAAGTTTAAAATGTTATATTTTTAGATTCTAGAAATGAATATCTATTTAATGCAAACCTTATTTTAGATACATAAAGTAATAAGTTTTGAAGAAAAACTATTAAAAATGGGGCCCCTTTTTAAGCAGAAAAAATATCAATGTATAATTTCTTCTTTTATAAGATAATAGCCAATTAATTAATTATCAAATGAGTAAAAAAGAAATCTCCAAAAAATTAATTATTTATTATTTTTTTACATTTTATTTTTCAATTTTCGGTACTTATTTTCTCATAGAAAAGCCACCGTATTTTTTTTTTTGTTTGTTTCTATTCATAACTTCGGTTTTTTATCTCTTTATTTATTCTGTGATTAGTATAGTATAAAACCAACTCGAAAAAATGTTACGCCCCCAACATAAGGGGGGTCAAAATTAAGTGACCTGAAAAAAATGAGAAAGTTTTGAAATAAAATAAATAATGCATTATAAAGATCATTCATTGATAAATAAACACTGAAAATCTCATTAAAATCCGATAATTCCCTGATTTTTGGTAAATTGTTTTCTGTACGGGGGGCTAAAGTCATTTGGTCAAAAAACCATTTTAGGTTCATTTTGCCAGTACCTGCTATAAAGTTAAAACAAAATATCAATTCATTGTCAATTGAAATTAAATAACAAATGAAAAAGAAAATCCAAGATGTTATGTCTGATAAACACAAAATCTAAGGTGAACCGTAGCCACCCGAAGACAGTGGAAATGTAATAGTTGATATTTTTGATAAACACCAGAGTGGGGTGCATTTTACAAAACATTTACTTGGCAAATTGAACCCCCTAGTAAGTATCAAAAAATTATTTTTCATCACTTTTTTCATAAGATTATTTGGTAATTTTCGATATTAATCAAAACATTTTTTTTAATCAAAACACACTAGGTGCTCATTCATGTAACTTTGTGCCAGAAAGTTAAATAATAGACTTAAGATTTTCTCGAAGTACCGTTCGAGGTGCATTTTACAAGACATTTACATCATAAATTTAACCTCCTCGTAAGTCCCCCGATCCTTTAGGTTGGCCATAAGTAATTTTAAAATAGTAAATAAAATAGCAAATAAAAATTATTGAAAGCAAAACTAATCTAAAAATTATTATAAACAAATTTTACATTTTATTATTGTTTTCACTTTGGGGGATATTTTCGTTTTTTTTATTTATTTTAAATACACTCACAGATTAAAGAAAAAAAATACTCACGAGCTTCATGTTTAATTTCGTCTCACGGGTCAATACTATTTTTATTTTAATTTAATTGTTGATTCTTACTGGGTGTTATTATTGTTTTTTAATAATGAAAAATAAAAAGTCAACAGCCGCACATTTTATTCACATGGAGGCTGCCATTTTGAATACAGCGCCCTCTACTTCGTTATCATTCAGGGGAGATCATTAATATGTACTTCCCAAAGTTGAATGTTTTCTTTAGAATTCCTTGCTTGTACCTTCCAGGTAGCGTGTTTATATTGTAGCCACTGGCATTAACGTCGTCTGCTAGGAGTTTTAAAAGCGAATTAAAAATAATTAAATCTATTATTTAAGGTCAAACTTTGTTTAAATCGATAAGTAGTAACATAATGACCATCATTAAAAAAGAAAAATATTATTACAATATACAATTTATTTTTAATACATTTTATACATTAAAAATTGTCCGAATTTCAACAAAAAGTTACGTTGAATTTATTTATCGTGTTCAATAATGGCTTTAAAATATTTTTAAATACTTATAAACATTTCTTTTTTAGAAATAAGTAAAGCGTTACTTTAAATACATATTTATTAAATGTTAATGAAATTTTCACACTCGTTTTAACTTTTAACCAAGGAAAATCCGTTTTTTGTATGTAAAAAAATCAAAAATATATTTAGTTTCATTGAAAATAAAATTTGCATATTATTTACGTTTCGTGTATGGTATTCATAATTGCCATAATATTTTTAACTTTTTTGTCTTGCTTGATTGACGTAAAAAATTTCCACGTACGGGAAAATGAGCACCCTTTGAGAATTTTTTTTATTGAAGTATGCATTGAAGGCATTGCAATGACTATTTTTTGTTATTGTAAAGGGCATTAGTTCGGTGGAAAGATACGAACCTTTTTTTTTTTTTTTTTTTGTAAAGGTTCAGTCTTTCTCAGCCACGCCCATAAGGTTCTTGAATTCTTCAGGTCGGTTGGTGATTGGTCGGATTTTGGGGGTTTTTTGGGAACGAGGCTGATTTCCTGTTCCCTGAAAAGGGGCGCGAAATTCGGCAGACTCGAGGTTGATTTTGAGAAAACAGGATTGATTTCGTTGTCTCCGTTAACACGAGTTAACGTAAAATTTTATTTCCAGATTTATTGGGTTTAATTCTCTCAGAGAGAGATTTTGTTTTTCTTCTCCAGAGAGAAGTTGAAAGAATTTGAATTGTCTAATTCTCTAAAAGAGAGATTTGTTTTTCTCCAGAGGAGGAGAAGTTTAATTATTTTTGAACTGTTTAATAGCTATTTGGAAAACCCCAAACAGCATAATTTTGGCTCTCAGAGAGAGCCCCTTTCTTCCCAAAAAGAAGAAAAGTTTCTGTTCCGTGTCGCCTTGTAAAGTCGACTTATTTTGAAATTATATTTGTGAGAAGCAAGAAGCTTCGTTAATCTTCAAGGCACTTTAGCCTTAAGCATTTGTTGAGTCACCACTACGGACTCTAACTAACTATATTAGCGGAATCCTGAGAGGAGAGCAGATACCTCTTTCAACCCCAAAAAGAGGAAGTTTTAGACTGACAGACGCCAGTTTTCACCCTGCCCCATTGAAAGAGTTCGCCCCTGACCGACCGACAGAGAAAAAAAGAAGTACTTTTTATTTTATCTTTGTAATTGTGAGTAATTACCAATTTTTTGTATCTGAAAAATTCTTTGTTTTTTCGGCCTCGTGCCTTTTATAATTTGTAATATTTTCCCTATTTTTTGGCTCCGAGCCCAATTGTTACGCTTAGCATAAGGGACAAATTGTGCAAGTCATTAGTTGCCTTTATTTTTTTCTTATAATAAAATTTGAATTACAATTATTGTCTCCTTTCCTTTTTATACTGTCTTTTATCGTTTGTCAAAGTTTAGTGTGCTAAGTTAACATTTATTTTTTTACAGGACTTAAGAGGACGGACATATATCCTTTTAAATTTCCACACCCCTAAACACTCAAAAAGTAAAGAACTTTTAAGAATTTAAAAAAAAAATCTGATAGATTTGTGTGTAAACGATAATAATCCATTGAAGGAAGGAAAAAAATTTTAAAAATTGTAGCGTTTCCAATATTTACGACGGGGAACTCGAAAAATAAAGAACTTTTTAGAATTTTTTTTTTTTACAATCTGATAGATTGGTGTGCAATCGATAATAATCCATTGAAGGAAAAAAACAAAAATTTTTGTGGGGGTTCCAGATAGTCATGTCCGGCCAACATGACAAGAGTTTGGAATTGCAATTTTTTTTTATTTTAGTTGAAAAAAAAATGTTAATTTAAAGATAAAAAGTGAGAAAATATCAATTAGAATTTGAATATTGTTAATTAAAAAGGAATAATTGAATTCAAAATAGTAATAATGAAATGAACTTACCTTAACTTATTAGATATTGAATCTTTCGGTTAAATTACTGACACAAACATTAACTCTCCTGAATAGAGAGGAAGATATTTTATGTTTTATGTATTTGGTCTTCCATACAATTAATGTTCTAACATTATGGTTTTATATTGAAAATCAATTCAATTGTTTTAAAATATGTGACTCTTGATATTAAGTTTAAAATGTTATATTTTTAGTTTCTAGAAATAAATATCTATTTAATGCAAACCTTACTTTATACTCACGAAGTAATAAGTTTTGAAGAAAAATTCTATTTTCGCAGAAAAAATATCGATGTATAATTTTTTTTTAATAAGATAATAGTCAATTAAATAATTATGGAAATGAGTAAAAAAGAAATCTCCTAAAAAATTATTTTATATTTTTTTTTTTTACATTTTATTTTTCGATTTTCGGTACTTATTTTCTCATAGAAGCTCAACCGTAAAAAAAAATTTTGTTTCTATTCATAACTTCGGTCTTTTATCTATTTATTTATACTGTAATTAGTATCAAGTTAGGACCAACTTGAAGCAATGTTACGCCCCCAACATAAGGGGGGTCAAAATTAAATGACCTGAAAAAAATGAGAAAGTTTTAAAATAAAATAAATAATGCATTATAAAGATCATTCATTGATACATAAACACTGAAAATTTCATTAAAATCCGATAATTCCCTGATTTTTGTTAAATTATTTTCTGTAGGGGGGGGGGGGCTAAAGTCATTTTGTCAAAAACGAATTTTAGCCTCTGTTTGCTAGTCCCTATTATATTGGTACTATTACGATACAAACCTGGGCTCTATGTTGACATAAATAACGCATCTTGACGTGTGCACTATTTTTTAGTATGGAGTTTTGTACGTATAATAATTTTTCTGAAGCAAAAACAAATTATTAATTTAGCATTTCCTTGATGCCTCACGATTTAACTCTTAATATTATTGAAAAAGAGAGTTGGGGAAATAAAAATTAGAATATTAGAAATTATTTATAATAAAATTCTATAATAATATTCTTTTCTTTTTTTCTTTTTTTTCCGATACATCTATTAAATTATTAAACTAGGGATAGGCAAATTTGTCATCTGCTAGGAATTTTAAAAGCGAATTAGAAATAATTAAATCTATTATTTAAGGTCAAACTTTGTCTAAATCGATAAGTAGTAACATAATAACCATAATTAAAAAAAGAAATATATCACTTACAGAAGCAGTTTATTTTTAATAGATTTAAAAGTATTTGTTTTGGTCAATTTCGACGATATCAGCCATTTAGCCTCGTTTTCGATGTTTTTAAGTGCTTGTTTACAATTTTACTGTAATATTCGCGTTTGCAAAGAAATTTACCAAAAATCAGGTAATTATCCGATTTTAATGAAATTTTCAGTATTGATATAACAATTAATGAATTTTATAATGCATCAGTTATTTTATTTCAAAACTTTAATTTAGTATTTTTGCTATGAAAAATTAATATATAAAATTCATTTAAAATGTGAAAAACCTGATGTTAAGTTAAAATGTTATATTTTTAGATTCTAAAAATTAATATCTACTTAATGCAAACCTTATTTTTGTTGACGAAAGTAATAAGTTTTGAAGAAAAACTCGATTGAAAATGTACCCCCTCAGAAAAAACATCGATGTATATTTTTTTTCTTTTATAAAAGCCAATTAAATTATTATCGAAATGAGCAAAAAAGAAATCTCCAAAAAATTAATTATTTATTATTTTTTTACATTTTATTTTTCAATTTTCGGTACTTATTTTCTCATAGAAAATTTCTTTCATCTTTGCCGATATGCTTTGCTATCGTCTCCTTTCTGGCATTTTTTTTCACCCTATTCATTAATTACTACATTTTACTGGATTACGAATACTAATATAATTATAACTACTACTATGATGACCTAATAATAATTACAGGGGGCTCTTAGTACATCCTCTTTAATAAAGGGGTTATTCAGGGCTTCGATGAAAAATTCAGCCAAGTGAACTTGTACTGCTGAACACTCCTAATTCTGAGTTCTGATATGCTATCTTAGCTAGATTTTTCACCCTACTAGCTAACTCAGCAAGAGTCTCATCTTTAACTTGCCTTAATCTTATTAAACCCCGTGCGGCCTCGACAGGGTTCACAAACTCTCCATATTGGGCAGATAACTGCTCAAATAGTCTTTCACTTCAGATGTTTGGATATTTGTCAAGATACTCTCCGATCCAATCTGACGGGACCCCGTCCGAAAAATCGTAGGTTAGATTAACGAGCTCGGGATCTGTTAATTCATAGATCCGCTCTTTCTTTTTTAACGCTGTTAGCCAAGGTTTCAGATCGGACGGTCTCCCAGTAAATATTGGGATCTTTGATCCGCTCGTTACCACTCTTGTCACCGGACTTGTGTTTGTATTTGCCATTTTTATTAAACTATTTGTATAACTAACAAAAAATAGACCGACTATTTGTGCAAACAATACAGAGGGCAAAAAAATTGTCACTTACCGTGTTCCGATGCTTCTGGGGGATGATTTGTGGCTTTGCTTTTTTTTGTTCGGGATGGTTTCTTGGGTTGTAAGACACTGGTTGTGGCCGTGGTGTAGATGCACCGTGGAAATCTCTGTTTTGAATCCTTGACGTGGTTCTGACTTGGTGATTTCTCAGGGTCGTATCTTGTAAACGTCTAGTGTCGTTGTGTCGTGGTAACCATTAGGGTCGATCCTGGTCACGGCACCAAATGTAAGAAGATCCTGGCACGGTACCCAAATATGACAGTCCTATACTGTCGTACCAAATATCACACCGTATTGGTGCCCCGGGGATAGTATGCTGTGGTAACGGTATGAATTATGACAAGCACTACTGGATGAGCCTCCGATCAGCTGCTCTTTCAATACCCTCTGTATTGAACTGGGATCGATGCAACTCGGTCGGAGTGTCTTTGTGACGGGTTGAGAAATTAGTAGATATAAACTGCAGTGTTTGCTGGCAACTCTAAAAAAATCAGTCAACACACCATCAACAATAACAACTGTTTTTATTCATATATGTATTCCTACTTATCATATATGCAATAAAAACGTTGTTATTGGTTGATACGAGTGTGTTGACTGATATTTTTAGAGTGCAGCAAACAGCTGCAGTTTATATCTACTAATTTCTCAACCCGTCACAAAGACACTCCGACCGAGTTGCAATCGATCCCAGATTAATACAGAGGGGTATTGGAAAGAGCAGCTGACCGGAGGCTCCATCCAGTAGTGTTGTCATAATTCATACCGTACGCAAGCGATAACTACCGCGGGTGCACCAATACGGTGTGATATTTTGGTACGACAGTATAGGGATGTTCATAATTTCCGGGTACCGGTGCCAGGATCTTCTGTACATTTTGGTCGGTGACCAGGATCGACCCTTAATGGTTACCATCGACACAACGACCCTAGACGTTTTACACAGATAACGAACCCTGAGGAAATCAACCAGTGGCAGAACAACGTAAAAGGATTCAAGAACAGAGATTTCCACGGTGCATTCTACAACCACGGCGCATCATACCAGTGGGTCTTACAAACCCAAAGAAACACATCCGAACAAAAAAGCAAGCCACAAATCATCCCCAGAAGGATCGGAACACGGTAAGTGACAATTTTCCCTTTGCATCTCTGTAATTGTTGTGCAAAATAGTCGGTCTATTTTTTGTTATTTAACAATGTATTAATAAAAATGGCAGAATACAAACACAAGTCCGGTGACAAGAGTGGGTAACGAGCGGATCAAAGATCCATGATTTACGTGGGAGAAACCGTCCATTCTGAAACCTTGGCTAACAGCGTTAAAAAAGAAAGATGTGGATTTATGAATTAAACAGAGGTCCCGAGTCCGTTATCTAACCTACGACTTGTTCGGACGGGGTCCCGTCAATGGATCGGAGAGTATCTTGACAAATATCCAAAATCTGAAGTGAAAGGAGCTATTTGAGCAGTTTCTGCCAATATGGGGAGTCTTGTGAAACCCTGTCGCATGCCGCCCGGGGTTATAAGATTAGGCAAGTTATAAGATGAGACTCTTGCTAGAGTAGCTAGTAGGATGAAAAATCTAGCTAAGATAGCATACAAACTCGAATTAGGATGTTCAGCAGTACAGTTCACTTGCCTGGAATTTTTTCATCGAAGCCGCGGTGAAATAACCCTTTTTAAAAGGATGTCTAAGAGCCCCTGTAATTATATTAAGGTCATCATAGTAGTAGTTATATTATTATTAATTCCGTAATCCGTAAATGTAGTATGTAATGAATAGGGTGAAAAAAATGCAGAAAGGAACGATAGCAAAGCATATCGGCAAAGATGAAAGCAATTTCTATGAAAATAATACCGAAATTAAAAATAAAATGTAAAAAAATAATAAATAATTAATCTTTTTGGAGATTTCTTTTTGGCTCATTTCGATAATAAGTTTAATCTGGCTTTTATAAAAGAAAAAAAAATATACATCGATGTTTTTTCTGAGGGGGTACATTTTCGCAATCGAGTTTTTTTCAAAACTTATTATCTTTCGTCACAAGAATAAGGGTTTGCATTAAGTAGATATTAATTGTTTAGATCTAAAATATAACAATTTTAAACTAACATCAGGTTTTTCACATTTTTTAAAATGATTTATATATAATTTTTCATAGCAAAAAAGACTAGAATTAAAGTTTGAAATAAAATAATGATGCATATAAAATTCATATTGTTATATTCAATACTGAATTTGTGCAGTTAAAATCGGATTTACCGATTTTTGGTAATATTTTTTGCAAACGCGAATAGTTACAGTAAAATTGTAAACCAAGCACTTAAAAACATGAAACGAGGCTAAATGGACTGATATCGTCGAAATTGACCAAAACAATATTTTATAATCTATTACATAAAATATAAACTGCTTGTAGTGATCTATTTTCTTTTTTAATTATGGTTATTAGTTACTGACTTATGCGATTTAGACAAAGTTTGACTTAATAAATAGCTATTTATCTATGTTCTAATTCGCTTTTAAAAATTCTAGGCAGAATGACAAATTTGCCTATCCCCTATTTTAATAATTTAATAGAATGTATCGGAAAAAAAGAAAAAAGAAAGAAATTATTATAGATTTGTATTATAAAATTTCTTATATGTCTAATTTATTTCCCCAACTCTCTTTTTCAATAACTAGTTAAAGTTAATCGTGAGGCTCAAGGAAATGCTAAATAAAATTGTTTTTTTGCTCAGAAAAATTATATACGTAAAAACTACATGACTAAAAAAAGTGCACACGGTCAACGATGCGTTATTTGAGTGTCAACATAGAGCCCAGGTTTGGTATCGTATAGGTAACCAATATAATAGGGACAGCAACAGAGGCTAGAAAGTCGTTTTTTGACAAAATGACTATTAGCCCCCCCCTACAGAAAATAATTTAAACAAAAATCAGGAATTATGCCGGATTTTAATAAATTTTCAGTGTTTTATGTTATCAATGAATGATCTTTATAATGCAGTTATTTGATTTTATTTTAAAAAAGCTTTCTTCATTTTTTTTCAGGGGTAATTTAAGTTTTGACCCCCTTATGTTGGGGGCGTAACATTGGTTCAAGTGGGTCCTAACTTGATACTAATTACTGTATAAATAGAATAGATAAAAGACCGAAGTTATGAATAGAAACAAAAGTTTTTTTTTTACCATTTGGAGCTTCTATGAGAAATAAGTAGCGAAATCGAAATTATAACAATGTAAGAAAAAAATATAATCATTTTTTTAGGAGAAACTTTCTTTTTTACTCATTTCCATAATTATTTTAATTGACTAATTATCTTATTAAAAAAATTATACATCGAGTATTTTTCTGCGAAAATAGAATTTTTGTCTTCAAAAACTTATTACTTCGTGAGTATAAAGTTAAGGTTTGCATTTAAATATGATATTTATTTTCTAGAAACTAAAATATAACATTTTAAACTTAATATCAAGAGTCACATATTGTAAACAATGAATTGATTTTCAATATAAAAACGCATAATGTTAGAACATTAAATTGTATGGTAAGAACCAATACATAAAAATAAAGATCATCTACTCCTATTCAGGAGAGTTAATGTTGTGGTCGTAATTTAACCGAGATTCAATTATCTAATAAGTTAAGGTAAGTTCATTTCATTCATTACTATTTTGGAATCAATTATTCCTTTTCGAAATTTAAACATATAATATTCTAATCTGATATTTTCTCACTTTTTATCTTAAATTAACAGTTTTTTTCAAAAACTAAAAGTTAGAAAAAAATTGCAAATTTCCAACTGCTTGTCAAAATGTCTGGCCGGACATGACTTATCTGGAACCCCCAAAAATTTTTGTTTTTTTTCCTCATGGGATTATTATCAATTGCACACCGAATCTATCAGTAATTGTAACACAAAAAAAAATTCAAAAAGGTTCTTTATTTTTCGAGTTCCCCGTCGTAAATATTGGAAACGCTACAAGTTTTATTAAAATTTTTTTTTTTCTTCCTTCAATGGATTTATTATCGTGTTACACACCAATCTATTAGATTTTTTTTTTGAAGATTCTTAAAAGTTCTTTACTTTTTGGAGTGTGTTAGGTGTGGAAATTTTAAAAGCGATATATTCCGTCCTCTTAAGGTCTGTAAAAAAAGTAAATGTTAACTTAGCACACTAAACTTTGACAAACGATAAAACAGTATAAAAAGGAGGAGACAATAATTGTAATCAAATTGTTATTATAAGAAAAAATGACAAGGCAACTCATGACTTGCGATCATTTGTCCCTTCATGCTAAGCGTAACATGGGCTCGGAGCAAAAAAATAGGGAAAATATTAGAAACAAATCTATAAAGCACGAGCCGTAAAAGAACAAAGAATTTTTCAGATACAAAAATTGTAGATTACTCACATTACAAAGAATAAATAAAAAGTATTCTTTTTTTTCTCTGTCCGGTCGGTCAGGGTCGAACTCGTTCATGGGGCAGGGTGGAAAAGCTGGCGTCTGTCAGTCTAAAACTCTCTTTTTGGGGGTTGAAGAGAGGTATCTGTCTCTCCTCTCAGATTCCGCTAATAAGTTGAGTTAGAGTCCCGTAGTGGTGACTCACAAATGCTTTAAGGCTAAAGTGCCGTTGAAGATCAACGAAGCTTCTTGCTTCTCACAATATATATTTCAAAATACAGTCGACTTTACAAGGCGACACGCGACGAAACTTTTCTCTTTGTTGGGAAAGAAAAGGGCTCTCTCTGAGGCCAAAATATCGCTGTTGGGGTTTTCCAAATAGCTATTAAACAGTTCAGAAAATAATTAAGACTTCCTCCTCGCGGAGAAAAACAAATCCTGCTCTTTTATGAGAATTAGACAATTCAGAATTCTTTCAACTTCCTCCTCTGGAGAAGAAAAACAAAAGCTCTCTTTCTGAGAGATTAAATCCCAATAAAAATTGGAAATAAATTTTACGTTAACTCGTGTTAAGGGAGTCAACGAAATCAATCCCTGTTTTCTCCAAAATCAACCTCGAGTCTGCCGAATTTCGCGCCTTTCAGGGAACAGGAAATCAGCTCGTTCCTCAAAAACCCCCAAAATCCGACCCAAATCACTCAAACCGACCTGAGCAAATTCGAGAACCCCTTATGGCGTGGCTGAAAAAGACGTGAACCTTACAAAAAAAAAAAAAAAAATAGGTTCGTAATCTTTCCAACCGACTAATGCCCTTTTACAATAAACAAAAATAGTCATTGCAATGGCTTCATGCATACTTCAATAAAAAAAAGTTCTCAAAGGGTGCTCATTTTCCCGTAGCGTGGAAATTTTTTTACGGGTCAATCAAACAAACAAAAGTTAAAATATTATGGCAAATTATGGAATACCATACACGAACGTAAAATGAATTAGTGCCAATTTTATGATTTTCAATGAAAACTAAATATGCATTTTTGATTTTGTGTTAACGATACCAAAAACGGATTTTCCTGGCTTAAAAGTTAAAGACGAGTGTGAAAAAATTGGTCATTAACATTTAATAAATTATGTACTTTAAAGTTAAGCTTTACTTTTATTTCTAAAAAAGAAATGTTTTATAAGTATTAAAAATATTCTTAAGCCATGTATTTGAACACGATAAGATAATTCAACGTAATTTTTGGTTGAACATTCGACGAATTTTTAATGGTATAAAATGTATACAATAAATTGTATATTGTAATAATTTTTCTTTTTAATGATGGTCTTATGTTACTACTGTATCGATTTTAAACAAAGTTTGACCTTAAATAATAGATTTAATTATTTTTATTCGCTTTTAAAACTCTAGAGACGACGTTAATGCAGTGGCAAATATAAACACGCTACCTGGGAAGGTACAGCGAAGGAATTCTAAGGAAAACTTCAACTTTGGGAAGCGTACCATAAGATGACTCCCCCTGAATGATAGACGAAGTAGAGGCGCTGTATCAAAATGGCAAGCGTCCAGTGTGAATAAATGGCGCTGTTTGGCACTTTTATTTTTTCATTATGAAAAAACAATAATAACACAGTAAGAAGTCAACAAGTTAAATTAAAATAAATAGTATTGACGGCCGTATAAGCAGAAAAAGATAAGAAAAAAGGAGAGAGATAAGAGACGAAATTAACAATGAAGCCGTGAGTTTTTTTTTCTTTGAATCTGTGAGTGTATTAAAAATAATAAAAAAAAACGACCAAATATCCCCAAAGTGAACAACAATAATAAAATGTACAATTTGTGTGTATAATAATTTTTAGATAGTTTGCTTCAATAGATTTTTATTTGCTACTTTTATTTAGCTATTTTTAAAATTACTTAGTGGCCAACCTCAAAGGATCGGGGACTTACGAGGAGGTTACAATTTGTTATGATAGTAAATGGTTGGACTTGTAAAATGCCCTCGAACGGTATACTTCGGAGAAAATCTTAAGTCATTTATTTAACTTTCGTCTGGCAGCAAAGTTTACATGCATGAAGCCACGCTAGTGTGTTTGGATTAAAAAAAACTGTTTTGATTAATACGAAAATTTACCAATATCTTATGAAAAGTGATGAACTAAATTTTTTGAGTACTTATAGGGGGGTTTCAATTGCCTAGAGTAAATGTTTTTTGTAAATATGCACGCCCACTCTGGTGTTTATCAAAAATCATCAACTATTACATTTCCAACTGGCTTCGGGTGGGGCTACGGTTCACCTTAGATTTTTGTGGTTTATCAGACATAACATCTTGGATTTTCGTTTCTTGCATGTTGTTTATTTAATTTCAATGAACAATGAAGTTGATATTTGGTTTAACTTGCTATAGAGGTACTTGGCACAATGAACCTAAAATGGTTTTTTGAGACCAAAGTCGACTTTAGCCCCACCGTACAGAAAACAATACCTAAAAATCACGCGAATTATCGGATTTTAATGAGAATTTTCAGTGTTTATTTATCAATGCATGATCTTTATAATGCATTATTTATTCTATTGTCAAAACTTTCTCATTTTTTTCAGGGCAGCTTATTTGACCCCAAGTTCCCTTATGTTGGGGGCGTAACATTTTTTTGCGAGTTGGTTTTATAACTATAGCTTACAGAATAATAAAGAGATAAAAAACCCGAAGTTTATGAATAGGAAACAAACAACAAAAAACATAGACGTGGCTTTTTCTATGAGAAAATAAGTACCGAAAATTGAAAAATAAAATGTAAAAAAATAATAAATAATTAATTTTTTGGAAATTTCTTTTACTCATTTGATGAATTAAGTTATTGGCTATTATCTTATAAAAGAAGATGTATACATTGAGATTTTGTTCTGCTAAAAGGGGCCCCATTTTTAATAGTTTTTCATTCAAAACTTATTTACTTTATGTATCTAAAATAAGGTTGCATTGAAATAGATATTATTTCTAAGAATGCTAAATATAACTTTTAATAACTTAACATCAGGCTTTTCACATTATTAAATGGGAATTTTTTAATTATATCTAAATTTTCGTAGCAAAATACTACATTGAGTTTTGAAATACCAATAACCTGATACATTATAATTCATTAATGTGATAAATGCATACTGAAGATTTCATTAAAATTGGATACATTACCTTGATTTTTGTGTTTAAATTTTTTTGCAATCGCGAATGTGTACAAAAAATTCTAAACAAGCACGTAAAACCATTGATAAATAGACAGAAGTGGCGACTCGCGTCGGAAATTGACGCAAACAAATTGGTTGTTTAATTATCAAAATAATATGTGCATATGTTAATGATATTTTCTTTTTAATGAGGTTATTATGTTACTACTTATCCGATTTAGAGAAAGTTTGACCTAAAATAATGATTTAATTATTTTTATCTCGCTTTTTAAATTCGGTAAGACGGTCAGAAATTGTGCCAGTAGCCTACTTATAGCAACAAATTAGATCATGGTGAACAGAAGTCAGTTTGTATTTGCTGTATTATTTTGTTAATTACTTGTTTATATGTTTGTGATAATTGTCTCAAATAATGGTTTAAGATAGTACTGCCATTTTGGAATTCACAGACGTACTTTTAATAATAATATTGGAGGCAGCCTACCCTGCCGTCCTGTGCAAATAGACAAACCTGTTTTTAACGGCTTATAATGCCGGTCTCTGTAAATTTTTCAAAGCCTAGCTCTGGGCATTTAACGTTTACAGTCATGTTTAATCTTAAGAAGGCATCATCTTATAAGAGAGCCAAGATACTTCAGTTAACCTTTCAGTCAATGAAAAAATGGTAAGAACGAAAGCTGGTAAATTATGAAATTGCTGTAAAAGTGCATGTCCCTGGAAAGTTAGAAATGTCCAGCGAAAATGAATTTGTCCTAATGATGTGGGAATCCTGGATACATGTAACATACCCAATCAGTCCAGGGCCTAACTAATAAAACAACTTTTAGAACAAAATTCAACTTTATTCATCAACATATGTCTCTTCTAGGGAGTACAGCTGAATTCCAATGCTTCTCTAACAATCATGTCTTTTTTGTATAAGTGATTTTGTCTTTGGCCTCAAAAATAATGCGTCAGTCTACTGATATCACTTCATTGGAAGCCAAATCTAGGTGCTTTCTTCCAATATGTGATCTACAAGATGTTCTAATCCAATATATTATCTACCGGATTTTTACATTACAATATGTAATCTACCATTATATTACCCCATTATTTTCCCATTAAACTAACCCTAAATCCGGTCTTCTTTTTCCTAGTGATAACAAACGCTTCGGTAGATCACACGTATATGGCAAGAGCACAATCTCCTGGAAGCATTCTTAAAGGTCCTGTCAAACAGCCAGTAGTCGTGGGGGCTAGGTCTGGAGAATAGGGTGGGTGTGGCAAGCAAATTTGAGTGCAATTCATGTAGTTTTTAACGATCGTGGCGTGGACTTGTACATGTGTGCATTGTGTTTGGTTGAAGAGCATTTTTTTTTTCTTCTAATTTGTGGCCATTTTTTGGTGATTGGCTTCCTTCAAACGCGACCAATAATTATATTAATATTTGCTATTGTGGTTCTTCTTTTTGCATTGTAATCTATGACAATCTGCTGGATCGTTTTGTGTCTTTGTCACTGTTGGACAGCCTTTCACTACTCTATCCACTATTGGTGATCATGTTTCATCCATTGTCCATCATAGTTAGCAAAACTGCCTTTTTATTGTGTTTGAAACTGCAACACCGAGCAGTTCCGTTCCATTGTGGTAGGGACATTGACAAATCCAACCGTTAATTGGTTTTAAATTGCGAATTTCTCAACTATTACTGGTCAAAAGAAAATAGGTAATATGGGGGGCAAAAAAATCCTCTAACTATGGATTTTATGTAGTTGTTTATCGCGTGCGTTATTTTTAATGGCAAAGTTTTAAACGGGTATTTTTGCTTCCAAACAAAGCGGGAAATTCAATAATACTGGATTTTTCCCAGTACGTAGAAATTTACTTGGTGATTTTTTTGGTAAAATCAAAATGGTAATTTTATCAGATGTTTTGAATTTTACACTTCATTTAGCACACACCTTGAAAATACAAGCAAGGAACTTGTATTTTTTTCTTTTCCGATTCTTTGGAATACAACAATTAGATGATAGACTAAAAGTTGAGCAGAGATTTCTTCAACAAAGTATAAGATCAGGAAAAAAAGAAAGAAAAAGCACCTATATCACTATAGAAGATAGTCCTTAGAATCAATTCCAATAATTGTGTGGCAACCTTCCGTCTATGTTAAGACGATGGCGTAGTGTGCATTTAAAAAAAATTCCTACAGTACGTGTTGGCGGCGCAGAAATGCGTCTTTGCAGATGATGGCACGGCAGTGCCTGTTTTACGTTTGATCGTTCGCCATCACTTCTGTGTTGGGTGGGACTTGGTCTACCAGCAATGCGTAGGAATGTGGCGTAGGCATTTATTGAGGTGAACTGTCCAGGGTTTTCTTCACGTATCGTAGTATGTGGGTCCAGGCATCGCGTACTGTTAGGAGAAGGTACTGAGAACGCACACTTTGGTAGACGCGATTTTGTTCTCTTGGTAAGGCTGGCATTGTCCATACTCGCTGGCTCAGTTGTTCGTCATGACTGCCGCGCTTTTTGCAATTCTGCTGTTGATGTCTGTCGGTGGAGACTGAAATTGGCAAATGGTAGACCAACGGTACTTGAAGTTCTCCACTGCTTCCAGGCTGTGCCGGTTGATTGTTGATGTTTGGAGGGTTGTCTTACACCTTGTGCTGACTTTGTCTTGTTTTATGACTAATGGTGTAAGCCCGCAAACTCGCTGTCAATTTCCCATTTTAAGAATAAGGGTCGATACCTTTAGCTTTGATCTCGCAAGCAATAGGATAGACGAGCGTATTGAGATTTATATTTTTCATTGTAAGCTACACTAGTTATAAAAACGCGGGCGGCTGGGTTTCCATTAGTTGGGGCTATTAGGATAGGATGGCTTGTTCTGATGTAATACGATCAATTTACTCAAATTATAATTAATATAATAAAAAATTAAAAATTTAATATATAATTAAATATTAGTTATCATAGATTTTAGTGTTCTGTTGTTGTTTTGTTCGTTTTTATTGTCGGTCAGTTCAGGGCTAATTTAAAATGACTATGTGGTTAGACTATTTTATTCGTTNATTCCCTGATTTTTGTTAAATTATTTTCTGTAGGGGGGGGGCTAAAGTCATTTTGTCAAAAACGAATTTTAGCCTCTGTTTGCTAGTCCCTATTATATTGGTACTATTACGATACAAACCTGGGCTCTATGTGACATAAATAACGCATCTTGACGTGTGCACTATTTTTTAGTATGGAGTTTTGTACGTATAATAATTTTTCTGAAGCAAAAACAAATTATAATTTAGCATTTCCTTGATGCCTCACGATTTAACTCTTAATATTATTGAAAAAGAGAGTTGGGGAAATAAAAATTAGAATATTAGAAATTATTTATAATAAAATTCTATAATAATATTCTTTTCTTTTTTTCTTTTTTTTCCGATACATCTATTAAATTATTAAACTAGGGATAGGCAAATTTGTCATCTGCTAGGAATTTTAAAAGCGAATTAGAAATAATTAAATCTATTATTTAAGGTCAAACTTTGTCTAAATCGATAAGTAGTAACATAATAACCATAATTAAAAAAGAAATATATCACTTACAGAAGCAGTTTATTTTTAATAGATTTAAAAGTATTTGTTTGGTCAATTTGACGATATCAGCCATTTAGCCTCGTTTTCGATGTTTTTAAGTGCTTGTTTACAATTTTACTGTAATATTCGCGTTTGCAAAGAAATTTACCAAAAATCAGGTAATTATCCGATTTTAATGAAATTTTCAGTATTGATATAACAATTAATGAATTTTATAATGCATCAGTTATTTTATTTCAAAACTTTAATTTAGTATTTTTGCTATGAAAAATTATATATAAAATTCATTTAAAATGTGAAAAACCTGATGTTAAGTTTAAAATGTTATATTTTTAGATTCTAAAAATTAATATCTACTTAATGCAAACCTTATTTTTGTTGACGAAAGTAATAAGTTTTGAAGAAAAACTCGATTGAAAATGTACCCCCTCAGAAAAAACATCGATGTATATTTTTTTCTTTTTATAAAAGCCAATTAAATTATTATCGAAATGAGCAAAAAAAAATCTCCAAAAATTAATTATTTATTATTTTTTACATTTTATTTTTCAATTTCGGTACTTATTTTCTCATAGAAAATTTCTTTCATTTTGCCGATATGCTTTGCTATCGTCTCCTTTCTGGCATTTTTTTTCACCCTATTCATTAATTACTACATTTTACTGGATTACGAATACTAATTTAATTATAACTACTACTATGATGACCTAATAATAATTACAGGGGGCTCTTAGTACATCCTCTTTAATAAAGGGGTATTCAGGGCTTCGATGAAAAATTCAGCCAAGTGAACTTGTACTGCTGAACACTCCTAATTCTGAGTTCTGATATGCTATCTTAGCTAGATTTTTCATCCTACTAGCTAACTCAGCAAGAGTCTCATCTTTAACTTGCCTTAATCTTATTAAACCCCGTGCGGCCTCGACAGGGTCACAAACTCTCCATATTGGGCAGATAACTGCTCAAATAGTCTTTCACTTCAGATGTTTGGATATTTTCAAGATACTCTCCGATCCAATCTGACGGGACCCCGTCCGAAAAATCGTAGGTTAGATTAACGAGCTCGGGATCTGTTAATTCATAGATCCCTCTTTCTTTTTTAACGCTGTTAGCCAAGGTTTCAGATCGGACGGTCTCCCAGTAAATATTGGGATCTTTGATCCGCTCGTTACCACTCTTGTCACCGGACTTGTGTTTGTATTTGCCATTTTTATTAAACTATTTGTATAACTAACAAAAAATAGACCGACTATTTGTGCAAACAATACAAGAAGGAAAATTGTCACTTACCGTGTTCCGATGCTTCTGGGGATGATTTGTGGCTTTGCTTTTTTTGTTCGGGATGGTTTCTTGGGTTGTAAGACACTGGTGTGGCCGTGGTGTAGATGCACCGTGGAAATCTCTGTTTTGAATCCTTGACGTGGTTCTGACTTGGTGATTTCTCAGGGTCGTATCTTGTAAACGTCTAGTGTCGTTGTGTCGTGGTAACCATTAGGGTCGATCCTGGTCACGGCACAAATGTAAGAAGATCCTGGCACGGTACCCAAATATGACAGTCCTATACTGTCGTACCAAATATCACACCGTATTGGTGCCCGGGATAGTATGCTGTGGTAACGGTATGAATTATGACAAGCACTACTGGATGAGCCTCCGGTCAGCTGCTCTTTCAATACCCTCTGTATTGAACTGGGATCATGCAACTCGGTCGGAGTGTCTTTGTGACGGGTTGAGAAATTAGTAGATATAAACTGCAGTGTTTGCTGGCAACTCTAAAAAATCAGTCAACACACCATCAACAATAACAACTGTTTTTATTCATATATGATAAGTAGGAATAATATATGAATATGTTTTGCACATTTGTTTGGATAAATAAAAACACGATGGCTTCGTTTGGCGTTTTGTTTTATGCGAAATTCTGGAATCAATTTTAGTAGCAAAAATCAAGTTTTCTAGTTGCAACCCTCTTAATTAAAAAATTCCCGTCAAATTTCAGTGACAAATTTCGTTTTTCGATCCAAACTCGACCATCCCCGGGCCCGACTGTTTGTGTTGGTGTCTGCCTGTGCGTCTATCTCTACTTCCTGACTGTCTCCTCGCCCTTTTTAAAACGAGAATTATTTTGATATAAACAATTGTATGATTGTATCTATCTCTGTGTCATCGGACTGAGGTGAACTAAGTGTGAACCCAAGGTCATTCTTTTGATCTGACAGCCAAGTCAAATCTTTTAATATTAACGCTGCAATCTTTCCTGTATATATAAACAATATGCAAAGCCAAAATGTACTTGATATTTTTGATTTGTGCATTTTGCACCTAAACAAAACCTAATGACACTAACACAAAAAAAAGTATTCTACACTTTTCCTTTTTCGTTAAAAATTAGTTAACGCCAACAAAGAAGCCATCTTGTTACAAGCACAACCGTAAAAAATTTTTTTTGTTTCTATTCATAACTTCGGTCTTTTATCTCTTTATTTATACTGTAATTAGTATCAGGTAAGCATCAACTCGAAACAATTTTAAGCCCCCCATAAGGGGGGGGGTCAAAATAAGTGACCTGAAAAAAATTAGAAAGTTTCGAAATAAAATAAATAATGCATTATAAAGATCGTTCTTCGATAAATAAACACTGAAAATTTCATTAAAATCCGATAATTCCCTGATTTTTGGTAAATTATTTTCTGTAAGGGGGGGGGGCTAAAGTCATTTGGTCAAAAATGACTTTGAGGCTCTGTTTGCCAGTCCCTATATTAAACTTTAATTAGGGACTGGCAAACTGAGCCAAAATGCGTTTTTGGCAAAATGACTTTAGCCCCCCTACAAAGAAATAATTTACCAAAAATCAGGAAATTATCGGATTTTAATGAAATTTTCAGTGTTTATCTTTATAATGCATTATTTATTTATTTTCAAAAACTTTCTCATTTTTTTCAGGTCATTTAATTTTGACCCTCCTTATGCTGGGGGGTAAAATTGTTTCGAGTTGGTGCTTACCTGATACTAATTACAGTATAAATAAAGAGATAAAAGACCGAAGTTATGAATAGAAACAAAAATATTTTTTTTACGGTTGCGCTTATTGGAAATTCCATGTGAATTATCTACCCCTGCCGCTAGGGTGACAAATCACCAATGGGATATTGGCGCCAAAATCAAAACCCACCACTCTCTGGGCCTCATACTGACGCGGGTACCTCTGCTATATCAGCATACTCGCCGGTTGTTACTATAGCATACTGAGAACCTAATAATCTACCTGGAGAGCACGCACTAAGGGTAGTCGCGGTATCACCGTTCCCTAAGCATTCAACAACCTTCAACAAACTTTCTAGGCTTTACTTCAGCATACTGTAACTGCTGTTTTAATAGCAAACTGACAAGAAACGAGAAACAACCCGAGAAGCTTCTTAGAGCCATTTTCCTAGCAAGGACAGAACACCTCTATCACCACGACACCAAGAACTCTTAAAACAGATAAGTCTGGTCGCGAATTCCAACTAATTTGCAAACCCTTTTTGTTTTAAACCCTTTTGTAAATCCTTGTACATTTTGTAACTTGTAAATTTTGTAATACAAGTGTCTGTATTCTACTTTTGTGTTTGTTCTTCTTTGTCCGACAATTTGCCAACGACTACGGGGAAAAAAGCCCCTTCGAATCCGTAAATACTTTTACGCTTCTATGAGAAAATAAGTACCGAAAATCGAAAAATAAATGTAAAAAAATAATAATTAATTAATTTAGCACCCCCTCCCTACAGAAAACTGCTTGAAATTGTGCACAGTGATGTTGTGGAAGATTAGAGGCAAAATCACTAGTGGAGCAGAATATTTTGTCACATTTATTGATGAAAAATCAAGATATGTATGGATATACATTCTTAAAAACAAAAGTGAAGTTGTTTTTAATTCATGGAGTGGAAACCACGGTGGAAATTCCAGTGGTGAGAGAATAAGACACTACGCTCTGACAATGGGGTGAATACACTTCAAAAGTGTTTGAAGATTACTTAAAAAAGAATGGTATACGCCATGAGCCCACTGTTCCCAAAGCACCAGAGCAAAATGGAGTAGCTGAAATAATGAATCGGACGTTGGTGGAAACTGTACGAGCAATGTTGTCAGATTCGAAGCTGCCTAAGAAATTTGGGCGAAGCTCTGTCAACAGTTCATATATTCGAAACCGAAGCCCAACAACTGCTGTAAAAGCATGACACCATATGAAGTATGGAAAGGCTACAAACCAAATGTAAATCATTACCATTTTTGGATGTAGTGCTTATGCCCATTTACCAAAGGATGAAAGATCTAAAATGGATCCTAAAGCAAAGAAGAGCATCTTCCTTGGATATGGTATTGGTGTCAAAGGGTATAGACTCTTTGATAAAGAACCATCTAGAGTCTTCCATAGCAGAGATGTCATATTTAATGAAACGCATCCAAAGGTGAACAGGGGACAGATGGAGTTGTTAATCAACCTGTAGTGGAGGTTGAATGTGAAAACATCAACAGTGATGATGATGATGAGAATTCACGAGAAGCCACAGGACCACGAAGATCACCAAGGATTAGAAAAGCTCCAGATCAGTATGGTGAATGGGTATATGTTGCTCACAGGTTGGATGACCCATTAACTGTAAAAGAAGCACTTTCCAGTCCTGAGAAAAAGGAATGGTTGAAAGCAATGGAAAGTGAAATAAATTCTCTAAATACTAAAAAAGTATGGGATCTTGCTGAACTACCCAGTGGACGGAAAGCAATTGGAAGTAAGTGGGTGTTCAAAAGAAAATATGATGGTGATGGAGACATGAAACAGCACAAAGCTCGACTTTAGCTCAGGGATTCTCCAAAAGCATGGAGTTGACTACGATGAGACTTTTGTCCAGTTGTAAGGTTCGAATCAGTGCGAACTGTTATTGCATTGGCAGCAAACATGATCTCAAGCTACATCAGTTGGATATAACCACTGCATTTTGAATGGTGAGTTAAATGAAGACATCAACATGAAGCAGCCGGAAGGTTTTGAAGTCAAAGGCAAAGAGTATCTTGTCTGTAAACTGAATCGAATCCTATATGGTTTGAAACAGTCGCCATGATGTTGGAATGAAGCCCTTAACAGTCAGCTAAAGAAGATGCATTTCAAACAGTTAGAAAATGATCTTTTGCTATACAACATTAACTTCAGGAGGAGAGATCTTCATAGCAGCTGTTTATGTTGATGATATCATTCTAGCGAGCAAGTCTTCGACACAAATCCAAGAATTCATTAAAAGAATCTCAGAGAGTTTTGACATCAAGGACATGGGAAAACTTCACTACTTCTTGGGTGTCAAAATTGTTTATCCAGGGTCAGGAAAAATCGGGATCGGTCAACCAGCATATACTGCAGAAGTTTTGAAAAGACTTCAAATGGAAAACTCAAAACCTACAGCAACTCCAATTGATACTGGTGCAAAGCTAACCAAAGCTACTGAGACAGCAAGCATTCATCAGATGATCAGCGCAATGAATCTCATATTTCGCAAGACACGACTTGCTGTCAGTAATGTTGTCAGATTTTGTTCCAAGCTACTATGGAACATTGGAAGTCCATTAAGCACATGATGCGCTATCTTAATGGTACAGGGAACTATGGGTTGCTGTATGACAAGGAGGAGGTGACTGATTTCGTCGGATATTCCGATGCAAACTGGGCTGGAGATTTGGATGACCGCAGGTCAACTTCAGGCTACCTGTTTAAATTGAGTGGAGCTGCGTCAGTTGGAGAAGCAAAAAGCAATCTTGTGTAGCATTATCTACAGCTGAAGCAGAATACATGGCATTGCAAGTGCAGCACAGGAGGCTGTATGGATGCAACGTCTTCAAAGTGATCTAAATGAAGCCTCAGTTGGACCAACACTCATTTATGAGGATAACCAATCCACAATATGCATGGCGAAAAATCCAAAAATATCATTGGACACAGGGCAAAACATATAGATATTAAGTTCTACTGTATCCGTGAACAAGTTGAAAGGAAAGTTATTCAACTTGAATATTGTCAAAGCAAGGACAGGTTGCTGATATGCTGACAAAAGGACTTGTGAGCTCACAATTTGTGAAGCTCAGAGAACTGTTAGGTGTTAGAGAAATTATAGAACAAGCCTGACAGCAAGTGAGGAGGAGTGTTGAAATACACTTTAGTCAGTACAAATTAACACTAACAGACTCTAATAATAATAAGGGTCAGAAGTTATCTGTCCTAATCCATTTATTGTACGGGTGAGTTACTTGACCTTTGACCTATTAATTTCAGTCGTTGTTTTTAAATAAATAAAACACCTCGTGTTATGAAAAGCAGTCGTAATGTGTTGCCTCGTTAATACAATGGAAGGTATCTCAATTGGAATATGTCTCAATGAATAACTGCGCTTGCTAAAGACAAAAAGGTATGTCTCTTTTTTCTGTGGGATTAAGTTATTAAATTCCCAACACAAATTTGATGCTTACTTCATGCCAAAAAAATTATTATACACGAGCGCGCGAAATTCTACCTGAGAAGGATGGAGAAACAATAGAAAAATTCATCAGAGGATTGTATGAATTAACAGAAAACTGTGATTCCCCCCCCCCAAAAAAAATGACCAGATAAGAGACCGTTTAGTCATTGGACTGAAAAGCAAGAACTCATCACAAAAACTGCAATAAATTAAAGACCTCAGCCTTCAAAAGGCTATCGAAATAGCTCGTAGCTATGAGCAAGTGCAAGTTCAAATGGAAGAAATAGAGGAGTCGTCTATTGATGCGGTAAAGCAAAATAAAAAGAAATTCACAAAATAACCAGAATGGAAAAATCATCCAAGAAAATCAGGAAATATACCCAGATGTAAGAAGTGCAACCGATACTATAAATTTGACAACTGTCCGGCAAAAGGAAAAAAATTGTGCAAAGTGCGGAAAAATTAACCATTTTGCAATTTGTTGCATGACGAGGATACAAAAAATCCATGAGATAAAAGAGCAGCCCCTACTTCGAGAAAAAGTAATAAATCCTTGGCACGTAAAACTGAAGGTAGGTACAATACCTATTATTTTTAAAATTGATACCGGGGCAGACATTAATGTTATTAGCGAGGAAACGTATCGGAAACTAAGTGAAATACCGAACTTAAAACCAGCACGTGGGATTTATAAAATCCCTAGTGGAACACTAACGTGTAAAGGAAAATTTACTGTTAAAACAAGATATAAAGACAAATTATATATCTTCGACATACACGTAATAAATAATAATACAGACAATTTATTATCCAGAGATACAGCTTATAAAATGGGGCTGATTACTGTAGTAGCTAACGTAAATGAAAACCCAGGGAAGTTAACTGGTTGTATGAAAGGCGACCCTGTAAAAATTACGTTAAGAGACGATGCAGTACCATACTGCACACCAACGGCTTGGCGAATATCCTTTCCAATGTTACCCAAAGTAAAAAAGGAGATTCAACGTCTAGAAGATGATGATATTATAGAAAAAGTTACCAAACCAACGGATTGGTGCTCACCTATCGTTCCAGTAATAAAAAAAAATGGAGACGTCAGGGTATGCGTCGATTTAAAAAAATTAAATTCGGCAGTAAAAAGGGAACATTTCATGCTACCAAATTTGGAGAATATATCACCCAAGTTAAGGGGTTCGAAAATATTTTCAAAGCTGGATGCAGCTAGCGGATTTCACCAGATACCGTTGGAGGAAGAAAGTCGTTTGCTCACTACATTTATCACACCATTTGGAAGATATTGTTTTAAGAGACTACCCTTTGGAATTTCCTCAGCGCCCGAAATTTTTCAACGTAAAATGACTGAATTATTGGGAGAATTAGAAGGAGTTCATGTAATAATATATGACATTTAATACATGGTAGAACGATGAACGAACATGTCAGAAAAATCAGATATGAAGGAAAGAGAGAGAGAAAAAAATATCCATACAAGAAAGACGGAAAGAAAAGAAAAAAAATGTGCATACGAAAGAAAGAAAGAAAAAAATATATACAGAAAGGAAAGAAAGAAAAGAAAAAAGTATCTACACACGAGAAAAAGAAGGAAAGAAAAGAATATATCCCCACGAACGAAAGAAAGGAAAATATGCACTCAAAAAAAGAAAAAAACATTTACGATTAGAGGAAAAGATTATGCTGTTAAAAAAAAAAAGAAAGGAAAGAAAACAATATCTATTTAAAAATAAGGAGAAAAGTTTGCAAAAGGACGATTAACACAAAAACCTCAATACTTAAAACACTTTGTGTGAAAAAAAAAATTAAATAAAAAAAAATTAATAAATAAATAAAAGATGAAAAAAAAGGAAGGTGTTATATCACTTAGTAAGCAATTACTGATAAGAACGAAATAAAGGGTTATGTCCCTTGTTTGGTAGACGTGACTTGGGGTCACGGCAGTTGAATAAAAGTTGTAAACCCGTCAATACGTGTTTGGTTCTTGCCTCCTCTTTTGACTGCTCGTCATTATCATTTCCTGCTACTATCCTAATCTCCGGTAGAAGTACGTTTGTGCATGAAACAATTATTTTAATATGCACGAATCTGTACATTTTTTTTTTAAGAAATCAAACAATCATTTCATGTTTTCCCCCACTCGATAAATTTTAAGAGCTTTTAATAAAAAAAAAAAAAAAAAATAAATAAATTACGGAAATTTCTGCTTCTATAAACGCATTGTCAATAAGAGAGATCACATAAATTCTTCAAAAAGTCAACTAATGATACGACTAGCTAGAAATTATGAGATTCCATTATGATATTTTATGAAAAGATATTATCTAACGAAATTCACCTCTACCGTAACACGCGAAGATCTTAATTGAAATAAGGTCGTCCTCCTTTGCTCCTCGCCACTGTTCTTTTATACTCGGTCCGGCCGAAACGTCACAACTCTCGTCTCGCCAGCTACGAGACTTGCCACTATAAATTGTTGCCTCAAGGACACTCCCGAGTTTTACCGCCACAACTAGTCGGACTCGTCACATGTTTTGTTCTTCCGCCCACACGTGCAACATGCCACCCGCTGTCTCTTCGATCGACGCACCGTTGTTGGCTCATCACAGGTTCGTGAATTTTGCCCTTCCGTCTCACTACACTCCCCCATGATCTGAAAATCACAGACGTGACAACCCGGGGCAGGTCTTTTACGCTAGTGCTTCTTCCGGCAGTACTTTTACCTCGTCGGATGACTCGGCTGTATCGGTGTCATCTGGTGCATTTACATCAGACCCGTAGTTACTTGTCTCCGGGGGATCATCGTGCACATCGCTGACGGTGATCAGCCTCATGCTCCGTGTAGATTCTTCGTCGTCATCCCCTGTGTCTGACGAACTAGAGCCCATAACCGGACGCAGATCCTTCACATGGCGCGGCGTCCCGTCGACCCACACTGACTGTGCATTGCGTACCTTGGTCACTTTTCCCCGCCTGCGTTACGCTCGTGCATTTTCCGCCTGGTATCTTAATCCACACCTTGTCTCCAACATTAAATCGACTGTGTCGGGGTTGCACAGGTGGGGGTGTGGGATCTATGCCGCGTATCCGCACAGAGTGGTTATAAATTGCGTTCGCAGGCGCGGTGTGGCGGGAAACTCCGTCCTTGGGGGTCACGTTGTACCAATACACAGCTTCGAGGGCTGGCACTGTTTTCGTGCCGCAATGGTATTTATGCTACGGTGGCTTCGTTCCACTATACCATTCCCAGAGGGCACGTATGCACACCGATAGTGGACACGGACGCCCCAAAACTGTAGGAATTCCTGAAAGCGGTGGCTAGTAAATGCCGTATCGTTATCCGTGAGAAGCTCCAAAGGGGGACCTCGTTCGCGAAAGACAGCCTCCAATTCGCGAGTGACACTGGTAGAGTCCTGCCGACGTATAGATCGCCAAATTGCATACCGTGATGGCCCGCAGTCAATTAAGGTAAGGTAATGAATACCATTATAGTGTGTGATATCCATACCCACTCTTTCCCAATTGTTCGTCACACTCAGATGCCCCTTGTCCCAGCGCACCGGCGGTGGGTCGATCGACTGACACGTCTTGCAGTCTTTCACTACCTTTCGCACATCCGCCTTGGTGACAGTAGGGTGAGTCTGTCGTGCGAAGTACAGCGTGCGCCTAATGCCCGGATGACCACTTTGGGCGTGAATGGCAACCAACTGTTCTGAACTCACTGCAACGCCACAGGTTTGGTTCACTGGTTCAACGTTCTGTTGTATGCTATGCAGCCATTTCTGGGGCACTCTCGTTAACTGGTCAGCTTTGTTGGCATCCGATTTAACCAGCGACACATCCACCGTTAAGCTGTATTTTCGCACAAGACTCAGAAACGTGTCTAGCCGTCGTCGAATTGCATCTCGCTGGCGGCTTTCGTAGTAATTCGCGCCTTTCCGGTTAACATGTCAGAGAGCCACCGATGTACACACGCCGAGTCTGTGAAAAGATGCAACACCCTCGCGTTCCACTGGAGGGCTAGATTAATGCCTCGCACGACTGCATCTAATTCGGCCAAATTTATATGTTGACTGTCGTGTTCGGATCGCATCCAACTTGCGTCCTCTATGACCACTCCATTTACTTCCACGGCGACACCAATTGCCAGCGAGCTCGCGTCTACCCACACAGCATATGTGGGTCCGTTCACACACCAAGTTCCACGTGCTGGGTCGTTCTGACATAATCTACTCATGACATCGGTCATCATCTGTCTTAGGGACCATCGTGGCTAGTGTCGTCCCACCCCGACGTTATTGCAGTTGCTCGGCGTTTAATAAACGATGTCGCTACTCGCAACCAACCACAGACTGGGTAATGACTTGTTAATTTCCCACATACCGAGAATACGCGTCGTCGGGTAAGAGTGGAAGGAACATCAGGAATTTCACTGCCTCGCTCCCATTCCAATGCACCCCCGCGTTCATGAACACGTAAGCCAAGGACTCGCACTCCATCTCTAAGCCGTTCGGGAGACTTACAAGTCGGCCCGTGCTCCTCCAAGTGTCTCTTCACTCGTTCTGCCGACACCACTTTTTCATTAACGTACACGTCGTCGACATATGCTGATGTTGCTCGATTAATCGTTGCGTCCTGGGACAGTGTAGCAGTCATGATTGACTGCATGATCATGGGGGCCACGTTCAGGCCGAATCCCAGGCGTGTCAGACAATATCGCTGTCCCTTCCAGATCACGGTCTGAAACGGCCATAACGACTGGTGCACCCTAATCTGCAGGTAGGCCCTTCTCAAGTCAATCAGTGCCACTTCTGCCCCTTGCTGCCTCCACTCACGCAACTTCTGGGCGCATACATCAGCATTAGCAGTGAAGGCGTCCACATGATTATTTAGCTCCCTGTAATCGAGTACGGGACGCACCTTGTTTTTATTGTCGTGCAGACTGCCATAAGGGGAATGAGTCCTTTCGGTGGACCAAGTTCCTTTTCGGGGTACGGTACTAACCAACCGTTATTCAGCCATTCGCTTAGTTCAGCATCGTATTTCTGGCGCACGTCAGCGGGCACTCGTCACCTGTTTTGTTCTTCAGCCCACACGTGCAACATGCCACCCGCTGTCTCTTCGATCGACGGACCGTTGTTGGCTCATCACAGGTTCGTGAATTTTGCCCTTCCGTCTCACTACAATATTTTATGAAAAGATATTGAAAATAATTTTTGAAGCAGAAATGGTACATAACTTGGAATTGTTTTTTTTTTTTTGTTTTTTTTTTTAATAATATTAAACGTAAATACCGAAATTTTCATCATTTTTTAAATTAACGAAGGCTCCCTAAAAATTTGCAGCAGGTGCCAGCCTCGTAACATGTTTTGATCTGCTTTTTTTGTGGGGGGGACAAACTTGTTTTTCATTTAAATCCTTAAATAATTTTGTTTAACTTTGTAAAACTTTAAAATTTTATGTAATTCGATATTTTCTGGTTTTACATTATTAAAAAATGTAAAGATTCGTGCATATTAAAATAATTCTTAATAAAAATTTATATAAAAATATAGAATCGTTTTATTTATAAATAAAAATGTAAATAAGATAAAATTCGTAACTAAAGAAAAAATATTTGTAGAACCAGATATTTACATGATTCAAAGTTGATTTTTATTTTTTATTTAAAACTTTCAATTTTCTAAGCTAAAAAATATTACGTTTTAAAAGTAAAATAATTGTTTCATTTTTAAGTAGGTCTAGGGTACACGTTAAGCGATGGCTGTACTCGTGAAGCGAAGAGAATTTTGTTTTCATAGAAATTTGTGGGCCACTCGAGTGGCAGTTTGGCAGTACCAAAAAAGTATTACCGATTTTAAAACAATTACCAAAAATCAGGGAATTGTTCAATTTTAATGAAATTTTCACCAAATTATTTTCCGACGACTTAATTTTATAACGATTAGTTTATTTTATTAAAAAAAACTTGAAAAGATATGTTTTTTATCAATTCAGAATTTGACCATTTGAAGAAAAAAAATCCAGTTCCCTAATTTTTACATTTCTTGAAAGATTATATCCTGAAGAATATATAGGAAAATAAAAAATATAAAAATATAAATTCAATATAATAAAGCTTTCCTAAAAGTCTAAGCACTGGTTCTGTTCTTACTATAATTTATAACACTTACAATGGAACACTTTATGCCGGAACGATTTACCTATGACACAGAATGTGAAGCAGCCGACAAACGCTGGACTCACTGGCTGGAAACTTTTACTAACTTCACTGAAACTCTACTCCTTGAGAACCCAAGTCGGCACATTAACAAGCGCGCCCTTTTGACTAATTACGTGTCTCACTCAGTCAACAACATCATTACAGACTGTAAGTCCTATGAAGAAACCATAGATAGGCTACACGCAACCTACGTAAAACCAAAGAATGAACTATTCGCTCGGCATGTTCTTGCCACTTGGCGATAGGAGTCGGGCGAAACATTGGACCATTTTCTAAAAGTTCTTCAAATCTTAAGCGGGGATTGCAATTTCTGTTCTATGACTTGCAATGGAGGCATATGAGGAACGCATCTTAGATGCCTTTGTAAATGGTCTATGCAATGTTCAGGTAAGACAACGTCTTCTTGAAAATTGGACCCTCACTTTAAAAACAGCTTATGAACAAGCATATACGTGCGAACTTGCTATACAGCAGTCCAGCGCTTATTTCCAACCCGATACTATAGGCGCCACTCTAAAACAACCTGTTCTTGCTGTCCCCACCCCTCACTGTTCGAAAATTTGACAAAAGATTGCAAACCAGTAGCGATAAAATGTCGACCTTATTTGCATGACGATAAACAATTTATAAGATCTGTAGGGGGACCAATTTTCCGTGATCACGGAATTGCGAACGGAATCGCGGAATCGTTAATCTGAAACGGAATCTGAGATTTTTAATGTAATTTTCAATAATAAATAAATTGATTTTTGGGTTTTCAAATTTTTGTTTTAATTCTTTCAAAACTTGACTGTCTCTCCGATTTTTTTGTTAAACGTTTTAGTAAATAGAATATAACATAACCTAGTTATTTCCTTTAAAATTGATTTTACAAATATGAGTTATTTTTCCTTTTAAGATCCGAAAAAGAATTAAGAGCAAAAGTTTTTACCTAAAAAAAGAAAAGTGGGTCATAGATTTTCTGATGAAATTGATTAGTCTTATATTTTTCTAATAAACTGTAATATAACAGAGGAAAGTCGGTCAGTCCTTGTACCATTGGTAAAGTGGAAATTGGAAGGGGGAGATACGAAGAACAAAAAGTTTAACAATCATTTCCTCGAGTAAATTTACCTCATACCCCACTTGTATGGGTTAGACACAAGGCCCTATTAACGTAGGACCATCCACAATCCGAGACTCATGAGTGGCAGGTGGGAAAATTGCGTCAATCCCGTCAGCATTCCCCCCTCAAGGGGGTGCGCCTCAGGCGCTGGGCAATAAACCCAGCCCTGCCCCTTTAAATCAAGGGGACAGGTATTGCCTGAGAGGATTCCCCCCTGGGATCGACGCTTATAATTTAATCTCTGGCAGGTCCAGCGGCAGAAACTCACTGGACCCGGGCCGAAGCACCCCCCCCCCCGAGGCTCCGTTTGATTTTTTACAAAATTTCCAAGCAAAAGCTTCTAAACAACTTGTAGCCTTGTTTTATGAATATGACGAAAGAAAAGTAAATGCTACTATCTCGTGACCATACAATTTAGAAATAGAGAAAACATTTTCCCAAACGCCATTTTATGAAACGACTGGCTCGTCTACTCCGAAGTTTACCTTTACACAGGGATTCTCCCGGATTCATAATTGCATCACATCACCATTGTAAAACAAATTTAAATTGAATAAAAAATCCTCTAATATCATTAACTATCAATGATTATTTTTTAACATATCTATTTTACAAAACCAGTTGTATGAATAAGCAGCGAATTGCCAAGGTGGCTGAATCAAATCAAAAGTTGGACCTGTTCCTCTATAAAAAATAAATAAATAAATAAATTTTTTTTAAAATGACCCCAGTATGTAAAATTTGTGCTAAAGCTAAAGTAGAGCAATTTCCTGATAACTTTTATTGGAAGAAAATGTTATTTTGCAAATTATATCTTCATAGTGTTGACATTTTTAAGGTTGACACAATCAAAGATCATATAAAACCCAAAAATCATTTGGCAACAAAGTCTTCTCAACTGAAACGGAAGACAATTACAACTTTGTTTAAATGTAAAGAAGTACGGGATGATTTTGTTCTTGATTTTTTTTTTAAATGTGTACTTTGTCTGACATTCCCCTACACAAAATTGACAAAATGAGGCCATTTCTATTAAAACACTGTAAGGAAGGTGGTGCAATTCCAAGTGTCAATTGTGTTAGGCAACTTCATCCACATTCCGCCAAACCTAGCTCTGCCCTGGTGCAAATATTCTTGATTCCGTCATTCAAGAAATTTATTTCTTTTTGTTTTTGTTTTATGAGGTTTTCTTCCTCTTCGAAAACTCGTCTCCTCATACACCGAGTCTGTTCTAACATTCCCATGCTAAAAGAAATGTATTGCTTTAACGAGTTTCTAATTTCTATCAAAGAAGAGACTCCTGTTAATTTTGTGAAGTGAGCCATCTTCTTAGAATTCGTCTTATTTTTATTTATTCTTTCCTTTCTTTTTCCTTCTCGCTTAGCACTCAGCTACAATTTCTAGTAGCCGTGGTCATGAAGTTACGAAGGGAAGGGAGGCTAACGTTAGTGGAGGCAAATAGTTGTGTTGGCTGCTTGTCAATACTACGAAGGATAATGGGAGGGTGACGCACGCGGCGACCTTTTTTTTCGTTTTGAAATTGACTACTTTTTTGTTGTTTTTTTTCTCGCGGCCTATAATTTCTTTTTAAAATTGTAGTTCATTCAACAAGTAACGAAAGTTACGAATAAGTTGGGTTTTTTTTAATAATTGTTCTTCATTCAACAAGTTAGGAAATGTTTGTTTTCCAAATTTTTACACTTGCTATGAATGCTTTTCTTTCTCTGTGGGTCTGTTACTTAGCGTAATAAATTTTTCTTTCTTCAATTTCGCTCCCACTTGACGAGAATGTTGTTTTTGCTTCTTTTACGAAGTTTTGACACAGGATAATTCAGCGGTGAAGCCGTCTAATATTCTTTCCAGTTTTCGTTCAATTTTTTTCTTTTTCAACTCCAAAGTCTTATATTCAGTGTATATTAGACTTGAACTAAAGTTTGCAAAATATTAAGAAACAAGACACGAAACGACATTACTCCAAGTTTGCTAACATGGAGTTAACCACAAGTGTGGCAGACAGGTTAAGAGTTAAAGAAATAACCAAACAACTAGAAATAGGAATAAAAGACGTGTATTACATATACATATATATAACAATAAGGATTGCAAACTTTAGTTCGTCTGCACAAATGTTTATAATTTGTAATAACTTATCTGAGTCCTGAGATAGGGTATTATCAGAGCCCTTGCTACGGCCTTCTGTAGGTTCGGATATGATAGACGTTCTGTTTGATGTCCGACTCCGATGCTGGTTGTTGAGGAAGAGGAGCGACCCTTTTTTTTTTTTAGGTCTGTTCCCTTTGACAGCTGGATCAGAAAAGCCCGATTTGTCTATTCGGCTTTGCCGCCAAAGTATGCTGGCTCGTGATTGGTTGGTTCGAAACAGAGGCTCGTAGACAAGGACGATAACCCCCATACCTCAGAATTCTCAATAATTTAGACCTTTTTTTACATCCGACAGAACTGAACGAAAATCGGCTTGGGACTGTGGACTATTAGGGACGTATCTGGCGGGCCCTGGGCGGACAGTGTTAATGGCGGATTGGAATGCGATCCTTGATCTTAAGATAGACTATGCTAGTGGGTTGGCAGAATGTGAAAGCAGTCTGATCGACTTCATATCTGCGATTTTTTGCTGGGGACCTGATCGAAACTAAGTAGAACTACGCTGTGAAGGTAAGTTCAATTCGAAACAATTTGCACTTGGTTCGATCCTAGAAGACGACACTATAGCCGCGCTGATCAATATAGATTTATATAAGGCCTTCGCCAATGGAACACCCGGTTTTTGATGACTGTTTTTGGAGACTGTCGGAGTTTCACAAATGGATTATCATACTGTACCATTCTCTAATGGCAGTGGTACAGGTGAATGGGAAGCGATCGAGCAGTCGGTACGATAGAGTTGTCATTTGTCTCCTCTTCTCTAAGTCCTCATTCTGGAGCCTCTGCCCTGCTTTTTTTTCACACTTTTTAGTCTGCAAATGGAGTTGTACCCAACTTCCTTGTAATGGAGCCGTGAGAATGCCCGACTTGGCAAGTGACGGATTTGCCGAATGGCTGGCATTTGAGTTCTGGCTGCTTGCTTGTAATGCGTTACCACTTGCTAACGTAGCCTTTAACGCTTGGCTTAGTAGATATACCTGATTGTTCCCGCTGCGACAGTGGGTTGGGGGAGACTGTATAACACTGTAGTGGTGTTATGGATTGACTGGCGATATCTCATTAGATACTTGAAAAAACAATTTTGGTTAACTTTTGGATATAAAAATAACAATTATGTCTAGAGTCGTACAAGCGACGTACAAGTCAGGGGTGGAGTAACGTCAACACAAGATAGGAAAAATTATTCGAACAAAAGAAATCGGTTGATATAAAACGAATGGCTGTTTTATACATATGTTATCATATTGTCATTTACGTGAAGACTGCACAAGATAAGAAAAAATTACTCGAACAAAAGAAATTCTAATGGCTAAAAATCGGTTGATATAAAACAAATGACTGTTTCATACAAATGTTTTCATATACATATATATTATCATTCTTGTGAAGACTGCACAAGATAAGAAAATTTATTTGACAAATACAGTTTAAAGATTAGATCTTAAAAATATAGGTTCAGTAAGAATAACATTCAGCGATTAACCCATGACCAATTTCTGGGAATTATCATAGCAACTGACAGATAAGTCTGGTACGACCATTTAATAATAACAAAAATATTATCAGGTGCCTCACCAATCAGGAAACTGGGGCGGAGACTTGTTGCCCCCCCCCTCCAAGATGTGTAACCCAAGGCCATGATTTCGATTGGCCGTCCAATCAAATGCGATCGCGTGGGTGGGTTTTTGTACGCCCCTGATGTTTACACTGTAGGGCCATTGGTCCGGCGTTTCTATTGGCTGGCCAATCAGAGCCCTGGATTCAGGGGTTTGGAACCCATAAAAGAGGTCCCGAAAGGGTTCCAGGCAGATTGGAGAGCTGGTTCTTGACCAGATCGGACAGCGGGTTCTTGACCAGATTGATAGCTCCGTCTCACAGCCCTTGTCACCGTCTAGCTTTGTCATCATGTTACTCAAAGTCCTGAATTTGAATCAGAACTCAACATATATCGCCAGTCAGTCCACAAAATTCCGACTTCACTTCAACTTCAACTTCGATACCCCTTTGTGGTTGTACATGATTTTTATCACCGTATAACTAATAAAGGTATTTTATTATTAAAAACGCGTCCGTTGTAATTGTGGAACAACATTGGTGAATTTGGCCACTTTCAGGTACAGCCTGAAACAAGCATATTGGTACATTTGGTGCCTTCCCACAGGACAGCATAGTATTACATTTGTTGCCGCGACCACCGTAGTATTACATTTGGATCCCGTGAAGAGGGTGGTATTACATTTGGTTCCCGCGGCGAGGATAGTATTACATTTGGTCCCGCGTGACTAGGATAGTATTACAACTGCTGAACACGCTCTCTTCTAATGTCGTGAGGTCTTCCCGCTTTGGGACTATGTTAATGAGGTAACAGCTCGCATGGATGCTAAACAGTTGATGCAGCTTGACGTTATTGATAGTATGGGCCCTTCGTTGACAGGTGAATAATGTAGAGTATTTCTCAAGATCATAACCGTGATTAGAATGGCGATTTGGACGACGCGATTGGAGGGATGAAGATGGATCTTTTTCCCGGGACGATCTGATTTATTAATCTTGGCATAAACTTAGGGTAAAACTTAGGGTGATAGAAAAGGACTGGGCGCGAGAATGGGGACTAGACTGGAGTCTAATTTACCTCCCTGGCATCCACGGTTCGCACCCTGTACAGGGAACCCATTCACGGTAAATAAAAAACAAATAAAAACAATTTTATTTTTCTTGTGTAGTTGAATGGTTACTGTCCCCATTCTTTTCAGTTAGGACTATAATAAACAGGGTTAGTATGAAACGTATGGTGGCGATGAAAAACAAACACAGATTTTATGTTTTATCAATTGTATTGTTAAAAGGGAACATGAAAGGCGAGGAAAGGCTAGGAGTGAATTTAAAGGAGATTTTGGTGATAGTTGTAACGTGAATAATAAAGTTGTAGTGTAGGTGGTGATATGGGCAGATGAACCAGTGATATTTTAGTAGTCGTGGAATCGTGTGGGCAAGGTCCGATGCTGGTTTGGTAAAAGTTGTAAGGTTGATAGCTGGCGAATTGAGTTGATAGGCGTCAATTTGGTAAATTGATGATATAGGAATTGAGTAGATGTTTGCCCCCTTTAAGATTCGCCAGTTGGTCGGTCAGTGGCGGGTGAGGAGAGACGTTTACATGACTGTTTGGTAGCGCGAGTAGGCGAGGGATGTACGTTTCGTTTTGCGAGGTCGGCTCTTGTTGATGTGGGGTTGAAGGCAAGTTCTGACTGATGCCTTGGCTGGTGTGACGTGGGGGGTGTTGTGGTCGGTATGGCGGTTCCTTTATATCGAGTTGGGACGAGCCGACCTTCTTCTGCGACGGCATGTGATGTACTGTCTATCGGCGTTAAGTCAGCTTTATTTAAAGCAAGAGATAGGCTCGAGATGCCCTTTGAAGGGTTTTGGGGGGAAGGTTTTTTATTGGTCGAAAAACATTAAATAGGAGATATTTTTAATTGTTTATATTTAATGTTTTTTGACCGGAAGTTTTGCTGGGGCTTATGCGTAGAACCATGTTATTTTGGTCAGTTCGTTTTAGGCTGCCGTTGAGTTAACTTCCGTTTGGCGTCCGCAACTTATGTTTTGTTTTGTTGGCGAGTGTATGTATCTCTTTATTGCGATGTGTATGCGAATTGAATTGTTGAATTTAGTGGATCAAGAGATATCTATATTAGTGTCTTGTTGTGAGACGGAAGGGCAAAATTCACGAACCTGTGATGAGCCAACAACGGTCCGTCGATCGAAGAGACAGCGGATGGCATGTTGCACGTGTGGGCGGAAGAACGAAACATGTGACGAGTCCGACTAGTTGTGGCGGTAAAACTCGTGAGTGTCCTTGAGGCGGCAATTTATAGTGGCAAGTCTCGTGGCTGGCGAGACGAGAGTTGTGACGTCTCGGCCGGACCGAGTATAAAAGAACAGTGGCGAGGGAGCAAAGGACGACGAACTTATTTCTATTAAGATCTTCACGAGTTACGGTAGAGGTGAATTTCGTTAGATAAGTAGTTGTCTATAACAGGATGTACCCGGGACTCCCAATCCCCTTGAGTTTCTTTTTCCACGATTGGCCTTAGTCTTATCGTTCCAGGAAAGAATCAGCAATTTTTATTAGTTAACACATCCCACAAAATGACACGCCCCCTAATATCTTTCTCCTGTTCAACTTAAGAAATCTTACTCCCTAATAAAGACTGATCGACTTGTTTTCGGACTGGAAGGTTCCACAAAACAATCGGCGGTCTTCATTAGACTAATTGAATGCGGGCAACCAAATACCCTTAATTTCATTTAGTTTATTCTTATTTGTGTGTGTGTGTGTGTGTGTGTGTGTGTGTGTGTGTGTGTGTGTGTGTTTGTTTTTTTGTGTGTGTTTTTTGTTTTTTTTGCGTTTATTTTCCTCAGCTCTCCTCTATCAACTGGAAATGTTCTCTGCTAATGGTGGTAGGTAGTGTAGAACCATGGCGTACATGAGGAATTTTGGAGGAAGCAATTACGGAAGGCGACGGGTGAATGTATTAATTGTTCATTGAATGAAACTATCTAAGGAAATTTTCAAGAAAAAACATGACAATTTTTCCCCATCTTACACAAAAACTCTCGGATTATATCCAATAAAATAACCGGGAACGTTTTTATTTGGCATAAGTGCAAACGTGCACTTGGCGCCAAATAAAAGTCACTTCTGACATGCGGATAGATTGAAGACGAGGTTGATTGACAGTTTTTGAAAGATTTAATATGAAAGGAAACAGTCAAACACATGGTCACAGAAAAAATGACACTCACTTTATTATTATTATTTCAACATCACTCCGTACCGATCTCAAAAACAGGAAGACGTGAAGTGGTATTTTTGAGTCGATAAAGGAATTGCTGAATCGTAGCCCACTCCAAAGTCGAGGAGTGGTTTCGCTAGCCTTGTCCTCTACCGGTTAATAACTGACTGCCTCTTCTCAAGAATCATAAACTCGTGTGACCCTTTTTGGCACCTATCGCGACAGTTGGTCCTTTGGTGTCAGTCGCATAGCAGGGTACTGGGTTCACTGGTGGTGGAAGGTGCCACTTCTTTACATTTTTTCTTTTGTATGTGTGTGTGGTTTATTGTATAACAAATGACAGCGTATACAATAAAAACATTTTCATATTTTTGTTTTTTCACATTAGTTAAGTGACCGATCAAATATTGATAATAGTCAGTATTGTATGCAGCTGGGGATGAGATATCAAATTCTGCTCTGGGTTTAATAAAGGCTTGGGTTGGTCCTGCCGGTATCCCATTGTAATGTTTTAACACATACATGATTGCCACAACTGCAACTTAGAGTTATAAAAGATAAAAGATTGTCTGCCCAAAATTTAGCTAAATGACCGCAAGCAGCAGAAGTCGCTCTCTTCTTACCACACGCACCATGCCTTGAAATACCTTATCTTCTCCAAAAACGTTGTGTCACATTGAACACGACATCATAGGACAATACACTTCTTAAATATGCAAGTCTTTACACACAACCCCCACCTCTCTTACATGCACATACGCTAAGCACTTTTCAACACAGACATTTCTTCTTACAAGTACTTATAAACTCTTCTGTATTTCATGCCATTCTTGCAGTCATTCTATTAAGTTTGCTCAGGCAATAACATATGTTGTTGTTAATTCGCCGTGAATTGTTCTTGTATTAATTCTGTACGAGGAAACAATATTCAACTACCATTCCTCTGAATCATAGTAGTTTTTAAATTTGCATGTAAATTTCATACACCAAGTGCAGCAATTATCATAGGACAGAGGTACTAGAATGTTAGTAAAACTAGTCATTGTTAAAATTGAGGGTGTCCATTTTTTATTTTCGTTTACGAAACTATCTCTCTTCCTCCATCTTCATCTCTACCTCCCGCTGTAAACTTATTTTCCAAGTTTAGCTTAGTCTGGCACATGGCTGCTCTAATGGGACACTCGTGAAGTTCGACAACCCAATCGGTTATCTGCCTTGGGCAGTTCTACTCTTTTGTAAAATAAAATACTTATTCTCCTTTTCAAGATAACACAGGTGATGTTTATTCCTTCGTCTACTCTCAGCTAATATTTCCTTATTCCACGACATGGCTAAATCAACAAAGAGCATTATCGAATAGTTCCACGAGATGAGCTTGTTAACCAACAACTAATGTTTCTCTCTCTCTCTCTCTCTCTCTCTCTCTCTCTCTCTCTCTCTCTCTCTCTCTCTCTCTCTCTCACACACACACACACACACACACACACACACACACACACACTTTAAAGTCCTTAACTTAGGTTAATATCAAATTTTGTTCGTTTTATACATGTTTTAATGAATTATGCCAAATGCCTTACTTTATGGGGGGAGGGGGGATTTCTATTACCGAAAGTAGTACTGGTTAAGCCCAAAGTTTTGAAGGGTTATAAACTAGTTAATTGCGCGGGACAAGTAGGGTCGACAGCTTTGAAAAAAGGAAAATATAACAATCATTTGTAAAACAATAAATTTACTGTACAAAAGAAACAATAAATTTACTGTACAAAAGAAACAATAAATTTACTGTACAAAAGAAATACAAACGAGATGGAATGAAATGTTGAAATGTTTTGCAGATATTATGCTTCTGCGGTCTTATATTGAGATGTGTTATCCTGGTAACTGAACTATACGAGGTATGGCTCAAATGTTAGTAGCAGTTTTAGGTTGTTGGTTCAGTTCCTTTGTGAAAACAGCTTGGCTAAGTGGAAGTTGGATGTTTTTGCTTACTCGGTCTTGGGCTGGTTGTCACAAAGGCGATCGCCCAATGTCCTGTATTGGACGTTGGACTGCCAGAGGCAAAAAACTGAAGAATTTAGGACATATTTCAGTTTTATAGAGGGTTTCACGTGAGCTCTAGTAGGTCCATGATTGGATTATTTCGCCATTCCACGTGCGTCAGATAAATTCCAATATATTTCAGAAATCAATAAGAATTGTTTTGTTGTTGTTGTTGTTGTTGATTTTTAGACACAATATGAATATTTTAAAACCTTTTTGATTTTTTTCTTTTTTCTTTTGGATTTTTTCACGTTTTTCCAAATTTTAAAGGCCATTCAAACATGTTTACTGATTTCGTTTTAAAGAAGATTTTTTTAATCTTTTAGATTATAAACAAAAATGCTTATTTGTCTCTCTCTCTCTTTCGTGAATGTTTTCTTACAGTTTTGATTCTCCTCTGGATGGCAACCGCGTCACGTAATTTTGTGACGCTGAAAGTTCGTGTCATACTTCTTCATCTGCCATTGTGGCCCCCAGAAAGAACGTGCTGCTATCGATATTCCTGCAAGTAAACCCAAAAATTAATAAGTATGCAAACTGAGTATACATATATTAAACAAAAACGTTTTTCGCTGTTTTAGCCAATAATTGTTAACAACAAATAATACGTAGATGATATTAATGATTTATACAGGATATACTCTAACGCAAATTTCCCCATAATTCATGATTCTTCGTCAAGGTAAAGAAATAAGACTGTACCCTTCCACACTGAATATCGGGTAACTGCTTACTTTACACGTGTGGTATGGAGACAGGTTTCGTGATCTCTTTGGACTAATTAGAAGCACTGCCTCTCTCTCTCTCTCTCTCTCTCTCTCTCTCTCTCTCTCTCTCTCTCTCTCTCTCTCTCTCTCTCTCTCTCTCTCTCTCTCTCTCTCTCTCTCTCTCTCTCTCTCTCTCTCTCTCTCTCTGTATTAGTTTATCTCTCTTATCTATCTATTTCACTTTATATGTCTTCCATCCTCCTTCGAGGTAAGTTTCTCTTTTCTTTTCTACTTTTTCTTCCTGTTGCTACATCTTCCAACGATATTCTTCCAAAGAGGGTGAGTTGGCGCCAAAACAGGGTAAAGGTAAAGTAGCCTGCTACCGCTACTTGCTACTACTGCTATGAGCAAGGAAAAAAAGTAGCAGCAGCCACCTGTCGGCACCCACAGAAACAGCCCAATCTTAGGCCCGTAACTCTAATTGACCTTTCTTTTCTTCCTAAAAAATGTTCACACTCTAACTAATAGGCATGTGCAAACCAGTCGGCATTTTGAAAGTTTGTTTACTTGTAAAAAATATCTTAAAACGTCAATAAAAATTGGAAAATTAACTTTTTACTGTTTTCTTTTACGTTTAATATAAAGAACAATTCCAAGTTTATGGGTTATAAAAAAGAAAAAACAAATTTCTCTCACATAAAACCTAAATTTTTGCATTTTAAAGTAAATCGGCTCAAGTCCGCGCAAGAACGCACAAGAACGCGCATTTGTTGACAAGTTATCCGATCTTGACGTGTGCACTTTTTCTTCGTATGGATGGGCAGACGAATAAAAAAAATTTTCTGAAGCAAAAAACAAATTACTAATTTAGCATTTCCTTGATGCCTCACAATTTAACTCTTAATATTATTGAGTCTACTTCTTCGGCGAAACTTTTTTTTTTGGTAAAATACAATATACAAAATAAAGAAACAAAAAAATAAAATAAAAATTTTATTTATCTTCAGAATTTTGACTGAACAGTAATATCTGTGTTCTGTATATACACGGGAGAATTATTTGTTTTCAAATAAAATAATAAATTTCTTCAAACACTGTTTGGTTTCTCTTTCACGTCACAGAGTATAAATGTGTACGCGTCGGGTATTTTGACTTGTTTACCCATAACACACCAGTGAAAATGACAAATACGTTTTTTTTCCATTACAGGCTTCCGTAATCATTCTCACAACAACTTTTAATTCAAACATTATTTTCAAAAATTCATAAAAATAAGAATAGACATATGTTATGTCATTATTTTTAGCGAGATATGTTTTATACAATATTTTCTTTGAATTAATGAATACGATTTTGTTATGCATTAAACAAAAGTATTTATTTTACATTTTATAAAATTTTGAAAATCTCTGAAAATCTCTGAAAAATAAAATAAAAATGTACACAATACGAACTTTTAATATAAAATTCTTTTGAAAATAATCTAACAATTAAAAAAAAAAAAAAAAAAAAGATACATATTTTTCTTATTTACGAGATTTTAAGTTTCAATGTTTAAGATGCCCTATTTCCCAAACCGATTTATTAGCGAATTATCTTTTTTTATATATGTTATGTCATTATATTGTCTTTATAAAAATGTAAAATTTATTTATATGCAAAAAAAAAAAAAAAGATATTTGTTGGGGGGATCAATACGCGAAACAAAAACTAACGAAAAAAATTATTAGTCTTTTCAATTTAGTAAAAATTTATTTACAATAAAGTTCATCTTTTATTACTTCATAAACAGAAAGTTTTATTAGAATCGGATCGTTAGTTTATTTTATATGATTTTTAGAAGAATTTCCTGTGATCACCCTTTTATATAGTAGGCGAGAATTTGCACATGGCTACTAACTAACGACTAATTATAATCCTCAGTAAACAATTTTAGCTTCATGTAACTATTCTTAATACAAATATCAAAACCAGGTGACAGACGTAATAATATAAATTTCCTTTAAAAATAGATAAATAACTGACCTTTTCTTTGTGATGACGATCATCGCTATTGAAAATACAATAATGGCCGGAATTCCTATTACTAAAGACAGTACAAGTGGCCAAAAATAAGCGTCGTCTTCTTCTTGGACAGGGTTCTTATCAGTGCGATCTGAAAGAAACGTTGTCGTCTCGTTTTCCATTGTTGAATTGGTCGACGTGTTTGTTGGTGCTGATGTATTCGGTATCGTAACGTTCTCCCAAGTCAAAGTAGAAGTGGTTACCGACGTCGACAAACGATTTGACCTGGTCGAAGATTCAAATGTCACCGTCGTGATTCTGTTTGTCTTTGTTGGTGTTACGGATGTTGGCAATAATAATAGACTTGTTGTGACTTCATTTGTTGTCACTGTCGTCTCGGGTGATCCTGAGGTTACTCTTGAACGACGATAATTAGTGCTCTTTTCATTAGATGTTGAGGCCATTTCCTCAGGTGTCGTTGGCTGTTGGCTTTCTTTTGTCTGTAGTGTGGATCCTCTAAATGAAAATGCAGTTGATTCTACATTGGTGGATATTGTCGTTATATTTGTGTCAGCGGCTGAAGTTCTTAACGATGACATTTTTGCAGTGTTTTGAATTGTGGTTGAATTTTGGTATACTTTCGGTGTTAAGTTTGTTGTGGCGTCCATTGTAGAAAGGGAAGATAACTCTGGCTGTCCTGATTTTTTTATCAGCTGACCTGTAGTTGTAGATATTCTGAATGGCTTCACTGTTTGATAAGATGACTCAAACGCATTTGTACTCATTAAAGATGTCACTATGCCTTGTTCTGAGGTTAATTCGGTCTGGGTTGATTCAATGACGGGTAGCTCAACAACTGTGTTCCAACTTGAATTTGATGTCACAGATGTAGACGAAGAAATAGAATTGTTCCTATTGTCTGTGGATGATAGGCGAAAAGGAAGGGACGACACAGAACTGGTGTATTCTGTGTTATTTAAAAGATGACTGCTTAAAATTGAATCGGGATCAATTTTTTTACGAACGGTATTTTCCGTAGATTTTGCGTTTCCGGATTTATTTTCATCTCTATTCCCAGAGGTTTTATCTAGAAGCTGGGCTTGTAGACTTGTACCGTCTGGATTAGAATTGTTTAATAAGTTCTTAGATACAGCTTCGACTCTTCTATCCGTTGTACTATTTGTCTTTTTGATGCCATTTAAGAAAATGGCCCGTAAAAACTTTTTACCCAGCTTCGTTGCTTCTTCTAATAATCCAAATTTTGTTGAATCTGCCTCAGACTTTGATTCGGTGAAAGACTCTGTTGACAATTGGTTGTCTCTTTTTAATACTGATTGTCTCCTGAGGTCATCTTGAAATCTGTTGTCTGTGTGTCGCCTTGAACGCCATAAAACATTTTGAAATAATCCTGAACGGTTCGATAATAAACCGTTGGTTAGAATTGTTTGATTGCTGTTTTTATTCAAAAAACTATCATCTGATTCCTTCAAGTTTCTTGGCCCATTTTCATAACCAACAAGCAGTCTGAAAATGAAAATAAATAGCGAATATACAATGCATATATACAGGCGCGTGGTGTAATGGTTATCGTCGTAGGAAATGGACACAACGAACCGAGTTCAAATCCTGGACAAGGCTGTTTAAATTTTACATAGCACTAATACCATAGGGAAAGATATAAATCCAACTATTCTCCCTCTAGCTATGGATAAATAGTAGGGCAGACTGGGCTCTTTAACCTTGATTAGGCAAGCAGTCTAGGAGAAGGAAAACTCTGAATTAAAACCTATTAAACCCCGTGTCACACCCTACTCGCGCAGAGGGGTTGGTAAATGTATATATACAGGGTGTATCAGAAAGATTGATAATATAACTTATAACTTGACCAATTCTCATTCAAATGATCTCAAATTTTAACAGCATGTGTAGAAACAAGTCAAAATTCTATGTTTAATGTTTTATATTTTTCCTTTTCAGGTAAGGAAATGTAATTCACTTGGAAAGAAAAGCCGTTTAAACATACAAAATGTTGTTTCTACACATGGTGTTGAAATCATTCGACGAGAATTGGAAATTATATCATTTTTTCTGAAGCAACATGTACATCTCAAATGTATAGTTTGTTAAACGCACACACACACACACACACACACACACACACACATATATATATATATATATATATATATATATATATATATATATATGATTGCTATTGGAAAGGCTAAAATACCGGCCATGTTAACAGAAGACCCATTTCTAATTGAACCCCTTGGACACACCAAATGACCAATAAAAAGAAATATACAACCTGAAATCCCAAAATACCCCATCAAACAACAAACTAGATCCTTTTGAGGCAGATATGTTAAAATTATTTAGAAAAATCAAATTTAGAAAACAATTTTAAAATTTTCAATCCAAAAGGTTCAATCACTATTATATATTCTATACAAGTTTATTATTGAAAGATTAAATATGCTTTTATATTATATTCGCTAGAATATATTATATGTAGAAATTAAAAAATGTTGGATTGTATTTTAATGACCTGGAAATTTTTAATTTGTTGGGCTCTGAAATTTGGCTTAGAGTTGAATTTAAATTACAATATATATATATACCCAGAACCACAATAATAGCCTGGTAGTGAAATTTAGAATATCTTGAGTTTTTTTTTTCTTTTTTGTGAATCGATTTTGATTAAGATGGTCTGCATAATATGCCAATAATATTGTTAGGTATTCATTGTTATGTTACATACAACAATGAAAACAAATTCTGGTGATACCGTGAGATACTGCTGGGGCGCTCTGGGTTAGTGGTAATGATGCTTCGGCCCCGAAACCATGCCTGAACTCAGAGTCATCATCTGATGAAGGCTTTGTTAGTTGCAATGCTACTGTGTAAATAGCAGTCATTACGTCTATGCATGCATGTATACATTTTGTATATATATATATATATATATATATATATATATATATATATATATATATGTACGTATGTGTATACGTATGTATATGTATGTATATGTATGCACATATGTATGTGTATGTATGTGTATATGTGTGTATGTATATATATATATGTATATAGGCATATATATATATATATATATATATATATATATATATATGTCTATGTATGATTATATGTGGATATGCGTATATATGGATTATATGTATTTATATATTGTTTTAATCTTCTTATTTTTCTAACATTAATATTCCATATGAAATACGTCATATCTTTGTTAACTTTTCGTTCTCTGCCTATTTACGTTCATGCACGCGTCATCATATGATCTTCACCTTCCATTTTTGCACATGCATTGATCACGTCATTGGCTTTCGTAAACAAATGCGCATATAAAAATTAACGGTTATTAACATCATATTCACACATTCACTATACACTTAACATCTTTCACTTTGTCCCTCACATAAACATTACTTAACAGTGTCCTGAAGATGGTACAATATACTGAAATGCTTAAGTATTAACACATAAAATTGTTTACCCTGATCATAACATCCTGTGCTTGTTATATTTTTTAAATATTTTCTTCTCACACACACACACACACACACACACATATATATATATATATATATATATATATATATATATATATATATATATATATATACACGGAGACATGTTGAATATTAATAACATAGATTGAACATTACACAGCAAAATATTTTGATCAAAATTCAGCAAATGAATACGTTTCAGGCCATAGACTTATTAATCTACTCATATGTGTGCATGTGAGTGCACTTGTATGTGTGTACGTCCGTGTGTGTGTTTGTTTGTTGTGTGTGTTTGTTTGTTGTGTGTGTGTGTGTGTGTGTGTGTGTGTGTGTGTGTGTGTGTGTGTGAACAGATCATTGGCGAACAAGATCAATTTTAGCACAAGATACAATTAGAAACACTCCCCATCTACACCAATACTCTCTCTCTCTCTCTCTCTCTCTCTCTCTCTCTCTCTCTCTCTCTCTCTCTCTCTCTCTCTCTCTCTCTCTCTCTCTCTCAATAAGTCGATATATACATATACATAAGTCGATATATACATATATTTATAATTATTTATTTAAATAAAGAGTTTATGTATTTATTTTGTTGTACCTTGTGCGACCCGATTCGATCATGTGGTCAATCGTAAGGGTCGTGTTTAAATTGACACAGACAGGAAAATGGAAAATAAACATTTTCTTCGAATCCAATCCTGTCGATTGTCTTTTTAAAAGGCACAGAGAGAGCGTCACCTGTTAAAAGAAAAAAAACAAATATAATTATTGGTTATTAGTTTTTAACCATTAACATTAAGATTAGTGTGAATATATCGTGTAGACTTAAATGTATTGGAAGGGTTGGTGCGTGGGAGGATATTTAGTCGCACGCCCACTTACTAAGATCCAAAAAGTAACATTTCGTATATCAAATGATATAGAACACTGAATAAACGGAAGGAAAGACAAGATAAGCTAATTTACATACGAGGCTGGACTGAAAAATTAATTGGCTGAAAAGTTCATATGATGACGTCATATGTGCTGTTGATGACTTTTTGACCAATGAGATGCGAGCACAACAACACCGATAGAAGAAGTGTGTGGACCACAAGGGGGGCTACATGGAAAAATAAACCTGATTTCGTCACATCCTATGAGTGTATCTTGGTCAGCCGATAAACTTTTCAGCCGACCATCGTATATACGAACATTTAATACATACAAAATATGTATACAAGAAGTATTAACATGAATACACAAACGTGTTCTGATACATAAAATGAACACATATTGTTCTAGGAACAAGCAGTATATGAACGAGTTGAAAAACGGTAAGAAGTCTTACTTGATGAAGATGCACTCAACGTACAGTAAAGCCATCCTGGCTTTGCATTTCAATGACAAGGCAAGAAACAACGCCCATCGCCGGGGAAAGGACAGAAAGTCTATCTACTGTTCAACGAACAAATACAAAAAGAGAACGTATTTATCGTTCAAAGAACGGGGGCGAAAGAGACCGATATTGATTATGGGGTTGACATGTGACCATCAACCTATAAGCGGCTTTCTACTGTGCGTTACTACACCAGTATTTGCCAACAAATTATATTAATCAGATGTGTGTTGACATTAGATGCCGTTTAGAGGACTTGCCAAGCGTGACGGCCGATAGGGACGGATGGCGAGAGAAGGGAATCTGTGCTATCAGAACGGTGATGGTTCTGATGACCACGGTTAAACAGCCAAGTCTGCCCTACTATTTACCCATAGCTGGATTCATTCCGACTGGTATATTTTTTTAACTTGAAATTAAATTAAATCAAGTTCAAACTGAAATTGAAAAATTAATTTGAAAAAATACTTTGAAACGCAGTATATATATATATATATATATATATATATATATATATATATATATATACTGCGTTTCAAAGTTTTTTTCAAATTATTTTAAAGTTTATACTTTAGATTTATTGAGTGTGGCCATATTGATGAACAATGTGAACCTTAAATATGAAAACGTTCTTCACTATTGATTTGAAGCCTAAACTTAGCCTGCTACTCTATTTACAAGGAACATCTTGGCACACAGTATCAAGTAGCCAGCCATGCAAGTATTCTACTAATCTTTACAAACAAATAACCTGACCTAAGTTCATAAGCTGGTGACCTCTATAATTAGTAAATCACCGACAACAGAAAATTAACACCACCACAAGTTGTGCAACAGTTATAGTTGAGTACCTATTTTTTCCTTTTTAGCTGTTTCATAGTGTGTATATATGTTCAACTCATATTCAAGGTGTTAGGGAGAGTTATCTCCCCCTAACGATTGAAACCGGATACACTTCGAAAAAAGGGGGAGGAAAAATACTGACTAGACAGACAAGAACCGAGCCCGGTACGTGACACACTCGTATATTGAAATTTGATGTTATTATCTTCGGTCTTCATCGGTACCTGAGCCCCTAGGGGACAGTGGTCGAGTGTCACCGACACACATCAGCAGCAGCCTACCCTAACATTTTTAGTCACGTGGTGAACTTTATAAAAGGCCATGACAGTGGCTGCTCCTCCTCTTTTTAGTTGCAACCTTAAGGGGTTAAAACCTCTTCCAACACCCTCCTTTAGGTGACTACTAGCTTTCAGCAGTATCCCTCGTGGTATACAAGGTAAGTGCTTATGCACCTCTTTTTCTATTAACTAGGATTACGGATAGAATAAAACCCTAGACGGATTCATCTATAACCTGCTTCTGGACTTTGAGAGACTACTATCTTTTGACCCTTGAAGGCTGATAGTAATTACCTTTAATCACCAGGACAAACAACTAAGGGAGCCGACGAGATAAATGCAACCTCGGACAAACTTCGCCCCTTGATACCATACAGCCGAAAGGCTGTTAGCAGGAATAACTTTTTGCACCCCACAACTAATCAATTACGGCTTACCTCGAACGATGCTGTAACCCAAACAACCCACAACTAATTAATTGCGGCTTACCTCGAACGGTGCTGTAACCCAAACTCAACCAAACCAATAACTACAGCTAAGACCTTACGGAGCTGTGCACTAAACTAATTACGGCTATACGACACTTTGGTGCTGTTAACTTTAAATGAACTCTTACTAAACTTCGGGTCGCTTGTCCGACCTAAACTATGAACTTTCTTCTCTTTGTTGTACCCTTTTAATGTACATTATATATGTATTAAAACCTGTTGCATTTCATGTTGTTAACTCGTTTCTTGAAGTCATTATCCCGCCTTTTCTCCCTGCTTTCCTCTACCCACTTCGTAAATTTTTATACTTTGCAAAAAGTTACCGTTTGAGAATTGGGTTATGGCCGCTTAATGGGTGCATCAAAAATATATAAAACCTGCCACGCTTCACAAACTACCAAACTCCATGGAATACTTTACAAAAATAAATGGGGTTTACCTCATGCTGGCCCGCAGAGACCTTTATAAAAGAAGAATTAATCGTCTCTATAATTACTTACAGACCGAGGAAATGTTTAAATCTCTCTTTGTCGTCGAGAAAAACAGAATAGCTGACTGGTTGGAAGAAATTAGAAAAATTAATGCACAACCGCTTGAAGCTTGCGTGCAGGCGAATATTCATCTAGACCGAAGTGGCCTTCTTGCCGACATGGAAAAAGAAAAAAGTTATTGTTGGGACGTCACAACAAATGTGACCGGAATTGAGGCATCCTTTACTCAGCAGGGTGAATTCCCTCCTAAAAATAAATCTACGGAACAAAAAAAATGTATTCTTTCTCCGAAGCAGGAAAAACCAGAAGAATTACCAGTATCTGCCGTCCACGTGGATACCCGAAATGGAAAAAAATTTCCTTCGGAAGACGAAAGAATTATTCTGTCTCCGAAGCAGAAAAAAATAGAAAAAATGGTAAACATACCAGTAGCTGCCGCACACGAGGGCATACATACGGAAAAATTAATAAACGAAGAATATATACCAGCTTTAAATTCAACAAATAATCCTTCCGAAAATGGAATAGATAATTCACAAGAAAACGAGGAGAACACTTCACCTCTATACCCGAGCGAAAAGGAGAGACAAATAATCCCCGGAAAAGGTATATTTAAATTAAAAGAAAAAAAAACAGCGAATTTCTTCAACGTCGGAATGTAGCGCCGTGTTGGTAAATAAAACAAAATGGCCTGTCTTCATCGGTCATTCAACAGATATGCTCAAAACTAAAATGCAACAATCGACCCCATATTCGGAAAATACCGCCGAATTGGAACAAAAACATTGACATTTCAGGGTACGGGAATACTCAAAAATGAACGTATTATCAACTGTAAAGTATTTATTCCCAAATTAAAAGAAAATAAGACCAGCAGACTTCTCCAACGTCGGAACGGAATGCCGTATTGGAAAAGAGAACAAAAATTTGGAATTATAGTCAGTCAAGACTATTAAAAAATAGCGATTTAAAAACAAAGAAAAACGAACTGGAATTAGGAATTACCACCTAGCCAATTATGACTACCAAAAAATATATAAGATTTGGAACTTAAAAACGAAAAAGCAAAAAAAAAAACACGCACACACACATTCTTTTATGAAAACAAGAAACAACAAAAACGGAATTAAAACCCACACATAGTGACTATTTAGAAAAAGAAAAAAAGAGCACACACACACATTCTTTTTATGAGAAAAAAAAATAAACATACACCTTCAATTTACGAAAAGAAAATTGGGAAAAAACGGGAAATTGGCATGCTCAGGCGATAATATAAAACAACTACCCTTTTAAAAAATGGATAAAAAAGTAATTTATCTTTCTGACAACTTAGTCAGTTGGATAGCAAAAAACTAGAAGTTTGAAAAATATGCTTAAAAACGAGCACAAAATTTGGAAGATAACTTTGTACACTTAAAGAAATTTACTACTTCGTCTTGGGGAATTAGAGTCTATTTCTCCCAAAGACTAGAAACAAAATTAGTCAATCCTACGAAATTCAACAATAAGGAAATTTGTAGCAAAGCTACCTTATTGTATTACTAAATATTTCCAAAGTAGGAATTAAAAATAAAATAAATGTCGGCGGGCACAATTCTGCCAGTTAGACTTTCCTAAAATAATTATATTTTATTCCAAATAGAAAATAAATAAATTGTTGAATCTTCTCCAAACTCTAAAATAAACTCTAGCTAAAAACGGAGAAAATAAATAAACAAATAAATTTACTTGTAAAAAAGAAATGTTTGAAATTTCACATCAATTTAAACTTAAAAGTTAGAAGAGGTGTTAACCCCTTAAGGGTTGCAACTAAAAGAAGAGGAGTAGCCACTGTCATGGCCTTTTATAAAGTTGACCACGTGACTAAAATGTTAGGGTAGGCTGCTGCTGATGTGTTTCGGTGACACTCGACCACTGTCCCCTAGGGGACAAGTGCCGGTGTAGACCGAAGATAATAACAACATTTCAATACCTTCCCACAACAACGAGAAGAAAATGTGGGATAAACAAAGGGATAAAATAAAATGTTGACTTGCAAATTGTTTTTTTTTTTTTTTTTTTTTTTTTGCTTCTAAGGGTAGAAATTGTCCAGTGGAAAATCCAAAGTTCTTTTCCTTCTTAGACTCAAGTAGTAGTTAGCAGTAGTAGTAGTAGTAGTAGCAGAAGTGGGAGGAGCCAGGGGTTAGGCGATGACGTCAGTTGATGTTTTAAGCCAATCCAAGGTTTAGGCGCTACATTGGAATGAGGAAGAAGCATCCATGTTGAATTTCGCAGAAAGAGTCATAATTTCAAAAGTTTGTTTTTTTAATTGTAGTCGAAGAGTCTAAGTTTAAATTGATGTGAAATTTCAAACATTTCTTTTTTCCAAGCAAATTTATTTGTTTATTTATTTTCTTCGTTTACCATCCCACTGTATTCCCTGTCAGTGAGAATAAATAAAACAAATATTGTTATTGTTAACATATTCCCTGTTTTTATTATCAATTCTGTATATCCTACATCTCGGGATACAACAGAAGGTTTATCATTTCCCAATCTTTAACCTTGTTAAACTTTCAAAGAAATGTTGATGTGAAATAAACGATACTTGATTAAATAATATTAACTTTATACTTACTGGAAAATAATTGGATAATGAACAGTTATATGTTGTTAATAAGATATCAAACGTCACAGTTTGGCTGGAACAATTTTTCACCTCTGCTTTCTTCCAGATGTCTCTATATGACCCACTGCAATTAATAACAATAGTAATCAAAATCATTTCGTTAGAATTGGAAAGATACAAGTGATTTTATGTAGGTTTATGCATAGAGGTAACTCGTATTATATTGAGAAGAATGGGTCGAATATTCTCGATATACTTTTATGACATACTCTCTTACAAAATATAATTACCTGGCATTCGTGCTGAGCTGGATAAAAACTAATCAGCTTAGTTCTAGGGGAAGCATTTACCCCTCCCCTCATTCACATAAAAGGCTGATTTTATTTCCCGGGGTCTGAGACGTTTTTAAAAGGGAATGCCGAAGTAACCTAACCAATTTTTGCACGAGACGTTTGCTTTATGTGGGTACATCACATTAAACCGCCCTTATTATTATTATTGTTCACCCCTTTTGAGTTTTCACATCACTGGAGTCTAAGTGACAGCAAGTCTCCTCAGGTCTCCAGGACTCTTCTGAGTATTCTGGCAGATTGCAGCAGTGCAGTATTCTGGATGGTCTCAATCTTTCCTCTGATGTCCAGATTTTCCAATCCCTTTTCCAATCCCTTTGGGACCGTTCCAAGTGCACCAACTACAATTGGTATCACTTTGACTTTCATATTCCATAACTTTTCAGTTCTCTGGCAAGGTCCAGGTATTTGTCCATTTTTTCATTTTCCTTCAGCTTCGCCCTGTGATCTGCTGGAACTGCAAAATCCACCAGTTGACATGCCTTTCGTTCTCAAGAACAGATTCTGGTTTATGCATATACCATTTTGTTGTATGGTCAAATTTTATTTTTTTGCATAATTCCCAATGGATCACCTTCCCAACCCAGTCGTGTTTAGTTTTGTACTCCCGTTGTGCTAGTTTGCTACATTCGCAGAGTATATGGTTTACAGTCTCGTCTCTATTACCGCATGGTCTACATTTACTATTTTGTTGGGTCTTATGAATTTTCGCTTTGATATAGTTTGTCTTTATGGCATTATTTCGTGCAGTATTAGGGATTCAGTTTCTCTCTTAAGGTTTACTTTTCTTAACCATGTCCAGGTTTTTTCATGTGCAACCTCTCCGATTAGTCGTTTGAAGTGTCCATATGATTGTTTTTCTTCCCATTTTTGTTTTCTAGTCTTTGTTGTTTTTCTGTTTGTCCAAATGTCACATCTACTATTGTTGGCCGCCATAAGTAATCTGTCTTTGCTCTTTCTTATGTACTCTTCGAGTTGTTGGATTGTGGTTTCTACGCAGTTCTCTAAGTTGGCAAGACCTCTTCCCCCCTTCCTTTCTTGACACATATAATCTATCTCTTTCGTCTATAGGGTGGAGAGCCTTGTGCATGGTATTCCACTCCTTGAGAGTTTTTCACATCAGCATAAGCTGATGGTCTTTCATTGGAGTCTGAGTGACAAGTCTCCTCATGTCTCCAGGATTCTTCTGAGTATTAAACAATTCTTTCTCTATACCAACTACAATTGGCATCATTTTCACTCTTATATTCCATTTTTTCCTATTCTCTAGCAAGGTCCAAGTATTTATCTATCTTTTCGTTTTCTTTCATCTTCACCCAGTGATCTGTTGATTCTGATCCAGCTTTATCTCAAATTCCCAGATCCTTCCCCGAAATCTAGAGTAAGGGAAGGCAGTGAATATATGTTAAGTCCTACTTATTTGCTCTCTCGTGTAAATAAGCAGTTCTACAAATTACTTTACTCTTTGTAAGTTTTTTATGCAACAGGGGGTATCGTTGAAGGTCCCCCAGTCGGAATGGGTGCATATTCTCACCTTCTTCGCTGTGTTTCAATTCCATTCCGCCGGGATCTTCGTTTGTGGTCAGTAGGGTTCAACATTTTGGTCAGAGGGAAAATGTATCACTCTCAGTGCATGACAAGGCGAGAGACAACACCCATCACCGGAAAAGGACACAAAGTCTATTTCTTCTTACACTCATTCATTCTACTACTAAGCTTTCATTGCCTACCTGACCGTACCAAAGGGGTGACCCCTTGGCCGGCCGTCCTGATTAACTAATGATTCGCTTGTTTCACGATCCGAACTCAACTGACTAACTCAACTGCCTAAATCTAACTTCAAACTGACTCTAGACTTTTTCTTTCCCGCCACCTTTTTTTTTCTTCCCATAATTCCACCTCCGGTGACTTCCTACTTCTCTACTTCCGAGATCTTTTCAGCCATACTTGAGATTTTATGACTTTTGTCCCCTCTTTAAAATGTGGGCATTAATTTTTTTCGCCCGACAACTTGTCGCCAATTATCTTTTTCTTTTGAATTATCTATTCAATGGTTTTCTGAACCTAGATGTTATATCAGTTTTTCGATTTTTTATAGTTTTATAAAAATTTTGAGGAAATCTACACTGAAAGTGCAGGTACCCAACACTGAGCGATCAGTTACTACTTCATTTTTGTCATCCCTCAAGCATAGGCATCACTCCTTCGTGGTAGTACTGTAACATAATAGGGGAAGACTCAGAAGGTAACAGTGATGTTTAAATTAGCACGGAAAAGTTTTTAACAAAAATTACGTGTAAGATGAGAATGGAAAAGTTTAAGGATGAATCATCATATGGCCACGTGGATTGTTTCTATTGGACCAGCCGTGAGACGTGGCGAAGTGGAAGAAAGGAGAAGTGAGAGGTGAGTGTGTATGATGCGTTCAGAGAGTAAGAACTTTTGCTCTCGGCACTTCTCTCACGAGAAAAGGAAGTGGTCTTGTGTTATTACTAAAAAACTATAAATGTCACAAGACAAGATGTCCCCAGCACCCCAAGCTGGTTTCCAGATTCCAAACAGCACAGATTTCTCAATCAACAACATCAGCCCATCAACCCAGATTCGAGCCTCTCCAATGTAGTACTGGTCCAGAGATAAGTATACAATTAATTTTTCTATATCAACACGTCATCATTCCATTCCGACAATGAGTGCCATAATGTAACAAACGTTGACACTTCATCTCTCCATTCCGCCTTGAGAGTATAACGCAACAGTACGAGAAAAGCCCTAGGAATATTTAAAATTGGAGTAAATACTGATATCAACGTTCTGAAACAGATGTATGGACAGAAATGCGGGAGAAAATCCGGAGGTATTCAAAGGATTTGGCAAACTCAAAGACTGCCACTCAAGGTAGATCCAAAAGTCACCCCAGTTATTCAGCCGGTGCGTAGAATTCCATTTAATAGGTGGCAGCATGTTCTTAAGAAACTTTCAGAATTAGTGGACATGGGTGTTATTGAAAGAGTCAGAGAACCTTCCAATTGGTTAATCCACTAGTGACAGTTGGAAAAAAAACTAAGGAAAGAGAACATGATGTCCGGATATGCATTGACACGAGGAGAACTAATGAAACTAATGAACTCCAGGAAATGTCAGATGGAAAATATTTCTCAAAAATTGACCTAAACATGGCCTACTATCAAATAGAATTACACCCTGATTCTAGAGAAATTGCCACATTTGTTGCGCCAGGAGGACTCTTCAGGTATAAAAGACTTATTTGGAGTAAAAATCGCATCAGAAAAGTTTCAGCAAATAATGAGTCAAATCATTAAGGAGTGTCCTGGTGCCTACAACATTACAGATGATATTGTAATAGTTGGCAGTACAGAAGAGGAGAATGATTTGAGACTGACCAAAGTAATTCAGCACTTTGCTTAACGGAGATTGAGAGTTAATGAGAAGAGGTGTAAAATAAAGATGACTTCTATAAGATACATGGGACATATTCTGAAATCTGAAAATGGCCTAAAATCTCTGATGAAAAAGTAAAGGCAGTGGCTAGCGCTCTTCCACCAAAAGATGCATCGCAGGTACGCAGCTTTCTAGGACTAACTCAATTTTGCACAAAGTCTGTACCTCATTTTGGCACAATAACTTCCCCTCTTTGGAATCTTACAATGCAAGACACCGAATGGAGATGGAAGAAAGAGGAACAAAGTGCCTTTGACCAAGTCAAAGAAGCACTGGTTAAAGCTCCAGTAATTGCATGCAACAACCTCAACTTGCCCACCAGGATCACAACCCATAGGTCTAGGTGCAATCTTAGACCAGCAACAACGTGGCAAGGCGTGGAAGCCGATCTACTATGCTAGCCGGAAACTCACACAAACAGAATCTCGTTATACTCAATTTGAACGAGAAGCCCTGTGAGGATTTGGGGCGTACAAAGTTACAATTTACCTTCTGGGTGTGAATTAAAAATCCTGACAGACCACAGTGCACTAGTAAAAGTGCTATCTTCCTCAAAACCACCCTCAGCAAGAATGAGAGATGGCTGCTATACCTACAGCATTTCACATACGAAATCATACACATATCTGGTAAAACCGACAGAGCTGATCCCTTGAGCTGACAGCCAATTGATGACGCCGATCAAGCTGAAGAAAAGAAAAAACAGATTACATCTGTAGTATCATCAAGGATTCTGTGCCACAATTATTATCCCATCGAGAAGTGGAGGAAGCTTCAAAAGATTACCCTACTATCTCCAAAATCCGTCAAGCAAATTCAACTAATGACTAGACCTGTTTCAAAGGTACTGTATTTCAAGCAGTCAAAGATGAACTTTGGACATCTAGACAGATGGTTATGCATAGGAATAAAATTGTCATTCCAGACGTTCTAAAGGAACGGGTAATTAAATTAGCCCATGAAGGACATCAAGGCATGGTACGAACTAAAAACCGCCTAAGATCCAAAGTATGGAGGCCTAAGATGAAAAATGCCCCACCAGTGGAGTTAAGAAGCACAGAACTTCCAGATAAACCATGGAACTATGTTGAAGTGGATTTACTGACTGTCTCAGAGGGAAATAATCTCCTTGTCATAATCGAATACTATTCCAGGTGGCCAGAAGTAGCATATATACAAACCACAAATGCCAAATGTGTGATGAATGGCCTAGAATTAGCATTCAAAACACATGGATACCCGCAATATCTGAGAAGCGATAATAAACAACCCTTGGCATCTAGCGAATTTCAGTATTACCTAACCCTTCACGGTATTGTTCAAATTAAAGGCATACCATACTGGCCTCAATCCAACGGAAGGGGTGGGGAACGTTTCAATTGAACAATCCTCAAAGCAATTAAAATTGTAAAAGCTGGAAGGTTGAAATAAAGAATTTTTTGTTTCATTGAAAAGTTATTGAAAAACTAGGTAATGCTGTGATTGTAAACAACCTCAGGGTAAACCTAAAATGAGAAATGCAGCTCATGTAAAAAGGTTTGATGGTGATATACCTTACACTACCGACGACCACAGTGTGCCAAGCAATGATCATCGATCACCTTACACTGATCATCTTACTCCTGATCTGGTCTCCCACAATTCTCCATTGATCTCCAATTTACCCAGCGTCTTTTCTAGGTTATTGGGAACTGATCTAGGGCTCCAACTACAATCAGTATCACTGTAACTTTCATGCTCTACAACTTTTTTTCAACTTTCTAGCAAGGTCCAGGTATTTGTCGATTTTTTGCTTTCTTTTATTTTTACTCTCTATTTGCTGGAACAGCAAATTCAGTAGATGCCAAGGGATTTTCCTTATAAATTTTAAAAGGAAAATGCAAATTCAGAGAAGTTGGTAGTAAAAGCTTCGGAGATAACTTTTTCGGTAGCATCATCTCAATGGATGGTACTAAACCAAACCCCCAAAAGTAGAGGCAGTTGTACACATGCAACTCCCTGATGATGTAAAGCAACTCACTAGTTTTCTGGGATTGGTCAACTACTTGAACAAACTCTTACGACGCCTTGCAACTTTGACTAAACCCCTTCATGACTTATTATGTAAATCTAACGAGTTCTTCTCAACAACAGACAGCATTTAAAAGTTGAGGAAAGTATTCGAATAATCCCAATATTTAGATACTTTGATCAGAAAGAATCAATTGTGATACAAATAGACGCATCTATAGCAGGTGTCGGTGCAACCCTTCTTCAAAATGAGATGCCAGTCGCGTTCGCCAGCAAGAAATTGTCAATACATTATCTATCTTTCTACTTTAATCTACGCGTATATATATATATATATATATATATATATGTGTGTGTGTGTGTGTGTGTGTGTGTGTGTGTGTGTGTGTGTGTGTGCGTGCGTGGTGTGTGTGTGTGTGTGTTGTGTGTCTCAATCTCTTTGTGGCAATCTATCTCAACATATCTATGTCTATCTATCTCAATCTAACTTAATCTATTTATGCCGATCTGTCAGTCTGTTTGAGGGTCTGTTTTGTTTTGTTTTGTTTTGTTTTGTTTTAGGGGTGGGTAGTTTCATATTTCCCTCTCGCATTCGTTATAGTCAACCCAGGAAAAGGGTAGGGTTGCAAATCAGGCATAGCCAATCACACTTTGGAGAGACTGACAAATACAATCTTCCTGCACACCACTACCACCCACAACCAGCATATCTATATCTTTGTAAAATCTGCAATAAGGCAAAATGTATAAGTATATATCAATAAAACTATCGATTTTATATCAAACAGACAGACAGAGAACAGGACAAACGTTAATCTTTACATCTGAGCAAAATGGTCTGCTTGGTGAATGATAGGATAATACGCAGCCGTCAGTGATAATAAATCGTTTAAACAACAGGATTTCAAATGAAGATTTTCCAGACAATTAAGTTTCTCCAAGATTGCAGATTGGTAGTGTATTCTTTAGTAATTCATTCATGTACTTAAAAAGAATGCGATACTCTCAAAACAACATCGTTACTCTGTCGAATTAATATGTGGCTTACGAACAACGATCTATAGTATACCTGTTATATATTTTCCGAAATCTGAGTCGAAATTTCCATAAAGTCTGTGGGGAGCAAGACAAAGGCGTGTCAGGATCTAATAGGAGTTTTCGAAGCCAGACATTCGAACAAACGGAACAGTCAAAAACCTGAAAATCAATACAAAAGACTTTAATTTCGAATAATATAGAAAACTTAATTTTCGATGTTATTGATATCAATTTCATTGTATTAAAAGAAGCCCCATGTAACTGTAGGCATAAAAATGAATGTTTCGATATTGGTAAATGCTTAAAATTGAAATGTATATATCCAAGCCTCTGTAAAGGCAGACGATTAGCTAATGTATATAGAGTGGCCAAACAATGTAACCACAAAACTACGTTTCACAAGAGATGTTACATCAACTGTAAAACGCTGCCAAGTTCATATGTGTAATATCTTCTATGTTAGAGTTGGCTAAAGGTAATCTTAAGGATCATCAAATAAGAACACATGTTAACAAGTATGGTGGATTTGAATATACTTTATTCCCAACAATGCACTAGGCAATGTTTACTTCCGCCGATGTATATGGAATAAGTGTCAACCCTGAATGCGAGGATGTGATAATATGGAAATATAAAAACAAATCCAATATATAACCTACTGCTGAATGAAAAATAGTAAAGCAGGCTCAAGTATGCGAGCAGCCTATAAAAATTGCAGATTTCTGTTTAGAGGAGAAACTAAGCATTATAACATTCCTCGAACAGGACCATCTCCGGAACAAAAAGTTAAAGTTCATTACTAAATGTCGACATGAAAATAAGTACTATATCAGTCTACTAGCTCCTAACAGATAAGTAAGTAAATACCGTTGTACGTCTCTCTCTTTCTTTAAGTGCTCTCTCTCTCTCTCTCTCTCTCTCTCTCTCTCTCTCTCTCTCTCTCTCTCTCTCTCTCTCTCTCTCTCTCTCTCATATGTCTTTCTCTCAGTATATCTCTCTCAGTTTCTAAATTCACATTGGGACGCATCATCAGGGTTCATCAGGTTTTTCGGGTCTTTCAGCAACAGACCCCTTTGTCCAGAGATCTAGCTGGGATTGATCACTTTCCAAATTGCATCATAGAAACAACTCTCCATGATCTTACCTTCTTTATTCAAAGCCAGCTAATGGTGGACTCCATGATGGTTTTAATGGAATCATTATATATATATCAGTGTCCTGAAGATGGTACAAAATACCGAAATGCTTAAGTATTGACACTAAAAATTGTTTCCTGATCATAACATCCTGTGTTTGTGAAATTTTTAAAATATTTTCTTCTCATATATATATATATATATATATATATATATATATATATATATATATATATACAATAGGTAACAATATAACACGACGACTTAGCATTAGTGTTGTGGGGTTACTAAGGGTCACAAATAAAGACAAACGACTGGTGAAAGTTGATACAATTGTATTGAACAAAGAAAGTAGAATTTACAGAAGTTATGTCCAACAATACAGTCTAGAACTGAATCGTGTCGCTTGTTCCTCAATCTACAATTGTCTTTGCTACTTATAGTAGTAGTAGGATTATTCCATTATGTAAATAGGTTATATCACATATAACAATTAGGAAATCGGATAGATGAATATATATTTGTGCATGTATATGTATGGCCTAGCATTAGCAGAACATGAATACATGTGTGTATATATGTGTGCGTGTGTATGTACATATGTGTGTGTGTGTGTGTGTGTGTGTGTGTGTGTGTGTGTACATGTAGGAGCTGGAATTTCAAATGCTTCTTGGTAGAAAGTAATAAAATCCGATTCTAATGAAAATATGGAAAGGAAAGGTTGTTGTTTTTTATTATTATTAATTCTGCCAAAATGTCCTCCTATTTTAGGGAGCTTGGAGACGGGGTGAATGGAATAATTTCTGTTCACATTTTAAGGTTAATCGGTGACAGGAAGTCTAAATCTGAAGTTATGGTTTTAAATATGGGAGGTTTATCCGAAACTGGAAGGTAGACGGGGGTGGCTTCTGTATCTTTACCGCTCGCTCTTTGAGAGGCAAATTTTAGTGCCAGTCGGGTGCTTTCAGTTTAATCAGGCCTGAGCTGAGCAAGTGGAGTTAGATACGCCCTAGATAACAGATCGACTAAGAGTGGAAGAACCGGGCCCCAAGAGGAACCACACCCGGTCCCGTTCGTGCATTGTAATTGAGAGTCTAAGAGCTGGGAGTGAAACATAATGCGAATAGTGCTGGACGGTACTATAGAAACAGTTGCGCCATACACCCCCCTTCTGTGGCTTAAAAGTTTGCCTTCTGTCGTGTTTGTTTCTTTGTTCGTTTTTCTTTCTTTATGAACCTCGATCGAGGTCTGCACAGAAATACTACAGCGGGGAGGTTAACATCATTGTGCAACGAGGGTGCGCGAGATGCAGGGACGGTTTGTCTCACACATACTGAATCTTCCAGACTGTTATAGAATCAGGCCAATAGTATTTTATTTTCAAGCAGTTCTTATATTAAATTTAAAATTATGAAAAAATTACTATAGCAATATTATTTCATGATTTCCATAATTTTTGACTGCATAAATTTTTAGAAAAATCTATAACTATGAATATAATAGAACAAAACTTCTAAAAGATTCACGAATTATTCAAAACTAAATAAAGTGCTTGCAAATATTCGTATTTTCTTAGAAACATTCAGTAGGGTTGAATAAGTATGACACCAACTGTGTATATCACATCCCCTTATTCTTTCTTTCTTACTCACTCCCTGAGTTTATGTATCCTCTTATTTCTTTGGATATCTCTCTATATATATATATGCACGTGAGTTATTCAATAAATAAGGTTAATCATTTCTAAGAAATTGGCCATAGGAAGTCTGGTTGAATTCAGGTTGCACCTTTTTCAAGGAAATCAACAGTGATGGGTCCATTATTGTTCCAGCAGACTGTCAGCATGACCTTTTTTACTGACCGTTGCGTCCGTAACTTCAGATTTCTACAAAACTTTACTTCATCGTAATACTTAGATTTCCACACTGAAAGGGAAATAACCACCGCCTGGAATCTAATCTTCTATAACCCTCTGTACTCAGTTGCACATTACATCACAAATGCAAAATTTTGTAATTAATGATCAAATGTTCTTCTTACTGCCAGAAATATACATAAATGATCGATAATCTGTTTATGGCAGACCATTCCTTCCTCCTGCATATATTGACATCCCTCTCTGTGGATGATATATTACTACCTCATCAGTATGCGAACTGGTTTACTAATTTCAAGGGCTTTTCGTCTAGTATGGAGATGTCATTCCGTTGTAGCAATTCTGTTTTATCTGAGTTCACATGGAGGTCAATACCTCTTGCTACTTTCTCAAGGCAATGCAACAGTGATTCGGCTGTGCATAGGTATTTGTTAGAAGTGCTAGATCATCTGCGTAGTCTGCATTCGTAATAGCTTCCAACTTAAACCCAGAGATAAGCATATATGCACTTGTCGCATGACGGTTATCGTTGTAAAAATGAACTCAGCGACTCGAAATTCCAATCCTGAATGAGGCTGTTTGTAATTTTCATTGCGCTAATACATTAGTGAAATATATGCATCCAGCTATGGGTAAAATAGTAGGGCATATTGGTTTCTATAACCTTGGTATGACAGGAAAAGTAAAACTCTTAATTCAAAGCTGTTACAGGAATGTGCCTGGGGACTACCTTTGAGCACCAATTCCCGAGAAACTCCACACACATATACACCAGCTGAAACCACATTGAGTGAATGCCATTACACGCGCGCGCACACACACACACACACACACACACACACACATATATATATATATATATATATATATATATATATATATATATATATATATGTGTGTGTGTGTGTGTGTGTGTGCTTAATTGGAGTCGTACCTAATTTTGAAAATTAATTAATTGATAATGAATTAGGCGGGAATGCCTATTTAAATGTATGCCTAAACAAATCGAGAAAAATCAATCTCTGCATGTACATTTCGGCCTATTAGGCCTCATCAGCAGAGCTATAGATAGGAAGGCCGCCCTGTGCGTGATTTGTCGGCAAAGAAGCCATTCCAAACATACCGTGTTTACAACTTATCATATCGTCGTGTAATAAAAGTCACTGAAGAGGAATATTGACCTAGTCTAAACAAATCGTAAAATCTAGGAAGTGCGTTTGGTGTAGGGGTTGTGATATCGGCCTATCAGCTTGGCAGTCCGGTTTCAAATCAAGCACAGGGCGGCCTTCCTATCTATAGCTCTGCTGATGAGGCCTAATAGGCCGAAATGTACATACAGAGATTGATTTTTCTCGATTTGTTTAGGCATACATTTAAATAGGCATTCCCGCCTAATTCATTATTAATTAATTAATTTTCAAAATTAGGCACGACTCCAATTAAGCACATATTCTCCCAAAAATTGTCGGCAAAAAAGCCATTCCAAACATACCGTGTTTACAATATATATATATATATATATATATATATATATATATATATATATACAAACATAAATGCTGATACAGTCATAAACAATCACGCCATTTATGATATGCACGTTTGTTTGATAAACCCGTGACATACACAAAAGTCTTCATTTGTAGGTAAGCGTATTCATCTAATTTTGTCCAACATTAAACCACACCTAAATAACGCCATCAAATATCGTTATCCACTTATAAAAGCAAAGAACAGTTTAACAAATTTTTATTTCTCTTGTTATTTTTGGAGAATATATTCAGTGCGTGAATAATAAAAAAAAAGCAGACATTTTTTTCTTTCAATTGAATGATAAAAGATTTGGGAAGTTTTGGGTGGAGACTTTATTGAATCTTTAAGGAAAAAAACGAGAACAAATTATTCTTCTCTAGAAAGGGATAAAAGTTATTGTGTTGAGGTAAACTTTTGTTCGTCACACACACACACACACACACACACACAACATTACAGGTGAGCTAAAAAAGAAAGAAGAAGAAATGATATTTATCAAATGGAATTTCACTTATAACTATCTTAACTTTCATCCTCCCAAAAATGCAAACAATAATGGGATTAATATTTATTGCATAAAAGGTGCTAACTATTAAAGTTGAGATAAATTTACTCGTGGAGAATTTTCTCAATTCTATCAACTATTCTATTTTTCAACTGTCTAATAAATACTCAGAAACGAAGATTTGGTAACTTCTGTATTTTTTTCTAATTTTTTAACAATTTAAACTTTAAGTTTTTAAATTCTGAATATTAACAGATGTTAGGTTTTGTTCTGGATATGAATAAAACACATTAATTAGTTAATTCATAATATAATTAAAGATAAAGTTATGAATGAAAAAGTTTACAATTTCGGAAAATCATGTTCCAAATAAGGAATAGTGGTAGGAAAAGTCAAAGGTGACAAAGCTCAGTAACATGTTATTCCTCTCTTTTTGGGGGGTGTTTTTTTGTTTTGTTTTGTTTTTTTTTGTTTTTTGTTTGTTTTTCAGAAAAGAAAAAAAATTGTTTGACGGGGCGATTTTTTAGGGTAAAGAGCAAAAAATACAAACAAAACCATTAATGTAATTGTGAGGGCATGTTGTCGCTGGGTGATGGTTAACAAACTGGTCACCCAGATCAGTGAACTCGGTTCATATGACTAAAATGCCTGACTAAAGCAAGCCTAGTAAATAAATATATAAATAATTACCAGATAAGTGATTTTGTTTACTATGCATCAACTATAGAAATATGGAATCTTTATTTTTATAAATCTTCTAATTTCATTCTTATCCCGTAATCTGTTTTGGTTGTTGGGCACAACTCATGTAACGTGTCTTAGGTAGGAATGCAATGGCGGAGTCCATCCCTCTTCAAGTCTGGTTGAATTCAGAGTTGCCCTCCTCCTTAATCGGGCACCATACCAGGGTTAAATAGCTCAGTCTGTCCTACTATTTACCCATAACTGGAGGGAGAATAGCTGAATTCATTCATTTCCCAAATATATGAAATAAAAACAAATCGTTCAGGATTTGAATCGAGTAGCCGAGTCTATTTCCTGTGACAATAACCGTTTCACAACGTTCGCTTCCAATTCATTCTTTCTCTACAAAGCGACAACAGTTAATAATCGGCTTCAGCTATCAGCAGACTTTGCTTAGTCCCAACAAATCAAAGCAGAAATTATTTTCACTCTTTGCGAAATTTTTTTTTTCACCACTGTCTTCATGTTCCTAAGCTTTTCAGCTCTCTAGCAAGGTCCAGGTATTTGCGATTTTTTCGCTTTATGTGGTTTTCTGTAACGACAAAATCCAGTAGATGACAAGTTCTTTTCTTCTTGTTGATTAAAAGTAGGTATTGTGCCTGGCCTGGATTGAGGGATCCGTTTGTATCTCATTGTAGATAATTGTATGCGTCTCATTTTCTAAGAAATATTCTAGTTTATGCATATACCAGCATGGCTAAATTCTAATCTCTTGTACAATTCCCAGTGGATCACCTTTCCTACCCAGTCATGCCTACTATCGTATTCCTTTTATTTTATTTTGTTTTATTTATCTATTTCCAGTAATGCTTCGTGTCAAAATAACAACAAAACGCTTCGTTATTGGAAAGTTATAAATACAATAAAGGATTATATAAAAAGGGCAGCATCTTGATCTAACATTCCCCCGATGTGACAGAAAACCAAAAAAGTCTGTTTATATTGTAAGGGTGCTCTATTTTAATTATAATGTTGGTTTGGCCCCGAAACCACGCATAATATTAGAGTCACCCTTTGATGATGATATATTCGCTGCTCCTCTACAACTTTCATCCTGTTCCTTTGCCCACTCCTTCACTATGCCTCTACTTTTCTTTCTCCCCCACCCCCTATCCCTTTTAACTTTTACTCACTTATATAACCATTTGTATAAATAAATAAAATCATTCTCAAGAAGTTTCTGAACTAACAGATACGAAATATTTTGCAAGAAAAGTTAGCAATAATTAGATTCCCAGATAAGAAAAAAAATTTAAACAGTAGAAATTAATCTTTAGGGAAGTGTAAACGTAGACTTGAGGAATCGCTAATTTATTCAAGAATAACCCATTTAACCAATAACAAAAAGTACCAGTCACAACTAGAAATATTTTCGCACCAAAAGATATAAAAATTAAGAGACAAAAAATCACTACAATTTGTGTATAAAAAAGATAGAAACAGAAAGAAGAAGAGAAGGAAAGAGAAAATAAAGTATAAATTGGAAAAAGCCAGAATTACAAATTAGAATAACATTACAGAAGTGGATAGGTAAATCCACAGCCAAACAACAATCTTAGCTTCAAAGAAAAACACTGACTGAAAGAATAACTAAATTTATAAACTAAAGTCAGAAAGGGTAATAAAAATAAAACCAACTCAAACCTACTTGCGGACAAGTATATATAAAATATAAGAATCCACCAGTTTTAGTTCTCCTGAAGAAAGTTTATCTTGAACACTGAAACTGTGATAGAGAAAAAAACATTTTCTATAACTATTAATGCTCTATGTTTTATGAAATACATTAATCACTTTTTGGATTAACAACACTAATGCTACTACAATGAAAACGTTGGAGTAGCAGTTAAACAATATATATATATATATATATATATATATATCAGAGATAGAGACAGAGACAGGAGGATGGGAAATGATAGAGTGAGAATATTTGGATGCAAATAGTAAAATAATTTATTTGTTGTATTCTCTTAATACATTGCTCAATATCAAAATAGGTTATAAAACTTTAAAATTCTGGTTAAAACCCGTCAATGAAAATGAATTAAAACACTTTAAAACACTTTATTTATCTTACTAACAGTTTCATGAGAATTTCTCAATGATCAGAGGCACATTGTGGTTATTTTCATTTTTATTGACGGTTTTTAATTGAGTTTTAAACTTCTACGATACATATATAACAGAGTGTCTCCTGAACAAATGTTTAAAAAAAGCTAGAGGTCCAACAGCTGCAGTTTTATATCAGTGTGTCTCATTTTCTACGACGATAAACATTACGCCAACCGCGACTATATTGGTTGTCAACCAAGTCTAGAGAGCCCAGCCTGTCCAACTTTTATATCCATTTAAGGGAAGAACACATGTATTTATACCTTTCCCAATGTCATTAGGGCAAAAATGAGTGCAAATAACATTTCTGTATTCGACTATTGACACTGACGGATATATATAACTACAAATGTACTAAAGCTATGGGGTCTACTAGGGGTCCACAACGCCAACAACAGGGGTCTACAGACGCTGCAAGGATGTCTTCAAATTTTCTATCAGCGATAAAACCGCAAATTCGTATTTCTATTTACTAGTACACACCTATAAAAAATTAATTTTAACTGCTACCACTCCCAAAATTTTGGCATAGTGGTCAAAATGTTGCTACCTTTTGCAACAACATATCTATGCGAAACAACATTTTCAGCACTTACCAATATGATGACCATATACTGATCTAGACTTATTTTGCAAAGTGAATTACATGTATCTTTATCAACAATATCACTAAGAATTGACAATTTGTGACAAGCATATCACTCTCAATAAATGTCATAACTCAGTGCAAATATTGGATTTGATTTTCATTAAATATTTTTGATAAATTTCATTTTTATTTATCTGGGGGTCAACGAGATTTCATTTTTATTCATCTGGGGACCACGAAATAGACCATGGAATAGGAAGGGACTCTGTCTTGTTTTGAAAACCTCTGTACTAAAGTTCACCCTAACATTTTTGTACGAGCAAGTGTGAACATACAACAATATTTATGCAGCTATTATTTTGCTATTTATCTTTATATCCATACATGATTATTATTTACTTGAAATCATTTAATTGTGTGAAAACAAACGACAATTATTAAATAGAAATAATCACTTAAACCTATGTAATTATTAGTATTAGATAGGAATACTTGAACACAAATTATGTGTATTCGATAGGAATATTTGATATCATATAACTGCTTGCAAAAAATAACTCATAAGAAACAATGACACAAAAATGTGAATATAAATGTATAATGAACCCGATTCCCCAACCTCTATGCATAAAATAAATCTAAACGGGTTGACATGCCGTTAAAATCAATCAAACAATCAATAAATCCTAATTAACAGACAGTATTTATAGAAATTATATAAATATACTCACGTTTAGAAGGATAATCCACATTATCAATGACATTCCTTTCATTTTTGTAGGTATCCTAAAATAAATAACGGGACTTTTATATGTTTTCGCTTTTAAATTAATTTGAACTCGAATGTACGTCCGGTTTATAATACTCCAAATTATTTTTTGTTTAATCTGTTTCTCTAAAAAGTTGATCACTATGTTAACATCATATAGAAGACTAAGTCTGTTCGCTAAAGTAACGATTATCGGAATGAATACGGAATCTGCATTTCAGATCACTGAACAACTGCATGGGACAAAGTCTGCGCGTGCGTTTATGGCCAAAGAGGCTGGCGGATATCCAAAAACTCTCGACCACTCCCTTTACGACAATGCTTTCGTCGTGCATCAGGGTTTTTTTTTTGTTTTTTGTTTTGTTTTACTTTTGGTGGAGGGGGCGGTTGTGTCATAATGCACAAACAATGACACACGTAGAGGGCGATTTTTACCATTCACTCAATCGCCTACCCGCAAAGATAAACAAATCTTTAAGCGCAGGGGGTGGAGATCAGACAACATCAGACCGGCTGGTATTCAAACAGACCCACACACATGTCTACAGATGCAGTCATTCTAGACTTCCACACCTGTGAACACTAAAATGCTTAGATGGCCAACATTACTAACATGGTTCCGTTGCGCGACGAGACCGGATAAACTTATCTGAGAAGAAATTATACGGGCTTCACGTTTTTATAAAGTATGTTCGGTAAAAGTGACGTAGTTGGACTAACAATGATCTCGAGCCCTGGACAAAAAAGGGTTATTAGTCTTCAACCTATCTTACCTTGCTATCCATCGCATACGTATATACAATGTGAAGCAGATTTGTTTCTAAGGCTTCATGCTGATACACCCTATCAGTGGGGCTTATAATACTCTCTCTCTCTCTCTCTCTCTCTCTCTCTCTCTCTCTCTCTCTCTCTCTCTCTCTCTCTGACATTGCTCTTGCCAAGTCTTCAGCACGACATCCAGTGTCCTCATAGAGCTGATAAATGTTTTTGATGGTCGGCCCAACACTGGTGTGTCCATGTGTAGATGTTCATAGGAGAACGTTGCTTATTTCTTCAGCAGTGTCAGGCTGTTCGTCTTGGATAGTTTTTTGCTATAGGAGATAAGTGGCCTTACAGCTGTTATTTTGTGTGGTACTGCTTCCAGGATTTGTCCAAGACACCAAGCAGCATCCTTACATAGTTCCCATTTAACTTTTTCTCCAAGCGTTTCGATAGCTCAAGTGGTACAGCCATGCATTAGTTCTGGTACGGCTACGGCTTGGAAGAATTCTCGCTTCATCTTATCAGAAAGATCGATGTAAATGTTTTTTCTATGCGTATATTGATATCGCTTTCTATAGATGAGATATTGCTATATATATATTGTGAACTGGTTTACTAATTTCATAGGCTTGCCATGTAGTGTGGAGATGACGCCATCTTGTTTAAAGCACATGCTTAACAGAGTCAAGAGGTTTCATAAAGTTTATTTAGTTTGACACAAGGCCACTGCCAATCGTTAGGCTACACAGTAAAGGATATTTTACCACCCCACATGGCAAAATAGGATCCATAATCTATTTTTTATGATTCGGGAATCCCTAAATTCACATTTTATGGAGGTCATCCAAAATATACGTCAGATCAAAGATTAATCCTTGCTGCTGGTATCATGTTATCCAGTACAATTTGTTGCATAATACTTGGGGGAGAACAAGGGCGTGACCAAGTAACTCCGATCGCCACAAAAGATGCCATGACTGGCAATTAATCATGTAACATAGCAAACGGGGTTGAATAAAGAAGATCTCATAAATCAAGGTTCGTCCTTATGACATGAAGGAACAACAAACACTTTCGTTACAAAAATAACACGTTTATTTCAGATGATACAATATTGGACAAAAAAGTAGTGGAAAAACTTTTTATCATTATAACGAATTTTAATGAAAATTTAATGACTTAAACACACATAGGAAGTGATTATTTTCCATGATTCTTGTTGTCAAAGATATTGCGAAAAGTTATAATTTTCTAAAAAGATAAATTCTTCGAAATACCAAAAATAGGACATTTGTGAGAATTTTTTTTCCTTCATTTGATATCCTAATTTGTGATTAGTTCTCTGCTAATGGTGAGTGAGCAGTTGTCTGAGTTTGAAAAAAGGTCAAATTGTGGGATACAATGATTGTGGACTCCACTTCGTAATATTGCAAAGAAATTGAATTGCCATCATTTGTTATAAGTTAATCTTGTTAAATGACCAGATGATTCAGCCAGTAATTGATAGTAATGGTTACCCTACTAAATATTAAATGGTCATATAGTAATGGTTACCCTAGTAAATATTAAATGGTCATGAATTGTTATAAGTTAATCTTGTTAAATGACCAGATGATTGCCAGTAATTGATAGTAATGGTTACCCTACTAAATATTAAATGGTCATATAGTAATGGTTACCTAGTAATATTAAATGGTCATGAATTGTTATAAGTTAATCTTGTTAATGACCAGATGATTCAGCCAGTAATTGATAGTAATGGTTACCTACTAAATATTAATGGTGATATAGTAATGGTTACCCTAGTATATTAAATGGTCATGAATTGTTATAGTTAATCTTGTTAAATGACCAGATGATTCAGCCAGTAATTATAGTAATGGTTACCTAAAATATTAAATGGTGATATAGTAATGGTTACCCTAGTAAATATTAAATGGTCATGAATTGTTATAAGTTAATCTTGTTAAATGACCAGATGATTCAGCCAGTAATTGATAGTAATGGTTACCCTACTAAATATTAAATGGTGATATAGTAATGTTTACCCTAGTAAATATTAAATGGTCATGAATTGTTATAAGTTAATCTTGTTAAATGACCAGATGATTCAGCCAGTAATTGATAGTAATGGTTACCCTACTAAATATTAATGGTGATATAGTAATGGTTACCCTATAAATAAATGGTCATGAATTGTTATAAGTTAATCTTGTTAAATGACCAGATGATTCAGCCAGTAATTGATAGTAATGGTTACCCTACTAAATATTAAATGGTGATATAGTAATGGTTACCCTAGTAAATATTAAATGGTCATGATTGTTATAAGTTAATCTTGTTAAATGACCAGATGATTCAGCCAGTAATTGATAGTAATGGTTACCCTACTAAATATTAAATGGTGATATAGTAATGGTTACCCTAGTAAATATTAAATGGTCATGAATTGTTATAAGTTAATCTTGTTAAATGACCAGATGATTCAGCCAGTAATTGATAGTAATGGTTACCCCTAAATATAATGGTGATATAGTAATGGTTACCCTAGTAAATATTAAATGGTCATGAATTGTTATAAGTTAATCTTGTTAAATGACCAGATGATTCAGCCAGTAATTGATTAATGGTTACCCCTAGTAAATATTAAATGGTCATAATATAAGTTAATGTTATGACCAGATGATTCACTGGTCATATAGTAATGGTTACCCTACTAAATATGGTATAGTAATGGTTACCCTACTAAATATTAAATGGTCATATAGTAATGGTTACCCTACTAAATATTAATGGTCATATAGTAAATGGTTACCCTACTAAATATTAAATATAGTAATGGTTACCCTACTAAATATTAAATGGTCATATAGTAATGGTTACCCTAGTAAATATTAAATGGTCATGATTGTTATAAGTTAATCTTGTTAAATGTGATAATGGTTACCCCTACTAAATATTAAATGGTCTATAGTAATGGTTACCTACTAAATATTAAATGGTCATATAGTAATGGTTACCCTACTAAATATTAAATGGTCATATAGTAATGGTTACCTACTAATATTAAATGGTCATGAATTGTTATAAGTTATCTTGTTAAGATGATTCATATTAATATAGTAATGGTTACCCTACTAAATATTAAATGGTCATGAATTGTTATATAGTTAATCTTGTTAAATGACCAGATGATTCAGCCATAATTGATAGTAATGGTTCCTACTAAAATGGTCATATAGTAATGGTTCCCTACTATATTAAATAGTCATGAATTGTTATAAGTTAATCTTGTTAACAAGTAATTGATAGTATGGTTACCTACTAAATATTAAATGGTCATATAGTAATGGTTACCCTACTAAATATTAAATAATGGTTATAATATTAAATGGTCATGTAATAGGTTACCCATAGTAATGTTACCTACTAAATATTAAATGGTCATATAGTAATGGTTACCCTACTAAATATTAAATGGTCATATAGTAATGGTTACCCTACTAAATATTAAAATGGTCATATAGTAATGGTTACCTACTAAATATTAAATGGTCATATAGTAATGGTTACCCTACTAAATGGTCATAAATATATTAAATGGTCATATAGTGGTTACCTAGTAAATATTAAATGGTCTACCCTAGGTCATATAGTATGGTTACCCTACTAAATATTAAATGGTCATATAGTATGGTTACCTACTAAATATTAAATGGTCATATAGTAATGGTTACCCTACTAATATTAAATGGTCATATAGTGGTTACCCTAGTAAATATTAAATGGTTATATAGTAATGGTTACCCTAAGTAAATATTAAATGTCATGAATTGTTATAAGTTAATCTTGTTAAATGACCAGATGATTCAGCCAGTAATTGATAGTAATGGTTACCCTACTAAATATTAAATGGCCATGTAACGTTCGCGCGAATAAAATTATATTATTGTTTAACCGTTAATTCCTCATTTGTCCTCCTTTGGTTAGTTGTGTCATTAGATTCTTTTTTTTGGGGGGGGGGGTTCGAGGAGTCGACGTCCTTATCGGCTCCGCGACAAATTCATGGAAAAATAATGATATTTTTAAAAAGCTTCAGTCAATATTTATTTATCAATATTTATCAATTTATTCATTTAGCAGTATTTATCAATATTACAATTAGGTTGTAAGATGGTCATTATTAAAGATAATGGACGCAGAATGGCTTTTATTAAAGTGTAGAATGATTTATTTAAATTGAATTTATTTAGAATAATGCTATTTAAAGAATTTGTTTATCTTTGAATAAAGCTGTAAAGCTTATTGCTTTGCTTACAGCGAGTGGGCTTTTCGGAATAATTTTGAAATAAAATGATTCCTTCGCCTAAGCGCAACGGGGAAGTTCTAAGTGCGTATAATGTGGAAGAGAGTCATCAGTTTCTTATAACGATTGCTAAGATAGTGGGTAAGTGCTGTAAGATATAAAGAGTGAGAGACAGATCCAAATTAAATCTGATCTATCTGATGAAATAAAACGCGGTTTATATCAATATCTATACTTACCTGTATAACTAATGCAATCTACTCTCGCGCTACTTAAAACCATCCGAGCAAAATTATTTATTTATTTATTTATTTTTAAATTCTCCAAAATTAACTCCCTTCACCTCCACGACCTCTCATCCAAGAAGACATATAATCACTTTTTTACTCGGATCTGTAGTGAGAGGTTTGAAATTTCTTACTACTTGATTACTGCAAAAATTTAACCATACCGAGAGAAGTGAGAAATAATATTAAGGAAAGAAATTGGTGAGTCAGTATTTTTTTGGCCTTTTTTCTCCTTTTTATTCAGTTAATAAACTGAAGTCGTTTTTCTTTTGGATTTTGAATTTCTTAAAAAAAAAAAAAAGTGTTATATAAATAATGGAGAAAGTTACAGAAGCAAAGCTACAGCTTTTTTCAGATGTTTCTGTGGATCAGAATGCCGGAGAATTTGACGTCCATTCTCCTCTGAGAGAAAATGAACTGGATTGTTACTACAATCACGAAAGTTCAAATAAGACTTTCCTGACGAAGTTCCAGCTTCCGTCACCATTGGAAAAGCAGAAGATAAAAGAAGCCCAACTCGAATCAGTTTCGGAAAAACAGGGAAGCGACCCTAAAAACGCTTACCCTTCCAGGTTCCTGCCTGATGTAGAAGGATGTAAGAATTTAAACAGCTTGATCAATAATAGAATTAAACTTATGTTTAATTTACACGAGAGCCAAGTGAGAGAGGCTCGTATGAAGGAGCCATTGGCGGGAAAGTTAGACGCCATTGATGGTCCTGCAGCGACCAGGTATAATAATGATTTCTCTGATTCGGAGGGGGAGGCTGAGATTTTCAGTCAGTGCTCTGAAGCTGATAGCGAGCAGATTTTGGAAAGCGAGATTAAAACTCGTAATGTGGAGTGGAATGCCTTTATTTCGAAGGTCGCTTCGAAACTAGATATTCCTTGTGTTGAGAGGAACAAAGACTCTGATTTCAAATCATATATAGCGGATCACCTGTTGGCTCCGAGAGTTAAGGAGGCTATTAGTCTGCCATTAGATGGGTCCGTTATTAGAGCACTGGAAGAGGTCGATTCTGAATATCAGACTAGAGGGAAAATAAAATGTTTTCGATCCTCAGAGGATCAGAAATATATATGTGGTTAATGACCACTTTACCCAGTTCTGCCCCCCCCCCCCTCTTGACGTGAACATCGAAGAGGGTATTATGGCGCCTTCTAGCGGGAAAGACTTTATTCGTGGCGCTCAGTATATAGATTTTCTAGCAAATCTGCGGATTCTGCTAATTTGTGCCTTAAGAAGCTGGATTCGAGTGCTCGACTTTTGCTTAGGCAAATATCGTATGGCTCATTAATTACTTCTTATACTGACGCATCGGGTTCAGTGGCAGATAGACAAGAAGCCCTGCAGGCCCTATCCCAATTATTTCAATCTATGGCCGATGTCACGTCCAGAATTATTTTGGGTTCTGTGTCATCGAGGCGCAGTCTTTATTTAAGAGACATGGCTTTTAAGAATAAAGCCACAGAAAATAAACTTTCACGCCTACCTACTGTAGGTCCCAAACTGTTTTCTGGAAGGTTTTTCGAGGTTTTGCATAGCAGTGCAGAGAACCTTAGAAATGCTAGGGTGACGCAGCACGTCCGGAAGAATTTTTTGGGAGCGAAGCGGAAGTTGGAGAGCCCTAAGAAGATGAATTACGCTAACTCTTCGGGTTTTGGGCAGAAAAGGTTGAAGCAGGAAGGCTCCAACTTTAAACAGGGGAGAGGACAAAGTGCTTCGACCTGGACAAAGGAGCAGTCGGGGTTTCAGAAATCCAGGTTTCAGAAGTCGTTGGGGTTTCGTCCCCAACGACAATAAGCTGTGTATTGCCTCAATCCGAGGGGACGACTAGCAGGATTTGTACAGGGTTGGAGGAAGATTACTTCCGACCGCTCGATTTTGAACATAGTCCGGGAAGGGCTAAAACTTCAGTTTTCTTCAGCACCGAGGCGAAGCGGTGTAAAAAAGACCGCATTCAGTTCGTCTTACCAGAGAGACGTTATTTCAGAAGAAATAAGAGACTTGTTAGGAAAAAAAGCAATAGAGTTAGTCCCCAGAACCCAGGAGGGCCAGGGGTGTTACAGCACCTTCTTTTTGGTTCCAAAGAAGGACGGAGGGTTCCGTCCCATTCTAAATTTGAGAGGGATAAATTCCCATCTGGTGGTTCCCCATTTCAAGATGGAAACTTTCAGGACTATTCGTCGGGCCTTGAGGAAAGGCGATTGGATAATAACGGTGGACCTAGAGGATGCTTACTTCCATGTTCCCATTTTCCCAGGCCACCGGCAGTTTCTGCGGTTTCATTTTCAGGGGAGGCACTACCAATTCAAAGCTATGCCCTTTGGTCTTGCAATAGCCCCCAGAGTGTTCACAAAAATGATGTCAGCACTGGGGGGATTTCTCAGGTCCCGTCAAATACATATTTTCATGTACCTGGACGACTGGTTAATCAGAAATCAGGATCAACACATTCTCAATCGACAAGTAAAATTAATGCGGGACCTTCTCCGGGATTTGGGATTGTTCTGAACTACCAAAAATCTCAACTGATTCCATCTCAAGAGGCAAATTATCTAGGTGCTCTCTTCAATTTGAAAGAAGGAATAATTTATCCTTCAGAGGAGAGATTCCAGAATCTGGTACTACAAATAAATTGTATCTTGGAGGCAAGGTTCTGCCAAGCTCACAGGTTTCTCAGACTTCTAGGTCTTATGGCGGCATGTATAGATCTGATCCCCTGGGCCCGGTTGCACATGAGGCCTATCCAGTTCTACCTTCAGTCATGGTGGGTCCCTCGGACGGACAATATCAAGAAGATGATCCCCATAGACAGTTTCTTAGCAAGTCACCTTGTATGGTGGACAAGGAGGGAGAATTTTTTCAAAGGGGTACAGCTCATGCAGAGCCTCTAGTTCTTTGGACAGATGCCTCAGAAAGGGGCTGGGGAGATCACTTGAACTTTCATCAGGTGGCAGGAGTTTGGGACGATCTCCAAGTAAAGAACCACATCAATTGGCTGGAGCTAAAAGCAGTCCAGCTAGCTCTTGTTCAACTGCTACCTCATGCCAGAGGGAAGAGAGTTCTGTTAAGGTGCGACAATTCCACAGTGGTAGCTTACATCAACAAAGAAGGGGGTACGAGATCCCTTCATCTTTGTCTGTTGGCGTGGAAGGTGTTCCATTGGGCAGCAGAGCACAACATTTCCCTTTATGCAGCTCACATTCCAGGAAAGAAAAATGTTTTAGCGGACCGTCTATCGAGGGGCCAAGTGGGAGCTCGGTTGACGGAATGGAGCCTGGAACGGAGGATAGTGGACTTGATTTTTCTGAGGTTCGGGCATCCGAACATAGACCTTTTCGCTACTCCGGAAAACAGAAAGTTGGGAGTGTTTTGCTCTCCTTATCCGGTCGATGCTGCATATGCCTCAGATGCTCTGAGCATAGATTGGACAGGGATGTATGCCTACGCATTTCCTCCCCCAATATTGATCCATCGGGTCCTTCAGAAGGTGTCACGGGAAGGATGCATTCTTCTTCTGGTAGCCCGACAAGCTCCACGGCTCATTGGTCTTCAGAGAACACCTTTGCATCCTTTTATTTAAGGGATGTTGCTGGGAGTGAAGGAAACTTTGCAAGATCTTCCATATTAGAGACAGCCGGTTTGGTGAAGAATAAGTGAGTATGTTCCTTTACTTTGTTTTCCCACCTCCTGGAATTCTGCTACAAATTCTGTTTCTTGCATTAGTTATACAGGTAAGTATAAATATTGATATAAACTGAGGGTTTTTAAAGTAAAACCCCTGTTTATGAGATATCTATACTTACCTGTATATGCCCTCCCTCCTCCCCTCTAAAGTTCCTGGTTGAGAAAGGTGCTAAAGAGGTCCTCGTAAGAAAGTGATTATATGTCTTCTTGGATGAGAGGTCGTAGAAGTGAGGGAGTTAATTTTGGAGAATTTAAAAAATAAATAAATAATTTTCCTCGGATGGTTTTAAATAGCTCGAGAGTAGATTGCATTAGTTATACAGGTAAGTATAGATATCTCATAAACAGGGGTTTTACTTTAAAAACCCTCAAATTCTTCCAAACTGTAACCCTGTCGGTACTATTGTCTGGTTACACCATTCGGACTTTAACGAAACACTTAGAGAAAAAGCTGGATAGGAACTCCACAAGGATGTTGCGAACTGTTTTCAAAAAATCCTGTAAGCAGCACCCCACAAAACAGCAGCTGTGTCGCCACTTACCTCCCATCTCACAAATCATCCAAGCAAGACATGCAGGGCACTGTTGAAGAAGTAAGGACAATCTCATAAGTGACGTTCACATGGACACACACAAACAATACGTTCATCAACTCTGTGCGTCTCGAAGACTTACCAATTGGAATTCATGCGTCTTATATGCCGGCAAATACTGCATTTAAAAATTGTCGGTGCGTTAATATTCCTACAATACAGGTATATATGTATATGTATGAGAGGTAGGAAAAGGTTTTGGGTGTTTTATGGTTTAAAGACGGCTGGATATTCTCGGTGCGTGTTCTTCGGGTTTTTACTTTTAACTCCATTTGTTGGTCGCGCTGAAAAGGAATGAATTCAAGGAACGAAAAGGAAAGAGACAAAGGCAGAAGGTGGTTCTATGACTTAGGCCTCATTGACCGGGTCATAGTCGCCTGTAGTAAGTGAATATCTCCCTGGCCAGTAGGAGCGACCAGACCCTGTAAGGCCTAAACTCGAATAGCCGAGCTATTCTTTTAGGGGAGTCAGTCCTTTTTGTCACACATGCGCGGAGGGTTCTCCCGATGAAAGGCCCATGGGAGTTTGTTGTTTTTAGGTTTTGTTTTTTCTTTAGTTTAGTTTTATTTTAATCCCCCACATGGGAAGTTAGTTTGTGTGCATGCGCATACCAGAGGCAGCAAGAAATAAGAAATATATTAGAAATAAAAAGAAGATGGGAAGTTAGAGGTAGAAGAGAAAGGAGTGGAAGGAAAGGTTGGTTAATGATATTCACAAAGGTACATTTCAATAGAATTCAGAGTTTAAAAATACGTGTTCTGCGTATGATACTAAACTGCATCTACTGGTGAGGCTCCAGTTATAGAGCTCTAGGGAGTATGGACTACTCCTTCACTGACATTACTCCCAGATCCCCTCTGGTGCGGAATGGTAGTACCTGTCAGGGTACCATATACGGATCTGTTTAGAAATTGTTCATATTAGATAGGGCTGTGTGCAAAAAATATTAATAATAAACTACACAGAAATGTATATATGAACGTACAATGAACGCGATTCCCTAACATCAAGGCATAAAATAACCCTAGACAGGTTGACACGCCGTTAAAATCAATCAATATATCATGTGGTTAACTCCCCCTCTCTCTCTCTCTCTCTCTCTCTCTCTCTCTCTCTCTCTCTCTCTGTATTAGTTTATCTCTCTTACCTATCTATTTCACTTTATATGTCTTCCACCCTCCTTAGTGATAAGTTTCTCTTTTCTTCTTCCTCTTCCCAATGACTCTATATTCTCAAATTCTTGTTCTCCCACATTTTCTTTAGTATTTTTCTTTTCTTTGAATTCTGTCTTTCGATTCAATTCTTTGTTCGTTTCCCACTATCCTCATTGTTTATCTACCATTCCCCCCCCTCCTTTCACTGACCATTCTACATTTTAACCTCTCTGGCTTACTCTCTTTGTCGTTCTCTTTGTATGATGATTAAATTCTACACATTTGCTAACCATATTGGACATTGCCTCTCCTTTTTAATGTCGTTCTTACAAATCGACAAGTGTCAACAAATGATAAATGAACAGACGCCAAATATAGGCGGTGGTAGTTTACTCAACAAAGAATCAGTTGTTTAATGGGTGGGACATTATATAGGTATTTCTATATCTTTTCTTTGTGTGTGTGTGTGAGAGAGAGAGAGAGAGAGAGAGAGAGAGAGAGAGAGAGAGAGAGAGAGAGAGAGCATATCCTTTTTCTTCGGTCATGTCTTCCTCCCTTTTTTTGTCTATTTTTCTTTCTTTCTTTCTGTCTTTTCGTCTTTCTTTCTCCCTCAATTTTATTTCTATTTCTTTCTTTCTAAATTTTAATCTCTCTCTCTCTCTCTCTCTCTCTCTCTCTCTCTCTCTCTCTCTCTCTCTCTCACCACACACACTATCCGCTCTATATCTTGGATGAGCATATACTTTCAGGCCAATCTTAAACTTAATATTAATTGTTGGGGTTGAATGAGGGAAACTGAATCCGTGGAAAACGAAATGGGGGTTAAAGGCTGGTTGGCAGACATGCTAATATTTATTGAGCTACTTAATGCAGTTTGTTTGGGTTTCTTTAGATGCTCTCTCTCTCTCTCTCTCTCTCTCTCTCTCTCTCTCTCTCTCTCTCTCTCTCTCAAAAGTTCAAAACCACCAACCTTGTCACATGCAACAACTCATTCCCAAAAACTACTAGTTTTAATTAGACCAATCCTGTGTATAAATTTAAATATCCAGCTGGAGACTGCCTCTCCAAAGTTGAAAACATGTACATTGGTCATACAACGACATTGTCACGCCGGCTAACCCTACATGTAATGGATACAAGCTCCATAATGCAACACTTAAAATCCCATTCATGCCCCCCCCCTCTAATTACCGGAAGATTCTAACTAAAAACCCATTTATGCCATACAAAGAAAAAACAAACAAAAATTTCAAATACCCGAAGCCATTATTGATCTTGTTTAAGGTGGGTTTTTTACCCCACCTTAAACAAGATCAATTTCGAAACTAGTCAACATGTTTTCAAATGTTTATAATTTCCCACCAATTCTCCTCCAACCATTCCCCATAACATTCTTATAAACTTGTGAGCCCCTCCTCCTACTTATTCATACAGCTACTGTTTGTATAAAAAGAAGCAATGGAAATATCCCACAAGTTCCACACCTGACGATGGCACTTTGTAGTGTTGAAAGTACTCGTGTTAAAACCATTGGTGGATTCATACACCAATTCCACCCAGATATCAAAAAGATGGCCAGACATTTAAAAAGGATTGAACAAAAACGTGTCAGACAAGAATTGTCCGTTGAGTTCAACAAAAAATTTTAAAAGAAAGAAATGCTGTCAATATATATATATATCTTATTATAATGGAGATTGTGTGTTTTTCTGTCTGTAACCGAAACTATATTCCTACTCAAGTCACAATTCTCTTAGTTATTGACATCACATTCTCCATGATTTTATTTTTATCTAAATCTAAACCTCAATTATTAATAAAATTGTCTTACATTATTAATACTGTTAACTATGTCTACATACTGACAACATGCAATCATATTTATATATACAACAAAATAGCGGTTTACAGAGTGAACGGGAAGGCTAATTTGCATATCAATATTTAAAAATCGAATTTAATAAATATATGCTTAGTATTATTGATTTCTGTTTGGTTTTATTTTAATGAATATAAGCAAAAATCTCTTCAATGAATCTTAAATGAAATCCATTAACAAGAAAAAATAACTGTCATTTTATTCTTTACTTCCCCTTTTAACTAAATGCTTAAATTAGAAAAAATAACAATGAAAGACGAGAGTGATGGAAGAGTAAGTTTCAGTTGTTCTATTTTTTATTATACTCCCTCTGTTTCAAATCTTTTATTATACTCCCTCTGTTTCAAATCTTTTTATCTGTATTCTTATTTAGTTTCATTAGCCTTTCTAATTAATACAATATTTTATTACATTAAAACTTAAATACTTGCACCCGGAGGGTGCATATATTTGCTAGTATATATAATGGAAGCTATATTTGTAAACATTGCTCAATATTGTGGATCAAGCATTTATATCTAAGCTAGGCAACAGCATTTGATTGCTAACAGTTTCTTGCCTTTGCGATTATTTAAACCAAGTTGGTTTGAATAATCGCATACATATGTATATATATATATATAGAGAGAGAGAGAGACAGACAGACAGACAAAGAGAGACAGAGAGAGAGAGACAGAGACCAAGAATAAATACATTTTAAGCATACGTTTATATTCACATAGAAAGACCCACCCTTGTATCCGGATAAAGCAAAATGGGATCTATAAAAGCTGCTGTTTACGTTTCGTGGTCGAGCATCAATGGTTAGAAAGGAATGCAGACGAGGGTTGTGTGTTTTTTTTTATTAGACAACAAATCACGTTATATACTTTTCCTGTCTTATTCATTTATAAAAAAACAAAAAACTTTGGTTGTTAGTCATTTTGATTGAGTATCATTATTTTTACTACTATTTTCCGGTTAGTAACTTTTAACCAACACAGGATTAAAGAAACCTGAATATAGACTACATAGTTATTGACTTAGATGTCTATATCTTCATGTATTTAGAGAGTTATAATTGTAAAGTCAGTGTTTCATCATATCTAAAAATAAAACTACCCTTTCTTAGAAAAGACCCACGTGATTTGATTAATTTTAACGACACGTCAAACCGACTGAGGTTATTTTATGAGAAGAGTTTAGGGAAATGCATTTTTTGGGGTAGTTGTTTCATAAGATTTTTTTTGGTTGTTTTTGCACACCGTCCAATCAAATATGAATGATTTTAAGCAGATCTATCTGACCTATAAATGGGATCCTAATAGAGTCAGAGTGGACCTGGCAGTAATGGAAATGAAAGGATACTCTACACTTCTTAGATCTTCAGAACTGAAGCCTCACCAACAGATTCAGTTCGATGCCATAACAATGGCATACCTTTTGGGAGGAGTCTTACCCCTCTGCAGAGAATGCAGTTAGTGTACTCTAAGCCCCACCAACATGATGGAGACCAAAGTGAGTCATCATTTCCGAGAATAACTTTTCCCTTTTTGGTAGCCCAAATCTAGGGGGTCTCGGGCCAACCCACTTAGGGTAGTAGAAATCTGGCATTCAAAGAGAACTTACCTAATATATTTTACTGCTAGTCCAACTGCTAAACCAAAATAAATTAAAAATATTTTTTTTTTTTCATTTTTTGCACATGGCCATGACAATATGGAGAGGTCACTCAATTGGGGTTAGGGTTGCATATTCTTGTATCATTTCAGGATTTCAATCCCGCCGTGATCTTCGCTGCTTTGTTGGTGCATTTCCTCTCAGTCCGCCGTGATCGTCATCTGACCCCACTATTGTGATACTTCAACCCTGCATCCTGGCCGCAGGGAGTCACAAATAAGATAAAATTAAAATAAACTCAACTCAAGAGAGAAAACACAAAGACACAAGTAAGGTGAATCATTCTTTCATCAAGAAAGGTGTGACACATTTAATTTGTTTTCTCTTGCTCTCATTCATTCTCCTCTTAGACTTTCACTGACCATAGTTATTTATTCTGCCCCTAAGTTCTCATCTCCCGTCTAGCCGAACCAGGGGTGGGGGTGACCCCTTTGTCAGCTAACTGACTGTTTCTCTCGGATTGCAGTCCAGAACTTAAATGTTGACTCTCTGACTTTTTTTTTCAAAATCCGCCTCGCTCCCCTTTCCCAAATATCATTCTCAAATCTAATTTAAATTTTTCACCTCAAAATTTTCATATCCGGGTTTTTTTGTTTTCAGGGACCACATAGGTCATTTTTATGGGGCCAATTTCAGACTGTCTGTTACATACTATCTTTCTCGTCTCTTTACATAGACGGTATATATAGCATGAGTATATACCCATGGTTGTATTTCCCGTACTCATCTTAATCTTTATCTCGTAGTGTACTAATCTTTTCTGTCTTGGTCTGTATTTCTTCTTACAATTCTAAGTAGCTCTCCTAACTTGAGCTGGTATCTTGTTAAAACTCTTACCTGTTTCTGACTGTTTTCTTTTTTAAATTTGCTTGAGACGTCCTGTGCTGTTAGTTTGTTCTTAGTTAACAACTCAAAACATTTCTTTAATGAATTCACATATTTATTTCTCTTTCTTGGACACAGATTACTCAGCCACATGGTGAGAGTCTAGCAAACTGCTACTGTGTCTTCATACTTCGACAACCAGCTAGAGACTGACTAGAACTAAACTATCTCTCCCACTTTTCACAGCAACAGAAAGAGAGGGGTCAAAATAAGGTTAAGAGACGTTCATAAAATTATATGTAACTGTTGCTAACAGTTAGGTTTGAATTCAAATAAATTCTCTACACTAATCATGCATAATTAACAGGGTACCCATCAATTATGCAACATCTCGACTGAGCCTATCTCTAAAACTTTAATTTTTATAGTTTTCCTGAAATTCTCTTGACCAATACACACATCCGGTTTTTGTGATCCTTCAAAATCATATACACACACAGTTGCTTGCACCAGATGCATTCTGCACCTATGCATTGTACAGCAATGCATAGTGTCATAAGAGGCTCCTTAGCCTTGGTCGGCAACCTAAGTCAAGGAAAAGTATAACACAAAACCTCCACTGCCTAGCAGCTTTGCCTCATCCCAAGGAAAGGCTAGGGGAGTAAACCCCAAAATTACATCAGGAGCTGGGGTCCCTAAGGTGGTGTGATACTGAAATCCTGTGCTACCCAGCAACTCCTGCAACACTACTGCTGCCAAATTGCATTGGTTCCTTAACTTTCCTTTGGATCACAGCAACAGTGAGGAGAGGGGGGATTTGCTGCTTGGACAAAAGCTTATCCTCCATATGAACCTGCCCAGGCCACATAGTTTATATTAGTAATTGGTAGGGAGTAGCAGCGACCGAGGCTCTTAACACTTTTTTCGTGGATTATGGGGATCTCATTCCCATCAACAGATAACTTAATTTCTTTGCAGATTCCTATTATGTTAGAAGGCTTTATCTTTATCGCAGCCCATTTGAAAAGCTCCTGTAGGTGATTCATCAGTTGTTTTACATGAATTACATCATTCATGAAAGCCTTCATAGATGGGACTATTATTCTTATTGTTGTTTTCAGCATTACGCAGTATCATCTCCATTACCAGTACGAAAAGTAATGGAAAGATAACCCATCCCATCATAATGCCAATTTTCAACTTTTGCCAGTTGAATATTTATTCTTAGAAAATCTCATATATGTACATTTAAAGTACGCTGATATGAGATTTTTAATGTCATCTGGAATCCAAAAGAACTCCATTACTTTCTCAAGTAGTTGGTGTCTTACTGAACCATAAAGTATTTTCTAGCCAAATGACATGAAGTTTGCCGATTTATTATTTCTGGCCTTTTTTATTCGGTCCATAGTGGTATATTCAATACAGCTTGGCCTTTTTTTCATTTTTTTTCATCTCCTTTAAACCCCCTTTTTAGTGTTTAAATAGTTGATTGAACGAATAAAGTATGATACTAGTTAAGTTTTTATAGAAAATCAGTTGTACCAAAAATTTGTTCAAATACTTAAGGGGTAGGTGCAACCCATATGTATCCTAAATACTCTAATCGATCTGAGGGGTAAATTGATCTCCCTTAAATGCAAAGTTTTCTCAAGTCTTGCTTGAATAATAACATTAAGCCAGGTTATATCAATGGACTTATCTCTAAAATAAAATGCTGCATTACAACCAATGTTGAGTATGCTTTTCTTAGGGATGAGATTGTTTTCTTCTCCGATTCAATTAAGTCATTAGAACCCCAGTTACATTTGTTTTGGAAGTATGCCTAGAAGTCTCTAAGTTTTTTGATAAATTCCGTTTCTCAAAGTACTCATCCATTGGTGACAACATATAATAAATTTAGTTTTAAAAATAAAAACTTTTGAAAATTTTATAAATGAAAGAGCAGTTAGAGTTATAGTAGTTTGGAGATTCTTGACCTGTGCTGCTACTGATGACAGTGGTACTGAGGAGGTGTCTATTTTACTCAGAAGTGTTGTTACTGATTACAAAGTGATAGTGGAAGTTGCAGTATTTAAGTCCTCGCTTCCTTCTTCCAGACTTTTTTTTGGAATTGGCATTGTGAGGAACACGTTTGTCGAGCCCCCTTTTGGGTGGAGTTTGCAATTAGATGCGTTCTTCCCAGGCCTATTTTTAGGTATCTTTAGGGGCTTGCATTTGACAGTAAAAAATGGGAATTTTCAGATTCTGATAGTTTCCATTCGCCGGAGAGCAGAATTAAAGCTTCTTAGGGACTAACAGATTTTCGAAGTTTGTTTAAATTTTCCAAGTTAAAAGAAGCAGAATTTGAAGTTTCTTAGTTCAAGAGATTAACAATCTGTTTGTCTCAGGTTATTAGACCAAACTAAAACAAGCAGAATTAAAGCCTTCTTAGGAATAAGAAACAGATTTTCAAAGTTTGTTTCAGGTATTTGTTCCACGTAAAAAGAAGCAGAATTACAGGACCATTCAGTCCTATTGCAAAAGACTTTAGAAAATGTTCCTAAACAAAAAAAAACGAGTTATACAAGACACTTTTCATCCAAAAGCATGAGGGCGAAATTCTTCAAAGGAGTTTGATGTTCTCTCCCTTTTCCCTGTTGCTACTGAGTGGGCACTGAAAGCACGAGGAAGAAATTCTTCAAAGAAGTTCAAAGTTCCCTCCTCCTTTTCGCGTTTGCTAATACTATATTTCACTACCCCAAAGGACTGTATATTTCGTATTTTTATTAGACCAAGTCTATGGTGGCAGGTCAGAAAAAAAGGAAAAAGTATTTTTTTTATTATTCTTATTAGCATTGTAAATGCTAGTAATTTTTTGTGTTTTTTAACTGTATTTTGTATATTATATTATTGATTACACAGAGGGTATCAATTCCCCCCAAAATATGATTTATCTTACAACAAAATAGTTTTTTAATTAATAAATAGTTATTTAGGCTTAAAGCAGTGTATTTTGTTATTATTTGGTAGTCTTTTTTTTTTCTTTTTTTTTTATCTACGTTGGACTCCAGCTAATATGTTGGTAGTTGGTTTTATTTTAAGGTGCTAACCTCAAGGATAAAATTATGACAAATATTTTAAATTTCCTTATTAGGAGGAATGTTGTTAATATGGTCACAACATACAAGCATATATTTAATTCTTCTACATATATTTTGTCTGAAAGCGAAAAATTAGTATTGTCTAGAGGGTTGAACCTTTGTATCCTCCTAAAAATATTAACAAGGTTACTACTTTTACCGAGTTTGCGATGCTCTTTTCTCAAGTAATTAAGCACTCACTAGTTTTCTTATCCCATATGAATTATTCAAAAGGTCGTTTGAGAGATCGAGCTTTTAAGTTGACTGACTCAAAGGTTCAGTTGAGGTGTTTCTTGTGGCAGAAGAACCATTTCGAGACAGCTAAAGGGCCTAAAGCACAATACAAATATTTATCTCACTAGGCCTGATAAAGGCGCTGGTGTTGCTGTTTTAGATCGCCCTGAACATATATCTAAAATATGTGCCATTTTGGGTGATACTAGCAAATTCAAAAATTGGAAGACTTATTGTTTGATGATACCTTAAAAATTGAAAAAGTACCGAAACGGGTTTTTGATTTATAAAAGAAAAAACTTTTTATAAAGAAAATTTACGATAGAATTCATCCTGCCAGTTCGAACAGATCAAGGATGTATGGGTTACCAAAAATCCATAAACCTAATATCACACTGATACCAATTTTGTCTATGTGCCATTCTGTTCAACATGAGTTGGCTAAATGGTTGGTTGAATTATTAAAATCGGTATTAAAATTTTATTCTGAATATTGGTTACTCAAATTTTTCAGTTTTGTACCTTTCGTTCGTCAATTACCTTGTTGTATTTACACGAATTACACTTGTCTCTTTTAACATTACGTCGTTATCTACTAATATCCCTTTTAATGAAACTATTAGCATCTGTGCAGATCTGTTGTACCACAGCCATTTGACCCTTCCTCCTTTCCCTGAAAATATTTTCATTGAATTGATGGAATTGGCCACTAAGTCAGTGTCCTTTACCTTCAATGACACGATGTATAGGCAGATTGATGGGATATCAATGGGTAGTCCTCTCCCCTTAATGGCGAGTGTTTTGTGGGTTTTCTGGAGAAGAAATTATTTAATGACCTTATTGTTACATACATTATGTGGTTGATACATTTGCCTGTTTTGGATCCGTAACAAAGTTCTGAAATTCTTTCAAAGTTTAAATAATTTACATCCTTCTTTAAGGTTCACAATGGAAGAGGAGAAAAACAATAGTTTGCCCTTCTAGGGCATCCTAGTTGAAAAGTGGTCATCGTCATTTGAGACAAGTGTTTATCCAAAGCCAATATTTACTGGGCTCTACTTGAGTTGGGACTCATTTGCTCCCAAATCAAGAAATTTGAACTTTATTAAATGCTTAACATTTAGGTCATCGATGATTTGCTCAGATAGCAAGATCGATGATGAACTTTAACAAATTAGCAACATCTTTGTGAGTAATGTGTATCCTGAGGATATCATATTGGATATTATCGATCTTACTATATCCAAATTTAACTGCAACAGAGAATTTGGACCACCTAATTACCCTGTGTATTTAAGACTCCCATGGATTGGACTTGCTAGTCAGACATTTGCTAATAAAATCACTTTGTTATACAATTGCTTTAATGCAGTGAAGGTTAGAACAATCTTCACTACTCGATCTGCAATTTTCTCAACTGAAAAGAACGTTCTATCTTTGAACAAAGTTTATTAATGTATAAGTTGCTATGCCAGTGTGCAGTTGCGTACATAGGACGGACAACACATTGTTTGGGTGTAAGAATAAATCAGCATGTCCCATGAGAAATTAAATAGTGTGCCGCAATCAACATGAATATTATTGACAATTGTAACCCGAACCAAAGTGAAAGAAAAAGAAATCCTTGATTGTTGTTCCTCTTAGATTCTGGGGGAATTCTTATGAATTTTATCCTCTCCAACATTCAATAAGAATTGGAAATTACTTCTCTTTCACTCAACCGCATATTTGTCTTCAAATAAAAACTTATGGAAGCTTCTCTATAGATATGATTTTTTATGCAGGAATTGATTGTATCTCCAATCAGTCCCTTTTTTGACAACTGGAAGTGATTACTGAAAATCACCACAGCAAATGGTTAATATTCCACCAAAGAACTTATTCTTGTTAGAGATATTTCGTAGAGATTTATCCGTAGTTTCAAAGTTTTCCTTCCTAATTATCGGACATTCATCCCAGATAATAATTTTTGATCTTCTCATCAAATCCGTTGTATTGGAAATTTTTTCAACATTACCCACCGAATTCTCAACCACTTTAGTGTATTTTGAATTGAGAATGTGCAGCCCTTCCACTGGGAATTAAAAATTCAGATTTTCTGAACTTTTGTTCAGGTATGGACTATGTTATAATTAGACAATCCCCAAAATTTGTGCTTCCAATTTCAAAAATTGGTCAAGATATGTTGATTTTTAGCTCTCCAAATTTAGGGGTGTTTTTGTCTGTAAAATGAGTTCTAGAGCTTCCCTTCAACTAAAAACTGGTTTATAAAAGCTTTTTGGCCCAAGGAATCCAAATATACTATAAAAAATTAATGATTTCTAATGTTTTCATAGCAAAATAAATAGGTGGGAAAATCTCAATATGGCACTGCATTAATGACAAAAGTTTTATCATTATTATTTTACACATACTGAAAATTATTTGTACCAAAAAGATAGTTTTTTTTTTCTCAGAACTGAACGTACAATATCAGTTAAAATTTTGCACTTTTATGTTTTAAGTGTTTCCGTTCATCCATTGAATAAGGTCTATATTGAATAAAATAACTGTCAGAGTGTTATAGAAATGATAAGAATTATGTTAGTGGTTGGATATATTCGAAATAATATAGCGTGACACACCGCTGGTACATCAGCTAGTATACATATGCTAAAATCATAAGAAAATTTTGTCTGAAAGAAAAGAGACTCCAAAAAGTGCGTGGGCGAGCAAAAGAATTAAGGTCCATCCAGTTTTGTATTTTTTTTACAAAGGAATGTTGACATTCCTACTACTATCCGTATGATTAAAGATGATTGTACTACCCACTCCCCTGAGGTGACTTTGCGACCCTAAGAGTACACCTGACACCAGGTCTGTCGCCATGACAACGACTGAGATGGCTTTTCACGCCAAGAATTCGCGCACATCAAAAACCACAGTTAAAGGATCCGACCGGCCGTCAACACGTGAAATTTTGAGCTCTGAAAAATTCCACATTTGGATCTAAAGGAAGGGCGACTAGAAAGATTAAAGACAATTTACTACGAATTAAAAATCAATTCACTTTGGATAGAAAGAAAGAACCACCGATGATAAAAAAAGAGTAAACAAAAAAGGGAAATGAATAATTGTCTTTTGAAAAGAACTTTTTGACGAATTCCAGTGGCACAGTGAGTTAAAAAGTGAAATGTATCATATTTTTGTTGTATTCTGTGAATTCCTATTGTTTGCTGTGCATTTCTTGTAATATTGATATGTTTGATATTTGTATCTGTTCAATTGCTCGCCCACTCATTTAACATAAGAACTACCTATTAATTTTATTCCCCCAATCTCGTGTAGATTTGTATATATGCTCTTACCCCTTTTTTTTCTTGTACAAATAAGTTGTAATTTAATATGAATAAATTCTTGTGTGTTTTTCTAAGGTTTTAGTCGTCTTTTTGTCATTCAGTGTTGTTGCCTTTCAATCGGTCTTCTCCTCCTCCTTTCACGGGAGCAAAGTGTTATGTAATCGCCGCCCAGCACCTATATTTGTGGCCTTGTGCCAGACTTGGAAAAGAATCTTAGAAAAATGTACTACCGATTATCTTGAGTTGCTGGGTGGTCTTTGTGGAATCACCGAAAAAGTAGTTAGGATAGATAACATCTTTTTAACGAGAGAAAGCAGACGATAAGTCTAGGATTAAGAAAAAAACAGTCTTTTGGACTCCAAGAAATTTTTTGATCTTTTAGGTTGGTGAACTCTGGTTGACCAGTGAGATTGGAACGAATAGAAAGAATCGAAGGGTCTCGAAAGTTCTAAAGTAGAACCTTCTAGAAGATTATTTAGAAATGATATTTAAGACCCGCGAATAGAATCACGAGGAGTCAGTTGGAGTTGGAGTCAGTTGGAGTTAGGGTTGCGCGATCAGAGCAGTGAGGGTCCGAGAGTCAGAGGCAGTTAGAGCCAGGAGGCGTGCGTGGCAGTTGGCAGTTAATGAACTGAGGTCACTGATGTGTGAAACCCGAGATGTAATATTTTACACTGGACGAAGTTAAAACCATATTTAAGGAAGCTGACCATCTCTCTCTCTCTCAAAAGTTATAGGAAGTTTGGAACATAATAAACTTCTGAGAAGTAAACCCGGTGTTATTAGTCTGCTCTATTTACAACGAAAGAAATCTTTTTATGAATGGACTCACGACGCAAACAAGATAGTAAAGTCACTATCGCAAAGAAATCGTACTCATGAATGAAAGTCATTAAAGTGTAAACTTGTCAACACGTCAAATTGGCCGTAACGAGGAGCACGCGGCGTACGTAAAGTGAGATCTTCCCTTGACCAAAAGGAGTGTGGAAGAATTTTGGGGACTGCTGGAATTCTGTGTGTGCTGATCAACGTGCCAACCCCTAATACACGACTGTACGAGTCTTAACAGTACCGTGTGTTTTGAAGACGCGGTGAGCCCCACAACATAACGTTACATATTACGAACTGGTACCCCAACGTAATAGATCCCTAACGGGTCCCGCTACGTTACGTATCGCTAATTAGAACCCGCAACGTAACAAAAGAGAAAAGTTTGAAAATCCCATCCCTTTTGTATTATTTTTTTTTCTTTTTTTTTTTTTTTACATCTAGGACCTTTCTCGCATTTTTTAAATTATTTTTTGCTATGTGCGCATACTGGTCGACCCTAACGAGTGTGCATGCGTAACAATAGAAACAATACATTTCCCTTGTATCAATCATATTGCCTGCAAAATTTTGACAATATACAAAGCTCAATATCGGCCCACATTTCATTATGAAATTGAAAATTGGGAATGATAACAATATACAAATAAAACATATTTTTATCCACTAAAAGTATTTACAGAAGGTCAAAAGTTTAAAATATAGTATTCATTACATCTTATATTTATATAAACACAATGAGAATTTTAGTAATAGGTAATTCCATGTCAAATCATAAAAAAAAAAGAAAAATTGTCACTCATGTCAGCCATTGAAGCAAAATGTCAGAATGCAATAGAAATAATCTTAAAAAATATCATAATTTGAGAGTTTCTTAAGATTTCTACTTAACAGATCTGGGGTGAAGGAACTACAAGTGTCAGCAAAGAAACCTTATGAAAAAAGAACATAACTATAAATAGAACAAGACCAACAATAAGGCTTTTTTTTGAAGGACAAATAGACATTATGAAACAAAGAGGATGACAGATAAAAAAAAACATTTACTTAAGTAGATGCAAAATTTGTCAGTTTATTTATATAAATTCATTCAGCTTAATATTATTATCAAAGCATTTTTCCTGATCCTTGTCTGACCTTCAGCCAGTTTTTATCTAAGTAATATCATTAATGATAAAAGAATGATCTCAGTTTTGAGTCAATACGTTCTTTGTGTTTACTTTAAGTTTAGTAACTATCAGAAAGCTTATAACAAGATACGCAACATCACACACAAAAATGTCCATGATTTGCATGCCCATGTTGTCGTAGGGCAGTTTGGAAGAGAGAACGAAGTACGCTGATGCAAATCTAAAACTCTGCTGATTAACCAATCGTCCGCCTCGCCATAGCCTATAAAATGAGTGTGTCGGAGGCTTGGGCAGTGGATCATGAACCGTCTTGGAAGTCTGTCCATTTGAAGGTTTCACTGCTCTGTTCGAGAAGTTTTCACTGCCCTGTTTGTGCAAAGGTTTCAACTGGACCTACTTGCTAGGTTAGATAATTGCCTATTAGGATAATTGAGATATTATATTTTACAGGCTGGTTTCATAGATCAATAATCAAAGTAGTAAGTTCAATATTCACTATTATCCACCAAGACCAGTAATTAAACCTGGATAAAAATATAAAATCTTGATTGCTGGTTTTCTAGGTAGGCAGTATGGAGGCATATATGGTGTAATGGTTATCATCACAGGAAATGGACACAGCAGCAATCGAGTTCAAACAAGGCTGTTTGCATTTCCCATAGTGCTAATATTCTTAGGAAATGTATGCATCCAACAATTCTACCACCAGCTATACATAAATAATAGGGCAGACTGGGGTAGAGACCACCTTTGAACATCAATTCCCCAGAAACTCTACACATGACTACACGTGCAGAGCCAGCTAAACCTACATCAGGTGAATGCTTTCACACACATTTGGTCTTGTGTTTAAGCTTAACCCACACAACTCTAAACTCTTGCTTTTAAAAATAGCTGAAAATGGAAAATGTTGTTATTTAACCACTTTACAGGCTGTTAAATAACTGTTACAGTCACCTAACGAAAATAGACTTGAACTAAAATAGAGTTGCTTCCCTTCATTTTGTTTACATTCAAATGTTTGGAACGCTAAGCATTCTCTCAGAGTTACTGGTTAATGTTGTCTGCGAGTAGAAAGCATTTTTCTACTCTGTGTTTTAATAAATCCTTTGTTAATTTTTCAATAACCTTGCCTTGCATTTATCATTCTTGTTTCATATAATTTCATCTGTACATTAAAAACATAATAATATTCTATTAACAATTTAAAATATATCAAAAAATAAAATTTTTAATAAAATATAAAATTGCAATATTTTATTGGCAATAACAATGTAGAAGTTTGAAATCTATGGTTGAAATTCCGGCCATTCAGGTATATATCCTAGTTAGTGGCACAAATACCAGCCATTTGGGTTTGAAACATTAATAAATATAGAAATAACAGGAGCGGAAAAATATGAAAACAACAGAATTTTAAGGGGGAAAAAAAAGGTTTTTAATACAGAATGTGTTCTGATACAGATTAGTTAAGACATTTGAGATAAAGATGGTTAAAATTTATGAAATTCATAGACTTCTTACTAAAAGAAGATCAAATAGGTGTAATTGCTTCCAAGAATTGTTAGCACAGAAGACATGTGTAAATTTGTCTAAATTGTTTTCAATATATATCATTCGGGTTCAACCTCATTCTGATAAATTCAGCTATACTCCAAAAATAGGTAAAGTTCCCAATGATCTTTTTGGAAAGGAGATTGATCCTGCATGTACTTTAGTGGGTATAATGAAACAAGTGAAAAGAAACCTCAGAGCAAAGCATTAAGCTGGCCAATGATCACCTGAATGTCTGTCACTGCCCATTCGGGTATGGCTGGGTAATGTTCTCGTATTTCCTGTAACTGATGTGTTCCACTTTGTAATAAATTCACAACATTTCTATATTCTGCATCCCATATACTTGGAGTGGATCCAAGTTTGGATTTCTTCTTAACAGGCTGAAAAGAAAAAAGAAGAAAAAAGTAATCAATCAATATTTATTGAGAGACACAAGGGGTACCTTACAGGAAGTGACCCTTCTTCAGGGCAAGTGCTTAAATTGCTTAGTTTTATAGTCATTTCCGTTCAGGGGCACCTCAAAGACTTAGTAATAAACTCAGTCCTAACCCCTTTTAAGTAAGGGGACAGGTGCTGCGTAGGAGGGGAGGGGATACTCCCTAGAATTAAGCTGATTATTTTTCACCCTCCTGGCAAAGAAATAAAATTTATATAGGATTCTCAAATAATGACAAACATCTTTCAGTTTGTGATTTATATAAGACTAGATTGGGTTAACAGGGGAGGGGAGTTAGTCTCGCAGATCCATTATTATTGAATCACAAGTTTGATCCTCGCAGGATGCCCCGTTAAAATCCCTATTTATAAAAAACCTTGCATTTATCTGGCAGAGACACTCTGAAAAGACAAATTAATGTCCCCTATTTAAAATATTAAAAGCCAAAAATATTCCATGCTGTTACTATTTAAATTCTATCTTTTAATTATCTTCATGAATATAAATCTTCATTAATTTTGCTTAAAAAGCAAGATCTGGTGATAGTGAATGTGTATATATATAATTACGTTGTTGATTTGTTTTCATAGTTTCCTCTAGACATACATACATACACACTAACTGCCCTTTATATATGTATAGATATATAGATATTTTTTTCTAGATGTGAAGAATCTACTAATTACAATATTACCCATAAATAAGTACATCCCTATCTATCTAATGATGTTTATTATGTTCACCTTTGCTGAAACAGTAGAACTGCTTAAGGAAATATTTGGAAACAAGCAGTCACTGTTAAACACATGGTTCAATTTCCTGAAGTTAGAGAAAAATGGTGACGACATCTTTGTAACGTTCACCGGTATTGTAAATCGCGAATGCGAGAAATTTAAACTTAGTTCTCTCACAGAAGAACAGTTTAAATGTCTAATTTTTATCAAGGGACTCACCTCCGAAGCACACAGTGATATTCGGATGAGGTTACTTACAAAATTAGAAAACGATAAAGATGTGACAATTCATGTGCTGACGAATATATGCAACGATATAGTAAAAATTAAAAGTGATACCATGTTAGTGCAAAAACAAAATACCACACCATCAACTTTTAACATTCAGGCTAAAAAGGTAAATAAACCTTTAGAGGCATGCTGGTTTTGTGGAGAAATGCATTATTCACAGTTTTGCCTGTTTAAAAAACATAAATGTAATGTTTGCAAAAAAATTGGACACAAGGAAAACTTTTGTGATCCCAGGAGAAAAAATGGTCCGAAAATCCAACCAAGAAAAAAATTTGTAAATAAAAAACAATGCAATAGACAAACAGCACAAACAAACTCAGTGTTAGCTACCTTCAAAACAGACTACAAAAGCAGCAGGAAATATTTAGTTGTTTCAGTAAACGATAAACCAGTTTGTTTCCAATTCGATACAGCATCAGATATTACTTTAATATCTCAAGAGACATGGAAATATCTAGGAAAACCTAGATATTCTGAATCACAACACATGGCAAAAAGCGCTTCTGGTGACCCAATTCAGCTAACCGGTGAGTTAACAGTAAATGTCACATTTTAAAATACCACCTTTTCGGGTTTATGTTATCTCGCTGAAAATTCTGAATTGAATTTACTCGGTCTCAACTGGATTGAACAACTAAAACTTTTCGACATTCCACTTAAGTCTGTTTTTAACACACTCAGCATAACATGTTCCAGCAATTGAAAGGTATTTCACTAACGAACTTAAAAATAAGTTCAGTGATGTTTTTCAGGAGGGCCTTGGCTGTTGCACAAAAAGTAAAGTAGTTTTGAAATTAAAAAAGGATGCTAAACCTATTTTTAGACCAAAACGACCAGCACCTTATGCCGCACTGGATATGGTCGAAAAAAAACTGTTACGTCTTCAACAACAAGGAGTAATAGAGCCTACGAATTACTCCCAATGGGCTGCTCCCATCGTGGTTGTAAAAAAAGCAAATGGGAAAGTCCGGATATGTGCGGACTACTCGACTGGACTGAATAATTCTCTCGAATCACATCAATACCCTCTACCAGTTCCAGAGGATCACAAAATTAAATGGCGGAATTTTCTTTGCAAAAATCGATTTCTCCGATACTTTTCTCCAACTCGAAGTTGAAGAGGAGTCCAGGGAGCTCCTTACAATAAACACCCACAAGGGTTTATTTAGATTTAACCGGCTTAGTTTTGGGGTTAAACCTGTACCAGCCATATTTCAGCAAACTATGGACGCCATATTAACAGGACTGACAAGAGTTGCAGCATTCATTGACGACATCATTGTTACAGCTGCATCCCAGGATGAACTCTTGCAACGATTGTTTTCATTTTTCAGCCAAATCGAAGAATTCGGATTTCAGGTTAAGGCTGAAAAATGTGAATTTTTCCGGGACAAAATTAAATACCTTGGGTTTATAATAGATAAAAATGGTAGAAAACCTGACCCGGAAAATACCACAGCAATCGAAAATATGCAGGCACCAGTAAATATTAAAACCTTACGTTCCTTCCTTGGCTTGGTTAGCCACTACAGAGCCTTTTTGCCTGAACTTCATAGAGTTTGTGCACCCCTCAACAGTCTTCTGAAGAAAGATACTACATGGGACTGGTCTGATGCATGTCAGTCAGTCTTTACAAAGCTAAAGACTTTACTTTCTTCAAATCTTTTGCTGATACATTATGATCCATCCATGGATATTGTTGTGGTCTCGGATGCCTCTAATTACAGCGTTGGAGCTGTCATTTCTCATGTTTTTCCTGATGGTAGCCAAAAGGCGATAGCTCATGCATCCAGATCACTTACACCTGCTGAACGCAACTATAGCTAAATTGAAAAGGAAGTCTTTGCAATAAAAAAATTCCATAAAATGCTGTATGGACATTTTACTCTGATCACAGACCACAAGCCTCTTCTCGGTATTTTCATTATCCAAAAAGGGGATTCCCGTGTATACAGCAAACCATCTGCAAAGATGGCCTACTACACTATTGGACTACAACTTTACAATAAAGTATAACAGAACTGATACAATTGGTCATGCTGATGCACTATCTAGGCTTATGACTGTACAAAATAAAGTACCAGAGGACTCCATCATTGCAGCTGTATCTCTGGAGTCAGAAATCACTTCAATTTTTGCATCCACTGTGAGAGCATTACCAGTCACTTCTACAATGATCCGTGAAGCCACAGCTTCCGACCCAGTCCTACAAATAGTGAAGCTTTTTCATCATACAAAATGGCCAAAAGTATGCACAGACAAAAGAATTTAACCTTTCTTTCAGCATCGAGCTTCATTGTGAGAAGTCGATGAATGTCTTCTTTTTGCTGAGTGCGTTATCGTTCCATTTCGCTAGACCTATAAATGGACAGTATTTTTTTATACTTGTTGATGCTTATAGCCAATCGCCAGAAATTTTTCAAATAAATCGCATCACTTCAGATGAAACAATCCAAAAGTTGAAACAGATCTTCAGTCGCTTTGGAATTCCCCAGATATTAGTTTCTGATAACGGAACTGCATTCACTTCAGGTACCTTTGCAAATGTCTGTGCACTTAATGGTATATAACACATTAAAACACCACCCTTCCATCCACAATCAAATGGACAGGTGGAGCGTTTTGTAGATACAAGAGGGCACTCATCAAAAACAAAGGGGAGGGAACCACACAAGAAATATTAGAAATATTCCTCAGTATTTACAGAGCTACACTAAATCCAAACACACCTAATGGTAACTTACCAGCAGAAGCACTGATGAATTGCAAAGTTTGTCTACATATAGATGTCATCCATCCTACTACAAAACATTCCCAAAAAAGGAATATGATGATGGAGGAACAATTTAACCAACATCATGGAGTAGTAAAACGCACATATGTACCAGGACAATCTGTACTTGCAAAGGACTACCGCAATGGCAAAGAAAAATTGATTCAAGGACGCATTATACGTCATTCTGGAAACGTCATATACGATGTAGATATAGAGTCTACAGTTTGGGTTCGACATACAAACCAATTACAGTCTTCTCACCTTCCAGAGACTAAATCAAATTTCACCTTACCGCCAGATATCTTATTGGATACTTTCGAACTGCCTCCACAAGGTCCCCAAGACATACCAAAGGATAATCCTAAGACACCAAATAAATGTGTACTTAGAAAATCATATAGATTTCAGAGAAAACCCTATCAACTACAAATAGATTCCCGAAACAAATCATATGAGCTAAAAGCTAAATAGGGGAGGTGTTAGGGAGAGTTATTTCCCCCTAATGATTCGAACTGGATACTCTGGGAAAAAAGGAGAAGCAAAAATACTGACAGCACAGACAAGAACCGAGCACGGTACGTGACACACGCGTATCCTATCATCAAGCCGAAACTGAATCCAAAACCATCCCACTGTATTCCCTGTTAGTGAGAATAAATAAAACAAATATTGTTATTATTAACATATTCCCTGTTTTTACTATCAATTCTGTATATCCTACATCTCGGGATACAACAATTATCAAACCCTCAAGCATTATCACCAAAAATTATTACAAAACCTCTATAATAATAAAATTACATAATGTTCCACAAGAAATAATAAAATTCTGGTATCTTTGGTTTTGAAAAAAATTGAATTTTTATAACAAAATTTTAAGGAATGTAATGATTTATGGCAAATACTGTATAATGTCGATTTTCTCTATCAAGATTTCAATAAGAATTTGAAGTGACAATAAAAGTACATGCAAGGTTGGGTTGATTTTCTTTTGAGTGATACTGTATATAACTTGTTCTAAAAAGCACAAAAGTATTCTCATTTTTGTTTTTTTCATTTTTATAATGAAAAAAAAAATGAGAATATCTATTAACTCAATGACTTGTTAATTAAAATCTTTTAAAAGACAAAATGTTAATCCCTACTTTAATTCCAGTCTCTATTCTATCAAGAATAGACAAATATGTGACATTGTTATGACTTAAGGAACCATTATAAAACTTAGACTACAATAAGGTGACATGATGTCTGAATTTCAAGTAGATATGAAATTGGAGAATCCCAGTTGAAACAAAAGAATTGGCTGAGAAATATTTTTCTGAAACCATGTCGTTTTCTGACCATATCTAGACATCCATCACTACCAGATCTTTGAGTAAAATTGACATCTCTATTTTCTTTCTTATTATAGAAATGATTTTTGTTGAATTTGAAAAATGAGTTGTTGTCTTGTTAAACCGCCATTAGCTGTGGTATATCAGCTCCTGCAGCAGATTTCAGGTCATTTGAGATCAGACACAACATGGGCATTCAACCAGACTTTTGACAACTGTAGAGGTCACGTCAACCTATGGTTGATGGAAGGAATCTGATATTGATAACAATTTTCAGGATATTCAGTGAACCCTTTAGCTCATTGGGCCACAGGTTATAAGTTTTCAAAAAAAACATCAGTAAATTTGCAGAAAAATGGTTATGGCTTAGCAAAAATAATTTTTCTTTGGAAATACTAAACTTTCCTGTTCTTAGATCATACTACAGTCAATAAAAGTTTTACAATATTTGGCTGCTCCAGATACATTTGCCAAGCTCACGAAGATGATGACCCACACTGGACTGAGATGCCAACATCCAAATGCTAACTCACATGATTTGCCTCTACAACTTGAAAAACAGCCTCAGAATCCACAGTTTATGCCAACCTGACCTTGCCTAATTATCAAGATTCTTGCAGCCCAAGCAAAATTTCCTGAACCACCTGGTTACTGTATTGTGATCAACTATGCCTTCACCTTTCAAACAACAAATGTTTTTGGTTACTTCTATGGCTTACTTCAAACTTGTAAAGCATAAGTTCCTGGATTAAACAATGTTGCATGTTCATCTGTGCAGCTTTCTCTTTGGCCAGTAAACTCCTTACTGTATTCATCATATTTCCTGTCAGGCAGTGTCATTGTCATCAGACATTGTACCACTTTCAGGAGGTTTAAGTCAAAGCTGCACCCAAGCCAGAGATGGGGTCACAAAGAAAAGAAAATTAAAGTTTTAAGACACAGAGATGGGTGTGTGACACTCATCGCAACTGTTTTTCTAACACTATGGCCATCTAGTACTATTCCCCATTCTCTTTCATTTCCAGGTCTCAAACTAAAATGTCTGAGAGGGTAATTACCATCAAGGCCCAGTTCTTCTACTCTCAGTCAATCTGTTCTTTAGCACACATCTAAACCTATCTGCACAGAACTGCTATCAGGTCGAAATTACTGTGTTGAGGTTCCATATTTTAGCAGGACTGAACTGTTGGAATAATTCTTTGACTATATTGTGTTACTACAACTGTGCTTTAAAAAAAATCATATATATTGAAATATAGATATTATGTAAATCTAGCTAAAAAAAAAAAAAAAAAAAAAAAAAAAAAAACAATTTAGATTGAAAATTTAAAATGTGCAAAATTCATTCATGTGATTTTTAAGATTTTCAATGATAAAATAGATGTTTGACATGTAAAGGAGGTATTCTATTTTTTGTATTTAAATAGCATAATTCAAACAGTTTTGAACTCCATTTACAGGGTTCTTTATAAATAATATGATTAAATAACAATAACCTAAAATAAAAAAAAAATTAACTGGGAATGTTAATATATGGGATTCTCATTTCTGTCACTTCTGGATATAGAGGCCATCCAAACCTAAATAGTTAAAATATTGCCAGACTGTATGTCACTAGGACACACTCAAAAGGATGATACTAAAATTTTAACTTTTTCAAGTTTGGCTGAAGCGGTGTACTCTGGCTAATTTTACTGTCTTTATCCTGCTTTATCAGTTGACAATCTATACTTAAAATATCCATTCCCTGGTCATTCTCACTTTTCTGACTTCATCTACTATTCCTTTGATATTACCACTTACATACACATATTCTTGTTCACAAATACATCCACATAAATATGTCTAACTCCCATACAGGCATACACATACATCTCAATTTACACTGACATAAACACATATACACCTAGTGCTCTATACCCACCACACATAGATATATATACTCTACTTATCTGCCCATCCACCATTGTACTTTATATGCACCCAAGCAGAGGAACCACAGTGCTAAAAGAGTGAAGCAATGCACTATATGTTAGAGCATCAACTACCACAATACTACCAACTACAGTATGTACTGTCCACAGCTTGAATTGCTTTCATGTAATATACATGCCGCACACACGTACGTACCAAAATATTGAGAAACTTTTGACTCACCCTATATTTGAAATTTGGTCTACAACTCAAGAGTTACTCCTACAATTATTTTTAATTATCAGTGATCTTTATGTTAATGTTTGGCAGTATCGTCATCTGCGTTAACGATGTCTCCAACATTGTGTTTGTTTTTAAAAGATCTATTGGTTGCTGGATTTGATTGAAACCATTTAAGACATGGATCAGTTCCACAAAGAAAAAAGAAATGAACTCAAGAATAAAATTGTAAGGCTATCTTTATTGATGACAATTTCTCTCCATCCAAATATGGTGTAGTGTATGTAACACTTCAACCAAACTCAAGCAGAACCCTAACTATAAATGAAGAAATGTCCAGTTTTCTATCCCATTCTGTCTAATGGCCAACTCTGCTGTCTATGTTCTTCTTGTGACCAACAATGGGGTGTAAAGGAGAGCCAACCCAGTAGCACAACCTACACTGCCTTGGGCCACAACTATATATATATATATATATATATATATATATATATATATATATATACACACATGTAGAATTAAACAAAAGGCACGTTATCCTGTTTAAAAATTTTATTAACAATCTTTTCAAGCTTTCCAGTCAACTTTTTTACATTTGGATGGAATCCGTAGATTAGTCCACCAAATTTCATACCCCAAGTACTTTTGGCACTTCGAAGTGCCATCATCAGGGGTGATGCGTTTATGTTCCAGTTTTTTTCAAGTTAGTGATAGTGAGAGTAACTAGGAGGGGAACTCGTAGAAATTATATTAAGGGGTGTGGAGGCTGGAAGGAGGAGAATTTGTAGGAAAAGTGTTATAGGCATTTTAAAATGTGAGTACTGCATTGAAAATTAATCTTATTTAAGGATGCTTTGTATTGTTTGATGTATAAAGCTTCTAGTATTTAGAGTTTTTGTTTGTTTTTTTCTTTGTGCGGGAGAGAGTCATGGAATGCATGTTCTCAGCACGACTTGATGATGATATACACATCTATGTACATACATTATTATACACTACCTATACCAACATACACCCGTACAGATACACTCACCCACATGCATTATTGCATTTAAATATGTGCACCCAGGGACCAAAGTATTTATAATGTCACAACCGTCATAAAAGTTAAATATCTTTAATTATCAAGCCATCTGAACAAAATACTAAAATATTAAAATACATGTTTTGAAAAACATACATTTATATGCATATTAAATACTAGAGTGAGTCTCAAGTTTTGCAATATTTTGGTATGTGTTAGTTTGTAGCGCATACATCATGTGACCAAAGCAGTTGAAAGTATGAAAAGTAACCACTATGATTGATAATATTGTGGTAGTTTGTGCAATAACTCATTGTGCTTTGCTTTACTCTTTGTGTGATTTATAAGTTGCACAGATGAAAGTGTAACATAAAATATATTGTTGGCCAGAAAGAGACCACTACGCATGAGGGATTCACTATTTATATCTCCACATGCTCTCACCCTTCTATGACCACAATGCCCATGTTTTGTGGACGCTTGTCTGGATGACTCCAAGTAGTCATGCGTCGGTCCTCGCATTGTTGGGGACATTGGTCTTGGTGGTCGTGTTGCCCTCATGCTACGCCATAGAATCGGGCTCGTTGGTGGGTGTTGGTTTTCTTCCACCTCCATATCAGTGTGGTCTGTCGTTATCTCATCAACATCTGTCGAATCTACCTCCATCATTTCAGGTAGGTCACTTGGAGATTCATTTTCAATGGGCCTTGGTATTTGTAGGGGTGTTTGTGGGTTTAATTGTTCGGGTGCATAGTCCGGTGTGTCAACAACTGGTAATATTTTTCGTAGGAACTGACAGTTACGTAATGTGACTGTACTGCTACCGTCCAACCAACTGCCTGTTGCCCATCGTTTCTACAACTCTCCCCATTTTTGTCCAACTCCTTCGTTTTCCTCTAGCATTTATGTATCTGATGCTTCTCGCAAAGTATAGGGAGGTGGTCTTTTATTGTTCTCCCATATAGCATTTCTGCTGGAGACAAGCCAAGGTCCTGATGGGGTATATTCCTATGTGTTGCCTGATCGTGTCGAAGGTGACCATAACTATCAATGCAGTCCATTAGTATTCTTTTGGCTGTTTTTACAGCTAGTTTGACCCAGCCATTGCTCTGGGGGTAACATACAGATGATGTTCGTTTCTCTACACCCCAATCTTCCAGGAATAAGTTGTACTCCCGTGAGTCGAATGGTGGTCCTCTGTCTGATGACATCTCTTACGGTGCACCGTATGTGCAAAACCAACCCCTCAACGCATCGCATATTGCTACCGCCTTCCCTAATGGTAGCGGGGCTACTTCAGTCCAGCTGGTGAACCGGTCTGTGTACACCATATAACTCTCATATAATCAAATAGGTCTGTGGCCGTTTTTTGGGATGGGAATTCCGGGTCTGAAGGTGGCATCAGTGGTTCCCTGGGCTGGGATGGGGCAATGTAGCTGCATCTCTGGCACTGTGTTCTTGTCTGTCTGATGCTGGCATCTAAACCGGGCCAAAATAACCACTGTCTCGCGTTGGCCATCATCTCATTCACGCCTTGGTGCGCGGAGTGCAGTGCTTGTAGTACTTCTGCTTTGGTCCCAGGATTCTGTCCCCTTTTATGGGTACACCCTCAAGGCAATACAGTTGGTCTGTCATCGGCCAGAATTGTGGGATTTTTGACAGTAGTTTGTGGTATGATTTTGGGAATCCATCTTGTATCTATGAGGCCAACATTCAACATTCCTCATCAGTAGCCGCGGCCACCACAATTCTGTCCCAGGTTATGGCTCGTAGTTTGGGATCATGCGTGTACGCTGCAATGACCGATGCCTTCGTGGTCTGGTCGATCTGCTGGATAGCATCGATATCTGTTGTTCCGCCGTGCTCTGGTGATGTTGGATATCTGAAGGTGCAGTCAGATGCTGCGTTAAGTTTGCTTGGTACATGTTTAATCCAGAACCTGTATATCAATGATTGTTCCTTGAAAGAAAATAGGCGAGCGTTCTTTATATTTTCAAGGAGATGGTCTGAGAATATTTTGACCAGCTGTTGGTGGTCCACTGTGACCAGTAAGTCTGGACATCCCAGTAAAAACATCCTGCAGGATTCTAACATGTATATTAATGCCAGAGCTTCACCTTCTATGAGGGAGTAGCAGGATTTTGCATCTTTTGTGAATCTTGATCCGGCCAGGATTATTTTCCAGTGGTTCTCTTCACAGTTTGGTCCCGATTCCGTCAGACATTGGCAGTACTTCTGGAAGAGAAAGTACCTGATGCCATTTTTGCTGTAATCAGTGGATAGACATGTTCTTCTCAAAAGTTTTTACCCCCTCCTCAATCTTTCGAACGATGTACTTTTTTGATGGTTCAATTAATTTTGCTCAGGTTGCAAAAACCTCAATAATCAAGCAAGGTCAGGTAGGCCTAAAACCATGGATTCCGATACTATGTTCCAAGCCATAGAGGCAGACCCAGCAAGTAGTACTCTGGAAGTATCAGGTAAGCTTAGCATCTGAATCTAATGTGGTTTATCATCTTCACAACCTCAACAAAAGCATCCAGAGCTTCCAAATTGTGCCTCACATTATCAAAATATTGCAAAACTTTTGACTCACTCTAGTAAAAATATCACATTTGTGTCCAGCTCAGTTCAACAAATTTCCAATTCATTAATAAAATTTCCTTCACCCCAACTAGCTATATATGAACATACCTCTTGTGCATCCAGCTCCTCCAAACATGTTAGGGGCTTCTTCATAGAATTCTGAAATGATAAACAAACATTTAATCAATATTTTTATTTTTTTATATTTCTACAATTTCAGACCCAAACTTGCTTCAATATTCATGAGTCTATTTTGAACAGAGGTACCCAATATCTCAATCACAATCAATCACAAAAGTAGTACACCATTCTAAAAAGTTTTTTTTTAGATGTTAACCTATAATTCCTTTGGCAGGTAGTGATCATAAATGTATTGTGTTGTAAGGGTTCAATACAGTGATACAAGGTATATATATTGTTATAAATAGTGTGTATATATAAATTATACCCTGTACAAATATAAATAAATATATTTAGCATTTTTTAATACAGGTAAATTATTTTGACCGGGTCATTTTAAAAATAGCTTGCAAACCCCGAAAGTGTAGGAGACCCCCCCCCCCCGATTTATACTCATCTTAATATTTGAAATGATTTTTGTCTTAGAGTAATGTTCATTATGACGGCACCTGTGGTGTAATGGTTTCCATGGAAGAAAATGGAAAGTTCAAATCCTGGATTAGGCTGTTTGTATTTCACATAGTGTTAATACACTATGGGAAAGGTATGCATCCAACTATTCTCCTTCCAGCTATTGGTAGGGCAGATTGGTATCTAACTTTGGTTAAACAACCAGTGTGGACAAAGGAAAACTCTGAATTCAAACCTGTTAAACTTGAATAACTGAGCTTGGTAGATTAATATATAGTAATATTCCTAATCCCTCTAAAACATATTTTCTCTTCATATGCCATGGGGGACACTCTTTGAACTTTGATCATTAATATTGCTGTTGAGCCAGCATATATATTCTAACCAACTACAGGTTCCTTCTCTCCCAGTCTGTGAGAGAGTCTCTCTCTCTCTCTCTCTCTCTCTCTCTCTCCAGCATATGGAGACCATATCAATATGCACTTGATTTCTGGTGCAGGACATTTTGTTTATCCTGCAGATGCTTTTGGGTGATATCTGCACTTTGTCACCCTGCATTTGATGACATTAGGATCATGACACACTTGTTGTACCTGATGACATTTGCTTTCAGTGACATCAAGCCATCATATAACAAAACAACAAACTATTCTATAGAAGGATCAATGTAGCTCCATCAAAGAGAGATTGTTACATACAACAAATAAAAGAGACATTTTGAGTTAAATAGCCAGATGTATTTGGCTAAAAGCATTTAATTTATCTATGTAAAAAGAAAATGTCTCAATTTGAAATTCACTGGTTAAAACACACATCTAATAAAATTTGGAGAGGGTGCTGATCTGAATCCGTTTGTTTGGGTTTATTTGTTTAATGGCATATCAACAGCTTTATGGGTTATTTTAAAGCTAAAATTTGATTCATTTCTAAATGTTTGATTACAAACAGAACTATATTTTCAACGTTCCTTAACATTTTTTAAACCTTTATCCTACTAATTCCAACTTTTTCCGATTTCTTTTGACCAATCAGAATACTTCATTTCGATTCAAAATTAATGAGTAAACATGTCATATAGCAGCTATATCATGATAATCACTTACTGTTTTGGACTGAGATTTTTGGGGAAAAAAGTGTGGTTTGTCTAATTTTTTCTCCATCCATAATTGCAATTGATCATGCACAAAACTTGAAATGTTACACCCTTTTGATTGCATTTTTATTTGAAAGAAAATTCTACAGTCACATGAATCAGTACAGCAAGTTTACAGACTTTTTTCACATTCATCAATGATTGAGGGGGAAGTTTCAACATTTTTCAATCATTTGATTTTTTTTTTAATTTCCAGTCTCTAATTTCTACATTTCTAAAAAGATAAATCCAGAAGACCACATGAAAAAAAAAAAAAAAAAAAAAAAGATTTTTTTAATTCAAAAATTTCAAGACCCAAAAAATGTTATTTGAAAATTTAAGTTATTTTCTTAAAACTCAAAAAATTATTTTTGTAGTGAGTTTTCTCTCCGCAATTTTAGAGCCTCTGATTTTCAGTTTCAAATTTTTATTAATTCTGTTTCCACTTTTGATAAATTCCATTTTCCCATTTCTGGAAACACGGAATCATTAATTTTTAATGAAATATGGATTTTTAATATAATTTTCAAATTATAAAAAAATTAATCATTGTTTTTGGCTTTTTTTTTAATTCTTTCAAAACTCGTTAAGAAGATTGGGGTTGAATTATGCCATTATTTCCATAATGATGATCAACTTTGTGACTCAATCATATAAGTTTTATGAAGTTGGCTGTTGAAATCAAATTTCTATTATTCATTTTCAACACTTAACTCCTTAAAACAGTAAACAGTATGCAGAGTTAAAAGAAGTAATGTCTCACACTTGATTTTGTGGGCATATCAATGCTGGACATTCTCAAAAAAAATTTTTTGAGAATGTCCAGCATTGGAGCAAGAACTATATCCAAGTCCTGAAGATGGTCTAATAATAGACCGAAACGTTGCATCGTTGACAATAAACATCCAGTTTCCATAACATCCCGTGTTTGTCTACCTTTCTCAATATATATATATATATATATATATAAGTTAAGAGAAAGGAAATGAATCCAACGGCATAAGTATAGATAAAAGGATATGAAAACACACAATATGTTGTTAAAGTTTTATATCATATTCATAGCTAATATTGAACAATATTTTGATTTATAAAAATCATCTTCAGAGCTTGTTTTTACTCTGGGCTCATCGAGAGAGGAGCTGAAAATAATTTGAATTCAAAACGAAAACATTGATGTTCCAAAAAAGTCATGCGGTAGTTTCAAATATAAGCACATCCGCCACGCATTTCTCAGTCAGCGACAATCATGTATATCTTAGTGTAACAGTTTTTGAAAAAAGAAGACATATTTCAAATTCAACAATAGACAAATTCTCTTTTTCAAACAGGATGAGTCTTAACCCATTCATGGTAAGCCTGCAACGGATTTTTCAGAAAAGAATTTTTATTTTTTGGAACATCAATGTTTCGTTTTGAATTCAAATTATTTTCAGCTCCTCTCTCGATGAGTCCAGAGTAAAAACAAGCTCTGAAGATGATTTTTATAAATCGAAATATTGTTCAATATTAGCTATGAATATGATATAAAATGTTTTCACTTTAACAGCATATTGTGTGTTTTCATATCCTTTTATCTATACTTATATATATATATATATATATATATGTTTTGGTAGAGAAGACATGAAATAAGAGGTGCTTGGCAACTGACAGTTTCTCACCTATGCAATTTTAAATCAAATGTATGGTTTGAAAATAACATAGGCGAGAAACTAATAATTACCAAACACCACTGACTTCATGTCCATGCTACACTAACTTAGATATACACTGCATTTGAAATTATTAATGAGGTGATACTTTTCAATCAAATCCAAAACCTACCCATTGGAATTTAACAAAATTATCAGAGAATGATGACATGTATATACACCTATATATTAAAATTGTAAAGTTCTAACAAAGAGAATGGAAGTTTCATAGATTTAAGGGGTCCGCCGGGCGTTTTTAAGATTTTTTTTACATGCCTGAAATCAACCTGAAAAAAGGCCTGTTTTGAAGGCTTTTTGGCTTGTTTTTGACGCTCGATTTCAAGTATATGAATTTAAGCAAAATTTTTAAAGTTAACCAAAATTTTCAAACTTGCAAACTATCAGGCATCATTAGACCCGTTAGGGGCTTGCTAAAAATACCAAATTCAATGTTATTTTATTAATTTATTTTATCACGGGTCAAATTTCTATATGGTCATCAACCTGTCAATAGCAGTCTATGCTTTGTGTATGTTGACATCAATTTCAGTAGATGAGATATTGGTATTGAGGTATGTGAACTGGTCAACTAATTTCAATTTAATCAAATATTTAATTCATGAAAAAGAAAGTTTATCTTACCTGTTCAAGTTGTCTTTCCGAAGTAGTTGCCGTACTTTCTGGAATTTGGTATTGTTTATTAATATTGGATTTTTGCAATTGAAGGTGGGTTTTTTTATTGTAATTTTCATGGTTATAGGTTGCCTGGAAAAGATTTTTTTTAAAAAGAAAAAAACTCATTTGTTACAGCCAAGGAAAACAACTACGGCAAGCTGAGTACATGTAATAAGTTATCTTTACGTTTTTTTTTGCGGTGATCATCCATCAACAATGTTGAATGTAATTATGTCATCCACCTTGACATGTCAAATCTTCTAAGTTTAGTTTAGTACTGCATAATATTAAATCAGAAGCAGAAACAAGTGTGACACTATAAAGGTATCAGAAATTAGTTGATAATTGATTTTTTTAATTTCAATGTACTAAAAATGTACCAAGGTATTCCTAGAATTAGGTGATTCAATGCTACATTTCCCAGATGTGGAAAGGTTTAACAGGATTTACTCACAATAAGTGAGAATGAAAAGATGTTGACATATGGACTTGGACATCAACGGCTGATAGCAAGTCACCTGCATCAGCAGGGAAATCTTGTCTGGGAATTGGTGCGGTGATTAATTTGGTCAAGTTAGCTGAATAAAACACCCAAAAGTTGATACCAAACCAGAGATAAAAACAGATCAGGTTATAAGAGGGGGAGGAGCTTTCAGATCCCAGCCGCATTGGAGTGGTAGTGAAAGGTACAAACTAAACTAAGTTGGAATTAACAGGGTGGATCGAACCCTCTGACTCGGGATAAATTTGGAAAGGAACTATTTTTGTTAAAATCCACCACCCAGCTGCACCACATGCAATGAAAGGCCATAACACATCACTCAGTAAATCCCAGGCCTGACATATAGATGGCGCCACTAATAAGAATCCATATAATTGTTATAAAATACTAACCTCCAAATGGCACATGTCAAAATTTGAGCCCAATCAGATTATTAGTTTACAAATTACAGTTATTTAAGTGTTTACTGTTGCAAATTTTGAAAACAATAGAAAAATCTGAATTTCATGTGTTGATAAAGCATTGCTTTCTGATAGAAAAAAAGTACTGTTCAATCAAAGCAATGGCTTGATAAGTGTTATTCAGACTCTGCTCTGTTGGAAACAACGGTTAAGAGGTGGTATGCTGACTTTAAACGCAGTCGTACAGACACAAATGATACTGAACGCTCAGGTCACCCAAATTCAACAGTTGTCCCAGAAAATACCAAAAAATTCCACAAACTCATTTTGGCGGATTGTAATTTGAAGTTGCGTGAGATAGCAAAGGAGTTGAAGATATCAGAAGGCAGTGAATTCACCATTTTGCATGAACATTTGTCAATGTGAAAGTTGTGTTCAAATTGGGTGTTGCATTTGCTCATAGTCAATCAAAAACAACAACGCGTCAACGATTCAGAGCGTTGTTTGGCAACTGTTTCAACACAACAAAAAGGAATTTTTGCTTAAATATGAGACAATGGATGAAAACATGGATCCGCCATTTCACTCTGGAGTAATATCGGCAGTCAGCTGAAAGTCAGGTGAAATTCATCCAAAGCGACTAAAAACGCAAACATCAGCAGGCAAAGTTTTGGCCTCTGTATTTTGGGATGCGGAAGGGATTTTGTTCATCGATTACCTTGAGAAATGAAAAACCATCAATAGCGAATATTATATAGTATTATTGGTGCATCTGAAGGAAGAAATCATCAAAAAACGGCCACAAATGAAGAACAAAAAAGTGCTCTTTCACAAAGACAATGCACCGTGTCACAAGTTGATCACAACAATGGCAAAACTACATGAATTGCACTTCGAATTGCAAGGCGTATTTTGAGGCCAAAGACAAATCATTCTACAAAAAAGGTATCGAATTGTTAGAGAAACGTTGGAATCAGTGTATCACCCAAGAAGGAGACTATGTTGATGAATAAAGTCGAATTTTGCCTAAAAGTTGTTGTTTTATTAGTTAGGCCCGGGACTTATTGAGTGATGTGTTATCTGAAATAAAATTTCCCTTATTTGTCCTAATTTTATAGATGGGGTTTGATAATCTGTATTATTTAGATTTTTCAGACTGTTGGCCATGGAAATGTGTGCTATATATATCGTTATATATACGTTTCAGCTGATGTGCACTCCGGGCTTCTTCAGGTGTTTCATGTCATAATCGGGAGCCTTCTCAGATCCCAATTATGATATGAAGGTTCCTAAGTTCAACAAGAAATACCTGAAGAAAGCCAGAGCGCACAAAGATCGAAAGATTGTGTACATAATAATAAAGATGAGACAACAGTCGGAAAAATTGAAATAATATTATAATTCCCTTATGATTAATATCATTTTGAATTTTTTTTTTTTTTTAGAAAATCAGGATTTTTTTTAATCTTGTGAGCAATATAATAGTCCCAGTAAGGTAATATCAAATATATAAGAATGAAAATATGTGTACTTGTTCAACAATATACCTGGACTAATTTCAACAAAACTATGTTTATCAGCTACATATTGCATTATAAGTATAACACAACATGTGTTATGATACACAATATGTATGTGTAAATGTATGTGATTTTGAGAAATCACAAAAACCTAGATACATAAGTCCATATATGTGTGCATGTGTGTGTAGCCTAGACATTAGAGATAATGAATCATACGTGTGTGTGTGTATATAAGTGTGCAATAGATAAGGTTTGGTCTGTGTCAGTCAAAGGGAGTTCAAAAAAGTATTTTAAAATTCTCTAGAGAAGAAAGAAAGAGAATGAGGCAGATAAAATCTAGTACGGTTATAAAAAAAACAGCAGGTGTCAATCCCATATGTGGACTCTTTTTAAACAAAGAAACCTTGCCCATGTGGCTAACTCTTGTGGACTGATGATGGGATTAAGGAAATGAGAATGAATGAGATTTGGGACAAGAATTAGGAGTGGGGGCACAGTGGGATTTTAGGACCAGGAGAAGCAGTCAAGAAGAGTTGAACCTTGGGACCAGTTGAATTTGGATCACAAAAGTAGCAGGTCATGATTTTTGCCAGAGAGGGAGGACTTCCCAACAGACTCATAGCAGGAACAAGAGTTGAATGACTGAGATATGAGAATGAAGAAGTCCTACACATGTTTCTTGTGATGGGGTTCCCCCCACCAGGAATAAAAGGAATAAAAGTAAACTCTGGGGGGCACAGTCAAGTCCGACGCAATGCTCTCTCACCTATACAAAGTCTTCAGTCTGGAACAATCTCTCACAAAAGTATCATGCTCTTCTCAACAACAATATCCAAATATATTTCTCTTCCACTCGTCTCAACAACAAAATGCTACTGCCGTTGTTTTTTTTTCCCCCGCGGTCTGGGAGGGCAGGTCCTTAAATACACAATTACTGTGTACATCCGGGCTCCTTACTCTGAATTGCCCGTGCAGCACTTACGACAATCGTCAGCACTGCAAGTACACGTCAATCCTCACGACAAGACTGTTTACATCCGGGTTACTCTGCACTGCTCGTACGGAATTTCAACAAAATTTCAACGACGAAGAGGTGACGAGTTCAATTTCTGTGGTCACTCGCCTCATTCCTCCTCCTCACACAGGCTAAACATATCCAGACGCGTTTTGTTTGTGGGGGTTGGGAATCTGCTCGTCCACACAAATCAATCATGGACACAACTGTGGGGGTCCATATTTGCAGTGCAGAAGGCCAAATGAGATGTGCAGCGAACAACCAGTAGACCCGTCATAAGGTTAAATAAGACACAATATAGAAAAACAAACCCAAACAAAAACCACACATTGGTATCATAAGACAACTGAAGGAAAAACTCTGAATTCAAATCTATTATTTTGGTAAATAAAATAGAATTTGAGTTTTTCCTTCAGTTGCCTTATCAAGGCTAGAGAACCCAGTCTGCCCAAATATTTACCTATAGTTGGTGGAGGAAGAGCCTTCATGCCTTTCCCAACTGCATTAACATGAAATTAAACACACACAACCACATCCAAAATTTGATTTATCGAGTTCATTTCCTATAACGATAACTGTTATACCATGTGTGCTTCTGGTAGTTTTATAAAGCTATTTCTAATGGTAATTCTAACAATATGTAAGTGCTCCAATATCTAAAGTAGCAGTGAACATGTTAATGAAGCTCATCAGGAAGTTTTATTCCTACCTAATACAAATAATTTGCAAGAAATTATATGGTTTCAAATAAATAATTAAGTTAATAATAAACACTTTATACTTAGTTTCAATATCAATGTTTTAAGAGCCAGTGTATCAGTGGTTCAAAATCATTTTAAACATTATTTCAAACAAAAGATCTGGGAGTAATGGCAACAAAGGGGTGACTGCACTTTCCACAGAGCTCCAGAATTGGAACCTCAATACCAGATGCAGTTTAGTGTCACACCCAAGATATAGGTGAGGAAGTGGATCCATGCATTTCCAAAGGGCATTAAAAGTAAACAAAATCATCCATATCTAGAATTGTATTAACAGTGTAATGGTTATCATTTTAGGAAATTAAATTTATAACCCAAGTAAATCCTGTATGAGGCTGTTTGCATTTCACTTCAAGCTAATGTCCTTGGGAGAGGCATAAATTCATCTATTCTTTCCTCCAGCTACGGGTAAATAGTAGGGCAGACTGTATTTTTTAACCTTGATAAGTAATCAATGTAGGGGAAGGAAATTTATGAATTCAAACCAGCTTTACTTTGTATCACATCCTGCCCATGGTGGAGGAGTTGGTTAAATACACAGATAAGTTCACTTACTTTGTTAAGAAACACAACTGCAGCATCTTGAAGGATTCTTTCCTGATTTTCATCAGTTACCTGTAAGCACTGGGGTACCAAAATCTCACATGATGTCTCTTGAGCAAACAATGCAAAAGCTGACATGGCTCTGTGATGGATGAGACAATTGGAATTCACAAGAAGAGATTGAAATGTTTGAGGCACATTGTTTTCCATATGTTGGATAATCTGAAACAAGAAATTCCCTTATGATTAGCATCAAATTGAAAGTTGTTATTTTTTTTTATCAGGATTTTTATTCTATGGGCAGTGTAATACTGCCAGTAAGTTAATATCAAATACTAGGAATATTGAAAGGCATCCACTGTAAGAAGGCAATGTGGTGTGTTTGGTGGGACAGAAACAGAATCATTCAGTGGGAAATTATCTCAAACAGGATTTGGTATTAGTGGAATGACGATGATGAGAATTAACAGTGGTGGATTTTGGACAAAAAACAGCAAGTGGCAATTAAATATCAACATTTATCTCGCTCAACTTGACTGCATTCATGCAGTAATAGTGACAAAAAGACAGTGCAAAAAGAACCATATCGTCTTCCACCACGATAATGCACATCAACATGTGGTGTTGTCAAATCTATCACCAATAAGAGCTGGGAACTACTTCCTTATCCGCCATATTTTCCCACAGAAGCGCCTACAGACTATCATGTCAATTGATCGCTGAAAAATTGGTTCGCAAATAACATTTTTAATGACTTGGATGACAAAGTGGCCACCATCAAAGAGTGGATTGCCTCTAAAAATAGCAACTTCTTCACCCATGAAATCAACCAAACAAATGGGAAGCAGTAATTGAAGTAAATGGTGAAAATGTTCCGGAATAATCATTTAAAGATGTTTTTGTTAAATATTGTTATTGTTTTTGTTGAATACAATTTGTTGAAAAAAAGCCGCAATAATTATGAACCAACCCAAGTAGAAGGTTTATTCTTTATCTCTCATCTATGCTGTTTACTCAATAATTTGAAAGTAGCAATAAAAAAAAATAACAGAAATAAGATGAAATAAATACCAGTCAAAAGTTGATCACAATTGACAATAAAAAATTGCATGGTGTAATTGTTAGTAAAATAGACTATTATACTTTCATGATATTGAAAAAATATTTTTAGATCACTTTTAGATTTAGTGTAATGGTTAGCAAGCTAGGGTAGTCAATCACTGTTAAGGATTTTTATTCTCACCAGGTTACCTCATGTATCTAGCCTTGCTAAGCCTTTTCATCATATTGGGAAAAATAAAATTTCTTTTTTTTAAAAAAAGACAAGATGATGGAGATTCAAACCCAAAAGTATCCAACTTAGAAAATAAATAGATTTACCTCAGAGATTTTGGGTGCTTCTATTCTTCGAGTCTCTTTTAAAAAGTCAGCTATAGCCAATTGTACAGTGTCAGTTGATTGGGACTGCAGCAGACCAGGTAACAAAGATAGAATCTGTTGGTACAAATCAGATATTAACTTAACAAAATTAAAAATTTCAACACTCACTTTTTGCTCTAAGTAGCTATACGATATGAAAACAGTTAAAAACAAAAGAATACTTTAAGAATAAGTTTCCAAATTCCTAGAATGACTATTATATATATATATATATACACACACACACGCACACACACACACACACATACAAGGGTTTAAGGAATTTGAAAAGATATCAATTTGTTTATGTATCCAGTCAACTAACATATGTCACAATAGACATTTCACCCAACTCTTAAAGTCACTCCACCAGAAAATAACACAGCCCTGTTAGCTGAGGCTTTAGAATACACCGACTGCATCTCTGCAGAGGGGTAAGACCCCTTCCTAATGGACTCACCTGTTGGCCATTGGTAGCAACCTGTGATGCAACACTCCACTTTGGCTAGGCAGTTGGAAAAGCCCCCTACGATCAATCGGCAGGTCACATGAAACCCTATCACCTACATGATTGTCCCAGCCCTATTTCTCTTATGGCAAACCCCTAATTCTTTTTATCGTATGGATACTAGAAGATGGTGGCTGAGGGTCTTGGTGTTCTGGGTATGACATTAAACTCTATCTGATGGTGAAGTTCCAATTCTGGAGCTCTGGGGTATGTGGAGTACCCCTTCATCACCATTACTCCCAGGTCCACTCTGACCCAGAGTTAGGGTTCCATCTATGAGTTAAATAGAAAGAATAATTGAGTTTAAAAATTTGTGTTTCAAAAAATGTTGAATACCCATCAAAAATGAATAAAACAAAACATCTTTGACATAAAATAACCCAATAACTTATTTTCTATCCATTTTTACTTTATTTAAAGAAGCCAAATTCACCTGGAACTTTTGGCTATCACTGTGTTCATCTTCTGAAAATAACCTTTTTGTGGCTAGATTTAAATTTAACTATTAAATGGACTACAAGGCAAATGTTAAAAATAATTGATTCTTTAAACATAATTTAAGAAAATTTAGATGCACTTACTGAAACAATATTAACAGCATTCATCAATGAGAGCAAATGTGCTGACAGCCTGAGCAGGAAACTCAAGAATAAAGGGTACAAAGGTTGTTCATTGTAATGGACTCCGATCCTTGAGACAAATGACCATAATATCCCAACTCTGTGAAGCACTAGATGGTATAAAGTGCATCCATTTTTAGCTGATTCAGTAAGAACTGAACACAAACTCAACAAACAACGGAGAGTAGAAATCTAAAATAGAAAACAAAAATCTTATTGGATTTTTTGGTAAACAAATATCTCCACAAAATACAGGGTGTCTCCAAAAAATGTATACAAACTTTGACCAGTGACAGTATTTTCAAAAAAAGGATGGTCTAATTACACCCAACACTGTAACCCCATGCAAGTTTATACAGTGTTCAACCATAACATACAGATTCTAAGGTGTCCAGTAGTCACAATTGTGGCATTTAATTGAGCCATTTAACAGAAGACCAGACAAATTGTTTTTAAATTACTCGGATCAAAGAGTAAGTATCAAATCTACTATGCAAAAAAAGCTACTATGCAAAAAAGGGTAAGTAAAATCTACTATGCAAAAAAAGGGTAAGTATTAAATCTACTATGCAAAAAGGGTAAGTATTAAATCTACTATGCAAAAAAAGGGTAAGTATCAAATCTACTATGCAAAAAAAAGGGTAAGTATTAAATCTACTATGCAAAAAAAAGGGTAAGTATTAAGTATCAAATCTACTATGCAAAAAAAGGGTAAGTATAAGTATTCTACTATGCAAAAAAAGGGTCTACTACTATGCAAAAAAAGGGTAAGTATCAAAATAAGTAAAATCTACTATGCAAAAAAAAAGGGTAAGTATCAAATCTACTATGCAAAAAAAAGGGTAAGTATTAAATCTACTATGCAAAAAAAGGGTAAGTATCAAATCTACTATGCAAAAAAAAAGGGTAAGTATAAATCTACTATGCAAAAAAAGGTAAGTATAAATCTACTATGCAAAAAAAGGGTAAGTATTAAATCTACTATGCAAAAAAAAGGGTAGTAGTATTAAATCTACTATGCAAAAAAGGGTAAGTATTAAATCTACTATGCAAAAAAAGGTAAGTATCTACTATGCAAAAAAAACTATGCAAAAAAAGGGTAAGTATTAAATCTACTATGCAAAAAAAAAAAAAAAATAAGTATTAAATCTACTATGCAAAAAAAGGTAAGTATTAAATCTACTATGCAAAAAAGGGTAAGTATCAAATCTACTATGCAAAAAAAGGATAAGTATTAAATCTACTATGCAAAAAAAGGGTAAGTATTAAATCTACTATGCAAAAAAAAGGGTAAGTATCAAATCTACTATGCAAAAAAAGGATAAGTATTAAATCTACTATGCAAAAAAAAAGGTAAGTATTAAATCTACTATGCAAAAAAAGGGTAAGTATTAAATCTACTATGCAAAAAAAGGTAAGTATAAATCTACTATGCAAAAAAAGGATAAGTATTAAATCTACTATGCAAAAAAAAGGGTAAGTATCAAATCTACTATGCAAAAAAAAGGGTAAGTATTAAATCTACTATGCAAAAAAAAAGTAAAAAAAAAAAAAAAAAAAATCTTTCTGATTAATAAAATACAACAAAACTAATAAATTGAAAAGAAATCAAAGAAAAAAAAGGATGCTTACTACAGATTTAAAACTTGTGGCATCAAGAAGATTTGATGAACAGAAAGTATGGATTACTTTGGCACAACTTTGTACTAATTCCTTCTTTAGTTGCTTTGATATGTTCTCATCTAGGGTTGATAAATTCACACCAGCCCAAAGATTTAAGTGGTTAGCAGGGGGAAAACACTGCAAAATATCCTCCTGAAGAAAACAATTTGATTAACAATCATAATTGACGGCAGCAATAAATTTAACACACACACACACACACACACACACACATATAATGGAGATTCAGTTTCTATTTGTCTGTACCCGAAACTATGTCACTACTTATGTCACAGTAATTTCAGGAATTAAATAAGTTTATCAATGAGTATTTAATTTATAGTCAAGATCATTACTACATAAAATAGAGTACCCCACTATTATATATATTCTAAGAAAGTTAGTATGCAACATTTGACGGGGTACCATGCTTTTTAAAACAAGTTTTAATGAATACATACCCAGTATTACTGATTTATATATAGTTTGTTTTATTTCAATATATATTTAAAGTTATCTAATGTATAGAGTTTTATGAGAAAATTATTTACGAACAAGAAATCGTCATATAAACTTGTCCTAGCTTATATTTTAAGAACTGTAAACTAAACCAAAAAACTAAATGGGATGTAAAAGTAAATAAAGTTGTCAGGGTGGCCTAATGTTGGTATCAGCAAGACAGCAATCAGCCACTAAGATTGACAATCTGCTTCACACTAACATTTCAGTTGTGGCTTTGGTCCTAACTCTAGCTTTGTCCAACAGGGTGTCGGCCAACCAGTGGTAAGCAGAGAGAGAGTTTGTGTAATGATGCACCACTTATAAGTTTGCCACTGCAGTAGGAGATTAACACCTTTCAGTTGGCATCAAGTTCTGCCAAATTTATATGCTGAGCATCATTTGTCAGATGAAGCCAACATGTGTCTTCTAAAATAGTGAAACACCTTTCCAACACCACACCTGTTGCCAGGGAGTTTGTGTTTAACCATCTGTTTAATTCTCCTACAGCCACACACCAGTCACCTCGGGCGGGGTTATCTTAGTACACTTTGGTCACTACTTCCTCCATCATCTGCTAAGGAAGAACATCATTCACCATATCATCCCATCTCTTCATGACTATGCCTGCTCGTCTCCTTATTACTCTATTTGCTATGTGGAGCCACCTGTAAACAGGAAAGTGTCCTACAAGCTTCCACTAAATGGAAAATATGGTATGTCGCATCATTATAGCTGGAGTTCTGGAACTGCACTCGCAACACTTCCACCGTAGGGTGTTGCCCTCCCCCCAAACATCAAGGCTTAACACCAGATCCCCATCCTTCAGACGCTTGGGGTCCTTGCTAGTCAAACCAAAGAATTCTAGTCTCATCTTGACCTTATTTGCAGACATTGTCCTCATTTACATATGTCGTCATTGTAGGCTGATGTGACTCATCATCAATACCTCTTGTGTCAATACCATTTTGACAATGGCTTTCATAATTAGTGGTGCCACATTGAAGCCAAACTTCAAGCATGTCAAGAAATATCTCTTTCCTTTAACAATTATGGTTTCGTTGGTTTAATTCTCTGTAATCTATCACCATCCGTACTTTGATTTTGTTGGGCTGTGCAACAGCAATCAGCGGACTCAAACTCTTGGGGGATTCAAGCCGCTCCTCTGGATATGAACCAACCATTAGCAATCCACATCACCTCGTATGCAACCTTGATTTTATTGGACACCAAATATTCTGGAATTGTATTGCACTGCTGATCTGGTGTTTCATTCATGGCCCACTTTCACCTCTTCCTGTGTGAATTGTAACCACCCCGACTACACAACATGCTTTGGATATGCCGTCAATTGTTGTGATATCCATATCACGCTTACTTCATGCTCGGCAATAGATGGCGCTATCAATCTGCAATATCCCATATCGACGAGCACTGAACAGTTCATGCCATCTACCTGGATGCCATCAACCGGTAATGCTGTATATACTGACCAACAAGGGGCAAGGGTGGGTACAATACCTTGTCCCCGAATCCGTTTCCCAAACAGTTTCTTCATATGTGGCCTATTACAGTGATAGCAACATATGCTTCTCTGTGCTCTACTATTTATGAGTCCAGAATTACATTGACATGACACTCCCAGGAAAAGTGGTTGGGACAACCACACATATAGCTCCAGGCTTGTGAATCATCTGCAAGGCTTTCCTCTGTGCCCGTTTTTACAGCTGCTGCTACATCATGACTTTGGTCCTTGGTTGTTTGCACTCTGGCTCTTGCTATCAGATCTCCCATTGTCAGGGTCTCAATTTTTGGCACCTGTTGGAGTTTGGTGGAGATATCACCATGAAACCCTGTGACAAAAGTCACCTTTACAAGCCTCTCAAGCCCAACTCCATCGAACCAGGCCAATCCTACTAACGGCATATCCTGTTTGCATACACATCCACTCATTCGCCCGCCCACCTGACCAGGGTCAACTTTCTGTATGCTGCAAAGGCACCATCAGTAAATGCCTCCTTCAGCTGTGCATCTATTTGATCCATGTCTCACTGTTCTTTTTCCATCATCTCCAGGTAGAGAGTAAGTGCATCTCCCTACAAATACAATGGCATCAATCTCACCACATCATCCACCATCTGAAGTCATGCCCCCAGCTTCACCTTCTTCAACCACACCACCCTCACCAGTAAAGGGCTTTATTATGTCATGGCTAATTTGTACTTGTGCCATTGGGGCAACTTGTAAATGCTTGTTAGTTTCCGTGGCAATACAATTTTTTCCTGGATATTATTTTAACACTTTCCACTTGTCACTAGCACTATCTTGCTTTAAGATTAGACTGCAATGCCTGTCTCTGGTGATACTGCGTTCATATTGCTATAGCTCATTTCTGATTGGTTGGCCAGACCAATCAGCAGGAGCAGCTAATCATATAAATAGTCTAGTCTCCTCTTGCGAACCTCTTTTTTGTCACATCCAGTTTCACAGAAGACAAGTTATTTTTTTCTCTGCAATAAAGGAAGGCAATACGTATTCTTTTTTGGCCATATTTTTACCTAAATCATGGACCTACATTCGAGACTAGTTCTTGCCTGCTTTGCTCCATGAGGTAAGTCTCTTCACTCTCTACAATTATATACATACATACATGATAATTTGAAAACACTACAGTGAAAATCAAGACTATCACAATTTATAAGTTAATGACAAAAGTTAAGATGACTGATGATGGGACAGAGAACACATAACTGATGCTTTTAACAAAAGTATTAATGTGAATATAACATAAACAGTCAAGATTAGAATATGTCCAATTATATTTCTGAGTTGCTATATATTTACATAGATTTTTTAAAGAAATGAATATACTGAGTAGATTGCTCCCTAAGCTACCACCATTAAGATAAAAAGGATTGGGTGTTTGTCACAATTGATTGAAGAATGAAGTCAGGATTAAACAGGGTTTGATGTGAACAGCCAATTGATTGGATTGGGCCTGCACAACCGCCCATCTAACCCAGTAAAGATTAAAGTGGACTGTTGCAAGTCACATGAATACTAAGGCAACGGGGTCACAGACTGTTCAGTCACCAGGATTCCATCCTCAACCTTCATAGGTCGCCATCCACAGCCAACAGGTGGCCCATTGGGGGTGTACCCCTCCACAGAGGTGAAGTCAACATATTCTACAGCCCAAGCCGACAGGGCAGATACATATATATATATAAAAGTAATTGGTAATTTGCTTGAAGCATTGTTAAGTATGTTATAAAATAATAAAATTCGAAGGCAATACAATGTGTAAAAAATAAAGACAAAACAATGTTTTATATGTCTAATCGATTTCAAAGCAAGAGCTTCATCATCAGAGTGTATTTTCAGAAATGACGTGCTTATGTTTTTTTATTTGTGTGGTTATAATTCTCTTCTTATTTCCTTTTCTTCTCCTTTTTTTCCTCTCTTTCTTCTTCTCCTCCTTTATGAATGAAATGGGCGAATAACTGTAATTTATTATTTCTCTCTTTTTTTTTTTCTTTTTTAAAAGTTTGTTGAGAACAAGGCTGATATCCGGTAAAATGTTGCAATATGTTGCGACCGTGTGGGCATGTCAGAATTTTGAAAACAAAAATGAACAAACAAATAAAAACCGTTAATAGAAAAATTTACATACTTAGCTTTTGTTTCGCTTTCACCTTTCCTTTCTTATTCTTTCTCCCTCTCTTTCTTTTTTTTTTTTTTTAGTGTTATTTCTCTTCTTTTTCTTTTTTTCTTTTTTTAACCCCTTTGTTAGAAAGAGAAGGAGAAAGAATAACGCCATGGAAGCAACCAAAAACATTTGTTGTGTGAAAGGTGAAGGTGCAGTTGATCACAGTTCAGTAACCAGATGGTTAAAAAAAATTTGCTTGGGTTGAAAGAACCTCAATGATTAGGCAAGGTCAGGTAGGCCTGAAACTATGGATTCTGAGACTCTGCTTCTAGCCATAGAGGCAAATCCACCAAGTAGCATGCAGAGAGTATCAGGTGAGCTCAGCATCTCCAGTCTGGGTTGTCACCTACCTGACCTCACCAAAAGCAATTGGAGCTGCCAAATTGTGCCAAAATATTGCAAAACTTTTGACTCACCCAAGTATTTTCCATTCTATTAAAATTGTAATGGTCAAACATTTATTTAGTGCTAAAGATACTAAAATTGTGACTCTATAGTCAACTTACCTGATGTTCAGCAGACTGGAATTTGAAAAGTCTGCGGAAAATAAGGTGAAGGAATTGGTATGAGAGTGACTGTGACCATGCTATTGCCTGACACACTTCAGCTAATACCTTCACATGGCTGTGACACAAATTTGCACTACCATAACTGGAAAATAAAAATTCAAATATCAACAGTATATTTGAAAATAGTAAACATTCTTTTTTTTTCATAATGACTTTCTAAACATTTAAATTAGCCTTTAAAAATCAATGTTTATTTACTTGTACATATAACCAGCAGCTGGGGAATCACCATTTCTACATCATTATTGCCTATAATTAACAATATTATTTTTTTCATTATTATTACTATTATTATTATTCTGACCTCAAGTCTCTAGGACTCTTCTGAGTATTCTAGCTGATCTTAAAAATACTGTTATCTGGATGGTCTTGATTCTTCCTCTAATTTCCAATTTCTCCAGTCTTTTTGCCAATCCTCGAGAACCATTCTGAGGGCACCAACTACAATTGGTATCACCTTCACCCTCATGTTCCACAGACAAAATCAGAGTATTTGTCTATCTTTTTGTTTTATTTCATTTTCACTCTGTGGTTCATCAACAAGATGACAAGTTCTTTTTTTTTCTTGTTAATTAACACTAGGCTTGAGTTTCTGGTCAATATTAGGTGATCTGTTTATATCTCAAAATTCCAAAGAAGGTATTCTTGTTTGTGCATATTTGGTACTTAGATCAAAATCTAATTTCTTGCACAATTCTTAGTGGATTACCTTTCCCACCCAGTCATGCCTAGTCTTGTACTCCTTTTGTGCTAGTTTGCTGCATTTGCTTATGCTATTTACCATTTTGTCTGTATCACACATCCTAAGCTTGCATCTTATCTATTTTCGTTTTGATAAAATTAGCCCTTATAGCATTATTTTCTGCTACTATTATAAGAGATTCAGTTTCTCTCTTAAAGTTTCCTTTTTTAGCCATGTCTACATGTTCTTATGTGCAATTCCTCAAGTTTGTTGCTTTTAGTTATTTTTCTTTGCATTTCTGCTTTCTAGTTTTTGATGTTTTTCTATTTGTTCATATGTTGCAATTAAAATGAAAAACATTAAAAACAAAATATTGGATAAAGGTTAATTCTTCTAAGTTTAAAAATTCGATCAAAGGTCGCTGCAGCTAATAAAATTGATATTTATTAAAGTCCCAGGTGTGACTTGACGAGTTCAATGCACTTACAAAACCTTTTTATGAAACTGAAGAATCAAAAATGTCAACAGCCGAACATAAGGGCTCAAGGTTTGTTTTTGGAGGTTTTTTTTTTTGCTCTTCTTATGAATGTGATATGAGAACCCGTTGTCCAATCTTGATCTCTGTGAATGAAAGCTAGATTCTCATTGGCTAGCTAATAAAATGTGGTATACATGATCCATAATTAGTTGACCAACCAGGTGTTTAGGTCTACAATTTTCTTCTTTGAAATATAAACTATGAGACTGTTAAAATAACAGATTTAGAACAAAAATGACACTTTGAATTACTGACAGAAGAAATCTTTACCACTAGAAGAATACCTTACTGATAGAAGACTTTGTTGCTTAAGAAAAAAACTGATGCAAGAAGTAACACAGTTCAGTCCACCTTTGCCACTGAAAAATTCAATGCAAATTAGCATAAATCAAAAAACACCAGCCAAATTTCTCACCATATATTTTCTCTCTTACCTAGTGTTCAAAACTTATTCTTTTTTCTGTTGTATATGATTATATAATCGTATGGTAATAATGGACGCCTTTATTAATGGGCTTCAGAATGCACAGGTAAGACAGCGTCTTCTTGAGAACAAATGTCTTGATTTAAGAATAGCTTACGAACAGGCCTATACGTTCAAGGTTGCCCAAAAACAGTCTGTGTTCTACCTACTGTCTGATACAACCAGTGCTGCCTTGAACACACATTCATCCTGTTCCCCCTCTCTACATAATTCCCGGGTCCCTCTTCTACGACTTCTTTCTCTAACCAAGAAATTCTGGACATTTAAAACCCTTCAGAGTTGCCTATTACCGCTGCTTCCACATGTCATAAATGTCATTTTTGTGGGTTCGGTCTACATCCTCGTTTTTCTTGTCCAGCCAGAGATGCTAGGTGTCGAAAATGCGGGAAATTGGGACATTTTTTAAAAGTTTGTAAGTTCACATCTCCTAAAAATAATGTGTCTAAAACTTCTACTTCTTTTATGTTAGCTACTATTACATCTGCTGCTCTGCACTGCCTTTGGAAAAGCATAATACAAATTGAAATTAATGGCGTTCTTATTGATGCTTTGATTGACACCGACAGATCCGGTAATTATATTAATAAAAAAATTGTCAAAGCTAACCAATGGAAAATTTTTCCCTGTTCTACTCAGGTGCCCATGGCAAATGCTTCCCTATCATCACAAGTGATAGGATACTGTCTGGTGAGCTTACATTTTAAAAATAGTTTGTATAAAAACATCAAACTCCCTTTGTAGTGACATAATACTCGGGCACAATTTTCTTCAGCATAATTCTCGTATCAAGATTCTTTTGGGGGAGCCCAAACCAGCCCTTAGCATTTGTGGCCTAACAGCAGTCAATGTCCAGTACCCATCACTATTCAATAATTTATCTTCAGACTGCAAGCCTATAGCAATGAAGTCGAGACGGTACTCACTCGAGGATAAATATTTCATAAAAACCGAAATTACGAGAATGCTTGAGGAAGGAATCATTGAATCATTGAAACGAGTGAGTCTCCATGGAGGGCCCAGGTATTAGTAACATCTTCCAAGAACCACAAAAAGAGGCTAGTAATTGACTACTCTCAAACCATAAATAGGTTTACTTTGTTAGATGCTTACCTACTACCAAGGATAGACAACATTATAAGCGAAATTACCGAATACAAAGACCTCAGAAGTGCCTATTACCAAGTAGCTATCAAACCAGTAGATCGACCCTATACAGCTTTTGAGGCAAATGGTCACCTTTACCAGTTTAAAACGATACCGTTTGGAGTAACAAATGGTGTTGCCAGCTTCCAGCGGATTATGGACAAAATAATTAGTGATGAAAAATTGGAAGGTACCTTTTCCTATATTGATAATGTAATGATATGTGGGCACAACTATGCAAACCATAATCATAATCTAATATGATTTATGGTGGCCCTTAAGAAGTATAATCTTACACTGAATGACGTTAAATGCGTTTTTGGCATAGACACTATCAATTTACTGGGATACACTGTGAGGAAAGGTTCTATGTCACCAGACCCGGAACGATTGAAGCCCCTACTAGGATTGCCCATTCCAAACAATATGCGTGCCCTAAAACAAGCTCAGAGCAAGTTTGCACACTACTCCCAGTGGATTGCTTCTTTTTCAAGCAAAATACACCCATTGGTAAAAACGGACAGTTTTCCTCTTTCTTCCACAGCAGTGGAGGCTTTTAAAACTCTTTAAAAGGATATAGCCAACTCAGCGATTACAACTATAGATCCTGCTATTCCTCTGATAGTGGAAACAGATGCATTCGATTATGCAATTGCTGCCTCTTTAAGGCAATCTGGACACCCTGTCGCTTTTTTTTTCAAGGAGCCTATCGCGTTCAGAACATCGACACTCAGAAAATAGAGGCACTATTTGATCGGAAGACATTTCAGACTAATTACTGATCAAAAATCTGTCGCATTCATGTTCAACACCAGGACAACAATTAAAATTAAAAATCAAAAAATAGCTAGATGGAAAATAGAACTCTCCTGTTTTTCTTTTGATGTGATCTACCAACCTGGTAAAGAGAATGCAGCAGTTGATGAACTATCGAGGGTATGTAACTCGATACCAAACACGAATGAGCTTCGTACCTTACACAATTAGCTGTGCCACCCAGATATAACAAGTATGACACATGTGCTAAGGACCGGAAATCTACCATATTCCACAGATGATGTAAAAAAATTGATAAAATCTTGGAGAATATGTGCAGTTCTTTCGTCCGTCATAGTAAGAATGACCCATTAACAAATGAAGTAGAACTGGTTGAGGCGAATCCTCATTATGCCCTCATACATCACTCTAATGGAAAAGAATCCACTGTTTCCCTCAGAGACCTTGCACCCTAAAGGGATGTACCTGCACCTAATATAGCTTGCAAGGAGGTGCTTACATCTCAAGGCCCTTCCACCTCAGCCGAAGGTGAACCTGCTGGCATTGCACCATATGACTCATCTACAGTCTCCCGGTAAGCATCAGATACAGAGTCCATATTTTCTCTGGAATCCCAAAATGCCCAGTGGGACAGATGTGGATGATTGTCCAACTGCTCAGAAACGAGCCCACCCCCAAACCGATTCGGAACCCGTTTTCAGAATCTCAACCACCTGCATGCAGAAGGAGATGCATCTTGGTAAACTCAAGTCTGAGAGAGGAAACTCAGCCCAAGGTATCTTCAGACCAGGAAACCCAGGGTCTTGATTCTACTCCCAATATTGAACTACCAAGACATTCCAACAGAACCCGCAAAAAGCCTGGGCGATGGAGCAACTTCATCCCGTATGATTAAAATAAAATGGGGGAGAATGTAATAAGTAATTGAGAGTTACATCCCCTGTTTTATTATTACCTCCCCTTTGAGTAAATCTTTAACTTTCTGAAAGTATATAAACTCCCAAGAAACTGCAACAGTATTCTAAGTAGAATAAAGCTTTCTCAAGCCCAACCGTGTGTGTTCATTTATTATTACAGTAGGCTATACAAGAAGAATCTAAACCTACAAAGTTTCAATTTGTACACTTACCGACCAATGAAGCACCATATGTCTGATGAGAGAATCTTGCAGTGAATATTTGGGTGGAATATATTCATCAAAAGCACATTTTCCTAAAAAAAAAAAAAGAAAAAAAAAAAAAAAAAGATTATACATACATTTATTCAAAGTGGTGTCTTCATTATGATTGTTAAAGTCCCAACATTTTTGCAATTGTATCCTCCAGAATTTCAATAAATCAGTTTATTTTTAATAATTCCTCATCATAGAAGTTCAAATAGAAGTTATAATTTTAGGAATCATTATGAAGGCATGCTTTCAGTACATTCCCTTGACTCTCTATCATCATCCATCCCTGTGGCAAGCCCTCTAGATGAATGTAAGTTTTTGCTAGTTGGCCAACACTGGTGTGCTCATGTGTAGGAGTCCATAGGAGAATGTTGCTTATGAATTAGTTCTTATTTCTCCAGCAGTGCTCAACACATCTTGCTGATCTTACTTTGATGGTTTTTGAGATGGGAGATAAGTGACTGTTCAGCTGCTGTTTTGTAGGGTGATGCTTCCCAGATTTGTTCAAAACAGCACAGAGGATCCTCATCCTAGCCTTTTCTCCAGGCATTTCTTTAAAATTCAATTGGTGCAACACCAAGTTATACCAGTTGGTCTTTAACGAAATAGTATTGACATGGCTACAGCTTGGAAGAATTTCCCTGTTATTTTATCAGAGATATCAGATTAGCATATGTTTGTTAACTTGTCAATAGCAAGTCATGATTTACCTATGCATATGTTGACATCACTTGGCTGCCAAGAACTTTATATACAAAAGAATTTTACAAGCATTTGAATAATGATGAGTGTTTCACTTTAAATACATACATCATATAAATATTTAATTTCGAAATACATACATTATATAGATATTTATAAGTTTACTTACTATAATTTTAAAGTGTCGAGCAGGCCAGCTACCAATAAACCCACATATGTTTGTACAAAAATATTCATACAAACTCTTTTTCCTACAATAAGAAAACAGGGTATGATATAATAATGTCTGTCCAAAATCTTTGCTGAATAAAAAATTCAAAACCTATCTGCATATTTAATTGCAAATCTAATATAAAAAGAGTAATTCATGTGTAAAAATTCTTATTCTGTGAGTTTCAGAAAAGAAATCAGAAAAAGATTCAAGATGGTGGTCTGAGTGACTGAACGGTCTGATTCTTGAATGGCAATCTCTGGTGCAGTGACTACAAACAAACAGTGATGTTGTTGTCTCTCCTTCGTTTTGGCTCTCTTTTCCGTGGCAGCTGCTTTCCTCTCTTTTTCACTGCTTTTCGTTCCTTGTTTGACAAGAAGTTGCCAGGTCGCACGTTCTTTTGCACAAGCCTCCTGTGTGTTGGTGTTAATGTGGTATGTCTTCATTTTTCTTTTGCAGACATCTTTAAAGTGCAGGCGTGGTCTCCCTGCTGGTAGAGTGCCCTCTGCCAATTCGCTGTAAAGTAGGTCTTTGGGAATGCGGCCTTTGTCCATCCTTCTGACGTGACTAAGCCAATGTAGGCGTCTCTCGCAGATGATGTCGGGCATGCTGTTCATGTTTGCTCCTTCCAGCACTTCTGTGGTTGGCACTTTGTCCTGCCAATGTATGCGTAGTATGCGGCGTAGGCATCTGAGGTGGAAATTGTCCAGTTTCCTCTCGTGGCATGAGTATCATTTTTTTTAGTGGAAACCACGTAGCCTGGGCAGGTTGTTATGGAGGGTGAGCTGTCGCCCAAGCAGCAGATCCTTCCTTGCCACACAGCCGTTGTGATCCAAAGGAAAGGTAGGAACCAATACGGTTGGGCAACAGCGTTGTTGCAGGAGTTGTTGGGAAGTGCTGAGATTCAGCACCACCCATCTTCAGGACTCCAGCTCCGAATTTGTTTTCAGGGTTTACTCCCTTAGCCTTTCCTTCAGATAAGGTAGAGCCGCAAGGTAACGGCAGTTTTATAAGACTTTTCCTTGTCCTGAGAGCCCCATCTAGTCTGTGGTTTTTGGATTGGTAAGTTCACCAATCATGCTACTGCCAGTCTGTTCGGTCTTTAGTAAACGAGGGCTCATCTGCTCGTCTACAGACTGCATATGGGCATCAGCAATCTCACACATTTATGCATGTAAATGTATGGGCTCAGTTACTGGCGCCTTGGAATTTTCTAAGTTAGGACTTAGTATAAGTCTATTAGTCCTACTTTTCTAAACCATGCTGCTTTTAAGAATTCTAACTACTAATATATAATGTTTCAGGGCAGTGTGGAAGTGGGGGTGGAGGGGAATATAAGCACATGGTCAGTATGTAAAACAGTTAGGGTCAGAAAAATAAATAAATAAAAATAAAGAATTACAGTTAGAAAAAGACATTGAATAAAGTTTTTGAATAGAGTTTTTCATTCCGGTCAGCATAAAAATAAAAGTAAAAAGAGTAAAAATAGCTTCAAGTATTCCTATCTAATACAAATAATTTGTACAGTTATACGAGTTTAAGTATTCCTATCTAATATTAATAATTCATACGCAATTATATGGTTTTAAGTATTCCTATTTAATACATATAACTTGTACACAGTTATATGGGTTAAAGTATTCCTAATATCAATAATTTATACACAATTATATGGTTTCAAGTAACCACATACCACAGAGCTCCAAAAATGGAGTTTAACCACTGGATTCTGTTTAGTGTCATACCTAGGACAAAACAGTATTGAAATAGGTTGCATATCAATTTAAGATTATTTGTACATGAAAAATAAATACCTTGAAAAAATAACCTTTTTACCATTGTTAATGGATGCACATAGAAATCCAAAGACCAACATATATAATAGTTTAATTGATTTATTAATTTTACTTGGATACTACCCCTCTAACATTGAATTTTAACTCCCACTCCCCTAAGGCTATATCTTTCAAAAGTTTATTTTTACACCGCCCATAGGGCGGTTTTGTTTAGCTAGTATATAATAATGAACACTGTGAAATTTGCTGCATGTTTCTCTGTATATAATTCCTATCACAATAAAACAAATACAGTATATACTCAACATATGCTACTTTCTGAAACTTAAATTTTAGCCTAATATTAGGGGGTTGTACCATATGCAAGATACAAACTTTGTGTAAAATGTTGACCAAGGCTAGACCAACTGGTACACCTATAACTTCCAGCTGTAAAATCAAAAAATAGCCCCTGATAGTATCAGATAATACGTGAGTATATACAGTATATAAAACAAATATTTTTCTTATTCAAACATCCAATTCGGAGGTAAACAGGCAAGTGACACATCTGCATTGTTATCATTGTAGGAAATGCAATCAGTGACCGGAGTTCAAATCCTGAACAAAGCTGTTTACATTTCACTTTGCACAAATGCTCTTGAGAAAGGCATTTTGTCAATAGCATTTCTTCTCTGCTCCCCAGTTATGAGTAAATAATAGTGCAGACTAGGTTCTTTAGCCTTGGTAAGGCAACCAGTCTAAGAGAAAGAAAACTTTAAATTCAAACCATTTAAAAATTGAACTTGTGTCACATCTTGCTCATGATGGAGGTGTTGGTTAAATATATACATCAACATTCCGCTATTTGAACAACATAGTAAAATTAACTTGGGAATAATATAAGACACCTCCAAAAGGTGTGTCTTAGGTATGACACTCTTTAGATTTTGCAAATTGTATAAAAGGTTTAAAGTAAAGAAATTTTAGAAAGGAATTTTCTATGTAATTAAACTCATCATCTAGGTATTTAGTGGTGCAAATATAGAATGACCTAAGATAAAAACCTATAATAATTCCTCTTTTAGTGTTGGTGTTGTGGTGTGAATAAAATGTATGTGGTCATTTTTACAGGTAGATTTATGGTGGACTTTGAACTCTAATTTGTCATTATTTTTAATAAGTATGATTTTCTAAAAAAAAGCAAAGAGTTGTTGAATCCTAATTCATGCGTAAACTTTATGGTAGGTTCAATTTTATTTAATCTTTATCAAATTAAGTTCTTGCAAAATGTCAACTATGAATTGAAAATAATTAGAATTATTAGGAATTATATATTTAAAAGTACCAGATTCAAGGAATTCAAGATAAAGGCATGTGAGAACACCTTTGAGAGGTGATCCCATAGGCAAACCAAATTTCTATTTATAAAAAATGTGTTGAAAATAACAATATGGCATGCATAAGGTACAAATTCTAATTAATTTAGAGACTGGTAGGGGTAACTTAGTGTTTGTTTTTAAAATGTGATTCTCTAACCGTTTTATACATTTGTAAACTGGTATGTTAGTATATAGAGATTTTATGTCAAGATTAGCTAAGGATTTGTTTTTCCTACTGATATCAATTATTTTATTCAGGAGTGAGCCAGAATTATTTATAAGTGTATTGCTTAACTAGTACCTAGAAAAAGTGAATACGGATTTAGCTAAGAATTTTGCAATATTATGAGGCCAGAACCAATGCCAGATATAATTGGTCTCAAAGGAATCTCAGGTTTATGGGTTTTGGGAAGACCATAAATTTTAAGGATAGTAGTAAATAAACAACCAGTATTTGTCTCCTTTTGAGATTAATTTCTTATAATATGAAATTATTTACATTTTTTATGATAGTTTGTGGAGAGATTTATTCATAAATGTTATTATCATCGAGTAAGTCCATCAGTTTGTGGTTATAGACTGTAGAATCCATGACAACAACGCCACCTTCATCAGAAGACAAAATAACAATATTGTTGTTAGAAGATAAGTTTTTAAGGCAGCTAGGTATCTCCTTGGTAAGATGTGTTCATCGGTTTGACAACTGGTAGAGGCAGCGATTATACCTTGTATAAATCCTTTGTTGAAATCAGAATTATGCTGTTATTCATATCTATCAATTTTCCCATATCATAGTTTTTCACACTGGTAGCAAATTTTAATGTTGACTTCAACATTAAGAATGAATTCTTTGTTTTTGTATTTTCTACATATTGTCGGATTTACTTCCATATTTTATTCCCATACATACATACATACATATGCACATATACACACACACACTAGCATAGTAACTGTCAAAACTAACAGAATTGTTTACATATGGATTGTCGTGTATTTTTCATTAGAATCTGTATAGAATCTATATGCTCAGCCAAATTTAGTATTTCCAAGTTAATTCTACATATCCATTATGTCAGTGTTCTGCTGCTAAAGAGCAGCAGGACACTGGTATACTGGTTATGTCACTTATCTTCTCACCATATTCAGCATAGAGATGCTCAATTTTGCAGCACCGATGCAGCTCATTGTTGGAGTTGTGATTATGTGGGTGAACTTTAAGGATGTGATAAAGGCAAAAATTGTCAAAGATCTCAAGACTCTGTAGGTCAATGAGACGTATGGGCCAATACTCAAAGAAATAGAGAATAGTGCTTACATAGAAAATAGAAATACACACTTCATATTTAAATAAATAAAAAGAAACAACAAAAAACTTACTTTTCTGGGTTCCCTGCAGCAGCAGGCATAAGCACTTTTGCATCCAACGAAAGTTCAACATAACCTGTCAATTTCCAATCAAAACTTTATTATTATTTTCATCATCATTATATACATAAGATACAATTATACATATACAATAGCTCTATTTTTACCAGTAATGGTTGCCTTGATTCTTGACTACTTACAATTCCTTTTTCCCTGATTTTAACATACAGATCAAGTGCCAAATATTGCTCACATTTTAGGTAAAAAATAACAAAATCCAGTCTTTAATCAAGATTTCTTTTCTCAACCACCAAACATATTTAGTTTGTTAGCAAAGAAAATTACCAAAGCTGAGCAAAACTGTTATTACACAATTTTTATATAAATTTGTGTGCATATATATATATATATATATATATATATATATATATATATATACGGAAATACAGTGAGGAAATTAATCTGACAATATGAGAAGAAAATATTTTAAAAATATAACAAACACAGGATGTTATGATCTGGGGAAACAATTTTATGTTTATACTTAAGCATTTCAGTATATTGTACCATCTTCAGGACACTGTTAAGTAATGTTTATTTTGAGGGACAAAATGAAAGATGTTAAGTGTATAGTGAATGTGTGAATATGATGTTATTAACCGTTAATTTTTATATGCGCATTTGTTTACGAAAGCCAATGACGTGATCAATGCATGTGCAAAAATGGAAGGTGAAGATCATATGATGACGCGTGCATGAACGTGAATAGGCGGAGAATGAAAAGTTAACAAGGATATGACGTATTTCATATGGAATATTAATGTTAGAAGAATAAGAAGATTAAAACAATATATAAATATATATATATATATATATATATATATATATATATATATATATATATATATATTGAGGGTTATCATAGTGATCACCACTTCAATGGATGGAATGAAAGGAATAAAAAAACATGTTTATTAGTAAAACAAGGGCCCTTTCGTCTGGTGCTTGTCAAGTTATACACCCAGAATCGATTAAAAGTCAAGTTGTAAACAAATTTTTTTTTTTTAAATTAAGGAAACGGTTTAACAAGAGGGGGGGGGGGGCAAAACAAAGAAATCCCCCATCATAGTCGCACCAGGCCGAAGCCGCTCACCCAATAAAATAAGTGAGTGCTTTGGCCTAATTTGTCTGCACAAGGTAGGACGAGAAAAGAAAATAGAAACAGCTTCTAAAATGTTTAAATGCTGTTTCGTCCTAGCCTTGTGCAGAATAGAAAATTGGAGATCACTATACATGAATCAGCAAGTATTTATATTAATTAGGTGCTCGCAGATCACAGAATCAGTGCCCGGATGTTATGTCACTGCGTTCACGTATTGCTCGGAGCATGTGCTGGCTCACTCTAACAGCCAATCTCTAAACTATATAAAGACACAAATACATTAGCCATAAGAGGGCCTAAGGGACTACCCATCGAAATACCGTCCACTTGACGATACATAGTATCATCAAAATAAAAATATACGGACAGTAGCCAATTCCATCAACTCAACGAAAATATTTTCAGGGAAAGGTGGGGACTTAACTTTGTGGCTATGATATAAGAAGTCCGCACAAATTGAAATTGTCTCGTCAAGGGGGATATTAGTGAACAGTGAAGCAATATCAAAAGAAACTAAGTATTGCAAGTCACCACACACAGGTAATTGACGGATAGTGGAAGCAAAAGAAAAGGAATCAAGAACACAAAATCCTGAATAAAACTCAAGTACAGGATTAAGTAAAATGACCAACCAATGGACTGAATGGCACATAGACAAAATGGGTCTAAGTGGGATGCAAGGCTTGTAAATTTTAGGTAGCCCGTACATCCTTGGCCGCTGAGAACCGACAGGACGGATTAACTCATAAATTTCTCTTGACAAGAATGTACGTTTAGACAACTCCAGAAACCGCTTCTGTACCTTGATTTCAAGCTTATGGGTGTCATCACCCAGTTTCTGAAATTTATCCTTGTCCTCCAAAATAGTTAGCATTTTGGCTATATAGTCAGGGCGATTAAGAATAACTACCCAGCACCTTTATCAGGTTTAATGAGGCAGATGCTAGTGTTACGTTTAAGGCTATTAGCCGTAATTAAATGGTTTCTCTGCCATATGAACCCCTTGGAATCAATTGGGTGTTCAATAAACTTATATGCTAGGTCTGTCAGGCGAGCCTTCAGATAAATAACATTAGACAAAGAAACCGGAGATAATTTACAGACTTGAGAGAACAACAATTCAAGCTCTGTAAAAGTTGTAACACTGTCAATGTTACCTGAGGGGGGAACACAAAAATTCAGACCCCTAGATAACACCAACTTTTAGCTTTCAGACAATTCATAAGAGGAAAAATTGAAAATATGTTTGTCTGAAGTGACTATACAGCCAAATCTCCTTCGAATAAGGAGATTTAGGAATTTATTATTATTAACACAAATTTTATTGTTAATAATTTGAGACTTAATAATTAGGTATTTGGAGAAACGTAACTTGTCAAAAGGAGTAAGGGATATCCAAACTTGCTTCCATAGAGAATGTATTCGGGCAATGAGTGGGGTAATAGAGTCAGTAAAAAAAGTGATCTCATCCCTGAGAAAAGCTCGTTCGACATTTACTGTGTTTCGACATTTGATTTTGGAGATACGCCTAAATATATAGCCTGGCACAATGTTATTATTCAGGCAGGAGTGGAGGAAACTTAATTTACAACGACGTATAATCAATTTGTCCTTCAATAAGATAATATTATTGAGGGCATCTATAATATTGGGGCTGTACCTCCCCTTAAAATAAATTTTTGGTACAGGCAAATTTATATAATATATTGAGGGTTATCATAGTGATCACCACTTCATTGATAACCCTCAATATATTATATAAATTTGCCTGTACCAAAAATATATATATATATATTGTGATGGCTGCCACCTTTCATTTGAATATGGCCATTGCATAATATGATTTTGCAAAAGAATAAATTGCCATACCATGAACAGATGTGGCTTTTTAAACCAACAAGTATTTTTAAGTCTCTGGTACAAATTTGGCACACAAGACATTTAGTCTTATGAGAAACTGTTGTTACATAATTTCTATGTGTTTCAATATGCATTTTAGGCCCACCCACTGACTTAGTCTTTTCCACAGATGTGACTAGTGTTTTGATAATCCATCTATGTTCTCCTTTCATTCCAGCACTTAGCAGATCATTCTAGAGATTGCAAGTTAGTTCTTGGTGGTTATCTTTCAGAGGATAAAGCCTAAATTTTCAATTCGGTATTGTTCAAAAGCAATTTTTCCCAGATAAACCAACCTTGTCTGATGATACTTGCCTGAAGCTCCCAATCATCAGCTGAGATATTAACACTCACACACACAGATACATGAGTTTATACAAGAAAAGTAAATAATGCTAGTTTGAACAATATTCTAATTATTTTTTATGTAGTTTATCTGGTGTGTATAAAGCATTTGAATATATTAAAATCACAATCAAATATTTAATAGTGACACAAATATTGTAATAACAATATTTAAGCACAAGGTAATACTTACATTTTTCTAGGGATGAAAAGATGCTGGCCAAAATGTTCTGATGAGGAGGATCTTCTGGATAGACAGTTGGAGCAAACCATTCATTTTGAACATCAGCTAAAAAGTTTAGGCATTTTCTTTTATCAATTTGTTTTACAAAAGATAAGTTTTAATGAAAGGTTTATTAAAATACAAATACTGAAAGACTTAGTAGTGTTTTAAATTTTCAAAGTACCATTAACTGTTGACTAAAAGTTTTGTTTAATATGGCTCTTGATCTTGGTGCCTACCTTAGTACAATGGCTAGCAAGCTTATCTTGCATACCACTTTGCTAGTTTAGTGAGGTTGATTCTCACTGAGCATACATTTGATTTTTGTCTTTTTTTCCTCTGTTCCCAGAAAGAATTTTAATGCATCACAATGTTTATACCTTTTCATTTCCACTTGCCATTCAATCATTTACTCATTGTCTTCTGCATTTCACCAGCAATCCTGTCTCACTTTCTCTTTTGCATTTCCATACCATTCCTGGTTTATGTTTTCCTTTCAACTGGTTTCCTTTGTATTTTTCTCTAGCTTTCCAACCTTCAGTGGCATATCTACATTATGACAGGTAGCATGTGTGCCTGGGTGCCACTGAGATGTACTGGCAGTAGGCTATTCATCTGCATAAACTCCCTAGTTTATGCAGATGAATCTAGAATTATTTTTCAGATAATGCTAAAAATTACAGTTTTCATCACCAGCTGTGAGAGATCATTCAGCAAGTTAAAACTTTTATATTTGAGAGCCTCCATGAGCCAAGGGAGATTGTGATCTTGCTCTGCCAAGTGTAGAAAGAGAAGAAACTGAAAAAACATTGACCAATTTGCATCAGTGACAGCAACGAAGGCGCAATTGTCATTTTCAGCCACATCATAATTTGTTAATTAAAAGTATTGTATTTTTGAGGTGATTTTATGGTAAAGTTATCTTAAAAAGGGTGTTAGATGTTGAGACAGGGGTGCAATTCCAGTGCTTGCCAGAGGCACTATTTTGTAGATATGCCATTGCCTACTTTTTCTCCTTCCTCTTCTTCTCTGCTTTTTCTAATTCCTTCCATATTAATATTATATAAGTGTCTCAATCAGAAATTATAACTATTTGCAAGGAAATTTAATTAACAATGTTTAACAGTAGAAAAACTGAACCATTTTTTATTATTGCCACAAATTAAATGAAACTTCAACGGTTTAGACACACATATGAAGTGATTAATTTTCATCTTTTCCAAACTCAGACAGTTCCTTACTAGCAATTAGCAAAGACTTGTCACAAATTAGGATATCAAATGAAGGAAAAGAAAATTCTCACATATGTCCTATTTTTGGTATTTATGAGAATTTTCTATTTAGAAAATTATGACTTTTCACTAAAATTAAGAGAACTTTGACAACAATAATTAAGGAAAATAATACTTCCTATGTGTGTCTAAGCCATTAAAGTTCCATTAAAATTTGTGGCAATACTCAAAAATGGTTCAGTTTATTCAGTTTTTTCCTGATAGTCTATATTGAACTTAATTTAGATCAGTACCACAATCATTAAAAATCAACATTTCTTTATGGGTCATAGGATCAATAAATGATTTAAAAAATCTTATTCTCTTACCTGAAGCTTTAGGAATAAACTTCATAGCTACAACTTGTAGTAAAGCCTTAGCCAACACCAGACTTTGATCCAAATCTATTCAAATCCAAATATAACAAAGGTTTAAATCAGTGGTTCTCAACCGAGGTTCATATGGACACCCAGGGACCATATAACATTTTTTTTTTTGTGGGTCCAGGCAAGCAAAAAATATTCACTTATAAAAATACAATCGTATTTTTAAACATCAAATATATAGGCCCCCCCCCTACATATTTGATATTTAAAAATACGTCCACCAGAGTAAAATAAGAACTAAAGTGTTCCATAGGTAAAAAAAAATGTTTTAAAGTTGAGAATAAACAAAAACTGAGAAAATGTTTTATGGTTTTTCATTTAATAGTTAAAAAGAAACTATCTTCTCCAGTGAGCTCAAATTATTCTATTGCATATGAACTGTTGAGTTATTTAATACCAAAGAGGTGACTCCACACTCCCCAGAGTCCAGAACTGGAGTCTTACCAATGGATGCTGTTTAATGTCATACTCAAAACATACTATTTTGGGGGGAGAGGATGCAGTTCATGCTTTTTATATTCTTTGTAAAGAAAACAAATCATTGGTTTCCTCTTATAGCATTATGAATTAATTTTATAATTTTAACAGCATCCATCATAAAATGTTTTTCACCAAATTTGAAAATTTTTCATCACATAAAAACTTTAAAAATGACAATTTTTGTAACCCTTTTTATGCACTGCTCGACATGGAACAATGTGTGCATTTTATCTGTTTGGGACATGTATATTCCTGTAATACTTGTTATATGTTTTTTTATAAGTATATATGTTTATATGAATTTACCTCATCTTTCTTTCCGTTTATTCAGTGTTATTATATTAATGGATATATTAATAATAGCTCTTGATGAGTAAGGACACAAATAAATATTCTCCCTAGCACCAAATCCTTACCAAATATTGGTAACTCATCTAATATTTACATTGAATATGTGTATGGAAGTGCGAGTGTAATGGTTAAATCATGGAAATGGACTTGTTGCCCTGAGTTCAAATCCTAGATGTGGTAATTGCATTTCACTTAGCGCTAATACCCTTGGGAAAGGTATGAATCCTATTCTCCTTCCAGCTATAGGTAAATAGTACAGCAGACTGGGCTCTTTAACCCTGGTTAGGCAACCGGTCTAAGAGAAGGAAAACTCTGAATTCAAACCTGTTGAACTCTGCTTAAAAATTGACCTTGTGTCACATCCTCCTCATGCTGAGGGGTTGGTAAATATATATATTGAATATGTGTGGAGATTGTAGTGTTTTTTTTTGGAGGGGGGGGTTACTTCAAAATCTTGGGATCTGTACCAACTACAATACTAGCTACCACTGATAAGCTTTTATAAATGTAAGTCTAAAATTAAAAAGATTTAAAAAGACATTTACTGTTTATAATTTCATCTTTGAATCTAGTTTGTAATTCATGGACCTTTTTATTATTTACAATATACAATGAATAGACTAACCTACAGATATTATAAACTTACCTGTATCAGCAGTAAGGAGGAACCTAAAATGACGATGCTGATTAGATTACTAACCAATGGATGAGTAGCATTTAAAAGTTGCAGTTGGATCTCTTGTTGGCTTTTAATCATCAATGAAGAGCATTTAAGGAAGGTGCGGCTAAACTATTCAAAATAAGAAAAAATAAATTTTGAAATTGTGAACAATCACAGAATGATTTTAGAACAAAATTAATATAATCCTTACTATATTAACAAAGAGGATGTAATTTCTCTAAAAAAATTAGGCATGTAATAAATAATAATATTCTGTAAATAACAATTGTACTAATTCTTGACAACTTACAATCCCTTTTTCCTCATATTTAATGTACACCTTACAGTTTATGCTGAAACTTTCTAAAACAAATTTTCAATGAAAATTGCAAAATGCTTTATTAAATTTTTTCCCAACACCAGAAATATTTACTTCATACTTTGATATTATAAAAGTAAAAGTTATTTTGAAATCTGACAATAGAAAAATAATTCACCTGTTTTTTTGTTTGTTTTTTTTTAGCCAATACCTTATAATTTTACTAATAATAATTTTTTAAAAAGTTTAAAAGAACTCAATAATATGTCTAAGTTCAAAAGAACATCAATACTATATGATTAAATCCTAAAGTCTTACCTATGCAGGTGTAAAAAGATTTAACACACATTGGCTGCAATCACCTAAATAAGTATCATACTCCTTCACGAGAGAAACAAGCACCTTCATTTGAAAGCCACAAATTTTGATTGATTTCTGAAAAGATTTTTCATTTATTTGTGGAAATGGTGATTCCTAGAAGAGATGAGAAAAATAGAAATACAGAGAAACAAGAAAATGGAAGAAAAAGAAACATATTCATATATAATAATGATAACTATAGATTTGAACAGCATGTAACCTGTCTAGGTTACTTTATGCAGAGAGTTATAGAAATGATTTCATTGTACATCTATACCAACATATTCTTGTGTAGTTTACTTAAGAGGTTTTTTGCACACAGTCCAATTGAATATGAATAATTTTTAATATCTATTTGACTAATAGATGAACCCTAAAAATTTATCACTCAGGGTCAGAGTGTAACTGGAATAACTGTGCTCCTAGCCCTATACCCATAAAAGATACGTATAGAAATGTTTAGAACTGAAAATAATATTTTTCCATGAAAATGAAAAGAGAAAATAACAATAATATTATCATAACTACTTCTATTCAATAACAACAGCAACAACACCTTAATCCCAATGTAATTTTCAGCCATACAAAACTTTTATACTTCTGCAGTATATCTTTTAGAAAATTGGTAATATAAAATTAGATAAGTACAAAGCTGACATAACAATTAACAATTAAACACTTCTATATCATATAGCCGCATCTACCCACAAAACCTGGGTAGATGAGAAAAAAACATGGTTTAATAATCGTTGCAATCTATTACTACTGAAATAATGAGTCTCATCCTAACAAGAATGCCCATAAAAATCACCACGAAAAATTTATTCTTATCGCCTGTGGATCAGTAATTTTGTTTCGTCACAGTAGAGAATACATCACATATGATAATAGTAATAAATTTAAATTCATTATTAACTATATATTTTTTTTTAATATAAATGACGAGATGCTAATTTCAATATTAATATTGCAAAGCAAAAAAAAAGAAAAAAATAATTAAATAAGTAATCGAATTTAAAGTGTAATGATAAAAATTTTTTTAATTAACATTATTAATTTAAAGCTAGCCGATCGAATATCAATATTATAGTATAATTACACATATTATAAATTATTAATGTATATATAATTAGATAATATTTAGAAAAATAATTCATACTATACTTTACTTACAATATTATAATTAGTAATATTATTTTTTAAATCGAAAAAGTGCACTGACTGAACCATTCACGAAAAGAAAGAAACTAAATGCACAAACTACTTATATTAAATAGAATTTTGAATGTTTTAAAAGTTAAAATTCAATTAAAAGTACTGATTTTGCCGTTACAAATACACAATAATAATATCATTAGAATCGCATTTAACAAATAAAATAACATTTAGATATGAAATCTGAATTCTAACCACTTAACTCAGTTCGCAAAGTTTTCATATTTCATGAAATATAAGCATGTTTATATAGTATCTAATGGTCATTATCTCTTGCGTGGCTATTCATACATAGTATCATGATTTAATGTATTTCTATATCAAAATAATAAATAACTTTTATTTTATAAACAAAATCTTTTTTATAAATCTAAAATCTAAACATCTTGATTAGAAAGAATTTTTTCTTTGGGTTAAATTAAATATCAACTCATCATAATTATTCAATGTCAAATCAAAATGATGATTTTTAAACTGATCCAAAAATTGTATAATAAAAATAGATTAAAAACATTGTTTATCCTATACAATGAATTATACTACAACTTTGATCATAAAAATGTAATTTAAATATGAAAAAAATGAAAAGAAAAAATTGAATTAGCTTCCTTTACATTCATTTGATTACTTTTTAGCCAACAAATGCGAAAATGACCGAGTAAATCTTTAACATTTTTTAAATGCTAATCTATTTTAAAATGTATTCCCTAATCCAATACACACTCATGATTTTTGCTCCAAACCAACCCTTCGAATATTTAATGTTAATATATATCTTTCTTAATTTGTTTCTTATTTCAGTTCCCCAGACATACACATAACACAACTGCCTTTATATATGTATATAATTAAATAAATACTAAGAGAAAAAATCAATAAAGGAAAAAAAATATCTATATTCCTTACATTTTGTTATTGGTGTATGCAATAATATATATATTATATATATAATATATATACACACACAATATAATTATTACACACACACACACACACATATTATATAATATATATACACACACCACAAATAATATATATATATACATACCAAACACACACCTATAAATAATATATATTATTATATATATATTATTATTACATACACAAACACACACACTTAATAATATATATATATTATAAAATAATATACACTACACAACACACACTATATATATTATATGATATATATATTATATATATATATAATAATATATACACAAACCACACTATTATATATATATATAATATAATATTATACTATATACACAACAACACTAATAATATATAATATATATACACTTACACAAACACACACTTATATATATATTTATATATACATACATACAACAACACAAACACACACACTATAATATAGTAATTATATATATATACACACAAACACACACACACACACATATATATATGATGTAATATAATATACACAAACACCCACACACTATATATATAACTATTATTGAGAATATGTGTTAAATGAAGTCAACCTATATTTTTGAAATTTATTCATAATAATAATAGCGATTAAACATATAAATGTAAAGGCTAAACAAATCGAAAATCAAATCCTGCACTGTACATTTCGGCCATTACCTCTCAGCCACTTATAGATACGAAGAGCCCCCAGGTTTCGAACCACACGGCGCGTCTTCGTATCTAATCGCTGATGAGCCTAATAGCCGAACATGTACAATGCAGGTATGATTTTCCTCGATTGTTTAGCCTTACATTTAATCTAGTTTAATCCCGCCTAATTTAAATAATGAATTAAATTTCAAAAAATAGTTCGACTCATTAAGCCAATTTCCCAAATATTGTCGGCTGAAATGCCATATCACAAAAACATCGTCTGTTTGTTACGTCTCAATATATATATCATATAATATTTTATAAAAAAGGAAGCCCGCAAATTATTTTCTCAGAAAAATTTTTTAAATTCTTTTGTTTTACATATGCAACACGTGTTTCAACTTCTGATCTTCTTCAGCTTTATTGATAATATGAAAATGAATTTACATTGCATGTTATATAATACATACACATCAGATTTCACCTCCTTCTCCCTCCTTTTTGTGCGGAGTGAATGAATTTCATTTTTAACATTAGTCTTTTAAACAGGTTTTGTTTTTTGTGGCTACTAAAAAGTCATTGCTGAATTTTTTATAACTTTTGTATAACTTTTTTTATTACTTTTTTTTTGTGTCGTGAAAATTCATCAATGTTCATTGATATATCAGGTGTGTTGTGTTTTATAACTCTGTTTTTTTGTTGAAGACATTCTAGTTTTTCTACTTAAATTAACTTTTTGGTTTGTATGTGTGTGCCTACCATATATTCCTATGTTATTTTGGTGTGCTAGTATAGTGTATTCGTGTTATATTACATATATATACATATTTTAAGAGATGAATTTTGAATTAAGAATTAAATTTAAGTCTATTATAACGACTTTCTATCTAATCTATCTATCTAGCTTACTTTGTTTCAAACCTATCTATCTATCCAAGTCTTGTTTATATCCTATCTATCTTCTATCTTATTTCGTCTGTTCATATCTATCTATCTATTTCATTCATATATCTATCTATCTATCTGTCTATCGTATTTAGTCAGTTGATATTTATCTATCTATCTCCTCTAATATAATATATATATACTATACATACTCACATGCATTATATAACATACATATAACATATACATATATTCATACATACACATTACACACACAACATACCATATATACATAATATCCTAGTAGTCTGTGAGCAGCTATCTATCTAATCTCATTTTTTTGTTTTTTTTTAAATAATACAATCTATCTATCTGTCTATATTCAGTGTTATGTCTATCTGTCTATCTATCTAATCCTTATCTCAGTCTTCATAATTTACAATCTATTATCTAATATATCCCCCGTGTTTGTTCATACTATCTATATATGGATCTATGAATCTATCTATCATTTCATGTTTTATATCTATCTATCTGTTTTTTCATATTTGCTATATATATATCTATCTATTGTTCTTAAATTAGACATCTCACACGGCTACACATGACATTGACAACATCTTACCGGATCACTTCTTCTCAACAAACTTTTAAGAAAGAAAAAAAAAAGAGAGAAATAAAACATTTACATTATCGCCCATTCATAAGGAGAGAAAAAGAAAGAACAAAAAAGAGGAGACAAAGGAAATAAGAGAGAAATTATAACCACACAATAAAAAAAAACATAAGGACACGTCTTTCTGAAATCAGTCTCTGACGATAAGCTCGCTTGAAATCGATTACATATAAACATCTTTTGTCTTTATTTTTAACGCATTTATCTGCCTTCAATTTTATATTTTATAAACATACTAACAAGCTTCAACAAATACAATTACTTTTATCTATCTATCTATCTATCTATTTATTCGTTCATATCTGCTATTTATTCTTTCATTTTATCTATCTACTTATCTACCCGTGTTTTCCGAGTTAGTAAATATGTACGTATGTATCTGCAATATTACTATATTTCATATATTTTTTTTGGTTTACATTTTGAATGTAGAAATTGTTTTTATTGTATATGTATAATTTTTGCGTGGTAGTCATTGTGTGTTGGGTGCTTATTGATTCCTACATATGTTTACAATAAAAGGTTGATTTCTATTTAGTAGATCATATTTTGCTTATGGATAGTTTATTGGTGTACGTGTTAAATGTCATTTAATTCGGGTTTGTATTTTATCTATGAAATGTTTCTTTAATTGGAGTAGAGATATCATCAGTTTATATATCCATTCACTTTAAATTTCCTTGATTTACATTCGTGAATATTTCGATACATATATTTCTATTAGTAGCTAATCTGTGTGTATATATATATATATATATATATATAATATATATTATATACATATATAATACACACACACGCCACTATAATATGATAAACATACACTACAACACATATAGAATATATTACATACTAAGCTGAGATATCACCTTTTATTGTCTAAAGCTTTTTTCCGTTTAGTTTAATGACACAAAATTCATTCAAATATTACTTGTTTTAGGATACTTGTATGATGTGAAAAAAATTCATTTTAATTTGGTCTAATTAATCTAATAGCAATTAAGTCAAAAAAACGACCAATCCTCTCTCACATTCGACATTCTACTTTCACATTTGCTATATCTGATTTACCTTCTCTTATATAAATTATTAGTCTCACCCGTTAGTACGGGAAGAGTTCATTGATACATTAACTAGGCTCATTTGCAATTCAACATCGCACAACCCATGATTAATAAATTTGCAATGGATCCATTAATCAATTGCACACCCCTCTTAGAATCGTTACCATCCAAACGGCATATGATAATAGCTACAGAATTTCTTACATACAACTAAAATAAACGTCTTAAAAATAAAAAGGCGTTGCAAGTCCAATCAACTTTTTTGTTATAAATATGATGGGGAATTAGAAGATGTACGAAAAAATGAAACAAAATAAACACAAACCCTTTCACATAAACTTACCGTTTTTTTAGAATTATTTTTATTTTTTTGTATTAATTCAGTTCTACTGTTAGTTTTAATAACAGAAGCTAATAAGTACAACTCAAGCCAGTGTCCAAGACATGTATAATAGGACATCAAGAATATCCATCCATGATCTGTGTTGGTATTCCATTCTGATTCTTATGGCTGCTTGACTTGCTGAATTTGAATGAATTGTGATCTTATATATAACTTGTCATTTTTGCAATGACTTTGATAGCATTCGGTTGATTTCAGTTACAACCGTGTCCTTCTCTTTCCCCCCCAGTTTTCTAACGGGGGCCAATTTTTGGAACTTTTAAAATATCTTCTTTTTGATTTTTACAAAACAATAAAAATCCACTTCTCAGCTTCAAAAATTATCCAGTCGTATTTTCCTCATTAATAATTTCATTTAACTTTAGCATATTATAAGTATTTACATTTTTTTTTAAATTATCCATATATCTATTTTTTTTAATTAAATTATTTACTCGCATCTACTACAATGCCATCAAAATTCTTTTCTTTTGTGTTCTCAGCGACTTTTTATCTATATATCCAAATAATCCATGCTGATGTTTTGGTTTTTTTTTAGAAAAATCATACTGAGTCACTATGATTTAATACAAAATAAAAATCAATAGTTATTATAATAAGTTGATAAAATTAAATTCTCAGCTACCAAATTATCCAGTCATATTGTCTCACTATAATATTACTTTTCTTTTATAAATAATTGTCTCGTACTAATCCATTACATTTAATTCCACCTAAATTTATTTATATCTTTAAATACGGCCATATTCTTCTATTAAATTGTACTCCAAAAATTTGGCAACACATAAATGCCCTGTCTACTATCCTAAAAAAAAAAACGCTATCATGCCTCTAGAATTCTGACCCATGTTACTATAACTCCCTAGCTATTTGAATCTCTTCCAAAGTAATGCAAAACTAGCTTGTAATTGTTAAAAATTTGGACGTTTTATTAATAAATAAATAAAATACTGAAAAAATTAAAATATAGCACTCACATTTTTTAGGTTTTATCTTAGACAAGGAGCCAGGAGCATTAGTAATATGCACCAAAGTTGAGCTCATATTCATGAAAAATGAATTAAATTATCAAATCCATATTAAGTCAGATTTTCATTTAGTTAAAGTAGCAAATAATGGCATCAGTAAAAAAGATTTTTTTAAAAAAACAAAAAAAAAAAACTGACCCTAAAAACTGTAGCACAATATTTTTAGAAAACATGTGAACCAGCTCTTTTTATTGCTTCCATAATTTTGTATAGTCGCCTAAATAAATGAAAAAACAATCGTTTAGTAAAAAAAAAAAAAAATATATATGAAATTCGAAAAACATGTCTGAATTTAACATATTATTAAATTACTTTTTTTTTTTTATAATTAAAATCTTTAATTAAAAATATTTACGTTGGAATAAATAGTACTAGTTTTCATAGATATTTAAAAAATTATGGAATTCATGAAATGAGCAAACGTACTCGCCCACTTTTAGTAAAAGTTTTTTTTCCAAGCCATAGTTCTCATTCTACTGTACGACTCGCACCACCTGACATTAACATCAGCGCCTAGAAATAAGCTTGATGGAACCGCCAGAATGCAGATATGTAATTTAACAGCTGTGGCAGCAACACCCCACAAGAAGGCTAGGCCACTTGCCACTATCACACAATCCATCCGCATAAGATAAACAAGACAGCCACACTCTGAGGGATCAAGACAAAAACTGTAAGTGACATTTTTCTATAAAACTACACACAGCACGACATTGACCGTTGATGTAAGATGACTTGACCATTCTGCAAGATACTGGATCGGCAGAGATTCAATAAAAATCTATTACCTATTAAAATTAACAATGACCCTTCTCTTTTTTCCTGTTCATAATGAAAATTTTACCAGTTAAATAACTTATTGAATATTTGGAAAACTTTAATATTAGCACATAATATATCATGAGTATTTCCAACAATGTAATACTGGCCTCAATGGTCATTATTCTAATATATATTATATATATATATATATATATATATATAGAGAAGAGAGAGAGAGAGCGACAGAGAAAAAATAATTATTTTCCTACGACGTTATTTAAAAAATATTTGAATGTTGAAATACCAATAAACATATGGAAAAGAGATAGTAAACAAGCAACAAGGCTAAAATTTGTTACAAAATGACTTAGCCCCCCTACAGAATAATTTACCAAATCAGATTATCGAATTTTAAGAAATTTTCGTTTTTATGATCAATGAAATGATCTTTATAATGCATTATTTATTTATTTCAAACTTCTCATTATTTTTCAGTCACTTACTTGTCTACCTCCCCTTATGTTGGCCGTAACATGCTGTCGTGGTCCTAACTTATACTAATAATAAAAATAAATACATAAAAACCGAAGTCATGAATAGAAAAAAATTTTTCGGTTGCCCTTTCTATAGAATAAGATTAGATTATCGAAAAATAAAAGATAAAAAAAAAAATATAAAATAATTTTTAGGAAGATTTCTTTTTACCATTTCCATAAATTATTTAATGATATAAATTCTATTTTTTATAAATTATACATCATATTTTTCTGCGAAAATAGAATTTTCTCAACAACTTATTACTCATGGAAAAGTAACTTGCTAAATAATATTCATTTCTAGAAAACAAAATATAACATTTTAACTAATATCAAGATCACATATTTAAAACAATTAAATATTTTCAAATACACATAATGGTAGAACATTATTTATGAACAATTAAACCAAATACATAAACATAAAATATCTTCCTCTCTATTCAAAAGATTAATGTTTGTCATAATTTACCCGAAAGATTCCAAATATCTAAAATAAGTAATTCTTTTCATATACTATTTAATTCAAATTCTTTTATTAAAAATTTCATTCTAATATGAAGTTTCTGACTTTTTATCTTTAAATTAATAATTTTTTTTTTTTACTAAAATAAAAAAATTGCAATGTTCATGTCTAGCCGGAAAATATTATCATCTGGCACGCCCCACCATTAAATGTTTTTTTTAATTTTTTATACATTATAATCAACACTGAACCATTTCATAAAAATCCATAATCCTGTTTTTGGTAATTATTTCTGTAGGAGGGGTGCTAAATTCATTTGTAAAAAACGATTTACCGTCAATCAACAAGACAAAAAATGTATAATATTATCGCATATGGAATACCATACACGAAACAAATAAATGCAAATTTTTTTTCAATGAAATAAAATATTTTTGATGTTTACATACAAAAACGATTTACGTGTTAAAAGGTTAAAAAGATGTAAAAAATTCTATACATTTAATGAATAAATATTTAATACGCTTTACTTTTCTAGAAAAAATGTATTATAAGTATGTTTAAAATATTTTCAAACCATTAATGAACACCAAAAATCAAATAAACACCATAACCTTTTGTTGAAAATTCGGACGATTTTTGAAATGTATATAAAATGTATATTAAAAATAAATTGCAAATTTTAAGTAAATTATTTCTTTTTTAATATCATCATTTACTACTTATCCGATTTAAACAAAGAACCTTAAATATAATTAATTATTTTTATTCCTTTTAAAACTCCTAGCAGACGACGTAATGCTAGTCCCTAGTTTTAACAACACCAGATTGGATACTGTTAAAAAAATAACTCATAGATGACTTACCTCCCCTTGATTGATCTCATTTGCTATGCTGTGCCAGCGTTAGTAGATTCATGTAACCAACTGAATATCCGAAACATAAATACTGAATATTTTCTTCAGTTGAGTCGAATATAGAATAGCTTTTGTACTGGATGCCACTGTTTTCAGAGGAAACCAAAAATTAAATGAAAAGTTCAAATTGATTTTAAATCAATACACACCCTTTACAAAACCAATCATTTTGCTAAATAGATATTTATGTTAATAGCATGTCAACATCTTGATATTTCAATCCTAGGATTAGGAATCACATACATTATTAATTTAATTTACATTTTAATGTAGTTGTTCTTAGAGTTTTTGCACATTAATATATATCTAATTTACTACATAATATCAATAATTTGAACAGTTTGCTATAATTTTAAAGTACCTAAATTTTATACACAAATGATTTCAAGTTATATTTCTATTATAATAACATTTCAGCGACTTATGTTTCATTAACTAATAAAATATCAATTATAGTTTCAAGTAAACATTCTTATACAAATAATTTACACATCCATATGTATTACATAACTTTCTATACTAATAATTTCCAAACAATTTATTTGACCCATACATGACGACCCTAACAGGTTCTACCACTCGCATCAGGAATGAACCTGACTAATGACAATGAAGATTCTCACACTCCACAGAACTGGATTCATAATACCCAAGAACCCTTTTGAAATCTTAACTCCTCTTAGGGACACAGCCCTAACAACAGGCAGAGTTATTTCAAATATAGATTTTTGTACTCAATTATATTTAACTGCATATTTTGTACTGAGAATTTCTCTGGTTATTCAATTTTATACTCATTCATTTAATAAACATTCAAATAAGTTTTACAGCACTTTACCATAAACTTTTAACCAAGGTTTATGTATGCTTTAGCACAGGTATTCCTATTTCATCATGGTCAAACAAAAAGTAAAAATTCTTGTCCACTTCCCACATATTATCTTAATAGAAGAAATTTTTTTTAAAAGCAAAATTTTTTTTTTCGAATTTTTCATAAATGTAAATTTGTATTGTTTAGAATTAGTTTAGGAGGCAAAGATTATTCTACATCTTCCACCCCCCCCCTAATATTATTTAAGCTATCAAATGTTAGCAAATCTCCAGAAAGAATGATATCGTCACAAGACAGAAAGACCCATTACATTAATTGCCTTAAAAGTGCAACTTAAGTAGTGCTTCCTAGTGCAAATTCCTAGATCAAATCACCTTATTTATCAAATGACTCTCATATTCAAACATTCTGTGAAGATTTTATGCAAATCAAAAATCCGTGGGATCTCTCAGTCAGATAATCCTCCAACACACACATAATTTCATTAAAAAGTACTCTCCGTCAGATGTCTGCGTTATAACGCCAATTTCATATTCAAATGTCAGAGTTTGTGTCTGACCAAGACCCATCTACGTTATAGCACACAACTCCTGTCTTTAATCACGAAGCAAACTGACTCATTTCCACTACACATCCCATATCTCTGATCACATACATAAACACGGCGTCCGTCTTTTACGCCTTGGCTCTTTTGTAAAGTACTTTTTCCCCTTTGACGACTCTCGCAGATTATTCATCGTCACTGCATCAGCCCGAGTTGGCTTGTCTCGAGATCACCGTGTGCACGCTATGTATCAGTCTTTACTCCTGTGTAACACTTCACATGTCATTCCCCGTGTCTGACGAACTCGAGCCCATAACGGATGCAATCCTTCACATGACGCAGCATCCCGATCACCCAACTGACTGTGCATTGCGTTACACGTCACTCTTCCCGCCTGCATGCACTGTGCACTCCCCGGTGTCTTTATGCACCACCTATCCCAAATTGAAATCAACTCTGCTGCACGGATCTATGCTGGTATCCGCACAGAATAGTTGTGAATTCCGTCGCTGGTGTGTTGGGATGGGAAACAACTATCATGGGTCACATTATACCATTACACACGTCAGGAATGAGCACTTTTTCTGCTGTAATGTCTTTATGCTTGTGGGGCTTCATTCCACTATCCATTCAAGCACTATGCACCGAAGTAAGATTGGATGCCTCAAACTTACAAACGCTGACAACGTGGTGGTGAATCCGTTCATTATCTGGGAGAATCTCCAAGAACCCATGCGCGAAAAATAGCTTCCAATCTTCGAATACAAGTATCGTTCTGCAATGATTGGATCCCCAAATGCATATCTGACGCCCAGTCACATTAAATAATTAATGAATACCATTGTAATGCTAATCCATCCTACTCTTCCCATTTCTTCACATCAGATGCCCTCACAGCAACACGATCGTCTGGGTCGATCAACTGACACATCTTGCATTCTTTCACCACCTTCGTACATCTCCTTGGTACACAGTAGGTGAGTCTCCGTGCAAGTACGCGTTGCCCTAATCCCGGATGACCACTTAGCTGAATCAACATCTATTCTGCACTCATGGAAACCCACAGTTTTTCCACAGGTTCCGCGTTCTTATCATAATACTTTGCAAGCCATTTCGGCACTCTCGTCAACTGGTCGCTTTTACAATCAATTTACTAGATACTCCACATAACCTGTCATTCCCGCACATAGACTTAGAAACATATCCAGTGCTGTCGATTGCATCTCACTGCAGCTTTGTGTAATCGCCACTTTAACACATCAGAAGCCACCGATCCACAACACCACCGATCATAAAAAGCATTAGCACCCTCACATTCCACTGAGGCCAAGTTGATGCTCACACAACTACACTAATTCAGCCAAACTTATGTGTTGACTGTCGTGTTCTGAGTGCATCCAACTTGCTCTCGACGAGGCTACATTTCTTCCATACGAACCAATACATGAGCTCGCCATCTACCCACACACGCAAGGCGCCCATCCACATCACCAAGTCCCACATACCGATCATTCTGCATAGTCTACTATATACTCATTATCATCGTCTTAAGGAGCATCGTGACTTTTCGTCCACCCTGATGTCACTCAGGCTTCTGTTTAATAAAACACGCACTTCGCAACCACCCACAGACGGAACATCCATGACTCACTCTCTCGCTTCCAATTCTAACGTATCCCCTCTCCCTAACACGTAGCAAGACTCACATCTTATCCTAGCTTTCGGGAAGACTTAGCAACATTAGCCCTAATTTCAAGTTTTCCACTTTATCTGCCGACCACCACTTTTTATAACTATACTACGCACATGTATGCTGCTGATATGTTGAATCTGGGACAATGACATCATAATTGACCGCATGACGAAATCCCAGCGTGCAAGACAAATATCCTTCCCTTCCAAATCACAATCTGAAATGGCCATAATGGACCTAGGAACCCTAACTTGCAGATCAGCTCTTCCACAATCAATCATGCCCACTCCCCCTTCTGCCTCCACCACGCAACCTCTGCACCAACAATTAGCAATTAGCGAAAACGTCCACATTATTTATTCCCTGTAATCGAGTATGACACACCTATTTCCAAATTCAGGTATTGTTGTTGAGCTTACAGCGAGGTGCTCTGGGCCCACTTCCACGCCGGTCCAAACTTATTCTGATGATCAAAGATGTTAAAGTCATTCGTCAATTCTAAACAGCACACCTGTATTTCCTGGCTTGAAAGCATAATTCACCTGTGCTATATCTGTTACTCCACCAAGCTTTTTAATGACGTCAAAACCCACAACATGTCAAATGCCAACACACTATCCACTTACAACCAAACTCTCTAACATCAGACTTAACATGATACTTCCTACAAATCACACCAATTCCTCTGACCCAGTGTACTACTTCTGACTCACCAGTTTATGAGACATCCAATATCCACTATTTGCCTTTGGCATTTTTTACTTCCAACAAGTCACTGAGCATTGTATACAATGTTGTATATGTACGCGGTAGATGCCGCACTTACTCCTCTCCCCATATCCATTCCCAAACAATTCTTGTAATATGCCATTCATGTTGCAGTGATACGCAGCCATAGTCCAGTTTCACCACCATTGCAATGCAGCAATCTCTGGCCATGATTTGCGCCCCGCATATTAAAACAGTGAACTGAGTTTGACTCGTCTTTCGGATGCTCGTCAGTGGCCTTCATCGTCTCCTGCGGCACTAATGTTCCTCTTATTGTCCACTATATAGCCCGAGCTCTTGTAAATATTCTTTAGGAGTCAGATTTCCATCCTACTGAAACGATCGAGAATCCCTACATGAGTCGGTAGTCCATTTATAAAAGCACCTATTATTCCAACATTCTGGTGCATTCTCCCTCACGCAATCCAGACGCTGCAAATCTGATAAGAACTTGTCGACAGTCTGCCCTGGTATCAGCGAGATGTAAATGTCGTAAGCCACGAATGAACTGTTCCGTAAGCGTTACAGCCACTAATATCTCAAAATTACCACAGTTTTCTTTCAAAACTGAATTGATTGTCTTCCTAGCCACCCCTTTCAATTCAAGTGCAACACGCCCACCTTGTACATACTCACATAGCTCACAGTCCAGCTCACATCTATCAACCATCAAATACAGCACATCCGTGACTCTTGCTGAATTCGGGGAATAGTAAGATCAAATTTACTATCACCATCTGCTAATAAGCATGAATAGCTAATATGTCAAGGCCTCAAAATCCGTTGTATCTTCATTCAGGTAATCCTCATCACCACCAGTTATATCACCTTTCAGGATTGCAATTATAACTGCCGTTCCATATTCAAATCGCATCAGATCACATCCTGACCAAACGCCATCTACTATATAGCACGCACTCCCGTCTCGTTAACTAAAAGCGAGCTGACTATTTCCCTACAGATTTTGCATAAAAATTTCTGTAAAACACATTAATAACATTTTACAAAATAAATAAACAACAAGAATAAAAATACTTTAACAAACATAAGAAATTCTCAAATGCACACATGCGCTAAATTCCCAAAACGACCACGTAACGATGAAAAAATAATTCATGCATGCCCGAAACGACTGAAATCCGCACTACATTCTTATAACTGTAAAATCTCGATTAAAACTCATATTTCAACATTTTAAACCAGGCGAAAAGAGTATTATCTTACAAAAAGCTTAATACCTTCTGGAAGGTTTTTCTGTTTTTTAAACAAATTATTTCAAAGATCAAGGGTTTCTCTACTCAATTAAAAAGAAATAAAAATAAAAAGTAAAAAAAACTTTTTTTAAACCATCCGTTCTCACATGCATTCACTAAAAAATCAAGTTAAAATATTTCCCTCATTTTATCAAGAAAATCACCCCGTCATTGTATAACATATTATTTTGGTTTATAAATATTGATCTGTCTTTTTAAAACCATTCTTTTTAGAAAAATGAAAAAAAATTTATGTCATCGAATTTAAAAATATGAATCACGATCAAGACGATCCCGCCCGTTTCAATATATACTTACTAAATACCGATATAAAGAATATATTTTTCACTAAATTTAGTTTTTAAACAAGAGAAATAATCCTAGTACTCACTTACTAATAATCTATTTCGAAACTTTGATTTCTATCTTTTTAAACAAGATTTCGTAGTAACCATCTGACCTTTCGTCTCGCATAATTGTAAAAAATTTGAGAGCTGGCTGAAAAGATAATTACATTTTTAAGTCATTTTTCCAAAAATAATCTTTATAACTGAAGAAGAAGCTTAGGAATTGATTCTCAATTGATATTTCTTTTTGAGTTCAATCTAGTGATTTATCAGATTTTTCTGAATTGAAGATAAATTTTACAAACCACAATGGCCAAAGAAATTTGTCGACACGAACCATCAGATTACAAGTTTTGTTAGCCTACACACCACTAGGACTATCATACACCCGTAAATTTTTTTCAAGCTATTCACTTAAACTTTGTTTGAAAAAATTGCTTTTCAAACAATTATATACACAAACAACAGAATGCTAACTTATTTCCAATGCTTGTGCATCTGAAACAGCGCATAGTTTTCCAATGAGTCGTTCATTTTGCCAATTACAGAAGCTGCATAACCGGAACATCTTCTAAAAATCGCTATAAAATAAACTAACAATCCATTTTCATAAACTTTCCACGTTATATAATTAATAAAAGACAACTTTATGCTAAATAAATGTTACAATGGAAAAGACTAATATTTTTTCCTTTAGTTTGTTTCCCGCATTGATCCCCCCTACAAGATTTTTTTCTATTTTTTTATTTAACATTTTAGAAAGATAAAAAAAAATTTTTTTAAATCGCTACTAATTCGGTTTATAATAGGGCATCTTAACACCATAAAATAAGAAAAAAATGATCTTTTTTTTTCTAAATTTTTTTATTATTTTCTAAGATATTTATCATTAAAACCTATTGTCTACTGGTTTATTTTTTTTTTTTCAGGATTTTTAAAATTATAAAATGTAAAATAATACTTTGTTTATGTCTATCAAAATCGTATATATTAATAAAAAAAAAAAATTGTATAAAAAATATTTACAAAAAACAATCTGAAAAATAGATCATTATTTATTTAAAAAATTTTTGAAAAATAATCCTTGAATAAAAATTGTCATTTTATTAATTGAGACTAACGAATAATCTGATTTGTTTTGAGGAAACTCTTGTTTGTGCTTTGTCTAGTTTTAACATAGTAAATTTGAGTAACAAGGAACATGCTAAAATAGTAATGTTTTTGCTCAGAAAAAAAAAAAAAAAAAACTACGATCCTCCAGACAAAAAAGAGTGCACACGTAAGATGTATAATATTCAACAAAGATTAAGAATTTCGAAGCAAATATTAATTTATGTAACAGAAATTGTTTTTCTTTTTAACAGCATAAACTTGATTGTTCTTTATAAACGAAAAGAAAACATTTAAAAAGTTTAAATTCTTCCATTTTACATTGACGTTAAAATATTTTTTAACATTTGCGTGCGTATGAAAAGAGCGTGTGAGCAACCCTAGGAAATTATCACTCATTACTATGTGGCAATTCTAATTATTTTTTTTTCTTTCATTTTTTTCTGATTTTTCTTCGGGTTTTAAAAAAAATCCAAAAAAACTGGTGTGAAAACCAACGCAAAGTAATATTTTGACACTTGTAATACCATAAAAAAGGACCATACTCGAGAACTCATCTGATATATAATACTATTTTTTCATATTCTAATATTACAGTAAAAATTAGATACCTGTTTCCACTTCTACCTCACTCTTAGTCAATCATTGATATATAGTGAAAATTTTCCTTTTAATTATGAAAAAAAACCTCAACACCTGTCTTATTTACCTGTTTATGCCTTACAATGAATGCACTGAAGTCAGAACTGTTTGACGTTCATTTCTGAACTAACTGCATTAAGTATTTTCCTATTAAAGTGTTTAAAATGGTTTTTTTTCAGCATCTATATGAGTATACCTTTAGTTTTTTTTTACCTATCATTAGTAATCTGTTCCATAACTACGCTCGTTGCAAAATCATTCAGATGCAAAAAACTTATATACATCAGAAGAAATTGTTTTCTGCATTGCCTATTTTAACAATCTGTTCAAAATAACAAACTATGTCTTGAATGTTTAACCCATTTTTACGCTGTTTCTTAAAACCCAATCCTTATGGGAACAAGGTGCCTAGGAATGCTTGAATAACGAGTTAAAAATTATCATTAATTTTGAGAAGTAATAAACTGAAAAAAGTTCAAGAATATTTCCTGAAGTTTGAGATTAGCTAAGAATTAGCTTTATCTGGTATTCACTATTGCCCCATCTTCATTTATTTGTAACAACGTTCGTCATATCCCTCCGGCCTTTCTTCTCTGTCGACTCAGAACCTTCTTCAACTCACTTCTGTCTATCAGGAACTTTACCTAAATTAAAGTTAGGTTAAGTCCCTGTTATGCCCAATTAACGACAAGAAAGTCCCAAGCCGAGAATTCCCGAGTGAAAAAATACCTGAAAAAGCCGAGGGATTATCGGCCGAAACGTTGTAACAAATAAACAATGAATGACGACAATACAATAACGCATAAACTAAATTAAAATAAAAAAATAAAACAAATAATAAAATACAAAGGAAATATCCATACATTCCACTTCCACTTAAACTTCAACTTTGCACAAAAAAGGAAACCACTCTCTTCAGGTCTAGCCAACCCACTCAATAACAGCACTTTTTGGCAACCTTATGAAATGAGCAAACATACTCTATACTTTTATAAATAGATAATTCAATGGCAAAATAAAGAAAAAATACTTTTTATGCTCAACAGAGCAGAACAAATAAATTTTTCACATCTCAGATGTTACATTATATTTGGCAGCACCCTGTATTGGCCATGTCATACATTATAGGACACTGGGTATTAGGGGTGACTTTGACATTAACCCTGACAGTTAACCATCATCCTAATCACATTTTATATCAAATAATTCTGAGACATTTTCTATTAAGGATATCTTCTTAGCTTTTGAAGAAACAGCTCAACTTGTTGTAGTAGGTTTCTTCCGAAGATCGAAAAAGAAAAAAAAACACTACAGAGTAGTATTAAAGCGTCTACTAAATTAAGTGTTCAATTTCAAATATGATGGAAATTACCTCTTGATTTTGCAATGCAGACTATGACTTAAAATTTAGCCTAAAAAAAAATCATAATTTTTAGTTATTCACTGTTCAAAGCAAAATACTGTTTAAATTGCTATAAAAAATAATTCAATGGATAAAACCCATTGAAAATTACATATTTAGAAAATTATTTTATTTTATCCAACTTATAAATATCTTAGATTTGATCAGAAACTTGAGAAAATTTCAAGTCAAACCGATTAAGTCGCAAATTGTCAAATTGTCAAAAGACCCAGCAGTTGCAATAACTCATACAAGATATTTTTGCTTCAACAGTCAGAAAGCAATGAAAAGGACGTAGAACATGGAGCGAGGTTGACTGTACTCATGATGATAGAAATAGTCCCTCAAAGTCTACTCCTGCTAATGTTGTATTACAACCAAATCATCACAAGTGTGCCCATGAGATTACTAGGGAGCTTCAGCCTCCACATTGATCATGATACCACAACTGGCATGTATTTGCCACCATTAAGCTAGAGAATGAACATTGTCATCAAGGGTAGAAAGTACATACTTGACCAACATGTTTGAGGAAGTCCTCCTTAATAATAAATCATGTCATACAGCCAGTTCGCAGATGACCAAATCAGAAACCATCATTACTATCAACAATCTGTATAATGAAGATTACACCCACTATTCGGCTGAACGCTTGCCACACTTTACTGATGTGCATCTCCGGCGTACTAAGATGGAGCCAGGATACTTCTTTGCTGTCTCCAGAAAGATGATACGTGGTTTTGGAACATCAACACCCTCAGAGTCCAAATATCACTAGGAGATGGTTCTCTTTCTGAAGCTATTGGAACCCTCCAGTAGTCACTAGGTATCATCAACAAAGAAAGTGCCATGTGACAAACGCTGAGACACATTACGACTCCCTTAATTTTTTTCTTCAGTAATAGACATTGACTTTTTCTATACTTTTCCTGTTATTTCTTCTTAAATATGTATTTATAAACCTAACCTTTACATTAATTACTGTCTAGTTTTTTTCTTACTATTCCCTATTTACTAGTTTTAGATTACTTCCGTCCACCATTATTAAACTACTGCCTTGATCTTTCACACAAGACAAGACAAATAGTAAAAAAATTTGGTAAATCCGTATAAAAGTATAATCAGATGCTACAAAAGGTTTTAGAAGCGCATTTTAAAATGAAACAATGTGGACTTTTTAGCAGAATTTAAGTTCTTCAATGCCAATGAAACTATTCTATTCACTCTATGTTTTCTAATGTATTTCTGACTTTAATTTCTGATTTTAATTTTTTTTTTTTTACCCAACTGCCTTTCACATTACCAATGTTATTCCCCCCCCCCCCATCCTCACTTCATATATCAAGCATAGCTAGGATTTTAGAACAGGCATGTTTTTAGAAATAAGCAGTACTATACTAAGCACAACTTAGATAAAGGCCGATAACTTTCACATGCAATTAAGGTTTAAACTCTAAAAATCACAAAACCGCTAGAAGCCCATTAGCCTTCAGCAGCTCCTCTAGACAAGAAAAGTCTAGAAAACCACCGTTGCTTGCGGCTTACCTTTCCAAAAAAAAGCTAAGGGTAAACCCAAAACAAACCGGAGCATCCGGCGGG
>CM042154.1:35940523-35957272 GCA_023376005.1 Doryteuthis pealeii | reverse complement strand
CTAAAAATTAGGGGCTTAAAAAAAATTAAGTTTTCAAGAAAGTAAGGCCAATGGGTGGAAAGTTTTGATAACTGTATTTGTTTTTATTTGTGATAGGAATATATACGAGAAACATGCAGCAAATTTCACAGTGCTCATGATTATATACAAGCTAAACAAAACCGCCCATGGCGGTGTAAAAATAAACTTTGGAAAGATATAGCTTAAGGGAGTGGGAGTTAAAATTCAATGTTAGAGGGGTAGTATCCAAGTAAATGAATAAATCAATTAAACTATTATATATGTTTGGTCTTTGGATTTCTATGGCATCCATTAACAATTGTAAAAGGTTAGTTTTTCAAGGTTATTTATTTTTCATGTACAATAATCTTAAATTGATACTGCAACCTATTTCAATACTGTTTTGTCTAGGTAACACAACAGAATCAGTGGTTAAAACTCCATTTTGGAGCTCTGTGTACTGGTTACTTGAACCATATAATTGTGTATAAATATTGATATTAGGAATAACTTTAACCCATATACTGTGTACAAGTTATATGATTAATAGGAAATACTTAAAACCATAAATTGCGTATGATTATTAATATTAGATAGGAATACTTAAAACTCTATAAACTGCTACAAATATTTGTATTAGATAGGATACTTGAAGCTATTTTTACTCTTTTTTACTTTTATTTTTATGCTGACCGGAATGAAAAACTCTATTTCAAAAACTTTATTTCAATGTCTTTTTCTAACTGTAATTCTTTATTTTATTTATTTATTTTTTTTCTTGACCCTAACTGTTTTACATACTGACCATTGCTTATATTCCCCTCACCCCCACTTCCACACTGCCCTGAAACATTATATATTAGTAGTTAGATTCTTAAAAGCAGCATGTTTAGAAAAGAGGACTAATAGACTTATACTTTAAGTCCTAACTTAGAAAATTTCCAAGGCGCCAGTAACTGAGCCCATACATTACATGCATAAATGTGTGAGATGCTGATGCCCATATGCAGTCTGTAGACGAAGCAGATGAAGCCCTCGTTTACTAAAGACGAACAGACTGCAGTTAGCATGATTGGTGAACTTACCAAGGCCAAACCACAGACTAGTGGGCTCTCAGGACAAGGAAAAGTCTTATAAAACTGCCGTTACCTTGCGGCTCTACCTTATCTGAAGGAAAGGCTTAGGGAGTAAACCTGAAAACAAATTCGGAGCTGAGCTCTGAAGATGGGTGGTGCTGAATTCAGCACTTCCCAAAACATCCTGCAACAACGGCTGTTGCCAACCGTATTGGTGTCCTACCTTCTTTGGATCACAACGGCTGTGTGGCAAGGAAGATCTGCTGCTTGGGCGACAGCTCACCCTTCCATAACAACCTGCCCAGCGCTTACGGTGGTTTCACACTAAAAAAATATACTCATGCCACGAGGGAACTGGACAATTTCCACCTCAGATGCCTACGCCGATACTACGCATAACATTGGCAGGACAAGTGCCAACCACAGAAGTGCTGGAGGAAAGCAACATGAACAGCGATGCCCGACATCATCTGCGAGAGACGCCTACATTGGCTTTTAGTCCATGTCAGAAGGATGGACAAAGCCGCATTCCCAAAGACCTACTTACACAAACACGCGAATTGGCAGAGGGCAGCTCTACAGAGGGACCCACGCCTGCACTTTAAAGATGTCTGCAAAGAAAAATGAAGACATACACATTAACACCAACACCACAGGAGGCTTGCTGCAAAAGAACGTGCGACCTGGCCAACTTCTTGTCAAACAAGAACGAAAAGCAGTGAAAAAGAGAAGAAAGCAGCTGCCACGGAAAAGAGAGCCAAAACGAAGGAGAGAACAACAACATCACTGTTTGTTTGTAGTCACTGCACCAGAGATTGCCATTCAAGAATCAGACCGTTCAGTCACTCAGACCACCATCTTGAATCTTGTTTCTGATTTTTTCTGAACTCCACAGAAATAAGAATTTTTACACATGAATTACTCTTTTTATATTAATTGCAATTAATATGCAGATAGGTTTTGAATTTTTTATCAGCAAAGATTTTGGACAGACATTGATTATATCATTACCCTGTTCGTATTGTAGGAAAAAGAGTTTGTTGAATATTTTGCTACAAACATATGTGGGTTGACATCACTTGGCTGCCAAAAACTTTATAACAAAAGAATTTACAAGCATTTGAATAATGATGAGTGTTTCACTTTAAATACATAATCATATAAATATTTAATTTTCGAGAATACATACATTATTATAGATGATTTATTAAGTTTCTTACTCAAAGGTTTAAAGTGTCGCAGACAGGCCAGCTACAATAAAACCCCACATATGTTGTACAAAAAATATTCATACAAAACTCTTTTTCCTACAATAAGGGAAAACGGGTTATGATATAATAATGTCTGTCCAAAATCTTGCTGAATAAAAAATTCAAAAACCTATCTGCATATTTAATTGCAAATCTAATGTAAAAGAGTAATTCATGATGTAAATCTTATTCTGTTGAGTTTCAGAAAGAAATCAGAAAAAGATTCAAGATGGTGGTCTGAGTGACTGAACGGTCTGATTCTTGAATTGGCAATCTCTGGTGCAGTGACTACAACAAACAGTGATGTGTTGTCTCTCCTTCGTTTTGGCTCTCTTTTCCGTGGCAGCTGCTTTCCTCTCTTTTTCACTGCTTTCGTTCCTTGTTTGACAGAGTTAGCCAGGTCGCACGTTCTTTTGCACAAGAGCCTCCTGTGTTGGGTAATGTGGTATGTCTTTCATTTTCTTGCAGACATCTTTAAAGTGCAGGCGTGGTTCTCCCTGCTGGTAGAGTGCCCTCTGCCAATTCGCTGTAAAGTAGGTTCTTTGGAATGCGCCTTTGTCATCCTTCTGACGTGACTAAGCCAATGTAGCGTCTCTCGCCAGATGATGTCGGGCATGCTGTTCATGTTTTGCTACCTTCCAGCACTGTCTGTGGTGGCACTTTGTCCTGCCCAAATGTATGCGTAGTATGCGGCGGAAGCAATCTGACGGGCAAATTGGTCCAGTTCCTCTCGTGCATGAGTACATTTTTTTGTAGTGGAAACCACGTAGCCTGGCAGGTTGTATGAGGGTGAGCTGTCGCCCAGCAGCAGATCCTTCCTTGCCACACAGCCCGTTGTATCAAAGAAGGTAGGAACCAATACGGTTGGGCAACAGCGTTGTTGCAGGAGTTGTTGGGAATGCGAGATTCAGCCACCAACCATCTGCAGGACTTCCAGCTCGAATTTGTTTTCAGGGTTTACTCCCTTACCTTTCTTCAGATAAGGTAGAGCCGCAAGTAACGGCAGTTTTTAAGACTTTTTCCTTGTCCTGAGAGGCCCCATTTAGTCTGTGGTTTTTGGATTGGTAAGTTCACCATTCATGCTACTGCCAGTCTTTCGTCTTTAGTAAACGAGGGCTTCATCTGCTCGTCTACAGACTTGCATAATATGGGCATCAGCAATCTCACACATTTATGCATTAAAATGTTATGGCCTCAGTCATGCGGCCTTGGAATTTTCTAAGTTGGACTTAGTATAAGTTCTATTAGTCCTACTTTTCGTAAACCATGCTTGCTTTTAGAATTCTAACTACTAAATATAATGTTCAGGCAGTGTGGAAGTGGGGGTGGAGGGGAATATAAAGGGGGGGGCCCCCAAAAACCGATGGTCAGGTATGTAAAACAGTTAGGGTTCAAAAAATAAAATAAATAAAAATAAAGAATACACAGTTTAGAAAAGACATTGAAAAGTTTTATGAATAGAGTTTTCATCCGTCAGCATTAAAAATAAAAGTAAAGAGTAAAAAATAGCTTCAAGTATTTCCTATCTAATACAAATAATTTGTACATTATACGAGGTAAGTATTCCATCTTAATATTAATAATTCAGACCGGCAATTATATGGTTTTAAGTATTCCTATTTAATACATATAACTTGTACACAGTTATATGGGTTAAGTATTCTAATATCAATAATGTTATACACATTATATGGTTTCCAAGTAACCACATACCACAGAGCTCAAAATGGAGTTTAACCACTGGATTCTGTTTAGTTGTCATACCTAGGACAAAACAGTATTAAATAGGTTGCATATCATTTAAGATTATTCTGTTACATGAAAAAAAAAATACCTTTGAAAAAAATAACCCCCTTTTACCGATTGTTAATGATGCACATAGAAATCCAAAGACCAACATATTAATAGTTAATTGATTTTATAATTTTACTTGGATACTACCCTCAACATGAATTTTAACTCCCACTCCCCTAAGGCTATATCTTCAAGTTTATTTTTACACCGCCATAGATGGCGGTTTTGTTTAGCTAGTTATAATAATGAACACTGTGAAATTTGCTGCATGTTTCTCTGTATATAATTCCTATCACAATTAAAAACAAATTACAGTATATACTCAACAGATTGTGCTTATCTTTCTGAAACTTAAATTTTAGCCCTAATATTAGGGTTGTACCATATTTGCAGATACAAACTTTGTGTAAAATGTTGACCAAGGCTAGACCAACTGGTTACACCTATAACTTTCCAGCTGTAAAATCAAAAAATAGCCCCTGATAGTACAGATAATACGTGAGTATATACAGTATATAAAACAAATATTTTCTTATTTCAAACATCCAATTCGGAGGTAAACAGGCAAGTGACACATCTGCATTGTTATCATTGTAGGAAATGCATCATGACCGGAGTTCAAATACCTGAACAAGCTGTTTACATTTCACTTTGCACAAATGCTCTTGAGAAAGGCATTTTGTCAATAGCATTTCTTCTCTGCTCCCCAGTTATGAGTAAATAATAGTGCAGACTAGTCTTTAGCCTTGGTAAGGCAACCAGTCTAAGAGAAAGAAAACTTTAAATTCAAAATTTAAAAATTGAACTTGTGTCACATCTTGCTCATGATGGAGGTGTTGGTTTAAATATATACATCAACATTCCGCTAATTGAACAACATAGTAAAATTAACTTGAATAATATAAGACACCTCCAAAAGTGTGTCTTAGGTATGAACTCTTTAGATTTGCAAAATGTATAAAAGGTTTAAAGTAAAAAGAAATTTTAGAAAGGAATTTTCTATGTAATTAAACTCATCATCTAGTAGTTAGTGGTGCAATATAGAAATACCTAAGATAAAACCTATAATAATTCCTTTTAGTGTGGTGTTGTGGTGTGAATAAATGTATGTGTCATTTTTACAGGTAGATTTTATGGTGGACTTTGAACTCTAATTTGTCATTATTTTTAATAAGTATGATTTTTCTAAAAAAAGCAAAGAGTTTTGAATCCTAATTCAGCGTAAACTTTATGGTAGGTTCAATTTTATTTTAATCTTTATCAATTAAGTTCTTGCAAAATGTCACTATGAATTGAAAATAATTAGAATTATTAGGATTAATATATTTAAAGTACCAGATTCAAGGAATCAAGATAAAGGCCATGTGAGAACACTTTGAGAGGTGATCCCATAGGCAACCAAATTTCTATTTATTAAAAAATGTGTTTGAAAATAACAATATGGCATGCATAAGTACAAATTCTAATAATTTAGAGACTGGTAGGGGTAACTAGTGTTTTGTTTTAAAAATGTGATTCTCTAACCGTTTTATACATTTGTAACTGGTATGTTAGTATATGAGATTTTTATGTCAAGATTAGCTAAGATTGTTTTTCCTACTGATATCAATTATTTATTCAGGAGTGAGCCAGAATTATTTATAAGTGTATTGCTTAACTAGTACTAGAAAAAGTGAATACGGATTTAGCTAAGAATTTGCAATATTATGAGGCCAGAACCAATGCCATATATAATTGGTCTCAAAGGAATCTCAGGTTTATGGGTTTTGGGAAGACCATAAATTTTAAGGATCAGTAGTAAATAAACCAACCAGTATTTGTCTCTTTGAGATTAATTTTCTTATAATATGAAATTTATTTACATTTTTTATGATAGTTTGTGAGAGATTTATTCATAAATGTTATTATCATCGAGTAAGTCCATCAGTTTGTGGTTATAGCACTGTAGATCCATGACAACAACGCCATTCATCAGAAGACAAAATAAACAATATTGTTGTTAGAAGAATAAGTTTTAAGCAGCTAGGTATCTCCTTGTAAGATGTGTTCATCGGTTTGACAACTGGTAGAGGCAGCGATTATACTTGTATAAATCCTTTGTTGAAATCAGAATATGCTGTTATTTCATATCTATCAATTTTCCCATATCATAGTTTTTCACACTGTAGCAAATTTTAATGTTGACTTCAACATTAAGAATGAATTCTTTTTTTTGTATTTTCTACATATTGTCGGATTTACTTCCATATTTTATTCCCAACACATACATACATATGCACATATAACACACACCACTAGCATAGTAACTGTCAAAACTAACAGAATTGTTACATATGGATTGTCGTGTATTTTCATTAGAATCTGTATAGAATCTATATGCTCAGCCAAATTTAGTATTTCCAAGTTAATTCTACATATCCATTATGTCAGTGTTCTGCTGCTAAAGAGCAGCAGGACACTGGTATACTGGTTATGTCACTTATCTTCTCACCATATTCAGCATAGAGATGCTCAATTTTGCAGCACCGATGCAGCTCATTGTTGGAGTTGTGATTATGTGGGGTGAAACTTTAAGGATGTGATAAAGGCAAAAATTGTCAAAGATCTCAAGACTCTGTAGGTCAATGAGACGTATGGGCAATACTCAAAGAAATAGAGAATAGTGCTTACATAGAAAATAGAAATACACACTTCATATTTAAAATAAATAAAAAGAAACAACAAAAAACTTACTTTTCTGGGTTCCCTGCAGCAGCAGGCATAAGCACTTTTGATCCAACGAAAGTTCAACATAACCTGATCAATTCCAACAAAACTTTATTATTATTTTCATTATCATTATATACATAAGATACAATTATACATATACAATAGTCTATTTTTACCAGTAATGGTTGCCTTGATTCTTGACTACTTACAATTCCTTTTTCCCTGATTTTAACATACAGATCAAGTGCCAAATATTGCTCACATTTTAGGTAAAAAATAACAAAATCCAGTCTTTAATCAAGATTTCTCTCAACCACAAACATATTTAGTTTGTTAGCAAAGAAAATTACCAAAGCTGAGCAAAACTGTTATTACACAATTTTTATATAAATTTGTGTGCATATATATATATATATATATATATATATATATATATATACGGAAATACAGTGAGGAAATTAATCTGACAATATGAGAAAAATATTTTAAAAAATATAACAAACACAGGATGTTATGATCTGGGAAACAATTTTATGTTTATACTTAAGCATTTCAGTATATTGTACCATCTTCAGGACACTGTTAAGTAATGTTTTATTTTGAGGGACAAAATGAAAGATGTTAAGTGTATAGTGAATGTGTGAATATGATGTTATTAACCGTTAATTTTTATATGCGCATTTGTTTACGAAGCCAATGACGTGATCAATGCATGTGCAAAAATGGAAGGTGAAGATCATATGATGACGCGTGCATGAACGTGAATAGGCGGAGAATGAAAAGTTAACAAGGATGACGTATTTCATATGGAATATTAATGTTAGAAGAATAAGAAGATTAAAACAATATAAAATATATATATATATATATATAATAATATATATATATATATATATATATATATATGAGGTTATCATAGTATCACACTTCAATGGATGGAATGAAAGGAATAAAAAACATGTTTATTAGTAAACAAGGGCCCTTTCGTCTGGTGCTTGTCAAGTTATACACCAGAATCGATTAAAAGTCAAGTTGTAAACAAATTTTTTTTTTTTAAATTAAGGAAACGGTTTAACAGAGGGGGGGGGGGGGCAAAACAAAGAAATCCCCATCATAGTCGCACCAGGCCGAAGCCGCTCACCAATAAAATAAGTGAGTGCTTTGGCCTAATTTGTCTGCACAAGGTAGGACGAGAAAAGAAAATAGAAACAGCTTCTAAAATGTTTAAATGCTGTTTCGTCCTAGCCTTGTGCAGAATAGAAAATTGGAGATCACTATACATGAATCAGCAAGTATTTATATTAATTAGGTGCTCGCAGATCACAGAATCAGTGCCGGATGTTATGTCACTGCGTTCACGTATTGCTCGGAGCATGTGCTGGCTCACTCTAACAGCCAATCTCTAAACTATATAAAGACACAAATACATTAGCCATAAGAGGGCTAAGGGACTACCCATCGAAATACCGTCCACTTGACGATACATAGTATCATCAAAATAAAAATATACGGACAGTAGCCAATTCCATCAACTCAACGAAAATATTTTCAGGGAAAGGTGGGGACTTAACTTTGTGGCTATGATATAAGAAGTCCGCACAAATTGAAATTGTCTCGTCAAGGGGGATATTAGTGAACAGTGAAGCAATATCAAAAGAAACTAAGTATTGCAAGTCACCACACACAGGTAATTGACGGATAGTGGAAGCAAAAGAAAAGGAATCAAGAACACAAAATCCTGAATAAAACTCAAGTACAGGATTAAGTAAAATGACCAACCAATGGACTGAATGGCACATAGACAAAATGGGTCTAAGTGGGATGCAAGGCTTGTAAATTTTAGGTAGCCCGTACATCCTTGGCCGCTGAGAACCGACAGGACGGATTAACTCATAAATTTCTCTTGACAAGAATGTACGTTTAGACAACTCCAGAAACCGCTTCTGTACCTTGATTTCAAGCTTATGGGTGTCATCACCCAGTTTCTGAAATTTATCCTTGTCCTCCAAAATAGTTAGCATTTTGGCTATATAGTCAGGGCGATTAAGAATAACTACCCCAGCACCTTTATCAGGTTTAATGAGGCAGATGCTAGTGTTACGTTTAAGGCTATTAGCCGTAATTAAATGGTTTCTCTGCCATATGAACCCCTTGGAATCAATTGGGTGTTCAATAAACTTATATGCTAGGTCTGTCAGGCGAGCCTTCAGATAAATAACATTAGACAAAGAAACCGGAGATAATTTACAGACTTGAGAGAACAACAATTCAAGCTCTGTAAAAGTTGTAACACTGTCAATGTTACCTGAGGGGAACACAAAAATTCAGACCCCTAGATAACACCAACTTTTAGCTTTCAGACAATTCATAAGAGGAAAAATTGAAAATATGTTTGTCTGAAGTGACTATACAGCCAAATCTCCTTCGAATAAGGAGATTTAGGAATTTATTATTATTAACACAAATTTTATTGTTAATAATTTGAGACTTAATAATTAGGTATTTTGGAGAGAAACGTAACTTGTCAAAAGGAGTAAGGGATATCCAAACTTGCTTCCATAGAGAATGTATTCGGGCAATGAGTGGGGTAATAGAGTCAGTAAAAAAAGTGATCTCATCCCTGAGAAAAGCTCGTTCGACATTTACTGTGTTTCGACATTTGATTTTGGAGATACGCCTAAATATATAGCCTGGCACAATGTTATTATTCAGGCAGGAGTGGAGGAAACTTAATTTACAACGACGTATAATCAATTTGTCCTTCAATAAGATAATATTATTGAGGGCATCTATAATATTGGGCTGTACCTCCCCTTAAAATAAATTTTTGGTACAGGCAAATTTATATAATATTGAGGGTTATCATAGTGATCACCACTTCATTGATAACCCTCAATATATTATATAAATTTGCCTGTACCAAAAATATATATATATATATTGTGATGGCTGCCACCTTTCATTTGAATATGGCCATTGCATAATATGATTTTGCAAAAGAATAAATTGCCATACCATGAACAGATGTGGCTTTTTAAACCAACAAGTATTTTTAAGTCTCTGGTACAAATTTGGCACACAAGACATTTAGTCTTATGAGAAACTGTTGTTACATAATTTCTATGTGTTTCAATATGCATTTTTAGGCCACCCACTGACTTAGTCTTTTCCACAGATGTGACTAGTGTTTTTGATAATCCATCTATGTTCTCCTTTCATTCCAGCACTTAGCAGATCATTCTAGAGATTGCAAGTTAGTTCTTGGTGGTTATCTTTCAGAGGATAAAGCCTAAATTTTCAATTCGGTATTGTTCAAAAGCAATTTTTCCCAGATAAACCAACCTTGTCTGATGATACTTGCCTGAAGCTCCCAATCATCAGCTGAGATATTAACACTCACACACACAGATACATGAGTTTATACAAGAAAAGTAATAATGCTAGTTTGAACAATATTCTAATTATTTTTTATGTAGTTTATCTGGTGTGTATAAAGCATTTGAATATATTAAAATCACAATCAAATATTTAATAGTGACACAAATATTGTAATAACAATATTTAAGCACAAGGTAATACTTACATTTTTCTAGGGATGAAAAGATGCTGGCCAAAATGTTCTGATGAGGAGGATCTTCTGGATAGACAGTTGGAGCAAACCATTCATTTTGAACATCAGCTAAAAAGTTTAGGCATTTTCTTTTATCAATTTGTTTTACAAAAGATAAGTTTTAATGAAAGGTTTATTAAAATACAAATACTGAAAGACTTAGTAGTGTTTTAAATTTTCAAAGTACCATTAACTGTTGACTAAAAGTTTTGTTTAATATGGCTCTTGATCTTGGTGCCTACCTTAGTACAATGGCTAGCAAGCTTATCTTGCATACCACTTTGCTAGTTTAGTGAGGTTGATTCTCACTGAGCATACATTTGATTTTTGTCTTTTTTTCCTCTGTTCCCAGAAAGAATTTTAATGCATCACAATGTTTATACCTTTTCATTTCCACTTGCCATTCAATCATTTACTCATTGTCTTCTGCATTTCACCAGCAATCCTGTCTCACTTTTCTTTTGCATTTCCATACCATTCCTGGTTTATGTTTTCCTTTCAACTGGTTTCCTTTGTATTTTTCTCTAGCTTTCCAACCTTCAGTGGCATATCTACATTATGACAGGTAGCATGTGTGCCTGGGTGCCACTGAGATGTACTGGCAGTAGGCTATTCATCTGCATAAACTCCCTAGTTTATGCAGATGAATCTAGAATTATTTTTCAGATAATGCTAAAAATTACAGTTTTCATCACCAGCTGTGAGAGATCATTCAGCAAGTTAAAACTTTTATATTTGAGAGCCTCCATGAGCCAAGGGAGATTGTGATCTTGCTCTGCCAAGTGTAGAAAGAGAAGAAACTGAAAAAACATTGACCAATTTGCATCAGTGACAGCAACGAAGGCGCAATTGTCATTTTCAGCCACATCATAATTTGTTAATTAAAAGTATTGTATTTTTGAGGTGATTTTATGGTAAAGTTATCTTAAAAAGGGTGTTAGATGTTGAGACAGGGGTGCAATTCCAGTGCTTGCCAGAGGCACTATTTTCTGTAGATATGCCATTGCCTACTTTTTCTCCTTCCTCTTCTTCTCTGCTTTTTCTAATTCCTTCCATATTAATATTATATAAGTGTCTCAATCAGAAATTATAACTATTTGCAAGGAAATTTAATTAACAATGTTTAACAGTAGAAAAACTGAACCATTTTTTATTATTGCCACAAATTTAAATGAAACTTCAACGGTTTAGACACACATATGAAGTGATTAATTTTCATCTTTTCCAAACTCAGACAGTTCCTTACTAGCAATTAGCAAAGGACTTGTCACAAATTAGGATATCAAATGAAGGAAAAGAAAATTCTCACATATGTCCTATTTTTGGTATTTATGAGAATTTTCTATTTAGAAAATTATGACTTTTCACTAAAATTAAGAGAACTTTGACAACAATAATTAAGGAAAATAATTACTTCCTATGTGTGTCTAAGCCATTAAAGTTCCATTAAAATTTGTGGCAATACTCAAAAATGGTTCAGTTTATTCAGTTTTTTCCTGATAGTCTATATTGAACTTAATTTAGATCAGTACCACAATCATTAAAAATCAACATTTCTTTATGGGTCATAGGATCAATAAATGATTTAAAAAATCTTATTCTCTTACCTGAAGCTTTAGGAATAAACTTCATAGCTACAACTTGTAGTAAAGCCTTAGCCAACACCAGACTTTGATCCAAATCTATTCAAATCCAAATATAACAAAGGTTTAAATCAGTGGTTCTCAACCGAGGTTCATATGGACACCCAGGGACCATATAACATTTTTTTTTTGTGGGGTCCAGGCAAGCAAAAAATATTCACTTATAAAAATACAATCGTATTTTAAACATCAAATATATAGGCCCCCCCCCCCTACATATTTGATATTTAAAAATACGTCCACCAGAGTAAAATAAGAACTAAAGTGTTCCATAGGTAAAAAAAAATGTTTTAAAGTTGAGAATAAACAAAAACTGAGAAAATGTTTTATGGTTTTTCATTTAATAGTTAAAAAGAAACTATCTTCTCCAGTGAGCTCAAATTATTCTATTGCATATGAACTGTTGAGTTATTTAATACCAAAGAGGTGACTCCACACTCCCCAGAGCTCCAGAACTGGAGTCTTACCAATGGATGCTGTTTAATGTCATACTCAAAACATACTATTTTGGGGGGGAGGAGGATGCAGTTCATGCTTTTTTATTATTCTTTGTAAAGAAAACAAATCATTGGTTTCCTCTTTATAGCATTATGAATTAATTTTATAATTTTAACAGCATCCATCATAAAATGTTTTTCACCAAATTTTGAAAATTTTTCATCACATAAAAACTTTAAAAATGACAATTTTTGTAACCCTTTTTATGCACTGCTCGACATGGAACAATGTGTGCATTTTATCTGTTTGGGACATGTATATTCCTGTAATACTTGTTATATGTTTTTTTATAAGTATATATGTTTATATGAATTTACCTCATCTTTCTTTTCCGTTTATTCAGTGTTATTATATTAATGGATATATTAATAATAGCTCTTGATGAGTAAGGACACAAATAAATATTCTCCCTAGCACCAAATCCTTACCAAATATTGGTAACTCATCTAATATTTACATTGAATATGTGTATGGAAGTGCGAGGTGTAATGGTTAAATCATGGGAAATGGACTTGTTGCCCTGAGTTCAAATCCTAGATGTGGTAATTGCATTTCACTTAGCGCTAATACCCTTGGGAAAGGTATGAATCCTATTCTCCTTCCAGCTATAGGTAAATAGTACAGCAGACTGGGCTCTTTAACCCTGGTTAGGCAACCGGTCTAAGAGAAGGAAAACTCTGAATTCAAACCTGTTGAACTCTGCTTAAAAAATTGACCTTGTGTCACATCCTCCTCATGCTGAGGGGTTGGTAAATATATATATTGAATATGTGTGGAGATTGTAGTGTTTTTTTTTTTTGGAGGGGGGGGGGTTACTTCAAAATCTTGGGATCTGTACCAACTACAATACTAGCTACCACTGATAAGCTTTTATAAATGTAAGTCTAAAATTAAAAAGATTTAAAAAGACATTTACTGTTTATAATTTCATCTTTGAATCTAGTTTGTAATTCATGGACCTTTTTATTATTTACAATATACAATGAATAGACTAACCTACAGATATTATAAACTTACCTGTATCAGCAGTAAGGAGGAACCTAAAATGACGATTGCTGATTAGATTACTAACCAATGGATGAGTAGCATTTAAAAGTTGCAGTTGGATCTCTTGTTGGCTTTTAATCATCAATGAAGGAGCATTTAAGGAAGGTGCGGCTAAACTATTCAAAATAAGAAAAAATAAATTTTGAAATTGTGAACAATCACAGAATGATTTTAGAACAAAATTAATATAATCCTTACTATATTAACAAAGAGGATGTAATTTCTCTAAAAAAATTAGGCATGTAATAAATAATAATATTCTGTAAATAACAATTGTACTAATTCTTGACAACTTACAATCCCTTTTTCCTCATATTTAATGTACACCTTACAGTTTATATGCTGAAACTTTCTAAAACAAATTTTCAATGAAAAATTGCAAAATGCTTTATTAAATTTTTTCCCCAACACCAGAAATATTTACTTCATACTTTGATATTTATAAAAGTAAAAGTTATTTTGAAATCTGACAATAGAAAAATAATTCACCTGTTTTTTTTTTGTTTGTTTTTTTTTAGCCAATACCTTATAATTTTACTAATAATAATTTTTTAAAAAGTTTAAAAGAACTCAATAATATGTCTAAGTTCAAAAGAACATCAATACTATATGATTAAATCCTAAAGTCTTACCTATGCAGGTGTAACAAAAGATTTAACACACATTGGCTGCAATCACCTAAATAAGTATCATACTCCTTCACGAGAGAAACAAGCACCTTCATTTGAAAGCCACAAATTTTGATTGATTTCTGAAAAGATTTTTCATTTATTTGTGGAAATGGTGATTCCTAGAAGAGATGAGAAAAATAGAAATACAGAGAAACAAAGAAAATGGAAGAAAAAGAAACATATTCATATATTAATAATGATAACTGATAGATTTGAACAGCATGTCAACCTGTCTAGGGTTACTTTATGCAGAGAGTTTAGAGAATGATTTCATTGTACATCTATACCAACATTTCTTGTGTAGTTGTTACTTAAGAGGGGTTTTTTGCACACAGTCCAATTGAATATGAATAATTTTTAAATATCTATTTGACTAATAGATGGAACCCTAAAAGATTCTATCACTCAGGGTCAGAGTGTAACTGGAAGTAACTGTTGCTCCTAGCCTATACCCATAAAATACAGTATAGAAATGTTTAGAACTGAAAATATATATTTTTTCCATGATAAATGAAAAGAGGAAAATAACAATAATATTATCATAACTACTTCTATTACAATAACAACAGCAACAACACCTTATTCCCAATGTAATTTGTTCAGCTCATACAAAACTTTTTATACTTCTTTTGCAGTTATATCTTTAGAAAAGTTGGGGTAATATAAAATTAGATAAGTACAAAGCTGCATAACAATTAACAATAAACACTTTATATCATACTAGCCGCATCTACCCAGCAAAGCCTGGGTAGATGAGAAAAAAACATGGTTTAATAATCGTTTGCAGATCTATTACTACTGAATAATGAGTTCGATCCTAACAAGATGACCCATAAAAATCACCACGTAAAAAAGATCTTATTTTAATCCGGCCTGGTGGGAGGTCAGTGAATTTTGTTTTCGTCACAGTAGAGGGAATGACATCACATAATGATATAGTAAGAAATTTTAATTCATTGATTAACTATATATTTTTTTTTAATATAAATGACGAGATTTGCTAGATTTCAAATTAATATTTCAAAGCAAAAAAAAAAGAAAAAAAAAATTAAATAAAGTAATCGAATTAAAGTGAAATGATAAATAATATTTTTTTTAAATAACATTATTAATTTAAAGCGTAGCCGATCGAATATCAAATTATTATAGTATAATACAATATATTATAAATTATTATGGTATAATATAATATATAATAATTTGATAAAAATAATATACTATACTTTTACTTACTAATATTAGTAATTAGTATATTATTTTTTAAATCGAAAAGTGCACTGACTTGAAACCATCACGAAAAGAAAAGAAAACTAAATGCACAAAAAACATACTTATTTAAATAGAATTTTGAATGTTTTTAAAAGTTAAATATCAAATTAAAGTACTGATTTTGGTACAAATACATCAATAGATAATATCATTAGAATCGCATTTAACAAATAAATAACATTAGATTATGGAAATTCCTGAATTCTAACCACTTACTCAAGTGTCTCAAAGTTTTCAGGTATTTCCATGAAATATAATGCATTTTATATGTGATCTAATGGTATTATCTCTTGCGTGCTATTCTGCATTAGTATCATGATTTAATTTGTATTTCTAATATCAAAATAAATAAATAATGTGATTATTTTATAAACAAAAATCTTTTTTATAAATCTAAAAATCTAAACTTATCTTATTAGAAAGAATTTTTTCTTTGTTTAAAATTTAAATATCAACTCATCATAATTATTTCAATGTCAAAAGTCAAAATGACTGATTTTTAAACTGTCCATAAAAATTGTATAATAAAAATAGATTAAAGAAACGATTGTTTATCCTATACAATGAAATATTTACTACAACTTTGAATCAGTAAAAATGTAGATTTAATATGAAAAAAATGAAAAGAAAAAATTGATTGAGCTTCCGTTTACATCATTTGTTTACTTTTTAGCAAGAAATGCCGAAAATGGCCGAGTAGAATTTTAACATTTTTTTTATAATGCTATCTAATTTTTAAATGTATTCCATAATCCAAATACACACTTCATGATTTTTGCTCAAAAACCAAGCCCTGGTGATATTTAATGTGTATTTATATCTTTGTCGTTAATTGTTTTATTTTCGAAGTTTCCTCCAGACATACACATAAACACAACTGCCTTTTATATATGTATAGAATAAATAGATAGATATAGATGAAAAATCCAATAAAGAAAAAAATATCTTATTCTTACATTTTTGTGTATTGTGTATGCATATATATATATATATATATATATATATATATATATACACACACAATATATATATATATACACACACACACACACAATATATATATATATATATATACATACACACACACAAAATATATATATATATTATACATACACAAACACACACACTATATATATATATATATATATATATATATATATATATATATACATACACAAACAC
>CM042154.1:35905523-35938023 GCA_023376005.1 Doryteuthis pealeii | reverse complement strand
ATCTTATTCTTTTCATTTTTATCTATCTATCTATCTACCCCAGTCTGTTCCTATGTATGTAATATATGTACGTATGTATCTTGCATATTATATAATTTGTATATTTTGTTTTGTGGTTTACATGTTTGTGTAGTAAAGTTGTTTTTATTGTTGTGTATATGTATATGTATTTGCTTGGTTAGGTTCAGTTTGTGTGTTTTGGGTGCTTATTTGTGTTCCTACATATGTGTTTTACACATACACATAGGTTGTGGATTCTATTTAGTAGATCATATTTGCTTATGGAGTAGTGTTATTGTGTGTGCGTTGTTAAATTCGATTTAATTCGGGTTTGTATTTATCTATGAAATGTTTTTCTTTAATTAGGAGTAGAGTATAGTCATCAGTTTGATATATCGGCATCACTTTAAATTTTCCTTGATTACATTCGTGGATATGTTTCGATACATATAGGTTTCTATTGTTAGCTAATCTGTGTGTATATTATATATATATATATATATATATATATATATATATATATATATATATATATATACACACACACGCACTATATATATTTATACATACACATACACACACACTATATATATATATATACTATACTAAAGCTGAGATAATCACCTTTTATTGTCTAAAGGCTTTTTTCCTGTTTAGTTTAATGACACAAAATTCATATCAAAATATACCTTGGTTTTAGGATTACGTGATGTTTGAAAAAAATTCCATTTTAATTGGGTCTAATTAATCGTAATTAGCAATTAAGTCAAAAACTGACCAATCTCTCTCTCACATTCTGCATATTACTTTCACCATTTGTCTATATCTTGATTACCTTCTCTGTATATAAATATTAGTCTCACTCCGTGTGAGTAAACGGGAGTGGGAGAGTCATTGTGATACATGTAACTACTGGCTTCATTTGCATGTCAACATTCGGCGACAACCATAGATTAATAAATTTGCATGATCCATATCAATTGTCACACCATCTTTAATCGTTACCATTCCAAACCCATAACTGATAATAGCTTACAGAATTTCTTACTACAACTAAAAATAAACGGTCTTAAAAATAAAAAAAGGGTGCAAGTTCCAAATCAACTTTTTTTGTTATAAAATCATGATTGGGGATTAGAAGATGTACGAAAAAATGAAACAAAAATAAACACAATACCCTTTTCACAATAACTTACGTTTTTTTAGAATTTTATTTTTATTTTTTTGTATTGAAGTCAGTTAGTCTACTGTTGGTTTTAATAACAGCAGCTAAGTAAGTACAACTCAAGCAGTGTCCAAGACAGTTGGTATAAATAGGAATCAAGAATGATCCATCCATGAATCTGGGTGATTTGGGTGATTCCATTCCTTGAGTTCTGATGGGCTGCTTGACTGCTTGATTTGAATGACATTGTGGAGTCTTATATATACTTTGTCATTTTGCAGTGGACTTTGTAGCATTCGGGTTTGTATTTCAGTTACAACCGTTTGTTGCCTTGTCTTCCCAGTTCGACGGCAATTGGAACTTTAATTATTCTTGAATACAAAACAATAAAAATCCAATTCTCAGCTTCAAAATTATCCAGTCGTATTTTCTCATTAATAATTTCATTATACTTTTAAGCATATTTATAAGTATTTACATTTTTTTTTAAATTATCCAGCTATATCTATTTTTTTAAATTAAATTAGGTTACTCTCAATCCTACTTACAATGCCATCAGAAGATATTCCTTTTCTTTTTTGGTGTTTCTGCAGCGACTATTTTATCTATATTAATTCCAAATGGAATCCATGCTGGATTTGGTTTTGGTCTTTTTTTTAGAAAAATCATAGCTGAGTCAGCTATGATTTTTAATACAAAATAATAAATCAAGAGTTTATTAGAAAATAAGTTGATTAAAATTAAATTCTCAGCTACCAAATTATCCAGTCATATTGTCTCACTAATAATTTTATTTACTTATTCTTTTAGTAAATAAATTGTCTTTCGTTTACTTTAATTGCCATTTACATTTAATTCCACCTAAATTTATTTAGATCTTTTAAATTATCCGGCCATATTTCTTCTTTATTAAATTGTACTGCCAAAATGTTGGTGCATATCACATAAATGCATCCTGGTCTACTGACCTAAAAAAAAAACGCTATGCGATGCCTGCTAGAAATCTGACCCATGTTACTTATGAACTCCCTAGCTATTTGAAGGCGTTCTTCCCGAAAAGTTAATGCAAAACTAGGTTGTATTTGTTTAAAAATTTGTGACCGTTGTTTTGAATTAAAATAAAATGAAAATACTGAAAAAATAAAAATATAGGCACTGCTTAGCATTTTTTGGGTTTTTTTAGGACAGGAGGCCAGGATGCATTTATGTGATATGCACCAAAATGTTGGCTCATTTTCAATTTAAAAATGAATTAAAATTATCTAAATCCATTATTTAAGGTCAGATTTTCATTTTAGTTGAAAAGTAGCAACATAATGGGCATCAGTAAAAAAGATTTTTTTAAAAAACAAAAAAAAAAAACCTGACCCTAAAAAACTGTAGCACAATCATTTTTAAGAAAAATCATAGCTGAAGCCAGCTCTTTTGTTATTTGCTTCCAGTAATTTTGTATAGTCTGCCTTAAATAAATGAAAACAATCGTTAGTAAAAAAAAAAAAAAAAATTGAATATATGAAAATTCGGAAAACATGTCTGATTTAACATGATTATTAAACTTACTTTTTTTTTTTTAATAGATTAGATAAATCTTTAATTAAAAATATTTTACGTTGAGTAAAGGTAGTTACTGAGTTTTTCTAGATATTTAAAAATTATGGAATTCTATTTAAATGAGCAAACGTTGACTCCGCCCACCTTTTAGGTGAAAAAGGTTTTTTTCCAAGCCATAGTTGTATCATTGCTACTGTACGACTGCACCACCTGGACATTAACATAGTGCCTAGAGAATAAGCTTGATGGGAACCGCTCAAGAATGCAGTATGTAATTTTAAACAAGTTGTGGAAGCAACACCCCACAAGAAAGCGGCTATATGGCCACTTGCCACTTATCACACAATCCATCCGAGTAAGATAAACAAGACATGCCGGACACTGCTGGAGGATCAAGGACAAACTCGTAAGTGACATTTTTCTATGGAAACTAGCACACAGGCACGACAGTGTGGACCGTTGAGTAAAGATGTACATTGACCAATTCTGCACAGATACTGGATGCTGGGCAGAGGATTCATGATTAAAATCCTAATTACCTGTAATTAGAAATTAACTAAGTGACCCTTCTCTTGTTTTTCCTTTGGTCAAATGAAAATGTTTACTCCAGTTTAAATAACTTATTTGGATAGTTTGGGAAAACTTTAAATTAGCGAAATAATATTATCATGGGATTTTCCAACAATGTAATCTGGGCTCAATGGGTCATGTTTATTCTAGTATATATATATATATATATATATATATATATATATAGAGAGAGAGAGAGAGAGAGAGCGAGAGAGAGAAAAAAAATAAGTTATATTTCCTCACGAAGTTATTTGAAAAAATATTTGGAATGTTTGAAATACCCAATAACATATGGGAAAATGGATAGTTAAACAGAGGCAAACAGAGGCTAAAATTCGTTTTTGACAAAATGACTTTAGCCCCCCTACAGAAAATAATTTACCAAAAATCAGGGAATTATCGGATTTTAATGAAATTTTCAGTGTTTATGTATCAATGAATGATCTTTATAATGCATTATTTATTTTATTTCAAAACTTTCTCATTTTTTTCAGGTCACTTAATTTTGACCTCCCTTATGTTGGGGGCGTAAAATTGCTTCGTTGGTCCTAACTTGATACTAATTACAGTAAAGATAAATAGATAAAAGACCGAAGTTATGAATAGAAAAAAAATTTTTTTACGGTTGCCCTTCTATGAGAAAATAAGTATTGATTATCGAAAAATAAAATGTAAAAAAAAAAATATAAAATAATTTTTTTAGGAGATTTCTTTTTTACTCATTTCCATAATTATTTAATTGACTATAATCTTATTTTTTTTTAAATTATACATCGATATTTTTTCTGCGAAAATAGAATTTTTCTTCAAAACTTATTACTTCATGAGTATAAAGTAAGGTTTGCATTAAATAGATATTTATTTCTAGAAACTAAAAATATAACATTTTAAACTTAATATCAAGATTCACATATTTTAAAACAATTAAATTGATTTTCAATATAAACACATAATGGTAGAACATTAATTGTATGGAAGACAATTAAGACCAAATACATAAAACATAAAATATCTTCCTCTCTATTCAAAAGAGTTAATGTTTGTGTCAGTAATTTAACCGAAAGATTCAATATCTAATAAGTTAAGGTAAGTTCATTTCATTATTACTATTTTTAATTCAATTATTCCTTTTTAATTAAAAATGTTCAAATTCTAATTGATGTTTCTGACTTTTTATCTTTAAATTAATAATTTTTTTTTTTTTACTAAAATAAAAAAAGATTGCAATTGTCATGTCTAGCCGGAAAATATTATCATCTGGAACGCCCACCATCTAAAATGTTTGTTTTTAATTTTTGTTTTTATACATTGATTAATCAACACTGAACATTTCATAAAAATCCGATAATTCCCTGATTTTTGGTAAATTATTTTCTGTAGGAGGGGGTGCTAAATTCATTTTGTCAAAAAACGGATTTTACGTCAATCAAACAAGACAAAAAAGTTAAAAATATTATGGCAATTATGGAATACCATACACGAAACGTAAATAATATGCAAATTTTATTTTCAATGAAACTAAATATATTTTTGATGTTTTTACATACAAAAAACGGATTTTACGTGGTTAAAAGTTAAAAAGAGTGTGAAAAATTTCAGTAACATTTAATGAATAAATATTTAAAGTAACGCTTTACTTATTTCTAGAAAGAAATGTTTATAAGTATTTTTAAAATATTTTAAAGCCATTATTGAACACAATAAATCAAAATAAATTCAACATAACTTTTTGTTGAAATTCGGACGATTTTTAATGTATAAAATGTATTAAAAATAAATTGCATATTTTAATAAAATTTTTCTTTTTTAATGATGGTCATCATGTTACTACTTATCGATTTAAACAAAGTTTAACCTTAAATAATAGATTTAATTATTTTTAATTCGCTTTTAAAACTCCTAGCAGACGACGTTAATGCTAGTCCCTAGTTTAACAACTGACCAGATTGGGATACTGTTAAAAAAAATAACTCATAGATGACTTACCTCCCCTTGATTGTCTTCATTTGCTATGCGTGGTGCCAGGGTTAGTAGATTCATGTAACCAGACTGAATATCCGAACATAAATACTGAATCATTTCTTCAAGGTTGAGTCGAGTATAGAGATGACTTTTGTACTGGATGGCCAGCCTGTTTTCAAGAGAAAACCATAAAATTAAATGAAAAGTTCAAATTGATTTTAAATCAATACACCACCCTTTACAAACCAATCATTTTGCAAATAGATTGATTTATTTTAATAGCATGTCAACCGATCTTGGGTTATTTCATGCCTAGGGATTAGGAAATCACATACATTATAAATTTATATTTACATTTTTATGTAGTTGTTTCTTAAGAGGTTTTTTGCACAGTTATATGATATCAAGTATTACTACATAATACAAATAATTTGAACAGTTGTATAATTTTAATTCCTAATATTTTATACACAAATGATTTCAAGTTACTATTTCTATTTAATAATCATTTCAGCGATGTATGGTTTCATGTAACTAATAATAATAATCAATTATAGTTTCAAGTAACTATTCTTAATACAAATAATTTACACAGTCATATGGTATTAAGTAATCTTTTCTAATACTAATAATTTCCAAACAGATTTATTTGACCCATAGATGAGACCCTAACAGGTTCTACCACTCTGCATCAGAATGAACCTGAGCGTAATGACAATGAAGGAGTACTCTACACTCCACAGAACTGGATTCATAATACCCAAGAACCCCTTTTTGGAGAGATCTTACTCCTCTGTAGGGGACACAGCCCTAACCAACAGGGCAGAGTTATTTCAAATATAGATTTTTGTATCAATTATATTTACTGGCATATTGTGTATATTTGAGAATTTCTCTTGGTTATCAATTTTATCTCATTCATTTGAAATAAAACATTCAAATAGTTTTTAACAGCACTTTTACCTATAAACTTTTAAGCCAAGTGTTATGTGCATTTTAGCACAAGGTGATTCTTTTATCATGTGTCAAAACAAAAGTAAAAATTCTTGTCCACTTTCCTCCACATATTTTTTATCTTGATATATGAAGGAAATTTTTTTTTTAAAAGCAAAAATTTTTTTTTTTTCCGAATTTTTTTTCATAAATGTAAATTTTGTATTGTTTAGAATTAGTTTAGAGCAAAGATTATTCTAATCTTGCCAAAATATTTATTTTAAGGCTATTCAAAATGGTAGCAAATCTCCAGGAAAGAATGATAGTCTTCTAAGACATGAAAGGACCCATAACTATTAATTTCCTTAAAAAAGGTGCAACTGTAAGTAGTGCTTCCTATTGCAAATTCCTAAGATCAAATTCACCTTATTTATCAAATGACTCTCATATTCAAACAGTTCTGTGAAGATTTTATGTCAAATTCAAAAATCCGTTGGATCTCTCAGTCAGGATAATCCTCCAACACACACAGTAATTCTCCAATAAAAAGTAGTTCTCCGTTCAGAGGTTGCGTTATAACTGCCATTCTCATATTCAAATTGATCAGAGTTTGTGTCTGACCAAACGCCATCTACGTATATAGCACACAACTCGCTGTCTTGTTAATCACGAAGGCAAGCTGACTCATTTCCACTACACTCCCCCATGATCTGCTGATCACATACATGACAACACGGGGCGGGTCTTTTACGCCTGGTGCTCCTTTGTGAAAGTACTTTTTCCCCTTTGGACGACTCGTCTGCAGATATGTCATCTGATGCATCTGCATCAGGCCTGGAGTTGCTTGTCTCCGGGAGATCACCGTGTGCATCGCTGATGGTGATCAGTCTTGTACTCTGTGTAGACACTTCACTGTCATTCCCCGTGTCTGACGAACTCGAGCCCATAACGGGATGCAGATCCTTCACATGACGCAGCATCCCGTCGACCCACACTGACTGTGCATTGCGTACATCGGTCACTCTTCCCTGCCTGCATGCACTTGTGCATCTCCCACCCGGTGTCTTTATTCACACCTTATCTCCAATATTGAATCAACTCTGCTGGGGCACGGGATCTATGCTGCGTATCCGCACAGAATAGTTGTGAATTGCGTTCGCTGGTGTGGTGGAGTGGGAAACACTATCCTTGGGGGTCACATTATACCAGTACACAGCGTCGAGGGATGAGCACTGTTTTCATGCTGTAATGGTCTTTATGCTGTGGTGGCTTCATTCCACTATGCCATTCCCAGAGGGCACGTATGCGCACCGATAGTGGAGATGGATGCCTCAAAACTGTACAAATTGCTGAAAACGGTGGCTGGTGAATGCCGTATCATTATCTGTGAGAATCTCCAAGGGAGGACCTCATTCGCGAAGAATAGCTTCCAATTCTTGAATGACACTAGTATAGTTCTGCCAATGTATTGGTCGCCAAATTGCATATCGTGACGGCCCAGTCAATTAAAGTAAGGTAATGGATACCATTGTAATGTGTGATATCCATTCCTACTCTGTCCCAATTGTTCTTCACACTCAGATGCCACTCAGCCCAGCACATCGGTGGTGGGTCGATCAACTGACACATCTTGCATTCTTTCACCACCCTTCGTACATCTGCCTTGGTGACAGTAGGGTGAGTCTGCCGTGCGAAGTACAGCGTGCGCCTAATGCCCGGATGACCACTTTAGGCATGAATGGCAACATCTATTCTGCACTCACTGGAACGCCACAGGTTTGGTTCACAGGTTCCGCGTTCTTCATTATACTTTGCAGCCATTTCTGGGGCACTCTCGTCAACTGGTCGGCTTTGTTAGCATCAGATTTAACTAGTGATACGTCCACAGTTAACCTGTATTCCCGCACTAGACTTAGAAACATATCCAGCTGCTGTCGAATTAGCATCTCACTGGCAGCTTTTGTAGTAATTCGCCAGTTAACACATCAGAAAGCCACCGATCCACACACACCGAGTCATAAAAAGATGTAGCACCCTCACATTCCACTGGAGGGCAAGGTTGATGCCTCACACAACTACATCTAATTCAGCCAAACTTATGTGTTGACTGTCGTGTTCTGAGTGCATCCAACTTGCGTCCTCGACGACTGCTCCATTTACTTCCACTACGACACCAATAGCCAGTGAGCTCGCATCTACCCACACAGCATAGGCGGGCCCATCCACACACCAAGTCCCACATACCGAGTCATTCTGGCATAGTCTACTTATGACGTCAGTTATCATCTGTCTTAAGGGAGCATCGTGACTAGTTTCGTCCCACCCTGATGTCACTGCAGTTGCCTGGTGTTTAATAAAGGACACCGCTACTTGCAACCACCCACAGACTGGAACATCATGAACTTCACTCTCTCGCTTCCATTCTAACGTATCCCCTCTCTCCTGAACACGTAGGCCAAGGACTCACGATCTATCTCTAAGCTGTTCGGGAGACTTGCACATTAGCCCGTAATTTTCCAAGTGTTTCTTCACTTTATCTGCCGACACCACTTTTTCATTAACATATACGTCGTCGACATGCTGATGTTGCTTGATTAATTGTTGAATCATGGGACAATGTAGCAGTCATAATTGACCGCATGACGAATCCCAGGCGTGCAAGACAATATCGCTGTCCCTTCCAAATCACAATCTGAAATGGCCATAATGACCTAGGAACCCTAACTTGCAGATAAGCTCTTCGCAAATCAATCAGTGCCACTTCCGCCCCTTGCTGCCTCCACTCACGCAACCTCTGGGCACATACATTAGCATTAGCGGTAAAAACGTCCACGATTATTTAGTTCCCTGTAATCGAGTATGGGACACACCTTATTTCCAATTCAGGGATATTGTTGTTGAGCTGTACAGGCAGAGGTGGCTCTTGGCCCACTTCCACGCCGCTGTCCAAACTCTATTCTGATGATCAAAGGAGATGTTAAAGTCACTTTCGTCAATCGTAACAGCAGCACACTGTATTTCCTGGGCTTGGGGAAAGCATAATTCACCTAGTGCTGATATCTGTACTCCACCAAGCTTTTTAATGACGTCAAATCCCAGCAACATGTCAAATGCCAACACACGTATCCACTTACAACCAAAACTTCTAACATTACAGACTGTAAGCATGATACTTCCTACATAATGACGCACCAATTCCTTTGACCGCCAGTTGGTACATACTTTCTGACTCACCAGTGTATGAGAGCATCCAATATCCACTATTGCCTTGCATTGACTTCCATTAACAAGTACACTGAGCATTGGTAGTACCATGTTGTATATGTGGTAGCGGGGTAAGAGGCCGGCACTTATTCCTCGTCCCCTACTCCGTTTCCCAAACAATTCTGTGTAATATGCCCCAGTTTGTTGCAGTGATAGCAGCGCATAGTCCGTTTCTACCACCATTGCAATGCAGGCAATCTCTGGCCAGGTGATTTGCGCCCCCGCATTTGAAGCAGGTGAACTGAGTTTGACTCGTTTTGCGACTGCTCGGTGCAGGTGGGGCCTGCATCGGTCGTGCTGCGGCAGCTAGATGTTCCGTCTTTAGTGTCCACTAATATAGCCCGAGCTCTTGTAAATAGTTCTCTTAGAGTTAGGGATTCCATCCTACTTGACGATCGGAGAAGTCCCCTGACATGAGTCGGTAGTCCATTTATGAAAGCACCCTTTATCCAACATTCTGGTGGCATCTCCCTCACCAGCGAAGCCAGACGCTGCAAATCTGTTAAGAACTTGTCGACAGTCTGCCCTGTATGCAGGCGGCACGAGGTAAATTGGTCGAAGGCCACGAATGAATCTGTTCCGTAAGCTGTTACAAGGGCACGTTTAATGTCTTCAACATTACCACGTTGTTCTTTCAACAACTGTTGATTTGTCTTTCTAGCCACCCCTTTCAATTGCAGTGGCAGGACACGCTCCACCTTGTCTATCTCACATAGCTCACAGGTCAGCTCCACATCTTCCAACCATTCAAGTACCAGCACATCCGTGACTGCTCTGCTGAATTCGGGAATGAGTTTAAGATCAAATTTTCTATTCACCATGCTGCTAATAAGGCTGAAATAGCTTATGTCAAGCTCAAAAATCCGTTGGATCTCTCAGTCAGGATAATCCTTCAACACACACAGTAGTTCTCCGTTCAGAGGTTGCATTATAACTGCCGTTCTCATATTCAAATCGATCAGAGTTCACATCTGACCAAACGCCATCTACGTATATAGCACGCGACTCGCTGTCTCGTTAACGACAAAGGCGAGCTGACTCATTTCCGCTACAGATTTTTGGCATAAAAAGTTCTGCTAAAACATTAATAACATTTTACAAAATAAATAAACAATTCAATGAGATTAAAAATACTTTTGACAAACATAAGAATTCTCAAATGCACACATGGCTTAACTTCCCAAAACGACCCGTAACGACTGAAAAAAATATTTCTGCATGCCCGAAACGACTTGAAGTGTCCGCAGTTCATATACACTGTTAAATTCGATTAAAACTCATATTTTCAACATTTTTAAACCAGGAAAAGAAGTATGTTTCTTACAGAAAGCTTAATTTCCTGTCTGGAATGTTTTTCTGTCTTTTTAAAACAATTATTTCCAAAGATCAGAGGTGTTTATCTACTCGAATTAAAAAGAAATAAAAATAAAAAGTAAAAAAATTTTTTTTAAATCCATCCGTTCTCACATGCATTCATAAAAAATCAATTTAAAATTATTATTTTCCTCATTTTATGCAAGGAAAAAACCCTGTTTTTTTATAACATATTTATTTTGGTTTATAAATATTTATCTGTCTTTTTAAACATTTTTTTAGAAAAAATGAAGAAAATTTATTGTCTCGAATTTTAAAAATAGTGATCACGAATCAAGGAGATCCGCCCGTTTTCATATTTACTTCTAAATACCGATTTAAAATTATTTTTCACTAGTTTTTAAACAAGAGAAATAACCTAGTTCACTTCCTGAATAATCTATTTGCGGTAAACTTTGATTTCTATCTTTTTAAACAAAGATTTCGTGTAGACCATTCTGCTTTTCCCTCGCATATTTTTAAAAAAAATTTGGAGATGGCGGCTGAAAAATATGTACAATTTTTAAGGTTTTTCCAATATAATCTTTTAACTGAAGAGATAGGCTTAGGAATTGATGCTCAATGTGATATTTCTTTTTGAGTGTCAATACTAGTGATTTATCAGATTTTTCTGAATTGGAAGATGAAATTTTTACAGAACCGACCAATGGCCAAAAAATGTTGTTGAACTAACGAGACCATCAGAATTTACAAGTTTTGTTAGTCCTACACACCCACTAGGACTTGATGCTACACCCGTAGAATTTTTTTCAGCTATTTCCACTAAATTTGTTTGAAGAAATTGCTTTTCAAACGAATTTATACACAAGACAACAGAATGCTAACTTTATTTCCATGCTGTGTGCATCTGAAATACGCGCATAGTTTTCCGAATGGGAGTCGTTCATTTGCCGAATTACAGGTAATGCTGATAACCGGAAAATCTTCTAAAAATCGTATAAAATAACTAACAATCCGATTTAATAAAACTTTCGGTATATGAAGTAATAAAGACAAACTTTTATTGTAAATAAATGTTTACTAAATGGAAAAGACTAATATTTTTTTTCGTTAGTTTTTGTTTCGCGCATTGATCCCCCATTACCAAAAGATCTTTTTTTTTTTTTTTATTACATTTTTAGAAAGATAAAAAAATTTTTTTTTTAAATCGCTACTAATCGCGTTTTAGTAATAGGGCATCTTAAACCATAAATAAGAAAAAAATATGTATTTTTTTTTTTCTAAATTGTTTTATTATTTTCTAAAGAATTTTAATTAAAAGTTCCTATTGTCTACTTGTTTATTTTTTTTTTTTTTTTTTCAGGATTTTTAAAAATTTATAAAATGTAAATAAATACTTTTGTTTAGTGTCTATCAAAATCGTATTTATTTAATAAAAAAAAAAAATTGTAATAAAAAATATTTAGCAAAAACAATGAAATAATAGAATTCAGTATTTTTTTAAAAAAATTTTGAAAAATTCTTTGAATTAAAAATTGTCATTCTTATTAATTGATGGATCTAAACGGAAATAATATCTGATTTGGTTTTTGAGGAAAACTCTTGTTGTTGCTGTTGTTGTTTTAGTACATAAGTTAAATTGTGAGGTATCAAGGAAATGCTAAATTAGTAATTTGTTTTTGCTTCAGAAAAAAAAAAAAAAAATACGTACGATCCTCCATACAAAAAATAGTGCACACGTGAAGATGTGATAATTATTCAACAAAGATTAAGAATTTACGGGAATGCAAAAATTTAGGTTTTATGTAACAGAAATTTGTTTTTTCTTTTTTTAACACATAAACTTGGAATTGTTCTTTATATTAAACGTAAAAGAAAACATTAAAAAGTTAATTTCCATTTTTCATTGACGGTTTAAAATATTTTTAACATTTTGCGTGCGTATGAAAAAGAGCGTGTTTGAGCAACCCTAAGGTAAATTTTATTCACTATTACTATGTGTGAATTTCTGAAATTTAGATTTTTTTTTCTTTCGATTTTTTTTCTGATTTTTCTTTCGGTTTAAAAAAATCAAAATAAACTTGGTGTGAAACCAACGCCAAGTGAATATTTTGACGACTGGTAATACCATAAAAATAGGACCATTACTCGAGAACTCATCTGAGTAGAATGTAATAGCTTTTTTTTCTATTCTAATATGTAATGTAGAAAATATGAACTGTCACATTGCTGAACCTCATTTAGTGCAGATTCATTGGATATATAGTGAAAATTCTCTTTTTAATATGAAAAAATACCTCAGACACCTGTCTTTTACCTGTTGATTGCTTCACAATGGAGATGCACTGAAGTCAGTGATGTTTGTACGGTCATTTCTGTAACTAACTGCATGTAAAGTATTCCTATTAAAGTGTTTTAAAATGTTTTTTTTCAGCATCTTTATTGAGTATTACCTGTTTTTTACCTATCATATGTTATTGTTCCATAACTACGCGTGTGCAAAATCATTTTCAGTGCAAAAAACTTTATAACATCGAGGAAGAAATTGTTTTCTGCAAGTCTGCCTATTTTTACAACAATCTGTTCACAAATAACGATACTATGAGCTTTTGAATGTATAGACCCATTTTTAGCTGTTTTTAACCAAATCCTTATGGGAACAGAGGGGTTTGGGCCTAGAATTGCTTCTGGGAAGTTAAGAGTTAAAAATTTATCTTTAATTTTGAGAAGATAATAATGAATAAAGTTCAAAATATTCTCTGAATGTTTGAGATTAGGCTTGAAGATTAGTATTTATCTGCGTTATTCGGCTATTGTCCCCATCTTCATTTTTATTTGTACAACGTTTCGGTCGATATGCCTCCGGCCTTCTTCTTGTCGGACTCAGGAACCTTCTTTTCGAACTCGGGAACTTTCTTGTCGTAATCAGGAACTTTGAACCTAAATAAAGGTTAGGTTCAAAGTTCCGTGATGGCTCCCAATTACGACAAGAAAGTTCCAAGTCCGAGAAGGTTCCCGAGTCTGACAAAAAATACCTGAAGAAGGCCGGAGGCATATCGGCCGAAACGTTGTACAAATAACAAATGAAGATGGGGACAATAGTCCCGAATAACGCAGATAATACTAAAGTTTAAAAATAAAAAATAAAACAAAATAATAAAATACAAAAAGGAAATATCCCATAATTCCACTTCCACTTAAAGTTCAACTTTTGGCACCAAAAGAAGGAAACACTCTCTTCAGGTCTAGCCAACCACTCAATAACATGCACTTTTTGCAACCTTATGAATGAGCAAAAACATACTCTATAACTTTATAATGATAATTCTGGGCTTAAGAAAGAAAAAATACTTTTATGCTCAACAGAGCAGATACAACTAATTTTTCAAGTTCTTTCTCAGATTGTTACATTAATATTTTGGGGCAGCACCCTGTATTGGCATGTACACTAAATTTTAGGACAGGCTGGGTATTAGTGTGACTTGACATAAAACCCTGACAGTTTAACCATCATCCTAATGTCACATATTATATATATCAAAATAATTCTGAGACTATTTTCTTATTAAGGATATAAGTGCTTTTTGCTTAGCTTTTTGAAGGAAATGCGTCAACTTTTGTTGTAGTAGTTTTGCTTCGAAGATCGAAAAAGAAAAAAACAGCCTACAGGATGTAGTAAAACGTCTACTAATTAAGTGTTCAATTTCAAGAATAATTGATGAAGATTATCCTCTTTGATTTGCAATGCAAACTAATGCTAAAATTTAGCCTAAAAAAAAATTCATATTTTGTGTTTTCAGCTGTTCAAAGCAAAATACTGTTTAAAATTGCTATAAAAAATAATTCAATGGATAAAAACCCATTGAAATTACATATTTAGAAAGATTATTTTATTTTTATTTCCAACTAATAAATATCTTTAAGATTGGATCAAAATACTTGAGAAAATTTTCAAATTAAACCGATTAAGGTCGCAAATTGTCAATTGTCAAACAGCACCAGCAGGTTGCAAAACTACATAACAGAAATATTTTGTGCTTCAACAGTCAGAGAAGCATATGAAAAGGAGGTAGAACAATGGATCGAGGTTGGCTTGTACCTCATGATGATAAGAAGATAGGTCCCTCAAAGGGTCTACTCCTGCTAATGGTTGTATTACAACCAAATAAATCACAAGTGTGTCCCATGATGGATTATAGGGAGCTTAGCCTCCACATTGATGCATATCACAGACGTGGATGTTTGCACCATTAAGCTGAGAGAATGGAGACCATTGTCATCCAAGGTAGAAGTACTACTTGACAAGATGGGGGTTTGATTTGAATGTTAGCTCCTTGAATAATGAAATCTATTGTCGATACAGCCATATCGCAGGATGACCAATCAGAAAGGCCACTTCAGTGTACATCAACAATCTGTATGTAAATGAAGATGTTACATCCACAACTAATGTCGCTGAACACTTGCCACCTTTGGACTGATGTGCAAATCTCCGGGTGACTAAAGGATGGAGCCAGGGATACTTGCTTTGCTGTCTCCAGAGGAGATGATAGCGTGTTTTGGGAAACATCGAACGGACCCTCAGATGTCCCAGAAATGATCACTAGGAGGAAGGTGTTCTCTTTCTGTGGAAGCTAATGGACCTTTCCAGTGTGCAGCTGGTATCATCAAGCAAAAGGAAAGTGCAAGTGACAAACGCTGGACTGACATTACACATTCCCTTAATTTTATTTTTTTTTACCTTCAGGTTAATAGAGAACATTGAACTTTTCTATACTTTTCCTGTTATTCTTCTCTTAAATGTATGTATTTGTGAAATAATACCTAACTTTACATTATTTTACTGTCTTGAAGTTTTTTTTTACTATTTTTATTTCATTGTTTTAGTTACTTTCGTAGCCATTTGATTAAACTACTGCTTGATTCTTTCACACAAGTGACAAGACAGAATAGTAAAAAAAAAGATGGTAAAATCCTAATAGAACAAAGGTTATATATCAGAGCTACAAAAGGTTTAGAAGCAGCATTTTTAGAAAATGGAAGAAATGTGGACTTGTTTGCAGAATTTGTAAGTTTTCAATGGCCAAGTGGAAGACTTATTATTCTATTCCTCATTATGTTTGGCCTAATTTGTAATTTCTGACTTTATTTCCTGATCCTTAATTTTTTTTTTTTTTGTTACCCAAACTGCCTTTCACATTGACCATTGTTGTTATCCCCCCCCCACCCCGTCCCTCGGACATGTTAATAACTCCAGAGGTCAGGTAGGAATTTGTTTAGAGCAGCAGGTGGTTTTAGAAATCGATAGAAATGTAGGATATTACTAAGTCCAACTTAGGAATTATAAGGTGCGATAACTTTGACAATTGGCAAATTAGGTTTTAAACCTCTAAAAATCACAAACCGGCTAGAAGTCGACCCTAGCTTGGTCAGCAGATCCTTAGTTCAAGGGAAAAGTTCTTATTAAAACCACCGATTGCCTTGACGGTCTTACCTTATTTCCAAAAAAAGCTAAGGGAGTATAATCCCCAACAACAAATCCGGAGCTGGATCCCTAAGGTGGTGGTGCTGAATTTTCGTATTCCTAGCAATTCCTGCGGACCACATCGTTGCCAAACACAGCATAGGTTATACCCTTTCCTTTGGACCACAAACAGCTGTGTTGGAGAGGAGGACTGCTGTTCGGCAACAAGCTCATCGCCATAACAACCTGCCCAGGCTGACATTGTTTTCCACTTACAAATGGAGAGGACGCCTCACTGATAAGAAAGCAATGGGAGTGACGGCATACCTCAGCAACATATCTTGAAAGGCGAGGGGCAGCACTGTCCCAACCATACACTAATCACTTGCAGCTGCTGGAACATGGACACATCCTCAGGACAACTACCATCGTCCCACTTATACAAGAATCAAAGGAGATCGGAGCACTTTAAGCTAGTTTGAGAACGTCTTCGCGTGTTACATGGACACGTCTGCAGCACTTTTTGCCATCTTGCACCTAACCAGAAAACACAGCAACGTGACCATGATCTTCTCACTACCCAGCCTGCAGGAAAAGTGCCGGAAGAGCAGATGCCACTCATAACACGCATCTGGATAGACCTACGAAGGCATTCTGACTGCCAGCTGAAGGTTCGCAGTCACAGCACCAGAGGAATGCCATCCAAAACTTGTTGCTGCTCAGCCACTCACACAGTGGATATAAAAAAAAAAAAAGTGGACCTATTGCCATCGTCTTAGTAGACAGAAGATGCCAACCAAAAAAAGGTTAGCAATAGATTCATGTATGGAGTTTCTATGGGCCATGCGAAACCCACAATTAATCCAAATCTGTTCCTTCCTTTCAGTGGAAAGGAGCGACTTTCTGTTCGTTTTAGCAAGAACTTCTAACAATGTCACACAGACATTCATACTTCAAGCCAAGAAATGGGCAACAAGATTCGATTAAGAAGCTTTTTGAAAAAACTCAGCCAAGGAAAAGAATATGTCTTTCGCCCAAACGAGGAGAATACAAACTAGCTGAGCATGGCGTTGAAAGGACACAGAATCAAAATGTGCGTGATACGAAAACAGAGGAACCACCCCTGTAACTCAAAGAATGCTAAGCATTCGCACACCTACTGGCCAATATTGAGGCAAACAAGACCCTATAAGTCACACAATCTCAATTACAGGGGATGTCTGCCAAGCTATCCATCTTGTCTAGCAATTCACAAACTTGACAAAAAACAGTTCAAGCTCCCACAAAGAGTACCAACCAAAGTATTTGTACGCCATGTCCTAAAATTTACTTTGGCAGAACACCAACATACGAGCACTCAACGCGAACACAAAGTTCTACCCAGAGGAATAGAAAATCTGTTTGTTCAGCAATGTAACAGAATTCCTCATCCAAAAGAACTTATGTACCATACAAAAAATATTTCCACAACACATGCTCAGTCATTCTGTACTTACCGGACTGGGTTACTCTGGATTTCTTCTTAAACTAGAATCTGAGAAGTTTCCTGTGTTGCGGCTGGCGAGAAAACTGAAATATTTTTTTTTGTAATGTACCCAAAGTTCTTTTGGATGAGGAATTCGTTTACATTGCTTGAAAAACAGATTTGTCATATTCCTCTGGGGTGAGAACTCTTGTGTTCGCGTTGAGGCGTATTTGGTGTCCTGCCAAAGTAATTTTAGGACATGGCGTAATACACATACTTTGGTTCGGTAAAGCTCTTTGTGGGAGCTTGAACTGTTTTGTCAAGTTTTCTGGATGTACACTAGACAAGAGGGTAGGCTTGGGCAGATTCATTCCCCTGTATTGAAATTTGTGTGACTTCATAGGGCTTGTTTAGCCTCAAATTATGGCCAGTAGGGGCTGCGCAATCTTAGCAGTCCTATGAGTTACAGGGGTGGGTTCCTCTGTTTTCGTTATCACCGATTTTGATTTGTGATACTTCACCGCCATGCTAAGAGGTTTGTAATTCTTCATTTGGGCAAAGGACCAATTCTCTTTTTCCTCGGCTGAAGTTTTTTCAAAGGCTTTCCTTAATCGAATCCTTGTCTGCAATTCTTGGCTTGAAGTAATGAATTGTCTGGTGCTGGACATTTTTGTTAAAGTTCATTGCTAAATTAACAGAAGTCGCTCCTATTCCACTGAAAGGCAGAACAGATATGCTTATTGTGGGTTCGCATCCTAGAAATCCATAGGGAATCTATTGCTAAACCTTTTTTTAGTTGGCATCCTTCACTGATTCTGACTAAAGACGATGGCATAGTGTCCACTTGTTTTTTTTTATATATCTGCCAAACTGTGTGACGGGCTGAGCAGCACAGTTTGGATGGCATTCTCTGGTGCTGCTGACTTGCGAAACACTTCATGCTGGCCAGGATCAGATTGGCCTTCGGTAGTCTATCAATGCGGTGTGAAGTGGCATCTGCTTCCTCCCGAGGCACTTTCTGCAGCTGGTGTATGTGAGAAAGATCATGTCCCACGGTTGCTGTGTTTCTGGTTAGGGTGCAGATGCAAAGATCTGCAGACGGCCGTGTTAACCAGCGCGCAAGACTTCTCAAACTATAGCTTAAGTGCTCCGATCCTCCTATGTTTTTGTATAAGGGGACGATGCTAGGTCCTGAGGGTATCTGTCCATGTTCCCAGCAGCTGCAGAGTAGTATAGTGATAGTGTGGAGCAGTGCTGCCCCTGCCCATTCAAGATATTGCTGGGCCTATGCCGTCACTCCCAGTTTTGACTTTCTTATCAGTGAGGCGGTCCTCTCACAATTTTGTTAGGTGGAAACAATTGTAGCCTGGGCAGGTTGTTATGGAGATGAAGCTAGTTGCCCCAATAGGCACATCCTCCTCTCCACAAGCTGTTGTGGTCCAAAGGAAAGGATGAAACCTATTGCTGTATTGCGCAACGATGGCTGCCGCACGGACATTGGCTTTAGAAAGTAACGGAAATTCAGCACCCACCCCACCTTAGGATTCCAGCTCCGGATTTGTTTTGGGGTTTACTCCCTTAGCCTTTTTTTATGGAATAGGTAAAGCCGCAATGGCAACGGCATGGTATTTATAAGACTTTTTCGCTTTGTCCTAGAGGAGCTGCTGACCAAGGCTACAAGGGTCACTTCTAGCCGGTTTGTGAATTTTTAGAGTTTAACCCTTAATTATGCATGTGCAAGTTATCGGCACCTTATTAACTTCCTAAGTTGTTGACTTAGTAATAAGTCTACATTATCTTCCCAATTTTTTCTAAAACCATTGCTGCTTCTCTAACCATCCTTACCTAGCCATACATGATATATTAACATGTACGAGGACGGGGGGCTGTGGGGGGAATAACACATGCCGTCATGTGAAAGCAGTTTGGTAACAAAAAAAAAAACAAAATTAAACAGAAATAAAGTCAGAAATTACATTTAGGCCAACATAATTGAGGGACTAGAATAAAGTCTTCCACTTGGCATGAAAAACTTTACAAATTTCTAGCAAACAGTCCACATTTCTTCCATTCTAAAACCATGCTGCTTCTAAAAGCCCTTTATGTAGCCTCTGATAAATAACCTTTTCTATTACGGATTGTTAACAATGTTTTTTTTACTATTCTGTCTTGTCACTTGTGTGAGAATCAAGCAGTAGATTTTAATCAAATGGCTACGGAAATAACTAAAACATGTTGAAATAAAAATCAGTTTAAAAAAAAAAACTCAGACAGTAAATATAATTGTAAGGTTAGATATTATTTACCAAATACCATACATTAAAGAAGAAAGAAAATAACAGGGAAAAGTATAGAAAAGTCAATTTCTCTATTAACCCTGAAGGTAAAAATAAAATAAGGAATGTGTTAATGATCAGTCCAGCGTTTTGTCACTTGCATTCCCTTTGCTTGATGATACCAGCCTGCACACTGGAAGAGGTCCAATTACGCGATTCCCACAGAAAGAAAACACCTTCCTCCTATGATATTTTCTGGACATCAGTTCTGAGGGTCTCGTTTTCGTGTTTCCCAAAACACGCTATCATCTTCTCTGGAGACAGCCAAAGCAAAGCTATCTGGCTCCATCCTTTAAGTCACCCCGGAGATTTGCACATCAGTCCAAACGGTGCGCAGTGTTCAGCGGACATTAGATTGTGGGGATAGTAACATCTCATTACACCTCAGATTGTTATGTACACTGAAAGTGGCCTTTATCTGATTTGTCATCCTGCGCTAATGGCTGTAATCGACAATAGATTTATTATTCAAGGAGCCTACATCATCAAATCAAAACCCACCATCTTGTCAAGTTAGTACGTTCTACCTTGGATGAACATGGTCTCCATCTCTCAGGCTTAATGGTGCAAACATTCCACGTTCTGTGGTATTTATGCATCAATGTGGAGCTAAGCTCGCCTACTATCCATCATGGGACACACTTGTTGATTTTATTTTGGTGTATACAAACCATTCACGAGTAGACCCTTTGAGGGACCTATCTTCTGATCACTGAGGTACAACGCCAACTCGATCCATTGTTCTACCTTCCTTCTCATCATGCCTTCTCTGACTGTTGAGCACAAATATTCTGTTTAGAATGTAGTTTTTGCAACCGCTGTGGGCTTTTGACATTGACAATTTTTGCGACCTTAATCGGCTTTAACTGAAATTTTCTTCAAGCTATTTCTGATTCCAATCTTTAAAGATAATTTATGATAGTGGAAAATAAAAATTAATCAATCTTCTAAATATGTTAAAATTCAATGGGTTTTTATCCACTTGAATTATTTTTATAGCAATTTAAACAGTATTTTCGCTCCTTGAACAGCTGAAAACACAAAATATGAATTTTTTTTTAGGCCTAAATTTTAGTCATTAGTTTGCATCTGCAAAAAATCAAAGAGTGCATATCATATCAAATATTCTGAAATTGACACACCTTTAATTAGTAGACGCTTTACTAATCCTTAGAGGCTGTTTTTTTTCATTTTCGATCTTCGGAATGCAAAACTACTACCAACAAAGTTGACGAATGTTCCTTTCAAAAAAGCTAAGCAAAAGCACTATATCCTTAATAAGAAGAAATAGTCTCAGAATTATTTGATATATCATTGTGACATTAGGATGAATGGTTAACTGTTCAGGGTTTATGTCAAAAGTCACACTAATACCCAGCCTCTGTCCTAAATTTATTGTACATGCCATACAGGTGTGCCCAAATATTAATGTAACAAATTGAGGAAAGAACTTGAAAATTAGTTGTATCTGCTCGTTGAGCATACACAGTATTTTTTCTTTCATTTTAAGCCCATGAATCTATCATTATAAAAGTTATTTTAGAGATGTTGCTCATTTTCATAAGGTTGCAAAAAGTGCATGTTATTGAGTGGTTGGCTAGACCTGAAGAGAGTGTTCCTCTTTTGTGCCAAAGTTTGAACTTTAAGTGGAAAGGCGGAACTTATGGATATTTCCTTTGTATTTTATTATTTGCTTTTTATTTATTTAATTTTTAACTTTAGTATTATCTGCGTTATGGACTATTGTCCCTCTTCATTGTATATTTGTTACAAACGTTTTCGGCCGATCATGCCCTTCGGCCTTCTTCAGGCTATTTTTTGTCAGACTCGGGAACCTTCTCGGGGACTTGGGAAACTTTCTGTCGTAATTGGAAGCCATCACGGAAAATTTGAACTAACCCTTTATTTAGGTTCAAAAGTTCCTGATTACGACAGAAAGTCCCGAGTTCGAAAAGAAGGTTCCTCGAGTCCGACAAGAAGAAGGCGGAGGGGGATTATCGACGAAAGTCTGTACAAATACAAAATGAAGCGGATGGGGACAATAGTCCCGAATAACGGCAGATAAATACTAATCTTCAAGCCTAATCTCAAACATTTCAGAGAAAGATATTTTAACTTTATTCATTTATTATCTTCTCAAAATTAAAGTAAATTCTTTAACTCTTAACTTCCAGAAGCAATTCTAGGCCCAAACCCCTCTTTCCCATAGGTTTGGTTAAAAACCAGCTTAAAAATGGGTCCTATACATTTTCAAAAGCTCATAGTATCGTTATTTGTGAACAGGATTGTTGTAAAATAGGCAGACTTGCAGAAAACAAAATTTCTTCCTCGATTATAAAGTTTTTTTGCACTGAAAATGATTTTGCACGCGCCGTAGTTATGAAAATTACATAATGATAGGTTAAAAAACAGGTATACTCAATAAAAATGCTGAAAAAAACATTTGTAAAACAGCTTTAATAGGAATACTTTACATGCAGTTAGTACAGAAAATGACCGTACAAACTATCATGCTTCGTGCATCTCCATTGTGAAGCAAATCAACAGGTAAAAAGACAGTGTCTGAGGAATTTTTTCATATTAAAAGAGAAAATTTTTCAACAATATATCCATGAATCTGCACTAAATGGGTTTCAGCAATGTGACAGTTCATATTTTAATCTACATCTACATTTTTAGAAGTAGAAAAAAAAGCCTATTAATTCTACTCAGATGAGTTCTCGGAGTAAATGGCCTCATATTTTTTATGGTGGATGACCAGTCGTCAAATATTCACTTGGCGTTGGTTTTCACACCAGTATTTATTTGATTTTTTTAAACCGAAAGAAAAATCAGAAAAAAAATCGAAAGAAAAAAAAAATCTAAATTTCAGAAATTTCACCACTAGTAATAGTGAATAAAATTTACCTTTAGGTTGCTTCAAAACCGCTCTTTTCATACGCACGCAAATTGTTAAAAAAATATATTAAACGTCAATTGAAAATGGAAAATTAACTCTTTTTAGTTTTCTTTTACGGTATAATATCAAAGAACAATCTCCAGTTTTATGTTGTTAAAAAAAGAAAAAAACAAATTTCTGTTACATAAAACCTAAATTTTTGCGCAATTCCCGTCAAATCCTTAATCTTTGTTGAATAATTATCACAATCTTCTCATGTGTGCACTATTTTTTATGGAGATCGTACCGTATTTTTTTTTTTTTTTTTTCATGAAGCAAAAACAAATACTAATTTAGCAATTTCCTTGATACCTTCCACAATATTAACTTATGTACTAAATAACAACAACAGCAACAAACACAGAGTTTTCCTCAAAAAACCAAATCAGATATTATTATCCGTTAGATCCACATCAATAATAAGAATGACAATTATTAAATCAAAGATTATTTTCAAAAAATTTTTAAATTAAATACTGAATTCTTATTATTCATTGTTTTTTGCTAAATATTTTTTATACAATTTTTTTTTTTTTATCTAATAAATACGACTTTTGATAGACACATAAACAAAAGTATTATTTATTTTATAAATTTTTAAATCCTGAAAAAAAAAAAAAAAATAATAAACAAGGTAGACAATAGGAACTTTTCAATATAAAATTCTTAGAAATAATAAAAACAATTTTAGAAAAAAAAAAGATACATATTTTTTCTTATTATGGTGTTAAGATGCCTATTACTAAAACAATTAGTTAGCGAATTTAAAAAAAATTTTTGTTTATCGTTCTAAAAATGTAATAAAAAAAAAAAAAAAAGATCTTTGTATGGGGGGATCAAATGCGCGAAAACCAAACTAACGAAAAAAAATATTAGTCTTTTCCATTTAGTAAACATTTATTTACAATAAAAGTTTGTCTTTTATTACTTCATAATACCGAAAAGTTATATAAAATCCGGATTGTTAGTTTATTTTATACGATTTTTAGAAGAAATTTCGGTTATCAGCATTACCTGTAATTCGGGCAATGAACGACTCCCATTTCGGAAAACTATGTCCGCGTATTTCAGATGCACACAGATGGAAATAAAGTTAGCATTTCTGTGTGTCTTGTGTATAAATTCGTTTGAAAAGCAATTTCTTCAAACCAAATAGTGGAAATAGCTGAAAAAAATTCTACGGTGTAGCATCAAGTCCTAGTGGGTGTGTAGGACTAACAAAACTTGTAACATTCTGATGGTCTCGTTAGGTTCAACAACATTTTTGGCCATTGGTCGGGTTCTGTAAAAAAATTTCATCTTCCAATTCAGAAAAAAATCTGATAAATCACTAGTATTGACACTCAAAAAAGAAATATCACATTGAGCATCAATTCCTAAGCCTATCTCTTCAGTTAAAAGATTATATTTGGAAAAACCTTAAAAATTGTACATATTTTCAGCCGGCCATCTCAAATTTTTTTTAAAAATATGCGAGGGAAAAGGTCAGAATGGTCCTACACGAAATCTTTGTTTAAAAAGATAGTAAATCAAAGTTTACCGCAAATAGATTATTCAGGAAGTGAACTAGGTTATTTTCTCTTGTTTAAAACTAGTGAAAAATATATTTTAATATCGGTATTTAGAAGTAAATATGAAAACGGGCGGATCTCCTGATTTTCGTGATCACTATTTTTAAAATTCGAGACAATAAATTTTTCTTCATTTTTCTAAAAAAATGGTTTTTAAAAAGACAGATAAATATTTATAAACCAAAATAAATATTTATAAAATGAACAGGGTTGTTTTCCCTTGCATAAAATGAGGAAATATAATTTTTAAATTGATTTTTTATGAATGCATGTGAGAACGAGGATGGATTTAAAAAAAATTTTTTACTTTTATTTTTATTTCTTTTTAATTTCGAGTAGATAAACACCTCTGATCTTGGAAACAATTGTTTTAAAAAGACAGAAAAACATTCCAGACAGGAAATTAAGCTTTCTGTAAGAAACATAACTTCTTTTCTGGTTTAAAAATGTTGAAAATATGAGTTTTATCGAATTTAACAGTGTGTATATGAACTGCGGACACCTCAGTCGTTTCGGGCATGCCAGAAATATTTTTTTCAGTCGTTACGGGTCGTTTTGGGGAAGTAAGCCATGTGTGCAATTTGAGAATTTCTTATGTTTGTCAAAAAGCTATTTTAATTCTTCATTGAATTGTTTATTTATTTTGTAAAAATTTGTTATGTATAGTTTAGCAGAACTTTTTATGCCAAAAATCTGTAGCGGAAATGAGTCAGCTCGCCTTTGTCGTTAACACGAACAGCGAGTCGCGTGCTATATACGTAGATGGCGTCCTTGGTCAGATGTAGAACTCTGATCGATTTGAATATGAGAACGGCAGTTATAATGCAACCTCTGAACGGAGAACTACTGTGTGTGTTGAAGGATTATCCTGACTGAGAGATCCAACGGATTTTGAGCTTGACATAAGCTATTTCAGCCTTATTAGCAGCATGGTGAATAGAAATTTGATCTTAAACTCAGTCCCGAATTCAGCAGAGCAGTCACGGATGTGCTGGTACTTGAATGGTTGGAAGATGTGGAGCTGACCTGTGAGCTATGTGAATAGACAAGGTGGAGCGCTTGTCCTGCCACTGCAATTTGAAAGGGGTGGCTAGAAAGAAATCAACGTCGTTGTTGAAAGAACAACGTGCGGTAATGTTTGAAGACATTAAACGTGCCCTTGTAACAGCTTACGGAACAGATTCATTCGTGCCTTTCGGACCAATTTACCTCGTGCCGCCTGCATACAGGGCAGACTGTCGACAAGTTCTTAACAGATTTGCAGCGTCTGGCTTCGCTGGTGAGGGAGATGCCACCAGAATGTTGGATAAAGGCTGTTGCTTTCATAAATGGACTACCGACTCATGTCAGGGGACTTCTCCGATCGTTCAAGTAGGATGGAATCCCTAAACTCTAAGAGAACTATTTACAAGAGCTCGGGCTATTTAGTGGACACTAAAAGACGGAACATCTAGCTGCCGCCCAGCACGACCGATGCAGGCCCCACCTGCACCGAGCAGTCGCAAAAGAGTCAAACTCAGTTCACCTGCTTCAAATGCGGGGGCGAAATCACACTGGCCAGAGATTGCTGCATTGCCAATTGGTGGTAGAAACGACTATTGCGACTGCTATCACTGACAAACAAACTGGGGCATATTGACACAGAATTTGTTTGGGAAACGGAGTAGAGGGGACGAGGACATAAGTGCGGCCTCTTACCCGCTACCACATATACAATCATGTACTACACAATGCTCAGTGTACTTGTTATGAAGTCAATGCAAACGGCAATTAGTGGATATTGGATGCTACTCATACACTGGTGAGTCAGAACTACTTGTACAACTGGCCGTCAAAGGAATTTGGTGCGTCATTATGTAGGAAAGTATCATGTTACAGTACTGTAATGTTTAGGAAGTTTTTGGTTGCTTAGTGGATAGGTGTGTTGGCACTGTGACATGTGCTGGGATTGACGTCATTAAAAAGCTGGTGGAGTACAGATATCAAGCACTAGGTGAATTATGCTGTTCCCCAAGCCCAGGGAATTACGATGTGCTGTGTTACGATTGACGAAAGTGACTTTACACCATCTCCTTTGATCATCCATAATAGAGTTTGGACAGCGGCGTGATGGGCCAAGAGCCACCTCTGCCTGTCACAGCTTCCAACACAATATCCTGATTGGAAATAAGGTTTTGTTCCCATTACTGATTACAGGGAACTAATAATCTGTGTTACGTTTTTACCGCTAATGCTAATGATATGTGCCCAGAGGTTGCGTGAGTGGATGGCAGCAAGGGGCGGAAGTCCGGAACACTGATGATTTTGGAAGCTTGATCTGCAAGTTAGGGTTCTAGGTTTCATTTGGCCATATTCAGATTGTTGTTTGGAAGGAGACGCGATATTGTCATTAGCACGCTGGGAATTCGTCATGCGGATAATTATGACTGCATAACATTGGGCTCTCATGATTCAACAATTAATCATGAGCAACAATCAGCATGTCAGACGACGTATATGTTAATGAAAAAGTTGGTGTCGGCAGATAAAGTGAAGAACCTTGGAAAATACGGGGAGCTAATGTTGCAAGGTTCTCCCGAACGCTTAGAGATAGATTCGTGAGTCCTTGGCCTACGATGTCAGGATGAGAGGGATACGTTAGAATGGAAAGCGAGAGAGTGAAGTTCATGAGTGTCAGTCTGTGAGTGGTTGCAAAGCTAAGCGGGTTGTCCTTTTATAAACACCAAGCATGCCAGTGACATTCAGGGTGGACCCGAAATAGTCACGCTCTCCCTTAGACGATGATTAACTTGACTCATAGCTAGGACTAAGCCAGAATGACTCCGGTACTCGTGGGATTGGTTGTGTGCGATTGGGCCCGACACCTATGCTGGTGGTAGACTGCGAGCTCATGGCTATTTGTGATGTCGTAGTGGAAAGTTAAATGGAAGCAGTCGTTCGCAGGGACGCAAGTTGGAACTGCACTCAACGAACACGACCGTCAACACATACATTTGGCTGATTAGATGTAGTTGGTGAGGCATCCACTTGCCCTCCAAGTGGAATGTGACGGTGCTTACATCTTTTTTATGACTCGGTGTGTGTGGATCGGTGGCTTCTTGATGTGCGTAACTGGCGCATTACTACCAAAAGCTGCCAGTGGAGCTATTCGACGCAGCTGGATATGTTTCTAAGTCTAGTGCGGGAATACAGGTTAACTGTGGACGATCACTAAGTTAAATCTGATCGCTAACAAGCCGACAGTTGACGATAGTGCCCCAGAAATGGCTTGGCAAAGTATTACATGAGAACGCGGAACTGTGAACCAAACCTTGTGGCGTTTCCAGTGAGTGCAGAATAGATGTTGCCATCATGCCTAACAGTGGTCATCCGAGGCATTCAGGCGCACGCGGTACGTCAGCACGGCAGCCAGACTCACTTACTGTCACCACAGCACGATGTACGAAGGGTGGTGAAAGAATGCAAGATGTGTCAGTGATCGACCACCCACGAGTCTGGGCTGAGTGGCATCTGAAAACATTGTGCTGAAAACAAATTGGGACAGAAAGTAGGAATGTATAATCACCACAGATAACAATGAGACTACCATTACCTCTACCTCTATTAATTGACTTGAGGCCGTTACGACGACTATAGCAAATTTAGGAGCGATTTACCATACAATTGAGCAGAACACTATCCAACTACACTCACTCAAATATAGTCCACCTCTCCAAGTATGGGAACCTCTCCCCCTGTGTGCAGGGCCCCAGATGCCTATTACCGCTCATATGACGGCGGAAGTGAATCTCACAGACTATGATACGGCATTCACCGCCACCGTTTTCAGCATTTGTATACAGGTTTTGAGGCACTCCATCCTCCACCCTATCGTGCGCATACGTGCCCTCTGGGAATGGCATAGTGGAATGAAGCCACCAACAGGCATAAAGACCATACAGCATGAAAACAGTGCTCATTCCCTCGACGCTGATGTACTGTTTATTAATGTGACCCCGAAGAGATGGTTTCCACTCCACCACACCAGCGAACGGCAATTCCAACTATTCTGTGCGGCATACGCAGCATAGATTCCGCTGCCCCAGCAGAGTATTTCACTATTGGAGATTAAGGTGTGATAAAGACACCGGTGGGAGATGCCAAGTGCATGCAGGCAAGGAGGAAGTGACCGATTGTACGCAATGCACAGTCAGTGTGGGTCGACGCGGATGACTTGCGTTCATGTGACAGGATCTTGCACTTCCCGTTATGGGCTCGAGTTCTAGACACGGCGAATGAAGTGACAGTGTCTACACAGAGTTACCAGATGATCACATCAGCGATGCACACAGGTGATCTCCCGGAGACAAGCAACTCCAGGCTGATGCAGATGCACTCAGATGACTATCTGAGACGCCAGTCGTCCAAAGGGGAAAAAAGTACTTTCACAAAGGAGCACCAGGCGTTAAAAGACACACGCCCGTTTGTTGTACATGTATGTGATCAGCGGATCGATGGGGGTGTATGTAAATGAGTCAGCTTGCCTTCTGTGATTAACAAGGACAGCGAAGTTGCTGTGCTATTACGTTAGATGCGTTTGGTCAGACACAAAACTATGATCAATTTGAATATTGAGAATGCAGTTATAACGCAACTCCTGACGGAGAGCAGAACACTTTTTATTGGAGAATTACTGTGTTGTGTTGTGAGGATTATCCTGACTTGAGAGATTCCAACGGATTTTGAATTTGAATAAAATCTTCACAGAACTGTTTGATACTGAGAGTCCATTTGATAATAAGGTTGATTGATCTTAGGAATTTGCATAGGAAGCACTACTTACAGTTCTGCCACCTTTTTTAAGGAAATTATAGTTTATGGTCCTTTCAGAGAACACACTTTCCTGGATTGCTACATTTGAATACCTTAAAATTAAAATATTTTGGCAAGATATAGATAATCTTTGGCTCTAAACTAATTCTAAACTCGATAACAAAAATTTACATTTATGTGTATGGAAAAAATTCGGAAAAAAAAAAAATTTTTGCTTTTTAAAAAAATTTCCTATAATATATCAAGATAAAATATGTGGAGGAAAGTGGACAAGAATTTTTACTTTTCTGTTTTGACCGCTGATAAAAGAATCACTTGTGCTAAAAGGAGCATGAAACGTTGTTAAGTTGAAGTTTATAGTAAGTGCTGTTAAACTATTTTGAATGTTTATATTTCCAAATGATGAGAAAAATTGGAAACGTAACAATTCTCAATATACACAATATGCAGTAATATAATTGATACAGAAATCTATATTTGAAATAACTTGCCCTGTTGCGTTAGGCTGTGTCCCCTACCAGAGGAGTAAATCCTCCAAAAAGGGGTTCTTGGTATTATGAATCCAGTTTCTGTGGATGTAGCAGATACTACTTCATTGTCATTACGCTCAGGTTCATGCTGATGCAGAAGGTGGTGAACCTGCTTGGTCCTCATCTATGGTCAATAGAACTGTTGAAGGATATGAGTATTTAAACAAGCATATCCGTAATACCATATGACTGGTAAATTATTTGTATAAGAATAGTTACTGAAACTATAGATTGAATTATTATTATTAGTTACATGAAACATTACATCGCTGAAATGATTATTAAATAGAATAGTTAACTTGAAACTCATTTGTGTATAAAATTAGGAATTAAAATTATACAACTGTTCCAATATATTATGATTAGTGTAAGTTAATAGGTCATTTTAGTGCAGGATTGAACTGTGCAAAACTAGAACAGCTACATAAAAAGTAAATGAGTAAATATTATAATGTAATTGATTTCCTAATCCCTCAGGCATGAAATAACCCAAGATCGAAGTTGACATGCACTATTAAATAAATCAATCTTTGCAAAATGATTTTAGGTTTGTAAAGATGGTGGATTGTATTGATTTAAAATCAATTTGAAACTTTCAATTTAATTTTATGGTTTTCTCTTGAGGGAACAGGACTGCAGCAGTACAAAAAGTCATCTCATATACTCGACTCAACCTTGAAGAAATGATTCAGTATTTTCATGTTCGGAATATTCAGTTAGGTTACAATGGAATCTACAACCTGCACACGCATAGGCAACATGAACGGACAATCAAGGGGAAGTAAAGTCATCTATGAGTTAGTTTATTAAAGCAGTATCCCATCTTGCGTACAGATTGTTAAAAACTAGGAACTAAGCATTAACGTCGTTGTAGGAGTTTTAAAAGCGAAATTAAAAAAGTAAATCTATTATTAGGGGTTAAACTTTGTTTAAAATGATAAGTAGTAACAATTTAGAGTAGCATTAAAAAAAAAGAAATTTTATTAAATATGCAATGGGGAATACATTTTTAGAAAATTTAAAAATCGTACCGAATTATAACAAAAAAAGTATGTTGAATATTTTGATTTATTGTGCTTCAAATAATGGCTTAAAAATATTATTAAAAATACTTACATAAAACATTTCTTTATCATAGAAATAAGTAAAGCAGTTACTATTAATATATTCAAATAAATGTTACTGAATTTTTCACACTCTTTTTTAACTTATTAACACGTAATCCATGAAATGTGTAGTTAGTAAACATCAAAAATATATTAGTATTTCATTTGAAAATAAATTTGCAATATTATTTACGTTTCTGTATGGTATATCAATTAATTGCACATAATATTTTTTAACTTTTTTGTTTGATTTTATGATTGGACGTAAAAATCGTTTAATTTGAACAAAATGAATTTAGCACCCCCCCACAGAAAAATAATTTACCAAAATCAGGGAATTATCAGGATTTTTATGAAAAATTGATTCAGTGTTGATTAATCAATGTAATTAAAACAAAAATTAAAACAAACATTTTAAGATGAGTGGCGTCAGCATGATTAGATATTTATACACGGCTAGACCATGACAATGCATCTTTTTTCTATATTTTAGTAAAAAAAAAAAATTATTAATTTAGAGATGAGAAGTCGTAAGAGGATCAATTAGAATTTGAAACATTTTTAATTAAAAAGGAAGTAATTGAATTAAAAATAGTAATATGAAATGAACTTACCGTTAACTTTAGATATTGAATCTTTCGGTTAAATTACTGACACAAACATTAACTCTTTTGATAGGAGGAGATATTTATGTTTTTATGTATTTTGTCTTAATTGTCTTCCATTACACATTAATGTTCTACCATTATGTGTTTATATTGAAAATCAATTAAGTGTTTTTTAAAATATTGTGAATCTTGATATTAAGTTATGTTATATTTTTAGTCTAGAAAAAATAGCTATTTAATGCAAACCTTACTTTATACTCATGAAGTAATAAGTTTTGAAGAAAAATTCTATTTTACGCAGAAAAAAATATCGAATGTATAATTTAAAAAAATAAGATTATAGTCAATTATAATATGAAGATGAGGGTAAAAAGAAATTCCTAAAAAAATTATTTATATATTTTTTTTTTTTTTACATTTTATTTTTCGAATAATCAATAGTATTTCTCATAGAAGGGCAACCGTAAAAAAATTTTTTATTCTATTCATAACTTCGGTCTTTTATCTTTTATCTTTACTGTAATTAGTTATCAAGATTTAGGACCGAAGCAAAATTTTACGCCCCAACAATAATGTGTGAGAGTGTAGAGACCTGATAAAAATGGAGAAAGTGTTTGAAATAAAATAATATGCATTATTAAAGATCATTCATTGATACTTAAACTGAAATTTCATTAAAATCGATAATTCCCTGAATTTTTGGTAAATTACTGTTTCTGTTAGGGGGGCTAAAGTCATTGTGTGTCAAACGAATTTAGCCTTCTGTTTGCCTCCTGTTTAACTATCCATTTTCCCATATGTTATTGGGGTATTTTCAACTTCCAAAGTAATTTTTCAAATAACTTGTGAGGAAATATAACTTATTTTTTTTTCTCTCTCTCGCTCTCTCTCTCTCTCTTCTATTCTCTCTG
>CM042154.1:35508124-35905423 GCA_023376005.1 Doryteuthis pealeii | reverse complement strand
AAATTCCTGAATTCAACCACTTACTCAAGTGTCTTCAAGTCTTTCAGTATTTCCATTGCAAATATTAATGCATATTTATAATGTGATCTAATGGTATTATCTCTTGCGTGCTTATTCTGCATTATATCATGATTTATTTGTAATTTCTAATATCAAAATAAAATAAATAATGTGATTATTTTATAAACAAAAAATCTTTTTTATAAATCAAAAATCTAAACTATCTTATTAGAAAGAATTTTTTCTTTGTTTAAAATTTAAATATCAAACTCATCATAATTATTTCAATGTCAAAGTCCAAAATGACTGATTTAAAAACGTCATAAAAATTGTATATAAAAATAGATAGAATGAAAGAAGACGATTGTTGTATCCTATACAATTTTGGAAAATTTACGTACATACTTTGAATCAGTTAAAATTAGATTAATAAAATGAAAAAAAATGAAAAGAAAAAATTGATGAGCTTCCGTTTTAAACCTTTTTTTTTTTTTTTTTTTTTTCCCAATTTTTTTTGTTCTTAAAACTTTTTTTTTTAGGCAAAAAAAAAAAAAATTTTGGCCGGAAAAAAAAGAAATGGTCCGAGTAGAATTATTAACATTTTTTAGAAATGCTACTAATTTTTAAATGCTATTCCATAATCCAAATACCACCACTTCATGATTTTTTGCTCAAAAACCAAGCCCTGTATTATTTAATGTGTATTTATATCTTGTCGTTTAATTGTTTATTTTCGAAGTTTCTCCAGAGCATAACATAAAACACAACTGCCTTTTATATATGTATAGAAATAAAATAAAGATTATAGCATGAAAAAATCCAATAGAAAAAAATATTATTCTTACATTTTTGTTATTTGTATGCATATATATATATATATATATATATATATATATATATACACACACAAATATATATGATATACACACACACACACACACAATATATATAATATATATATATATATACAACACCACACACAAAATATATATTAATATATATACATGACACAAACACACACACTATATTATATAATATATAAATAAATATATATATATATTATATATCATACACAAAACACACACACTATATATATAGATATAATATATAGATATACACACACACAAACACAACACTATAATATATATATATATATAATATATATATATATATATTATACACAAACACACACTATATATATATATATATATATATATAATATATATATACACAACACACACTATATATAATAATATATATATATACACATACACAAACACACACTATATAGATATTATTATAATATACATACATACCATACATACAACAAACCACCACACACTATATAGACTATATTATATATATATAGTATACACACAACACACAGCACACGACACTATATATAATATATATGTATTATATATTACACAAAACACACAACACACACTATATATTATATACTTAATTTGGAGGAATATGTGCTTAATATGAAGTCGAACCTATTTTTGAATTTTATATCATAATAATTAATTAGGCGGGATTTAAACTATATTAAATGTAAGCTAAACAAATCGAGAAAAATCAATCCCTGCATGTACATTTCGGCCTATTAGGCCTCATCAGCAGCAGTATAGATACGAAGACCGCCCAGGTTTCGAATGCACACACGGCGGTCTTCGTGATCTATAGCTCTTGCTGATGAGGCCTAATAGGCCGAAAGGTACATGCAGGTGGATTTCCGATTTGTTTGCCTTACATTTAATATAGTTTAATCCCGCCTAATTAATTATTAATGAATTAAATTTTCAAAAAATAAGTGTTCACTCATTAAGCACATATTCCTCCCAAATTATGTGCTGAAAAAGCCATATCCAAAAACATCGTCTGTTTACGTTCTCATATATAATATATATATTATTTATAAAAAAAGAAGGCCCGCCAAAAGGATTTTGTTCTCAGAAAAAATTTTCTTAAATTCTTTTCTGTTTACATATTGCAAAACACGTGGTCAATACTTCTGGTATCTCTTCAGGCTTTGATTGATATATGAAATATGAATTTTACATGCATGTTAATAATACATACACATTCAGTATTCACCTCCTCTCCCTCTTTTTGTCGGAGGGAATGGAAGTGCATTTTTAACATTATCTTTTAAACAGGTTGTTTTGTTTTTGAGTGTTTACTAAAAAATCATTAGCTGAATTTTTATAAGCTTTTTTATAACTTTTTTTATTACTTTTATTTTGGGTGTTTATAAAGTTATCCAGATGTTCATTTGATATATCAGTGTGTGTGTTGTAATTTGTTTTTTGATTCTGAAGACATTCTATGTTTTTCTAACTTAAATTTATACCTTTTTGGTGTTGATGTGTGTGCCTACATATATGTGCCCTATGTTTATTTTTGTGTGTGCGTATGTATTATGGTTCGTATTCGATTGTATACGTTTAACATATATATACAATATTTAAGAGTTGAATTTTTGAATTAAGAGATTAATTAAAGTCTATTTATAACTATCTTTCTATCTATTATCTATCTACTATCTTACGTTGTTTATAACTTATCTATCTATCTCAAGTCGTTTATATCTATCTAATCTATCTTTCTATTCTATTTCAGTTCTGTTCATATCTATCCTATCTATTTCATTTCAATTTGATATCTATCTTATCTATCTGTCTATCTGTTTAAGTCAGTTTTGATATTTTAATCTATCTATCTCTCTCTATAATATATATATACATATACATACTCAACATGCATATATACAACATATTACTATACATATATATATACCATACACATATACACACACACAATACCCTATATACATATATCTAGTATGTCTGTGACAGCTATCTATCTATCTCATTTTTTTTTTTTTTTTAATGATATACAATCTATCTATCTGTCTATTTATTTCAGTGTGTTTATGTCTATCTGTCTATTATCTATCCCATCTATCTCAGTCTGTCATATTTATCAATCTATTTATCTAATATATCCCTCAACCGTGTTGTTCATGATCTATCTCATATATGGATCTATGATCTATCTATCTATTTCAATTGTGTTTTATATCTATCCTATCTGTTTTTCATATTTGTCTACTTATATAATCTATCTATTGTTTTGAAATTATGACATGCTCACACCGTTGCACACATTGCTAACATGCAACATCTTACCGGATGTCAAGCCTTGTTTTCCAACAACTTTAAGAAAAGAACAAAAAAAAGAAAGAGAGAAAAAGAAATTACAGTTATTCGCCCATTCATAAAGAGGAGAAGAAGAAAGAGAGGAAAAAAAGGAGAGAAAAAGAAATAAAAGAAAATATAACCACACAAATAAAAAAAACATAGCACTCATTTTCTGAAATCAGTCTCTGACGAGAAAAGGCTTCGCTTTGAAAAATCCGATTAGACATATAAACATCTTTTCTGTCTTTATTTTTACCGCATTGTATTGCCTTCGAATTTTATTAATTTATAACATACTTAACAATGCTTCAAGCAAATTACCCCAATTACTTTATCTATCTATCTATCTATCTATCTTATCTGTTCATATCTGTCTATCTATTCTTTTCATTTTTATCTATCTATCTATTCTACCCCAGTTCTGTTCCTATGTATGTAATTATGTCGTATGTATCTTGCATATTATATAATTTGTATATTTTGTTGTGGTTTACATGTTTGTGTAGTAAAGTGTTTTAATTGTTGTGTATATGTATATGATATTTGCGTTGGTTAGTCAGTTTGTGTGTTTTGGTGCTTATTTTGTGTTCCTACATATGTGTCTTACACATACAACATAGGTTGTGGATTCTATTAGTAGATCAGATTTGCTTATGAGTAGTGCTTTGTGGTGCGTTGATTAAATTCGATTTAATGTCGCGCGTGATATCTATGAAATGTTTTCTTTAATTAGGAGTAGAGTATAGTCATCGTTATATATCGGCATCACTTTACAATATGTTCCGGATTACATTCGTGATATGTTCGATACATATAGGTTTCTATTGTTGCTAAATCTGTGTGGATATATATATATAATTATATAATATATATATATATTATATATATATAATATATATATACACACACACGCACTATTATATATTTATACATAACACATACACACCACACTATAGTATATATATATACTATACTTAAAGCTGAGAATAATCACCTTTATTGTCTAAAGGCTTTTTCCTGTTTATAATTGACACCAAAAGTCTCATATCAAAATATACCTTCGTTAGGATTACGTGGATGTTTGAAAAAAAATTCCATTAATGGGGTCTAATTAATCTAAATTAGCAATTTAAGTCAAAAAACTGACCAAAATCCTCTCGCACATTCTTGCATGAGACTTTCACATTTGTCTATATCTTGATTACCTTCTCTGTATATAAATATTAGTCTCACTCCGTGTGAGAAACGGAGTGGAAGTTCATTGTGATACATTAAACTACTGCTTCATTTGCATGTCAACATCGGCGACAACCATAGATTAATAAAGTTTGCTGACCATATCAATTGTCACACCATTCTTAATCGTTACCATCCCAAACCCATAACTGATAATAGCTTACAGAATTTCTTACTACAACTAAAAAATAAACGGTCTAAAAATAAAAAAAGGCGTTTGCAATTCCAAATCAAACTTTTTTTGGTTATAAAATCATGATGGGATTAGAAGATGTACGAAAAAAATGAAACAAAAATAAACACAATACCCTTTTCACAATAAAACTACGTTTTTTAAATTTTATTTTTATTTTTTGTATTGATCAGTTAGTCTACTGTCTGGGTTTAATAAACAGGCAGCTAAGTAAGTACAACTCAAAGCAGTCCAAAGACAGTGGTATAAATAGGAATCAGAATATCCTCCATGAATCTGGGTGATTTGGTGATTCCATTCTTGAGTTCTGAGGGCTGCCTTGACTGCCTTGATCTTGAATGACATTGTGGATACTTATATTGACCTTTGTCATTTTTGCAGGTGGACTATGTAAGCATTCGGGTTTGATATTTCAGTTACAACCGTGTTGTTGCCTTGTCTTCCCAGTTCTGACAGCAATTGGAACTTAATTATTCTTTGGAATACAAATACAATAAAAATCAATCTCAGCTTTCAAAAATATCCAGTCGTATTTTCTCATATTAATAATTTCATTAACTTTTTAAGCATATTTATAAGTATTTACATTTTTTTTAAATTATCCAGCATACTATTTTTTTAAATTAAATTAGGTTACTCTCAATTCTACTTATACAATGCCATCAGAAGATATTCCTTTCTTTTTGGTTAAATGTTCTGCAGCGACTATTTTATCTATATTAATTCAAATGGAATCCATGCTGATTTGGTTTTGTCTTTTTTTTTAGAAAAAGCATAGCCTGAGTCAGCTTATGATTTTTAATTACAAAATAAAAATCAAGATTTATTAGAAAATAAGTTGATTAAAATTAAAATCTCAGCTACCAAAATTATCCAGTCATATTGTCTCGACTAAAATTTTATTACTAATCTTTTAGTAAATAAATTGTCTTTCGTTACTTTAATTGCCATTTACATTAATTCCACCTAAATTATTGTAGATTCTTTTAAATTATCGGCCATATTTCTTCTTTATTAATTGTACTGCCCAAAATGTTGGTGCATATCACATAAATTGGCATCCTGGTCTACTGACCTAAAAAAAAACGCTATGCAGCCTTGCTAGAAATCTGACCCATGTTACTTATGAACTCCCTAGCTATTAAGCGATTCTTCCGAAAAGTTTAAGCCAAACTAGGTTGATTTTGTTAAAATTTTGACCTGTTTGAATAAATTAAAATGAAAATACTGAAAAAATAAAATATAGGCACTGCTTAGCATTTTTTGCGGTTTTTTCTGGACAGGAGCCAGGATGGCATTATGTGATCATGCACCAAAATGTTGGGCTCATTTTCAAATTTAAAAATGAATTAAAATTATCTAATCCATTATTAAGCGTCAGATTTTCATTTAGTGAAAAGAGCAACATATATGGGCTATCAGTAAAAAAAATTTTTAAAAAACCAAAAAAAAAACCTGACCCTAAAAAACTGTAGCAGCAACATTTTTAAGAAAATTCATGCTGAAGCCACTCTTTTTTGGTTATTTGCTATCCAGTAATTTTGTATAGTCTGCCCTTAAATAAAGGTTGAAAAACAATCTGTTAGTAAAAAAAAAAAAAAAAATTTGGAATATGATGAAAATTCGAAAACATGCTCTGAATTTAACATGATTATTAAACTTACTTTTTTTTTTTAATTAGATTAGTAAATCTTAATTAAAAATATTTTAACGTGAGTAAGTAGCTTTACTGACAGTTTTTCTAAGATATTTAAAAATTATGGGAATTCTATGTAAATGAGCAAACGTGACTCCGCCCACCTTTAGGTGAAAAGGTTTTTCCAAGCCATAGTTGTGATCATTTGCTACTGATCGACTCCACCCACCTGGACATTAACATAGCTTGCCTAGAGAATAAGTTGATGGAACCGCTCAAGAATGCCAGTATGTAATTTTAAAAACAATTGTGGAAGCAACACCCCACAAGGAAAGCCGGCTATATGGCCACTCCACTATCACCACAATCCATCCGAGTAAGATAAACAGACATGCCGGACACTGCTGGAGGATCAAGACAAACTCGTAATGAACATTTTTCTATGCGAAAACTTAGCACACAGACACGACAGTTGGACCGTTGAGTAAATACATTGACCAATTCTGCACTGATACTGGATGCTGAGGCAGAGATTCATGATTAAAATCCTATTAACCTGCTATGAGAAATAAAACTAAGTGACCCTTCTCTTGTTTTTCCTTTGGTCAAAATGAAAATGTTTACTCCACAAGTTTAAATATAACTTATTTGGAAGTTTGGGAAAAACTTTTAAAATTAGCCGAAATAATATTAGCATGGGATTTCCAACAATGTAATCGTGTCAATGGGTTCATGTTTATTCTAGTATATATATAGTATATATATATAATATATATAATATAGAGAGAGAGAGAGAGAGAGAGCGACAAGAGAGAAAAAAAAAAGTGTATATTTCCTCACGAAGTTATTTGAAAAATATTGGAATGTTGAAATACCCAATAAACATATGGAAAATGGATAGTTAAACAAGAGGCAAACAGAGCTAAAATTCGTTTTGACAAAATGACTTTTAGCCCCCCTACAGAAAATAATTTACCAAAATCAGGGAAATTATCGGATTTTAATGAAATTTGCAAGGTTTATGTATCAATGAATGATCTATAATGCATTATTATTTTATCAAAACTTTCTCATTTTTTTCAGCGTCACTTAAATTTTGACCCCCTTATGTTGGGGGCGTTAAAAATTGCTTCGTTGTCCTAACTTGATACTAATTACAAAGTAAATATAAATAGATAAAGACCGAATTATGAATAGAAAAAAAAATTTTTTTTACGCGTTGGCCCTTCTAGAAGAAAATAAGTATTGATTATCGAAAAAAAATGTAAAAAAAAAATAAAAATAATTTTTAGACGATTCTTTTTACTCATTTCCATAATTATTTAATTTGACTATAATCTTCATTTTTTTTAAATTATACATCGATATTTTCTGCCGAAAAATAGAAATTTTTCTTCAAACTTATTACTTCACTGAGTATAAAGTAAGTTTGCATTAAATAGATATTTATTTCTAGGGAAACAAAAATATAAAAACATTTTAAACTTACATATCAAGATTCACATATTTTAAAAACAATTAAATTTATTTCATATAAACACATAATGTTAGAACATTAATGTATGGAAAGACAATAAACCAAATACAAAAACAAAATACTCCTCCTATTCAAAAATTAATACATTAATAACAAATCATAATCTAAAATAAATCATATTACTATTTAATGCCAATATTCCTTATTAAATTCAAATCTAATTTTGGACTTTATCCTTAAATAATAATTTTTTTTACCTCAAAATAAAAAAGATTCAATTGTCATGGTCTACCGAAATAGATCATCTACCCCACCATCATAAAATTGTTATTTGTTAACATGATAATCCAACACTAACATTCATAAAAAATCCATAATTCCCTATTTTTGTAAATATTTCTATAGGAAGGAACTATATTCATTTGTCAAAAAACATTTACTCATATCAAACAAGACAAAAAAGTTAAAAAATATGCAATTATTAAACCAACACGAAACGTAAAAATATGCAAATTTTATTTCAATGAAACTAAATAATTTAGTTTTACATACAAAAAACGATTTACGTTTAAAAAGTTAAAAGATGTGAAAAAATTCAAGTAACAATTTAATGAATAAATATTTAAGTAACGCTTTACTTATTCTAGAAAGGAAAATGTTTATAAGTATTTTTAAATATTTTAAAGCCATTATTAACACAATAAATCAAAATAAATTCAACATAACTTTTTGTAAATTCGGACGATTTTTAAGTATAAATGTATAAAAATAAATTGCATATTTAATAAAATTTTTCTTTTTAATGATGTCATCATTTACTACTTATCGATTTAAACAAAGTTTAACCTGAAAATAATAGATTAATTATTTTTAATTCGCTTTTAAAACTCTGCAACACTGTTAATTCTACTCCCTAGTTAACAACGACCAGATTGGGATACTGTTAAAAAAAAACTCATAGATGACTTACCTCCCTGATTTCTTATGCTATGCGTGGTGCCAGGGTTAGTAATTCATGTAACCAGACTGAATATCCGAACATAAATACTGAATCATTTCTTCAAGGTTGAGTCGAGTATAAGAATTTTGTACTGCATGGCCAGCCTGTCAGAGAAAAACCAAAAATTAAATGAAAAGTTCAAATTATTTTTAAATCAATACACCACCCTTTACAAACAATCATTTTGCAAAAAAGATTATTTATTTAATAGCATGTCAAACCGATCTTGGGTTTTTCATGCCTAGGATTAGGAAATCACATACATTATAATATTTATATTTACATTTTTATGTAGTTTTTCTTAAGAGGTTTTTGCACAGTTATATGATATCAAGTATTACTACATAATACAAATAATTGAACATTGTATAATTTTTAATTCCTAATATTTTATACTACCAAATGATTTCAAGTTACTATTTCTATTTAATAATTCATTTCAGCGATGTATGGTTTCATGTAACTAATAAAATAATCAATTATAGTTTCAAAGTAACTATTCTTAATACAAATAATTTACACATCATATGGTATTAAGTAATCTTTCTAATACTAATAATTTCCAAACAGATTATTTTGACCCAATAGATGAGACCCTAACAGGTTCTACCACTCTGCATCAGAAATGAACCTGAGCGTAATGACAATGAAGGAGTACTCTACACTCCACAGAACTGGATTCATAATACCCAAAGAACCCCTTTTTGGAGAGATCTTACTCCTCTGTAGGGACACAGCCCTAACCAACAGGCAGATTATTCAAATATAGATTTTTGTATCAATTTATTTACTGCATATTGTGTATTTAGAATTTCTCTTGTTATCAATTTTATCTCATTCATTTGAAATAAAACATTCAAATAGTTTTTAACAGCACTTTTTACCTATAAACTTTTAAGCCAAGTGTTATGTGCATTTTAGCACAAGGTGATCTTTTATCATGTGTCAAAACAAAAGTAAAATTCTTGTTCCACTTTCCTCCACATATTTTTTATCTTGATATATGAAGGAAATTTTTTTTTTAAAAGCAAAAAATTTTTTTTTTTCCGAATTTTTTTTCAAAATGTAAATTTTTATTGTTTAGAATTAGTTTAGAGCAAAGATTATTCTAATCTTGCCAAAATATTTATTTTAAGGCTATTCAAAATGGTAGCAAATCTCCAGGAAGAATGATAGTCTTTCTAAGACATGAAAGGACCCATTAACTATTAATTTCCTTAAAAAAAAGTGCAACTGTAAGTAGTGCTTCCTATTGCAAATTCCTAAGATCAAATTCACCTTATTTATCAAATGACTCTCATATTCAAACATTCTTGAAGATTTTATGTCAAATTCAAAAATCCGTTGGATCTCTCAGTCCAGGATAATCCTCCACACACACAGTAATTCTCCAATAAAAAGTAAGTTCTCCTTCAGAGGTTGCGTTATAACTGCCATTCTCATATTCAAATTGATCAGGTTTGTGTCTGACCAAACGCCATCTACGTAATAGCACACAACTCGCTGTCTTGTTAATCACGAAGGCAAGCTGACTCATTTCCACACACTCCCCCATGATCTGCTGATCACATACATGACAACACGGGCGGTCTTTTACGCCTGGTGCTCCTTTGTGAAAGTACTTTTTCCCCTTTGGACGACTCGTCTGCAGATATTGTCATCTGATGCATCTGCATCAGGCCTGGAGTTGCTTTGTCTCCGGGAATCACCGTGTGCATCGCTGATGGTGATCAGTCTTGTACTCTGTGTAGACACTTCACTGTCATTCCCCGTGTCTGACGAACTCGAGCCCATAACGGGATGCAGATCCTTCACATGACGCAGCATCCCGTCGACCCACCACTGACTGTGCATTGCGACATCGGTCACTCTTCCCTGCCTGCATGCACTTGTGCATCTCCCACCCGTTGTTCTTTATTCACACCTTATCTCCAATATTGAATCAACTCTGCGTGGGCACGGGATCTATGCTGCGTATCGCACAGAATAGTTGTGAATTGCGTCGCTGGTGTGGTGGAGTGGGAAAACACTATCCTTGGGGGTCACATTATACCAACACAGCACGTCGAGGGATGAGCACTGTTTTCATGCTGTAATGGTCTTTATGCGTGGTGGCTTCATTCCACTATGCCTTCCAGAGGGCACGTATGCGCACCGATAGTGGAGATGGATGCCTCAAAATGTACAAATTGCTGAAAACGGTGGCTGTGAATGCCGTATCATTATCTGTGAGAATCTCCAAAGGGAACCTCATTCGCGAAGAATAGCTTCCAATTCTTGAATGACACTAGTATAGTTCTGCCAATGTATTTGGTCGCCAAATTGCTATCGTGACGCCCAGTCAATTAAAGTAAGGTAATGGATACCATTGTAATGTGTGATATCCATTCCTACTCTGTCCCAATTGTTCTTCACACTCAGATGCCACTCAGCCAGCACATCGTGGTGGGTCGATCAACTGACACATCTTGCATTCTTTCACCACCCTTCGTACATCTGCCTTGGTGACAGTAGGGTGAGTCTGCCGTGCGAAGTACAGCGTGCGCCTAATGCCCGGATGACCACTTTAGGCATGAATGGCAACATCTATTCTGCACTCACTGGAACGCCACAGGTTTGGTTCACAGGTTCGCGTTCTTCATTATACTTTGCAGCCATTTCTGGGGCACTCTGTCAACTGGTCGGCTTTGTTAGCATCAGATTTAACTAGTGATACGTCCACAGTTAACCTGTATTCCCGCACTAGACTTAAAACATATCCAGCTGCTGTCGAATTAGCATCTCACTGGCAGCTTTGTAGTAATTCGCCAGTTAACACATCAGAAAGCCACCGATCCACACACACCGAGTCATAAAAATGTAGCACCCTCACATTCCACTGGAGGGCAAGGTTGATGCCTCACACAACTACATCTAATTCAGCCAAAACTTATGGTTGACTGTCGTGTTCTGAGTGCATCCAACTTGCGTCCTCGACGACTGCTCCATTACTTCCACTACGACACCAATAGCCAGTGAGCTCGCATCTACCCACACAGCATAGGCGGCCCATCACACACCAAGTCCCACATACCGAGTCATTCTGGCATAGTCTACTTATGACGTCAGTTTATCATCTGTCTTAAGGGCATCGTGACTAGTTTCGTCCCACCTGATGTCACTGCAAGTTGCTTGGTGTTTAATAAAGGACACCGCTACTTGCAACCACCCACAGACTGGAACATCATGAACTTCACTCTCTCGCTTCCATTCTAACGTATCCCTCTCTCCTGAACACGTAGCCAAGGACTCACGATCTATCTCTAAGCTGTTCGGGAGACTTGCACATTAGCCCGTAATTTTCCAAGTGTTTCTTCACTTTATCTGCCGACACCACTTTTCATTAACATATACGTCGTCGACATGCTGATGTTGCTTGATTAATTGTTGAATCATGGGACAATGTAGCAGTCATAATTGACCGCATGACGAATCCAGGCGTGCAAGACAATATCGCTGTCCCTTCCAAATCACAATCTGAAATGGCCATAATGACCTAGGAACCCTAACTTGCAGATAAGCTCTTCGCAAATCAATCAGTGCCACTTCGCCCCTTGCTGCCTCCACTCACGCAACCTCTGGCACATACATTAGCATTAGCGGTAAAAACGTCCACGATTATTTAGTTCCCTGTAATCGAGTATGGACACACCTTATTTCCAATTCAGGGATATTGTTGTTGAGCTGTACAGGCAGAGGTGGCTCTTGGCCACTTCCACGCCGCTGTCCAAACTCTATTCTGATGATCAAAGAGATGTTAAAGTCACTTTCGTCAATCGTAACAGCAGCACACTGTATTTCCTGGCTTGGGGAAAGCATAATTCACCTAGTGCTGATATCTGTACTCCACCAAGCTTTTAATGACGTCAAATCCCAGCAACATGTCAAATGCCAACACACGTATCCACTTACAACCAAAACTTCTAACATTACAGACTGTAAGCATGATACTTCCTACATAATGACGCACCAATTCCTTTGACCGCCAGTTGGTACATACTTTCTGACTCACAGTGTATGAGAGCATCCAATATCCACTATTGCCTTGCATTGACTTCCATTAACAAGTACACTGAGCATTGGTAGTACCATGTTGTATATGTGGTACGGGTAAGAGGCCGCACTTATTCCTCGTCCCCTACTCCGTTCCCAAACAATTCTGTGTAATATGCCCCAGTTGTTGCAGTGATAGCAGCGCATAGTCCGTTTCTACCACCATTGCAATGCAGGCAATCTCTGGCCAGGTGATTTGCGCCCCGCATTTGAAGCAGTGAACTGAGTTTGACTCGTTTTGCGACTGCTCGGTGCAGTGGGCCTGCATCGGTCGTGCTGCGGCAGCTAGATGTTCCGTCTTTAGTGTCCACTAATATAGCCGAGCTCTTGTAAATAGTTCTCTTAGAGTTAGGATTCCATCCTACTTGACGATCGGAGAAGTCCCCTGACATGAGTCGGTTAGTCCATTTATGAAAGCACCCTTTATCCAACATTCTGGTGGCATCTCCCTCACCAGCGAAGCCAGACGCTGCAAATCTGTTAAGAACTTGTCGACAGTCTGCCCTGTATGCAGCGGCACGAGGTAAATTGGTCGAAGGCCACGAATGAATCTGTTCCGTAAGCTGTTACAAGGGCACGTTTAATGTCTTCAACATTACCACGTTGTTCTTTCAACAACTGTTGATTTGTCTTTCTAGCCACCCCTTTCAATTGCAGTGGCAGGACACGCTCCACCTTGTCTATCTCACATAGCTCACAGGTCAGCTCCACATCTTCCAACCATTCAAGTACCAGCACATCCGTGACTGCTCTGCTGAATTCGGAATGAGTTTAAGATCAAATTTTCTATTCACCATGCTGCTAATAAGGCTGAAATAGCTTATGTCAAGCTCAAAAATCCGTTGGATCTCTCAGTCAGGATAATCCTTCAACACACACAGTAGTTCTCCGTTCAGAGGTTGCATTATAACTGCCGTTCTCATATTCAAATCGATCAGAGTTCACATCTGACCAAACGCCATCTACGTATATAGCACGCGACTCGCTGTCTCGTTAACGACAAAGGCGAGCTGACTCATTTCCGCTACAGATTTTTGGCATAAAAAGTTCTGCTAAAACATTAATAACATTTTACAAAATAAATAAACAATTCAATGAGATTAAAAATACTTTTGACAAACATAAGAAATTCTCAAATGCACACATGGCTTAACTTCCCAAAACGACCCGTAACGACTGAAAAAAATATTTCTGCATGCCCGAAACGACTTGAAGTGTCCGCAGTTCATATACACTGTTAAATTCGATTAAAACTCATATTTTCAACATTTTTAAACCAGGAAAAGAAGTATGTTTCTTACAGAAAGCTTAATTTCCTGTCTGGAATGTTTTTCTGTCTTTTTAAAACAATTATTTCCAAAGATCAGAGGTGTTTATCTACTCGAATTAAAAAGAAATAAAAATAAAAAGTAAAAAAATTTTTTTTAAATCCATCCGTTCTCACATGCATTCATAAAAAATCAATTTAAAATTATTATTTTCCTCATTTTATGCAAGGAAAACAACCCTGTTCATTTTATAACATATTTATTTTGGTTTATAAATATTTATCTGTCTTTTTAAAACCATTTTTTTAGAAAAAATGAAGAAAATTTATTGTCTCGAATTTTTAAAAATAGTGATCACGAATCAAGGAGATCCGCCCGTTTTCATATTTACTTCTAAATACCGATTTAAAATATATTTTTCACTAGTTTTTAAACAAGAGAAATAACCTAGTTCACTTCCTGAATAATCTATTTGCGGTAAACTTTGATTTCTATCTTTTTAAACAAAGATTTCGTGTAGACCATTCTGACCTTTTCCCTCGCATATTTTTAAAAAAAATTTGGAGATGGCGGCTGAAAAATATGTACAATTTTTAAGGTTTTTCCAAATATAATCTTTTAACTGAAGAGATAGGCTTAGGAATTGATGCTCAATGTGATATTTCTTTTTTGAGTGTCAATACTAGTGATTTATCAGATTTTTCTGAATTGGAAGATGAAATTTTTACAGAACCCGACCAATGGCCAAAAATGTTGTTGAACTAACGAGACCATCAGAATTTACAAGTTTTGTTAGTCCTACACACCCACTAGGACTTGATGCTACACCCGTAGAATTTTTTTCAGCTATTTCCACTAAATTTGTTTGAAGAAATTGCTTTTCAAACGAATTTATACACAAGACAACAGAATGCTAACTTTATTTCCATGCTGTGTGCATCTGAAATACGCGCATAGTTTTCCGAATGGGAGTCGTTCATTTGCCGAATTACAGGTAATGCTGATAACCGGAAATTCTTCTAAAAATCGTATAAAATAAACTAACAATCCGATTTTAATAAAACTTTCGGTATATGAAGTAATAAAAGACAAACTTTTATTGTAAATAAATGTTTACTAAATGGAAAAGACTAATATTTTTTTTCGTTAGTTTTTGTTTCGCGCATTGATCCCCCCATACAAAGATCTTTTTTTTTTTTTTTATTTACATTTTTAGAAAGATAAAAAAAATTTTTTTTAAATCGCTACTAATTCGGTTTTAGTAATAGGGCATCTTAAACACCATAAATAAGAAAAAATATGTATCTTTTTTTTTTTCTAAATTGTTTTATTATTTTCTAAAGAATTTTATATTAAAAGTTCCTATTGTCTACTTGTTTATTTTTTTTTTTTTCAGGGATTTTTAAAAATTTATAAAATGTAAAATAAATACTTTTGTTTAGTGTCTATCAAAATCGTATTTATTTAATAAAAAAAAAAAATTGTATAAAAAATATTTAGCAAAAACAATGAAATAATAGAATTCAGTATTTATTTTAAAAAATTTTTGAAAATAATCTTTGAATTAAAAATTGTCATTCTTATTAATTGATGGATCTAACGGAAATAATATCTGATTTGGTTTTTGAGGAAAACTCTTGTTGTTGCTGTTGTTGTTTTAGTACATAAGTTAAATTGTGAGGTATCAAGGAAATGCTAAATTAGTAATTTGTTTTTGCTTCAGAAAAAAAAAAAAAAAATACGTACGATCCTCCATACAAAAAATAGTGCACACGTGAAGATGTGATAATTATTTCAACAAAGATTAAGAATTTACGGGAATGCAAAAATTTAGGTTTTATGTAACAGAAATTTGTTTTTTTCTTTTTTTAACACATAAACTTGGAATTGTTCTTTATATTAAACGTAAAAGAAAACATTAAAAAGTTAATTTTCCATTTTTCATTGACGGTTTAAAATATTTTTTAACAATTTGCGTGCGTATGAAAAGAGCGTGTTTTGAGCAACCCTAAGGTAAATTTTATTCACTATTACTATGTGTGAATTTCTGAAATTTAGATTTTTTTTTTCTTTCGATTTTTTTTCTGATTTTTCTTTCGGTTTAAAAAAATCAAAATAAACTTGGTGTGAAAACCAACGCCAAGTGAATATTTTGACGACTGGTAATACCATAAAAAATAGGACCATTACTCGAGAACTCATCTGAGTAGAATGTAATAGCTTTTTTTTCTATTCTAATATGTAGATGTAGAAAATATGAACTGTCACATTGCTGAACCTCATTTAGTGCAGATTCATTGGATATATAGTGAAAATTTTCTCTTTTTAATATGAAAAAATACCTCAGACACCTGTCTTTTTACCTGTTGATTGCTTCACAATGGAGATGCACTGAAGTCAGTGATGTTTGTACGGTCATTTCTGTAACTAACTGCATGTAAAGTATTCCTATTAAAGTGTTTTAAAATGTTTTTTTTCAGCATCTTTATTGAGTATACCTGTTTTTTTACCTATCATTATGTAATTGTTCCATAACTACGCGTGTGCAAAATCATTTTCAGTGCAAAAAACTTTATAACATCGAGGAAGAAATTGTTTTCTGCAAGTCTGCCTATTTTTACAACAATCTGTTCACAAATAACGATACTATGAGCTTTTGAATGTATAGACCCATTTTTAGCTGTTTTTAACCAAATCCTTATGGGAACAGAGGGGTTTGGGCCTAGAATTGCTTCTGGGAAGTTAAGAGTTAAAATTTATCTTTAATTTTGAGAAGATTAATAAATGAATAAAGTTCAAAATATTTCTCTGAATGTTTGAGATTAGGCTTGAAGATTAGTATTATCTGCGTTATTCGGACTATTGTCCCCATCTTCATTTTTATTTGTACAACGTTTCGGTCGATATGCCCTCCGGCCTTCTTCTTGTCGGACTCAGGAACCTTCTTTTCGAACTCGGGAACTTTCTTGTCGTAATCAGGAACTTTGAACCTAAATAAAGGGTTAGGTTCAAAGTTCCGTGATGGCTCCCAATTACGACAAGAAAGTTCCCAAGTCCGAGAAGGTTCCCGAGTCTGACAAAAAATACCTGAAGAAGGCCGGAGGGCATATCGGCCGAAACGTTGTACAAATAACAATGAAGATGGGGACAATAGTCCGAATAACGCAGATAATACTAAAGTTAAAAATAAAAAATAAAACAAATAATAAAATACAAAAAGGAAATATCCCATAATTCCACTTCCACTTAAAGTTCAACTTTTGGCACCAAAAGAAGGAAACACTCTCTTCAGGTCTAGCCAACCCACTCAATAACATGCACTTTTTGCAACCTTATGAAATGAGCAAAACATACTCTATAACTTTTATAATGATAATTCATGGGCTTAAAGAAAGAAAAAATACTTTTATGCTCAACAGAGCAGATACAACTAATTTTTCAAGTTCTTTCTCAGATTGTTACATTAATATTTGGGGCAGCACCCTGTATTGGCATGTACACTAAATTTAGGACAGGCTGGGTATTAGTGTGACTTTGACATAAAACCCTGACAGTTAACCATCATCCTAATGTCACATATTATATATCAAAATAATTCTGAGACTATTTTCTTATTAAGGATATAGTGCTTTTTGCTTAGCTTTTTGAAGGAACATGCGTCAACTTTTGTTGGTAGTAGTTTTGCTTCCGAAGATCGAAAAAGAAAAAAAACAGCCTACAGGATGTAGTATAAAGCGTCTACTAATTAAGTGTTCAATTTCAAGAATATTGATGAAGATTATCCTCTTTGATTTTGCAATGCAAACTAATGACTAAAATTTAGCCTAAAAAAAAATTCATATTTTGTGTTTTCAGCTGTTCAAAGCAAAATACTGTTTAAATTGCTATAAAAAATAATTCAATGGATAAAAACCCATTGAAATTACATATTTAGAAAGATTATTTTATTTTATTTCCAACTATATAAATATCTTTAAGATTGGATCAGAAATACTTGAGAAAATTTCAAGTTAAACCGATTAAGGTCGCAAATTTGTCAATTGTCAAAAGCACCCAGCAGGTTGCAAAACTACATAACAGAATATTTTGTGCTTCAACAGTCAGAGAAGCATATGAAAAGGAGGTAGAACAATGGATCGAGGTTGGCTTGTACCTCATGATGATCAGAAGATAGGTCCCTCAAAGGGTCTACTCCTGCTAATGGTTGTATTACAACCAAATAAATCACAAGTGTGTCCCATGATGGATTATAGGGAGCTTAGCCTCCACATTGATGCATATACCACAGACGTGGATGTTTGCACCATTAAGCTGAGAGAATGGAGACCATTGTCATCCAAGGTAGAAAGTACTACTTGACAAGATGGGGGTTTGATTTGAATGTAGCTCCTTGAATAATGAAATCTATTGTCGATACAGCCATATCGCAGGATGACCAAATCAGAAAGGCCACTTCAGTGTACATCAACAATCTGTATGTAAATGAAGATGTTACATCCACAACTAATGTCGCTGAACACTTGCCACACTTTGGACTGATGTGCAAATCTCCGGGGTGACTAAAGGATGGAGCCAGGATACTTGCTTTGGCTGTCTCCAGAGGAGATGATAGCGTGTTTTGGAAACATCGGAACGGACCCTCAGATGTCCCAGAAATGATCACTAGGAGGAAGGTGTTCTCTTTCTGTGGGAAGCTAATTGGACCTCTTCCAGTGTGCAGCTGGTATCATCAAGCAAAGGGAAAGTGCAAGTGACAAAACGCTGGGACTGACATTACACATTCCCTTAATTTTTATTTTTACCTTCAGGTTAATAGAGAACATTGAACTTTTCTATACTTTTCCTGTTATTTCTTCTTCTTAAATGTATGTATTTGTTAATAATACCTAACCTTTACATTATATTTACTGTCTTGAGTTTTTTTTTTTTACTATTTTTATTTCATTGTTTTAGTTACTTTCGTAGCCATTTGATTAAACTACTGCTTGATTCTTTCACACAAGTGACAAGACAGAATAGTAAAAAAAAGATTTGTTAAAATCCGTAATAGAAAGGTTATATATCAGAGGCTACAAAAGGTTTTTAGAAGCAGCATGGTTTTAGAAATGGAAGAAATGTGGACTTGTTTGCAGAATTTGTAAGTTTTTCAATGGCCAAGTGGAAGACTTTATTCTATTCCTCATTATGTTTGGCCTAATTGTAATTTCTGACTTTATTTCTGATTTTAATTTTTTTTTTTTTTGTTACCCAAACTGCCTTTCACATTGACCATGTGTTATTCCCCCCCCCCCCCGTCCTCGGACATGTTATATATCAGAGGCTAGGTAGGATTGTTAGAAGCAGCATGGTTTTAGAAATGGAAGAAATGTAGACTTATACTAAGTCACAACTTAGGAATTATAAGGTGCCGATAACTTTGCACATGCAAATTAAGGTTTTAAACTCTAAAAATCACAAAACCGGCTAGAAGTGACCCTTTAGCCTTGGTCAGCAGCTCCTCTAGGACAAGGAAAAGTCTTATAAAACCACCGTTGCCTTGCGGCTTTACCTTATTCCAAAAAAAGGCTAAGGGAGTAAACCCCAAAACAAATCCGGAGCTGGAATCCCTAAGGTGGGTGGTGCTGAATTTCAGTACTTCCTAGCAATTCCTGCGGCACCATCGTTGCCAAACAGCATAGGTTCATACCTTTCCTTTGGACCACAACAGCTGTGTGGAGAGGGAGGATCTGCTGATTGGGCAACAGCTCATCCTCCATAACAACCTGCCCAGGCTACATTGTTTTCCACTACAAAATGGAGAGGACCGCCTCACTGATAAGAAAGCAACTGGGAGTGACGGCATACCAGCAAATATCTTGAAGGCGAGGGGCAGCACTGCTCCAACCACTACACTAACTACTCTGCAGCTGCTGGGAACATGGACACATCCCTCAGGACACTACCATCGTCCCCTTATACAAGAACAAAGGAGATCGGAGCAACTTAAGCATAGTTTGAGAAGTCTTGCGCGTGTTACACTGGCACGTCTGCAGACTTTGCATCTTGCACCTAACCAGAAACACAGCAACCGTGGACATGATCTTCTCACTACACCAGCTGCAGGAAAAGTGCCGGGAGAGCAGATGCCACTCTACACCGCATTGATAGACCTAACGAAGGCATCTGACCTGGCCAGCTGAAGTGTTCGCAGTCACAGCACCAGAGAATGCCATCCAAAACTTGTGCTGCTCAGCCACTCACACAGTTGCAGATATAAAAAAAAAAAAAGTGGACACTATGCCATCGTCTTTAGTAGACAGAAGGATGCCAACCAAAAAAAGGTTTAGCAAATAGATTCATTATGGATTTCTATGGATGCGAAACCCACAATAATCCAATCTGTTCTTCCTTTCAGTGGAAAGGAGCGACTTCTGTTCTTTAGCAAGAACTTTAACAATGTCAGCACCAGACATTCATACTTCAAGCCAAGAATTGCAACAAGGATTCGATAAGGAAAGCCTTTGAAAAAACTCAGCCAAGGAAAAAGAATTGGTCTTTGCCCAAAGAGAATACAAACTCTTAGCATGGCGTTGAAGTACACAGAATCAAAATCTGGTGATACGAAAACAGAGGAACCCACCCCTGTAACTCAAGAACTGCTAAGATTCGCACACCTACTGGCCAATTTGAGGCTAAACAAGCCCTATAAGTCACACAAATCTTCAATACAGGGGATGTCTGCCCAAGCTACCTCTTGTCTAGCATCACAAACTTGACAAAACAGTTCAAGCTCCCACAAAGAGTTACCAACCAAAGTATTTGTACGCCATGTCCTAAAATTTACTTTGGCAGGACACCAACATACGAGCCTCAACGCGAACACAAAGTTCTCACCCCAGAGGATAGAAAATCTGTTTTCAGCAATGTAACAGAATTCCTCATCCAAAGAGAACTTTGTACATACAAAAAAATATTTCAGTTTTCTCGCCAGCCGCAAACACAGAAACTTCCTCAGATTTCTATGGTTTAAGAAGAATCCAGAGAACCCAGTCGGTAAGTACAGAATGACTGAGCATGTGTTTGGAAATAGTCCTTCTCCAGCTCTTGCTATATATAGTCTACATAAGACAGCACAGCGCCAAGTTTGGCAGCGAAGCCGTGAATCCTGTGAACAGAAAATTGTCTCCCTTACATTGGCTGAAAAATTCAGTCCAACTCCAAAATTATCATGAAAGCATTCCCCCCTTTAGAACATGAATCCAATTTCAAAGATATGGACATAAATTTTGATTCACCCCACACACAGCGCAGCCCTGTTTTAAAATGTGACTTAGACCAAAACACAAGTACCCCTTGCAGAAAATTACCATTTAATCTTATAGAAGCCAAACTTGACATAGAAATTCGATCATACACTTTTGAAAAACTGAAGCCATTAAGAATCAAAAGGTTCTCTACTTGGAAATCACTAAAGGAACTATACCCATTATGATTTACCTGAATTCAGGATTAATAAGACTAAGTATCTGAATCAGAGTATATCTCCATGGTTGTGAGCAACCTGATAAGAACTCCTGGTGAACATTTGAGTGATTTTCTAGATTTCGGAAATCAAGTCAGGGGTGTTATGCCTTCATTGAAAGTAACCCTACTCCCCACACACATCTCTTCTCTCTTTAGCCCATACCTGTTGACCCAAGGCCATGAACCCTGACATAAGTCGAAGCCCCTATAGCAACAGACATGCATACCAATTCAGAACCAACTACATCATCAGACTTTGGCACTTTCTCTAATTCCTCTAAGTTGTCATTAGATCCAGGTGCATCTAACACAACTCTCCAAAGAGACATTACACATTCCCTTAATTTTTATTTTTACCTTCAGGTTAATAGAGAACATTGAACTTTTCTATACTTTTCCAGTTATTTCTTCTTCTTAAATGTATGTATTTGTTAATAATACCTAACCTTTACATTATATTTACTGTCTTGAGTTTTTTTTTTTTGTTATTATTTTTATTTCATTGTTTTATGTTCTTTCGTCGCCATTTGGTTAAACTACTGCCAAATTCCACACAAGTGAGAAGGCAGAATATCTGGTATTATATAGAATCATCAAGGTATATGAGTGGAGCTATGACTTCAACTGTGTATCTCGTGTTGTTGAAATGGACACATCCAGCTGATATATTAGCTAACATTTTTCTGAATTTTATGAAAGAATAAGTTTTTCTCTGAATGTTTGAGATGAGGCTTGATATTAGTATTATCTGCATTATTCGGACTATTGTCCCCATCTTCATTGTTATTTGTACAACGTTTTGGCCGATATGCCCTCCGGCCTTCTTCAGGTATTTCTTGTCGGACTCGGGAACCTTCTCGGACTCGGGAACCTTCTTTTCGAACTCAGGAACTATACAGTTCACTATGGAGAAAGAACAAGACAACAAATTGTCCTTCCTAGATGTGTTAATAACTCGCACAGAGCAAGGATTCAGTTCATTCAGTATCGTAAGGCTACCTTCACTGGATAGTATTCCCATCATCCATATAATGTAAGAAAGGTATCGTCCGTTGCTTACAACATCGAGCAAAAGCCATCAACAGTGATAAAGTATACCAGAAGGAAATGGACAGCTTAAGAGAGACCCTCCATCGTAACAATTATCCTGAGAGCATAACATCGACTATGAGAAATCTGGATCGCAGGACAGAGGATGATACCTGAAAACTCACCACAGTCTGTCTGCCCTATGTGAAAGGCTTGGCTGAAAAGATTCAAAAGATATGTAATCCCTATGACATCAGGACAACATTCAGGAGTGACTCAACTCTTCGTAAACATCTCATCTGAGTCAAGCCCCTAACAGAATATAACATGACCAAAAATTATGTGTATTCCATCCCATGCAGCTGTGGCAAAGAATACAAAGGTGAAACATGCCGCCCACTAAAAGTAAGACTAGAAGAACATCGTAAAGCAGTGGTCCGAGGAGAAATAGAAAAGTCGGGTATGGCTGACCATATATGGAATGAAAAGGGAAACCATCTACCCTTATTGGATTAAGTGAGAATAATAGATAGAGAATAACATTGGAAGAGAAGACGCCTCAAAGAATCAGCACATATGATAGGCTGTACTGGGCTGTTAAGTAGACCTAGTATAGAAATGAATACAATATGGGAACCCATATTTAGATTGGAAAAAAAAAAACAAAAAAAAAACACAATATGAGTCTAGGTAAAAAATCATACATAAGTAAATAGGTAGATATTCTAGCCAAATCAAGACATTAGGTTTATAAGTTCCCAAAAATTCACACTCAATTGTCCAATTGGACACATGGCCTAGTGGATAAGGTAGTTAGGTTAAGACAGTTCTAAGTGACAGTTATCTCTGGATACCGAGTTCAATCCTGAGTAGAGGCAGTTAGAAAAATAATTAACACAACTCCTACCCCAGCTATGGTTAGCGGAATGAGAATACCCCCGTGGACTAAATAAAGGGTTAGGTTCAAAGTTCCGTGATGGCTCCCAATTACGACAAGAAGGTTCCTGAGTTCGAAAAGAAGGTTCCTGAGTCCGACAAGGTTCCCGAGTCCGACAAGAAATACCTAAAGAAGGCTAAAGGGCATATCGGCCGAAACGTTGTACATATAACAATGAAGATGGGGACAATAGTCCGAATAATGCAGATAATAAGAATAAGTTTTGTTTTTCTCTTTTCTCATGGATTATATGATGATTGATTGATTGATTTTAATATGTCAACCCATTTAGGGTTGTTTTATGCTGAGAAGTTAGGGAATTACATTCATTGTATGTTCATATTTACATTTTTCTATAGTTGTTTCTTTAAAAAAAAATTTTTTTGCACACAAATACAACTAATTTTCAAACAGATGTATTTGACCCATACAAATATTACCACTCCAGGTCAGAGTGAATATGAGAGTAATGGCAACAAAAGAGTACTCCACACTCCTCCCAGCTCCAGAACTGGAGCCTCACCATCAGATGCAGTTTAGTGTCATACACAGGACACCGCTTGGAGGAGAGGGAGGTCTTATCCTCTGCAGGGGATAGTCTAAATTGAAGAATGAATCAGCCAAAATGTTGTGTTCACAATTTCAAGAACACAAAAAGTTAAATTTTCTTAATAAAATTTGGAATGTTAATGATGGTTTGCAAAATTTGATGTTTTTGACAAGTTGTCATTTTTACAAGAGAATGATAAAACATTTAAGTGAATTAAAACAAAAATTTCTTACTTACTTGGACAAGGACTTCCATAAACTGACCATTATCTTTATGTCCAGTGCAGGTACTAATTGGCATAGGTTGAACAGGCCATGACAAACTGAAAGCATAATTCAAAATCTGTCACAGAGATTTTTTTTTTATATCAGACATAGTCTGGGTTAAAAGTGTAGTAAGGGTAACCTGAAGCTAAAACTGTTTTCGTTCCTCAATGATAGCTACATCAGAAAAATAAGGTCTAAAACAGTTTGGCTCCAGGTTACCCTTAACACACTTTTAACGTAATCTATATCTGATATTTACGCCAGCCACACAAGGGTGGAATGTGACACAAGACTGTGTATATCATAATGCATATGGGGGATACCATACATACTCATGTAATGAACAACCCCTAATTTTTAGTCACAAAAAGGTGTTTTATCATATATATATTTGTAATGAATGATCCATAACTTTGGCTAGCCTACAAAAATATTTCTTTAATATCCAATGAAAGAGAAAACATTAAAACATTTATTTATACTCTCAAAACTGCAGTAAGACAATGCAATACTGTAAATAACTTGATGTAGCTTACCGTGTTTAGCGAGTGAGTTAACACACTGTTGGATTGAACAACAACTAAGCACAATAATATTTATTGTAAAAATATACAATTTTGGTACAAGGCCTAAAAGTGGAATGTGAGATGACCTGTTCTGTACTCTGCTCTTTCGATGTACTTGTCTAGATCCCAACGTTGTGAATTATGTACTGGCCGAATTTAAAGCATGAGTCGGAAAACAGGCTCACAAGGATTAAGAACAAAACAACAACAACAACAAGTGTAAACAAGACACATGGAAGAAGGGTGTGTTGATACTCGCTGGCTGCTACTGTCTACCCCTACCGGCGATCTTGACACTTCAACGGCCGAGTTGTATTTATGTCAAATTCCCCTTCCCCAAACCATCTTCTCCGGACCACACAAATGGCCAGGACTTAAATAAATCGCCGACTTCTAGTCGCCATTAACCCTTAAAATTAAAGTACTTAAATATTTTTCCAGACACTCCGTCTTCAATATGCTGATCATTAATTTTTTCAAAAGAGAATTTCTCCTAAAAAATCCTTTTTGCTTTTAATACCTGGGTGCCTAAGATATTATCACCAAGTGGTCCCATTTCATGGTGGCATACAGGTCTCTTTAAACTTTACGACCTAATCTTTGGATTCGTAAAAAGGTCAGCCACCCACCCCTTTTACTTATGCCGGACCTTAACTTATTTCTCTTTCTTATTTATTTATTTATTTATTTATTCTGACCATGTTCGTCTTCAACCACAGTATCACAGGAAGGGAAAAGGTTGATTATCACTATCCTATCTTTAACTTAACTAGATTCATTTATTTACTGAAAGCACACTAAAATACTCCTTTCACCACAACATCACTCTTATTCTGAAAAGTTTATGTAAAACAGTCACCAAAAATACACAAGTTTGTCAATAAAGGTCTAAACTAATTTCATATTTACATATTGTGAAGGAGGAAGGGATTGAATCTTATTTACAAGTAAAAAGAAATTCCCAATGAAATGCAATGAATAAAATAAAACATACATCTATATATATAAAAGAAAGTTTGGTATGTACATGTCGAAGTATAACTCAAAAAAGAGAGGTCACTCAGATTTGAATTCTTGCATGTACCTTAATATCCCTATAGCTAAGAAACACACCAAATTTGGTTATTGATTTCTACTGATTAAGGGTCATAATTAATTAACCAAAAATCAAACGATTTGCAATAATCGTGGCATAGCTGCTGCTGCTAATATTTTTTTTAAATCACTGGCTGCTGCCTATTTCAGCAGTGATACAAAATGGCAGCACGGCGCCACCAGCTGATAATTTGAAATAGACAAATTCGTGCCCTAATCGTTTTAGCTCAGAATTTTTTGCGTATTCCCAGTCCAATCTTAGAAATATTTATTTGGTTAGAGATAAAGTAAAATAATCTTTCTAAATATGTAATTTGTATGTGGTTTTATCGATTGAATTAATTTTTTTTAAAGCAAATTAAATAACAATAATAAACGAAAACATTTAACAATTAATAATAACTCAACTTCTTTTTATTAATTTTCATTTTAGAATGAAATATATCCATTCTTCTTTGTTACTTTCTTTGTTACTTTTAGGGGTCGAAAAAGAAAATAAATTAAACTGATAAACTTCTCTTATTTTTCGTATGTACAAAAAAGTTTTAGAAAAAAAAAACAAAACACTATTATAAACCAAAACAAAAGAAAAAAAGAAAAAAGAAATTGTAATACGGACAATTGTAAGTATTTAATTCTTACATTTTAATACGGTAAAAAAAAAGGAATTAAACAAATACATTTCTAGCATGGAAATCAACAGGCAAGTAAGCTCGCTTAAAAAAATAAAATTTTTTAAAAAATGTAAACAAAAAGAGACTATTCTTGAAATAAATGAATATTATAATACACTAATTCTTAGCTTTGTTTATCGTCAAATCTTTAATAAAGATTAGGAATGCACTTTTAAAAATAATATCTTAATGGAACAAAAAATTTCCTAAAATAAATAAACATTCTACTATATAAATTCTCGGTGATTTTTTTTTTCTAAATCATTTTCCTCTTATTTTCTCTCTTCACATTCATTCTCTGGCGTTCCTATTTTTTTAGTCCGGTCATGGACCAGGTACTTTTGCTAGTGATAGAATAAAATGGTCATTAATAAGGGCACCCATCTCATTGACTAATAATGGCAATAAAACTAGTTCACCAGTCAAAATAAAAGGGAAGAGAGGGAGAATCTTCTCAAACACCTGGAGAACTTTGAATTTCTGTTATCCATTGGGGGATGGAAAGGGGAAAAAACGAAAATCAGGTTACTGAAAAAAGAAAAAGGGAGGGGGGGCTATGATCTTACATATTCTAGCTAAGATAATCCAATATTCAAAACAAGGCAAAATCTGGTACCTGGGATGGGTTGTCATGCTTTTCCAGGTACCCAAAATCCTTTATGTACCTGCAACATCTAAGAGGAATTCAAGGTCAGTACCTTTCACTCTACACCCACGTTTCGCCAAATACCAGCAAAGAGAGTCTTCTTCTCTCAGACTCAATTTTTACTTTAATCTGGTGCTTATAAAAAGCCACCAGGGCCTGAGATGAGAAAGACTCTCCTTCGTGGAATCATTTCCCAACTCTCATAATGCCAAGTAAACAGAGAAACACATAGTATCTCTTCCTGTCCAGCGACAAAACTACATTGTTACATACAGAACTGGCTTCGAGGGCAAAGCACTTTCCAGGTAGCATGCAAACCATGAAACTTTCAACAAGCTTATACAACAGTTCTACCAGTCACTATGATAAGCAGCCTGCGTCCATCCAAGTCCAACCAGCTGGCAATAAAGTTGAAGGTTTTACTATTCATGAGTTCAAACCTCCATTCCCACTGCATACCGTCATGAGAAATGGCTACAATCTTTCCATATTGGAGCATCTAGGCCGCCTTATTTTCATCAACCAGGTAGCTAGGAACCTCATATATTGTTACCGTGGTACTTTGCCACCCCAGGTACTCTGCCCTAAAAATATGCTTTTTTATTTCTAAAGTGGTCAGCAAGGAAAAAAATTTTAAATCTACCTTAATTTTTTTTTTTTTTCACAATGAAAAAAAAAACAAAGTACTAGTACCATATTTTGTAAACCTTTAAATGGTATAACATGCTTGGTGAAAAATTTCAAAACCACTCAAAGCAGAAAAAAATAGAGTCCAGCCAGGTATATTTGGTAAAAAAGAGTTCCCGTAAAGAGAGAAAAGAGAAAAAACAAAACAAGTCTGACCAAAATAAAATAAAAAATAAATTTGGTCATATGTAAAAAAAATCAAGTCAATCCAACTGAGCAGAAAAAAATCACACTTATCAAAACAGTAAGACTATCAAGACTAACTAAGCACAACTGAATTTGTATATGAAGCAGTTGGTATTATATAGCACTTAGGAATATTCAAAACTTGCATCTAGGTAATACTATTCTTTGAGTTCTGATTGGCTGCTCACCTCAGTGTGATTATGGTGCTTAGATAAATAATCCACTATTCTGCACAATGTTTGTGGCAATGCAGGAACCGTATTGAATTACGGCTTCCTTGCTGCCTTTGTCTGCCAATTCAATGGTAATTAGAATCCCACTGCAATGGTGAGTATTGCTTTTTACACCTCCCCTCTCCCTTTCACGCATGCAGGCAGGGCTGTGCCATTCTTTAAGACCTCGCCTGTTATGTGGGAATCTGGACAGGGCTCAAGGAATTTTTGATGGCCAAAATCATGTTGATGTATATGTGCCCTTTGTGGGCCATTCCAGGGATGGGGTTATGGCGATTGGTTCCTGTGGTTGACTGGGGGCAACGTTTGCAGAAATTGAACAATTCACTTTAAGGTTCCATATGGATGCATTCATGCCAGGCCAATATACAGAATCTTTGGCACAAGTTTTCATGCCATCCATGCCTTGGTGGGTTGAGTGCAAACAGTGTAACACTTTTTCTGAGAGATTTGGGTACTACAATCCTTCCATCCATTAATACTAGGTATCTCTCAGTGCTGACTAGGTGCTGTAACTCCCAGAAGTCACGGATTTCAGGTTCCATGAAAAAATGTTTGGAAGGAAATCTTTGGTTGATTGTAACTATGATCATTTCAACCTGATGTACAAATGTGGTCAGCTGACATGGTAGTCTCATCGTTGTCAGAATTTGTTATTGCTTGAATGGTCACTAATTCCATTGCAGCATCTAACACATCACTCAATAAATCCTGGGCATGACATATAGATGGTGCCATTAATAAAAAATCCATATGATTTTTATAAGGTACTAACCTTCAAATGACACGTGTCAAATTTTGAGCCCAATCGGATTATTAGTTTACAAATTACAGCTATTTAAGTGAAGCTACTGTTGCAAATTTTAAAAACAATGGAAAAATCTGAATTTCATGTGTTGATAAAGCACTGCTTTCTGATAGGAAAAAAAGTACTGTTCAAGCAAAGCAATGGCTTCATATGTGTTATTTGGACTCTGCTCCATTGGAAGCAATGGTTAAGAGGTGGTATGCTGACTTTAAACACAGCCATACAGACACAAATGATACTAAACACTCAGGTCACCCAAATTTGGCAGTTGTCCCGGAAAACACCAAAAAATCCACAAACTTGCATAGGCCAATCGTAAATTAAAGTTGCGTGAAATAGCAGAAGAGTTGAAGATATCAGAAGGCAGTGAATTCACCATTTTGCATGAACATTTGTCAATGAGAAAGCTATGTTCAAAGTCAGTGCAGCGTTTGCTCACAGTCAATCAAAAACAACAACACATCAACGATTCAGAGCATTGTTTGCAATTGTTTCAACGCAAGTTTTTGCTTAAATATGTGACAATGGATAAAACATGGATCCACCATTTCACTCTGAAGTCAAATTTGTAATCAGCTGAGTGGACAGTAGCAGGTAAAAGCCGTCCAATGCGACCAAAGATGCAAACATCAGTAGGCAATGTTTTGGCCTGCATATTTTGGGATGTGCAAGGTATTTTGTTAATCGATTACTTTGAGAAGAACCATCAATAGAAGTGATATCATAGACTGAGGCGTATTTTGAGGCCAAAGACAAATTGTTCTACAAAAAAGGCATCGAATTGTTAGAGAAGCATTGGAATCAGTGTATCACTCTAGAAGGAGACTATGTTGATGAATAAAGTTGAATTTTGCCTAAAAGTTGTTGTTTTATTAGTTATGACCCGGGACTTATTGAGTGATGTGTTACATTGTCCAAAAGGTGGACATCTTTGGAATAGGAGTGTGTAGGGCATAGGCTCAGAGGGGCTTCTACTGTGGCCACTGGATTGCGAGAGATAACATCAGAACCTTTGTGCCACTTGCCTGGGCAATGTTGAACAGTTAAGGAATACCTAAGTGATTTCTCATTTAAACAGGTGTGGGTTGTGGATCTTGCTAATGTCTGTCTCCATGTTAGTGGCTGATGATCTGTCACTACAATCACTTTTGGGCAACCCATAATAAATATACAGCATTTTTCTAATGCCCAGGCAGATTGCACCTATTTTGCCTTCAATGGATGCATCAGCACTCTGCATCAGTGCAAAATCTGCTGCCAGCAAATACAATGCCCTATCCCTTAGGACAACACACCAGGGCCTTCTCAGTGGGGCATGTGCACTGCTTCTGTAATAGCAGGAATCCCATACCTTCTTTGCCCCAGTTTGAGGCTAGGTAGGTTACTCTGTTGGTGTCAAAAAAGGTAACACCTTTTCTTACTAAGCCCACAATGATCTGTTTGGATTGTTAAAATGTTTTCTTGAGATTTTCGTTAGACGTTTTCGATAGATGATGCCTACAATTAACTACACAGGGTGTCGTCACTTTAAAGTTATAAATTATTTTAAGCACACTGACTTTATGGACATCCTGTACAATAAAATTGTCTGGCCTCCTGGTTTTGCTTAGGTTATTTTTTCATTAGCAAATCAATTTTACACCCTCACCTAATATTTGAAATGTTTTTTTATTTTTTATTTTTTTACTGAATTAGTACAAATTTCAATAAACTCAAATTTCTGATATTTACTGTGCTGAGTTTCTCGCTTTTTTTTCGGCAAATTGGTAGATATTTTACAATGACCACACCTCGTTTTATATCTGTACTATATTTAATATACTATTGTATATTAATAGCCATGTTCAATTTTTGGGGTGTAAGGGAGATAAATGAGTATCCCAAGAGGCGATAACTCATTATTTGTCACTTGCCGCTGAGTCCACACCTATGGTGGACAGACATTGCAATTTTTTTTACTATCTCGTATGTTTCCACATCCAGGTATTTCAAAGTAAAAGATAAATATTGGATTTTCTTTCCAATATTTTTGAAAATATGTTTTCTTAGACTTAGAAAAATACTTTTTTCTGTTGCAATTGACATATTCATTTCGACTGGGAGAGAATTCAGCTCGTTTTGTCATTCATAATTGAAATTGATTTTTTTTTAATTTTTTAAATCGCGGAAAATATACAGCATATCATCGCATATTTTTTAACTTGGATTTTTTTCAAAGATAAAATTCTTTTGTTAAATTTTCAAGTTAGTCACGGATATTGACAGACATGTAAAATTGACCTTGAAATTTTTAAGGTAGTAAAAAACTTGGATAAAATAATTTTTTTTGCATCAATTTAAAGAAAAATATTTTTTTAACACTACGAAAAAAAAAAACATGCTACATTATTTATTTTTTGAGTTTTAAGAAAATAAATTTTAAATTTTAAAATCACTTTTTTAGGGTACTGAATTTTTATTTTTTTTATTTTTCTATATATTCTTCAGGATATGATCTTTCAAAAAATGTAAAAATTAGGGACCGGGAATTTACTTCAAATTTTTTTGAGAAAAAATTTTTCAAGTTTTTATTTTATTGAAGAATAAAATAAGCTAATCATTATAAAATTAAGTCGTTGGAAAATAATTCCCTGATTTTTGGTAATTGTTTTAAAATAAAGAAATTAAAAGAAAATTATTATCTCCCTTGGCAGCCCTTGAACATCCCCATATATTAAAATTATATTTTCAAGTTGAAATAATAGATAGGGAAGGACATGGAAAACAAGATGTCTTAAAGAAGCAACTCATATGTTGGGCTGTAGTGACCTATTGAGTAGACCAAATACAGAGATGAATATGATATGAGAACCCATCATTAAAAAGGCTAAATCAAATTGTTTTTGTTTTTTTAAGTAGATTATTTTAAAAACAAAAATATTGAAAAAGACTGAAGGATTTTACGCCTCGAGGGTAGGGGGTGTTGGACATTGTGTTTTGTAGAAATTCAATTGAAATTTGTACAAATTCATAACAAAAACAAAAAAAAAACATTTTTAAATGGTGTGGGTTATAAAATTGATGTGCCAATAAAAAGCGCTGGAGTGGGGGTGGGGGGTAGTGTAATAATTTCTACATATATTTGTCGACAAAAAGCAAAAAAACATCACAGTACATATTTGATAGGTACCACCAATTTGTGTGCACATTTTCATTTTAAAAACCAAATTAAAATTAATTAAATCGATTATTTATGGTCAAGTTTTTGTTTAATTTAAAAAGTATGATAAGCATCAGAAAAAAAATTTTAATACATTTTAAACAATTAAATTCAGCTAAAAAAATTTATCTAAATGGGCCCTTTGTGTGAAAGAGTTACAGACTAAAAATCCCCACATCATTTAAGATTAAGACTTATAATAGTTTCTTAGAAATTAATAATAGAAAAAAATTAAATATACTATGTACAGAAAAATGATTAACTTTTTGATATTGATTTAAATGAAATATCTTTTTTTTTGTTCAAAACACACAGAAAAACTAAAGAGTCCCCCCAAAATCTGGCGTTTTTGTTTACAAAAAGTCACCAAGAAATATGTTAAATGCAGAAAAAAAAAATTACCAAAAATCAGAGAATTATCTGATTTTAATAAAATTTTCAGTGTTGACTTATTAATCAATGAATTCTTTTAAATTACTGAATCATTTCAATCAAACTGATTCAATGGAAATAAACTGAAATTCTTTGAAATAAATGTCACATATATGCACCTTGAAAACAACAATTCATATACCTAATTAATAGATAAAATTCATTTAAAATATGAAATGTCTAAATTTAAGTTTTAAATTTCATAATAAAAACAAATATCTATTTAATAACAAGCCCACTTTAGAATTGTTATCTAATAATTTTTGGAAAAAACTCAATTGAAAAGTTAGGTCCCCACCATTTTTAACAAAACAAATATCGATGTATAATTTTTTCACTGATAATTTAAAAGATTATATATATAAACAAAAGAGTAAAAAACAATGTTTAAATCCCAAAATTTTTTTTAGTTTTTACATTTAATTTTCAGATTTTCAATACTTATTTTCTACAAGAGGTGTTCCTTTAAAATAATTTTTTCTTCTATTCACACCTTTGGTCTTTTGTTTTTTTATTCATACTATAATTAGTTTCAAAAGATATTCTGAGTCCAAAAAATAGTGGGGAGGCGGTGTCAAAATTAAGTGACCTGAAAAAAATCAGAAAGTTTTTAAATAATTCATTCATTGAATCAACACTGACATTTTCACAAAAATATGATAATTCTTTGATTTTTTTTTTGGTTTTTCAGTCGAAGGGATTAAATTTATTTTGTAAAATACATCTGTGAGGCCAAAATTAGCAGTACTTAATATTTTAAATTTGAATTTTTTGTTTTGTAAAAATTCATCAAAAAATATTTTAAACTAGATGGGGTGGGGGATAAAAATATCTAAATTGGCTTGCTGATAAAAAGGGGGAGATATTATAAAATATCTACATTAATTTACCGATGAATTGCACGACTCAGAAAATATCTATTTGGTCAGAATTGTGCAAGTAAAAACAGAATAAATTAGGTCAATATTTTCCAGGAAAGAGTGGGGGAGTTTGTAAAAAGGACAGTTACTTTTTAATTGAGATGAAATTGACATTTGATGAAAAAAAAATTTTGTTCAAGTGCCACATGCTTGAAGCCTTACTTACAAACGTTTGTTTTTAAAAAATCTTTCACTTTTCAGGGATTTCAAAAATGTTTAATAAAAACTTTTTTAAAATGAACATTAATTTTATATTATTCTTATATTATTACGTTAATGCGTATTGTTTTTGTTTTTTTAAACTTTCAGTAAAACTTTTGTGTGCATGCTATTCTATACAAGTACAAAACATTCTTTGATTTTCAGTCACTATTTTACATGAGTGATATTCTCAAAAAAAAAAAAATGATTTTAGCTGCTCACTTCTTCAAATAAACTTTATCTGATCATTTTACTTGGAATTTCTTCTAAATAATGGTATTTGTAACGATAGAATTAAAATTATGTCAATTCAATTGTGGAGATGTTTTTATGTCGAATTTCTGTGAAAATTATTTGACTGACTTACAGACAAAATATTTTTTTTAAACAAATTCTAAGTCTTGCTAAAATATTTACTTTTACATGTTCTGAATTTTACGAAATTTCATGTCTTGTAAAACAGAATTTATTTTTTAAACTTTTAACAATCTTAAAAGTAGTCTGATTGACTAATTCTTGTCTTGTTTCATGTTTGTTTAGTGTCACATAAAAAAAATCAAAATATCGCTACATGATAGAGAAACATCATTGAATGAAATCAACAAGTACCCACCCAATCAGGTTTTCCAGGACACGTGGGAACCCTGCTTATGGTTCTCTTTTCATTCTCAAGCTTTGACAGACAGACCTTTGCAAAGTGGTTCCACTTTCGCCTATCCCATTTTCACCCTTCCAGCATATCATTAGCTATACCCTGAATGAATTGATCCTTGATGTATATGTTGGATAAATCATGATCGCAGTTGGGGCATATAAAGTTGACCGTAGCCAAACTAAGTAGACTTGGATGGACTCATTGTCACTCTGTGAAATAGATGAGAATGAGATCTTGTGTACCATTTCTGTGTGACCAACACCTCAAACATGTCAAGAAGGTTGCAAGGATTTCATGTTGGAAAACTCAGGGTAAGTGTTGATGATATTCTGAACGGTCTTTTCAGTGCAATTATAGGGCTGAATGTTTGTCTGTGTGGGAGGAAGATTGGTCATTTTCGTGAACACATCCCAGTCTATTCTGAACTTTTGGAATTGTTGTGAGCTAATCTCTGAGTTGAGTTGAGGAAGTTTTACAGTTGGTGTTTTTGCATAGGCAGCTTGTGATGAGAGTGACATGGGGGGGGGGGGTTCTTTAGCTAGTTTTAGTATGACGAGCCAGTCATCTATAGTCCTGAAGCCCAGCTCTTTAAGCGTTTTATGGTCCAGCATGTGCAAGTTGTCTCTTGTAATCTCCTTACTAGAAAATGTCTGCCCATAAGTCCTGATAGAGGTAACAGATATGCCCACCTCAATTAAGGTGCTTTCCCATCCAGCTAGGTTGAGTCCTGTTTGCAGCACCATGTTGAAGTCAGTACACTGTTTGTACACAACTAACTAAGCACAACTGAATTTGTACATGAAGCAGTTGATACATATAACACTCAGGAATATTCGAAACTTGCATCTAGGTAATACCATTCCTTGAGTTCTGATTGGCTGCTGACTTCAGTGTGATTATGGTACTTAGATAAATAATCCACAATTCTGCACTATGCTTGTGGCAATGCAGGAACTGACTTGCTTGCTGTTCTTGTCTGCCAATTCAACGGTAATTATAATCCCACTGCAATGGTGAGTATTGCTTCTACAATAATTATGTATGTAATTGATTAAGTACTCTTGGGTGGCATTATTTTCTTCACTTTTTTTAATAAAGAAAATCACACAATGTCATGAAAGTCCTATAGCCTCAGTTTAAGTATAGGCTATGTGAGGACACTTTGGAAAGTTATGGCAAAGTTAGGCCTTGAAGGTAAGCTTAAAGTTTATAAAACATATCTCATATAATGAATGACCACCTTTTTTTTTGTAAACAATTGGCTTTAGAAAGTCATTCATTACACAAGTACATATGGTAATTCCAGAAAATGTTAGCACTTCCTTTTCTGGGATGCCTCACGCATCAGAGATTGACCCAGACCCTACCACTAGGTGAATGTGGTATAAAGGTTATCATTATTTGTAAATGTCTGAGTTAAATTAAAAACTGTAAAAGGCAGCAGAGTGTAAGGTTTATGTGCAGTTTAAATAGATCTACTTAGCATAACAGTTATCATTGTAGGAAGTTCCAATTCTGGACATCTGACTTTATGCTAATGTCCTTTGGAAAACCATGAGCTCATCTCCAGCTATGTGTAAATAAAACAGATTGGGCTCTTTATTCTTGGTATTACAACCAGTCTAGAACAAAACCTCCAAATTCAAACCAACTATACTCCACATAAAAAAAATGACTTTCTATCATATCTTTCCTGTTATAGAGGGATTGGATAAATACAGACCCTATTCATTTGGGTGTTAATGTAGTGCAGCTACATTACTGGACTTTTATTTGTTTTGATTTTGGCTAAAGATTGAGACAATAGATATCAGATATACACACTTTGAAAGTTATGTTGAAAATAATATAAAGATTGTAATCAAAGGATAAAATATGATTACAATAAAGCCATTGTGTATTTTGCACACATTAAGTTTCTTAATCTAAAAAACAGAAATACATTATAAAAATGATATTGTTTTACTCACTTGTACAAAGATCTGTCACATCTTGTTCTGTTGGTTTGATAGTTAATTTGTCCAAACAATTGAGCAAAGACTGACAAAAAAAAAAAAATTACATAAAAAGTGACTTTCTAAAAAAAGGACAAGAATTATCACACATGAAAAAATTAATGTATATATTTTAATTGCTATGAAAGGATGTTTTTTAGCAAAGAAACTAAATAATGTATATATCTTTTAATGCAAGGAAAATATCAGCTTTATTCAAGAAAAATCAGAGATGCTTACAATTGCTTTGTGTTATCATTATTAGTAATAATAGTACCGATATTACCACCAGCAGTTGTGAACACACAAATACAGTAGCCAATCTTTTATATATGTATTCACAGTACTCCCCTTCTTCAGTTGTTCACCATCTCTGTCAACACATTATTGGAATCTTCCCCAGTTGGTCTCCATAATATCAGTTCTGCTTTTCTAATAAAGATACTCCCACAAAATATCAACATTTCTTTTTTAATCGCATGTGGGAGATTCTAAAAATATGTTGACAAGTGAACATGCAAAGACTGTTTGAAATTATATCATAAAGCTATTCCCCTTATGATGTTAATATTTTTTTAATCACCCTGTAGATTATACACTCATTATGCCTAATTTTTTAATCTGTTGCAATGAAGTAAGAACATAAGTGCAAAGTAACTTTTAAAAATGGTTGAGTTTTTAAGAAGAATACTAGTTTATTAATTTTTCTTTCAATTTGTGCAAATATCTTTGTAATCTTTCTCATTATTCGATAATATTTTTTAAAGGAAAATAAAATAATGATCTTTATACCAATGCAAGGGTCAGATAAATACATACTCCTTTTTATCTTCCTCATTGTTGTTATTCTTTTTAAACTGGTAGTATTTAAAAGATATTTATTGTATTGACAAATTTGCAATTCTATCCTCCTAGAACTTATCTGTCTCAGCAAAAAGCTGCTTTAGATGTCTTTTGCAGCCTTCCAAGGAATTAAAGTTTTTTTCTTTTTCATAAAGAGAATATTGACTTAATACAAAAAGCAATGTATTGTCATTATTCAAAAAAAATGTTCAGTTGAATGATGAGATTAATGATAATGATTAGTCTTAAAATTCTAAATAGGATATTTTCATCTTGTTATCAGTCCCATTATTTTATGAGAAACAGGAGTTACACAAATGACTAAATAGATTGTTTAAAAAAAAAAATATTTCATTCAACAGATTAGTTTGTACAAGTCAATGTAGAAAAAACAATTACCAATTGAAGTTTGTGCGTTTTCTTGAAGAGGTTGGACAGGATTTCTGAAAGTGCTGGTAGAAGCTTGCCATAGATCTGAGAACTTTCCTGAAAAAGAGATTTCCATAATCATTAATGATCAATCTATATATTAATATTCTTCTTCCTTAATCTTCTGACAGTTATCATCCTGCAACGCACTCTGGTTAAATTGAGACATCCGAGATGAAATGTAAATCTTGATTATTTGGTGTTGCTTATCTGCTGAATTCATATTTCTTATGAGTGTCGCCACCTCAGCTAAATAATGGACCATTCCATTTTTATTATAAAGAAAGAAAGGGAAGGAAAAGAACATTTGATACAGAAAAATGAAAGAAAGAAGGGGAAAGATAATGCTAATCTGTTTCAATCAAACATAATGAAAAAAAGAAAAAGAAGGAAAGAAAGAAAAAATAAGAGTGAGAGAGAGTTAAATGAAGATTATTATACTTTTTACATATTGAATAATTTGCAATAGTTCTTAAGTAAAGATATCAAACGTAATGATTAAATTTTCATACTGTGGTATATCCACAGGTACTGCCAGTTATAATTATTCTTGTGTTAATAATTTAACAGTCACATTAAATTAGGTAGAATCATTGATTTGCTTTTGATAAAAATTTATTTTAGGAAGCAGCTCTTTTAGTCATTGATTAACTTTTTATTTAAAAAAAAGATTTTGAATCAACTTTTAACTTTTTTAAAATCTTTTTTAAAAAAGAATAATGATTTTTTTTTAAATAAAAAAAATCATTATTCTTTTTTTAAAAATGCAATAGTCAATAAAAAAAGTTACAACTGGTTCAAATTGTAGTGTAGTCATTGACAACTGCTATGTTGGTGATGGTTAATTGTCAGATAAGGGAGGAGAGACACAAAACCACAACTCTCTATAAGTGTTAGGATCTCAGTTGTTTTATTCAATCCAGTTTCTGGGGCTGTGGGAGTAAGTTAATTCAAAGTTTTTGCCTGTGAGAAGCACCTATATCATGATTGTAAATGCTGAAAACTGGATATTGACTCGAGAGATTGTCCAACCATTTGTGAGTTTAGAAGTTTTACTCTCTGTATTGCCATTTGATATGTCAAACCTATTAATAAATAAATAGCCTATTTTTATGCTTAGATAGCTGCATATGTTCCTCTGGTATGAGGTATATGAGTTCAAACCTAGAGAAAAAAAAATCACTAAGATTTTAAATGGTGATTTATAAGGCAAGTAAGTCCTTCCTGCGTAATTCCATGTCAAATCATCCAGGCCATATCACCCATACCCTTCAATTTTTCTGAAATTTAGTTGAATTTTAGCTCTTTATATATGGGGGAGATCACGGTAAACATACTTTTTATTTGTATATTGTTATCATTTTACCTTCCAATTTTCAATTCCATAATGAAATATGGTGCCGATATTGAGCTTTGCATATTGGCAGAATTTTGCAGGCAATATGATTGATACAAGGGAAATATATTGTTTCTATATTATTTTAAACATATCCAACCACCAACATAATCCTGATCATTTTTATTACACTTTGACAGTTATTTTGCACCATATAGACCTTATTCAATGGCTGAATGGAAACACTTAAAACACAAAAATGCAAAATTTTATTTCTGAGCAAAACCAAACTATCTTTTTGGTACAAATAATGTTCAATATATGTAAAATAATGATAAATATTTTTTTATCATAAATGCATGCCACATCAGGATTTTCCCACTTATTGATCTTGCTATGAAAAAATCAGAAATCATTAATATTGTAAAATTGCTTGAGACTATTTTGATAGCATTTTTTTCAGGCCAAAAACTTTTATAAACCAATTTTTAGGAGTAGAGAAGCTCTGGAATTCATTTTACAGACAAAAATATATTGCAAAAGGTCACAATTTTTTGCACACCCGCCACCAAATTTAGAGAGTTAAAAAATCAACATAACTCAGCCAATTTTTGGAATTAGAAGATCAAATTTGGGGGTTTGTCTAACTTTAACACCTGGACAAAATTTCAGAAAAATTGAAGGGTATGGGTGACAATTTTTCTTTTTTCTGGATAATTTGACATGGAATTTCCCTCCTATTTTGAAGACCTATGCAGCAATATTTTGGTACGTCCTAGTTGTATCTCACATGACCAGAGCAGTTCAAGCCATGGAAAGTACGCACTGTAGTTGGCAGTATCATGGTAGTTGGTGTACTGGCATATTGTGCAGTGCTTCATTCTGTGTGTGATTTAAAAGCTATATAGATTAACATTGACCTTGTGTCACATCCTACTCGTGCATAGAGGTTGGTAAATACATATATAGATGAACATGCAACATAGTCTAATTCAGGAACTTATGCTTTATGAGTTCGAACTGGGCCATAATGCCACGCAAGCAACCAAAAACATTTGTTGGATGAAAGATGAAGGTGTAGTTGATCCCAGTACATTAACCAGATGATTCAAGAAATTTTGCACAGGTTGCAAGAACCTCAATAACCAGGCAAGGTCTGGTAGCTCAAAAACTGTGGATTCTGAGATTGTGCTCCAAGCAATAGAGGCAAATCTGGTGAGTGGCACTCAGAGAGTATCAGGCTAGCTCAGCATCTTACAGTTCAGTGTGGTTAGTCATCTTCATCAAAATATTACAAAACATTTGACTCAATCTAGTACAAGCTTTTTCATTTAGAAATCTACAAATGTAGACATTTATACATAAGAAAAAACTCACCTTGCAATGCTCATAGGATCTTATAAGAGTGTTAATAACAGATGGTGGCAAGGAGTGGATGCTCTCTAAGTCCACTGGTTGGTTGGTGTCCAGGATATATTTCACAAAGGTATCAGAACATTCCAGAATATCTAACACAAGCTGAAACAAAACAAAAAAAAGCTTTCACAAATTTTTTTTTTTCAATACATTAAATTAGCCTTTTAAATTGCTTCTTTCCTTTTAGTTGCCTCTATAATGTTTCAAAACACATTGAAACTTCTATTTATCCTATCCAATATAAAATCAAAGTGAGAGAATATTCTCCATAAAAATATACAGATCCCACTTTTGTTTTCACTGGACCCACTAACTTTATGTTACTTTTTCAACAATCATATCATTGTAAAAAATTAAAAAATAGACTGAATAGAGAAGAATGCTTTTCACAAAGAATAGTTTCTTTGTGAAGATCCTGAAAACTTTAGAAAATAATACTATTGTTCTTTATCCATTTTAAATATATCTGTAAATGGATAAGCCAATGTTTAAAATTGTTAATTCCATTTTTTTTTTCAAGGTCTGTCAAGAGCATATCCAACCATTTTGAACAGCTCAAGAATAAGTTGTGCTACCTTGATGAAACTTGGAAATCAAAGGGGACATTACTGCATATGCCTAAACACACACACACACTCTGGCAGGAATACTCAGTCAGCAATGAAACATTATTAACTGAGCTTGTATAGTGGTTGACCATTGCATTCACAATGACCGAGTGAGTAGATAATTAATTTGTCAAAACAAAAAAATTGTTTCAGAAAATGCAATCAAGTGATCCCAAAAGTGGACTGTTTTTGAAAAGCAAAAGGGACAATGTGATAAGTGTGTGAGATCTCAAAGAGTACTTTGAAGAGGATACCTCATCCTCCTCCACCTCCTCCATCTTCTTCCTTAGATAGATCATTTTTTGTTAATATTAAATTGAAATGAAATAAATAAAAAATGTTGTATTTCATTTTTAAATTGCAAAGATTCACTGCAAAAATCACTTGGGATATCTCACTTTTAAAACTTATACGACATGAAGTTCTTGAATGAAACCAAAAAACTCATGTTGGTGTGGAAAAAAATATGGCAAATAAAGATAAAAACAAAATAGATGCATCTTTAGGAACTGACCTCAAGTAAACTAATCAGTTGTTGCTGGTCCTCAAGAATTTGGTCTGCTGCTTTACTGATGGTGTCTTTGATATTCTTCAAAGTTTGAGTCAGGAACTCGTTAGTCTAGGGGAAAAATACATTTTAACAGTATAAACATCTGATTAAACTTTTAGTAACCAAACCAGCTTTTTTAAACCATAGTTTTAACTCCTTTTAAATGAGCTAGTTTGGCTGCCATTAAGCTGGATGTAGAGTTTTGGAGAAAAACAACTAAAATTACAAAATAGGAAAAAACGTATAAAATAATGGCACCTGTTGCCATTATTTTCTATACATTTTTATATATATGCTTTATAAAAAATGAGTAATGACCAAGTAAAGTTGTTCAGCATTTCGATTAAAAGTAATAGGGTAACACAAAAATTAGCGCTCACAGTATGATAGAGGATAATCTTAGAATTATTTGATATATAATGTGTGAAATTTACATCATTTTAAGAGCTTGCTTTTTTTTTGTCAAAGTTTCCATTTTGGAAAAAAATGGACCTAAAATTTCAATTGCATTTCTTTACCAGCTAGATTCTAAATATACATATACACATATTGAAAATTAATACCATAAATAGGGCAGAAGCCAAAAAATACTAAGATCAGTTCCAGGAGGCTGTTTCATTTATTTTTGTTTTATCAAATCTTACCTTATCTGTAATTTTACAAAAGAGAACATCTTCAACAGCCATAAGTTGCACATGTGGAAGAAATGAGGAACAGATGACCTTGAGGATACCTGCAAAAGATTTCTGAATAAATATTAAATGCAACAACAATAATAAGACTTGGGTGAATGAAAAGTTTTACAATATTGCTAGCCATTAGGTTGAGTTTTTTTGGTAGTTTTCTATTTTTTTGTTTTCTAAGCCCTACTGGCAGGGCGAGCTGGGGAAAAAAAACTCATATTACTTGTGAAACTAAAAATGTTGACAGCATCCAGTCATGTCTCATTTTTCTAAAAGGAATAGGATGTAATGCAGAACATAAGAATTCTTACACTGGACATCATATTTTTATTTCTACTTACCTATTCCATGATTCAGGTCACTTCCTTCCATAAAAAAGGTCTTAGAAATATTAAGGAAATGAATGTGTATATATTTTTTCTGCAATTGCCAATGCTTACAATATTGCCATCATATAAACCAAAGGTTCCCAAAATATTTTAATATTATAAATTTTCAAGTAGTATTTCTTTAATCTTAATTTAAATGGCAATTTATTGCAATTCTCTGATTGTCTATAACAAACACAGATAAGAAAGAAAGAATAAGCAAACAATATATATGTATATATATATACACAAACACATAAACATACAATGGTACCTTGACTTATGAATGCAACAACTTACTAGTTTTTCGAGTTACAAGCTGTCATATAGTTGATTTTTTGCTTTGTGCTGCAAGGTAAATTTTGAGGTACAAGCAATCTTCAGATACATTTATGTTAATAAGTTCACTAAAAACATTTAAGTTTCCAAATTTATTGAGCCAAAGAAAAATATTATTTATAAAAAAATTAACATTAGAACATATTACAGCCCATAAAATTCATATATAAAGTTCACTAAAATCATTTAAGTTTCCAAATTTATTACACCTAAGAAATTCACTAAAGTATGAGAAGAAAAGTACTTGTGATGTTCGATACTGTATTTTAAGTTTATGTTTAGCAAACTGCCATGTGTTTTTCTAATGCTAAACTTGAACTTTAGCTCAAAATTTTATGAAAATTGAATAAATATTTCATTTTTTGTGGGACATCATAAATATGGAATTTTCTTCATTTCAATTTTACCAAAGACCTTTTAAAAATTAAACTCATTAGTCAAAGTACCACAGTACATATATATGTATATATATATACTGTGGTACTTTGACTAATATATATCATCATGTCGCGCAATTTGCACGGATATCCATGACGATCTCTTGCCAACCTTCTCTATCATTCATCGATTCTGGGAGCTTCTCCGCGCAGCAGTCAGTATCCCTACATAGTTGGTCAATGTAGGTCTTGGCTGGGCGGCCCACACTAGCGTGCCCATGTGCTGGCTTCCACAGTAGTACGTCGCTTACGATCTCGTTTTTGTTCTCCAGCAGTGTCCTGCATGTCTAGCCCGTCTTACTCGTATGGTTTGTGAGATGGGGGGGCATGTGACCGTACAGTTGCTTTTTTGTGGGGTGCTGCTTCCACGACTTATTCAGGACCGCTCGCAGCATTCTCGTGCAGCTCCCATCTAGCTTATTCTCAAGGCGCTTCATTAGGGTCCAGGTGGTACAGCCATATAGCAGTACCGACACAACCACAGCCTGGAAGAATCATCTCTTTAACCTGTCGGGGAGATCGGATTTCCATATGACTGATAATTTGTTGGTGGCCAACCATGCCTTTCCTATTCGAGTGTTAACATCGCTTTCTGTGGATAAGACACTACTACCTAAGTATGTGAATTTTTCTACTGACTTAAGAGGCTTGCCATCAAGTGTGGAGATGTCTCCTTGCTTTTTGAAGCTCATGAACTCAGTTTTGTCAGAGTTCAACATAAAGGCCGACGTTCTTTGCTGCCTCCTCCAGGCTGTGTAGAAGTGCCTCAGCCTGTGCTGGTGTATCTGCAAGAAGTGCAAGGTCATCAGCATAGTCTACATCTGTAACAGTTTGTGCGGGGTATCGCCTGCTTCTTGCCTTTCTTAGTGTGAAACCTTTTTCTTTTATGGTATCTAGTGAAGTTCGGAGTACATAGTCTAGGCATATGATAAATATATACCGTGCTAATGTATCTCCCTGCAGGACCCCAGCGGTGATGTCAAAGAAATGTGTCGCCATCAAGTGATCGTACTATTGCTTTAGTGTCTTTGTAGAGCATCATTATGGCGGTAACTGTTTCTTTGGGGAGACCATATGCTAGTAGCATTTGTTCCATTTTCCCTCTGTGTATGGAATCAAATGCCTTAGAAAAATCTACGAATAGTAGCGTTGCCTCCAGATTTTTTGCTCGAACCCCTTCTATGATTCGTCGTATAGTCAGGATTTGAGAGGTTGTGGATCTATTTCTGCTGAATCCGTTTTGGTTTTTCCTAAGGATTTTCTCTATTTCGGGTCGGATGCGATTAAGAAGAAGGGCATTATATATCTTAGCTGCAATAGCAGTAAGAGTTATGCCTCTATAGTTTTTAGCGATTCCTAGGTCTCCTTTTTTTGGGAATGGGAGGATGCATTCTTATCTATTCTATTTTGTCTATATACAGCATTGCATAGCCTAAGCAGTATATCGTTGAACTTTCCTATCTTCCATACCTCTGGGGGTACTGCGTCGAGACCTGCTGCTTTTCTACTTTTTAGTTTCTTTAATACTTCGTCGAGTTCTTCTGTTATAAAATCCCCTAGTTTTATGTCTAGTTGTCTATCTATAATCTTTTGGGTATTATTTTCCATGATTTTAGGTGGGTTCCCAGAAGTTTCTGGAAATGGTCTTTCCATTTCTGCAGTCTATCTTTTTGGCTGGTTGCCTTTAGCTTTGATCTAGAGGTACTTTTCCTATCACTAATTTCATTTACTATTTGCCATGCTAATCGCGACTGTCTGTCTTCCACTGATTGTCTGATGTTATCTATTTGTGCTTGTATATATTCTGTTTGTTCTTTTTTGTACGTTTTGGTTAGTTCTATCTGGGCTTTCCTAAGGTTATGTAAATTTGTGTTGGTCGGGTTTGCTTTATTAAGTTGGGTTAATTTTTTGATATTGTTTCTTTTTTTTCTAACTTCTTCTGTCTCCCAGGGGACATGGTGCTTAACTCTTAGTTTGGTTGGTACACACTTTGCCGCTGCTTCTAGGTGAGCATTAACGAAGTTTTCATATTCCTCGTTTGGTGTGGAGCATTCGGATATCTCCTGGAGGATATCGAATTTATTTCTTACTGACAGCGTAGCGATTGCATATATCGCTGTTGGCGAGTGTCGACCAGTCATACCGTACAGATTAACTAGTTTGCTTTCTATTTCTACATAAGCTTAGTCGTAATTTTGCTGTGACTATTCTGTGATCTGAGGATACTCCTTCAAAAGAGGAATACGCTTCGCAGTTTATTGCACTATTTATCCATTTTTTGTTTATTAGGATGTAGTCTAGTTGGGCTTTTGTGTTGTTTGGGTATGTGTATGTCCATAGTTTGCCCTTCTGTTTTTGGAATTTGGTGTTTAGGCAAACAAGCCTGTTCTCAAGGGAGAACTCAGCAAGATCACCGTTTTTGTTTGGGGTATTGTGTAAGCTGAATCTATTGTTTTCGCTTCTTCCTATGTGTGCATTCATGTCTCCACCAATAATCAGTACGTTATGTTTGGGGGTATGTCTGCATAGGGAGGATAGCCCGCTGTAAACATTTCAATGTCTGTTTCGTTGCTGACATTTGTGGGGCTGTAGCATGAGACTATAGTCATGCAAGGATTGCCATTAAACGTAGCACTCATGATTCTCGGTTGGATTTTTTCTATGCTGTTAAGTGATTTTAGTGCTCGAGGGATGAGGAGCATTCCTACACCTCCTATAGTGGCATTGACAGAGTTTTTCCATGCAGATGCCGACACAAATGTCCAGCCATTTCCAGATTCATGGTATTTTAGTTCTATATCACCATGGTCAAATCTGTGTTTTTGCACACATATGATATCTATATTTTTTTTCGGCTGGGGACGCTGTAAGTTCGGGGAGTTGGCCTATCGTTTTTAGTGTTCTAACGTTAAATGTTGCTATCTTAAGTGCTTTTTTACATCTAAGTAGGTTTGTATTGGTTTTGGGTTCTATGTCTGTCTTATTAGATATTGTGGTTAGGTTTATGTCTTCAGTAGAGTGTGTGTCTTGTTAGTCCGTGTTGAGAGTGATGTGGTTTAAGTGTGTGATGCATTTGTAGCACTGTATATAAGTTATGGGACACTGGGCCGGTGCTCGAGCCTCAGCAGAATGCGTACTTTTAGTGATAGCAGGAAGCATAATGCTGCATGATTTTTCGGCTTTGAGTACTGTCATGAATAGTTTAGGTTGGGTCGAGGTCATCGATATCTATCGGTAGCTGTGGAGTTAACTCATCAATAGGTGCTGCTCTTAGAGATGAGGAGCAGTAGTTACCTGACTGAACCGGTTGATCCCAGCCATTGACCCATTTTGGGCTCCTCCACCCAGCATCTGGTGATATACGCTGTTGACCTATTTAGGTTCTTCCGCCGCATCCACCATGCAGCTACCCATGGTTTCATTTTACAGGCCAATGTGGCATGTAGATTTTAGTAAGAGGAAGGAAGAATAGACATTTAAAAAAATAAAAAAAAGGGGGAGGGCCTAGATATCTAAGTTTTAACTTTATATAAGTCCACATATCCCCTCCTAGATGGGGGTTAGTGAGCGTGGGGCCTGTACAGTTTCAAATCTTAACCATGTGCGCTCTTCAAAACTGATTTGGAAACTAAGGTTTTATAATGGATTCAACATTCAGGTGGGGATGGGCATTTAAGACAGAGAAAGAGAGGGAGAATGACAGGCCAGTGGAATTGGGGGGTGGGGGGGTTAGGGTTAACAAGCTACCAACGATTATTTATGACGACCTACAGAATTTGACTCATACTAACATGAAAGCAAAAAAGAAAAATGGTCAAAGTATAACTAATTTAAGAACATTTTTAAACACGAAACAAATTTATATTTTGAATGTTACAGTCTTTAAAAATTAATTTAACAAAATTATAAAAATAAACCTGATTTTGTTTCGGCCAGTCCAGTCCAGAATCTTAACCATGTGCGCTCTTCAAAACAGATTTGGAATCTAAGGTTTTATAATATATATATATATATATATATATAAATAAAAGAAAGTTTGGTATGTACGTGTCGACTTATAACTCAGAAACGAGATTTTATTCAGATTCGAAATCTTGCATACACATTGACATCCTTATAACTAAGAAACACACCAAATTTGGTTATTGATTTTTACTGATTAAGGGATAGAATTAATTAATTAAACAAAAATCAAAAGATTTGCGTTAATTGTATAATAGCTGCTGCTAATATAAAAAAAAATTTTGCTGCCTATATTCAGCAGAGATTTAAAATGGCACCTCTGCCGGTAATTTGAAGTTGACAAATTTGTGCCCTAATCGTTTCAGCTCGGAATTTCTCGCATATCACCGGTCTAATCTTACAAATATTTATTTAGTAAGAAAGAAAATAAAATAACATTTCTAAATATGTAATTTGTATGTGGTTTTATCGATTGAATTATTTTTTACAGCGAAGTAAATAACAATAATAAACAAAAACATTTAATTTAACGATTAATAATAACTCAACTTTGTTTTTATTATTAATACTTTCATTTTAGAATAAAATATATCCATTTTTAATCAGTAGTTCATTTTTTCGTATGTACAAAAGAGTTTTAGAAAAAAAAGCCTTTTACCAAAATGTAGACATGAGTTAAAAAATACGAGGTAGTTAAGTTATATAACTTATTTGAAGAAACTTAACTTACATTTCGTAAATAGTAAACAAACAGTAAAAGAATAAAGAAATATCTAAATAAATACATACATATAGTTGTCAAAAGTTTATTTATTAGTAACACTTAGTTTAACATTTAAATGTGAAATACAATGAACTGTAACTGTTATGATCTTTTAATGCTAAACAAACATCTCTCTATATAGAAGTTTGTTTTTTTTAATTATAATAACAAGTAAATGTATAACAATAATAATAACAACATTTTAAAAGTAAAAATACGAGGTAGTTGAATAACTTATATGAAGAAGCTTAACTTAACATTCCATATATAAACAGTGTTTATATACAAAATGTTAACTTAAGCTTTATGTTTGTCTAGTGTTTATTAAACACTAAACAAACATAAAATAAACATGATTCTAATGTAACTTGAATAAGAAAATTTGTTATTTAATAAAGAATATAATTCTAATAATAAATAAATAGACAGATTTTTTTTAAATTAAGTCACCACTTTCCTTTATTTATTTTTTTATTTTTATTTTTTTTTACTAAAAACCGTTAAGATAAATGGTCTTTCAACAAATAAGTATAAATACTTATCTAGATATTTCTTTTACTCATTTATTAACTTTTTTTTTAACTTTAGAAGTTACTTTAATTCATTCCTATTAGTGGTGTCTCAAATTTTGATGTTTATTTCGACCATTTATTCATTAGACAATTCTCAGCGATTTTTTTTTAATCTGATAAATCATTGTCCTCTCATTTTCTCCCCACTCACTCATGGTGTTCCTAATTTTTTTTAGTCCTGTCATGGACCAGGTACTTTAGTTAGTATATATATAATATCAACCATAAATACATTCCTAGCAATTTTTCAATAAAAAGCTAATTTCCTTCTAAACCAAAGATACTAGGATTTTAGTATATCTAATAGAACAGGATACAATATTTTGTATTATTAAGTATTGTTTATTACCAAACTCTACAGTATTGAAACTGTAACTAAAATGCAAATTATGTAGCAGTCCAAAAATAAGTACATCCCTTATATATACCAGCAAATATTTTTCATTAAAAATTAAATAAAATATATCAAATTAAAAAATAATAATAAAACTAAATAAGATTACATTTTATTTAATTGATTTTTATATAAAATACATTGGATTGCTTTTAATATGTTTGAGAATAAAAAAAATATTAAAAATCAATAATACAAAGTAATTATTTATTAAATCCAGTTTTGTTAGAAACAGTATGCAAATTATCCATCCCATATACTATGTAAATCTTTATCTCTTAATGATATTTACCACACATTGAAAGATTTTAAACACAGTAATAACAAGCGGTTTTGAGGTAAATCTAACCCAGGTAGACTTAAATAGAAACATTGATAATAAATAAAATTCTAATTAACATTATGTGACAGAGAACACGAGGTGAGTGGTGAACGTCAAGGCCTGCCGTATTCTCGAAGGAAGCGGGCTAAGCTTTGCCTGACATGTAGGACTGTAGAATTGAACCCGCTTCCTTCAGAATGCAACATTGTCACTGAAGTCGAGAAGCTACAGTCCCGGATGTAAGCGCCAGGTGCCCAGATGATAGCTATGAGGATTCCGGCGGCCGGGTTTGGCTCGAGAATCTCATGTGTGGGGCGCAGACACCCGGATGTTGAGAAGAAACTAGTATAAGTAGAAGTGGGGTGACGACAGGAGTCGAGCCGCGATTTTGAGTTGCTGAAGATTTTACGACAACGGATTTTGAGTTGATAAAGATTTTTTGACGGGGATGACATTGTCAACAAGTCGAATATTTATTATTTTTTCCCCTCTATTTTTTTTTCTCATTCTAGACATTAAAAATTGATTATTCAATATTCATTGAGAATAGAATGTTAATAACTAAAAGAATTCTGATGCCGAAGGTGAGATAATTTTTAGGGAGACACATACATAATCTACATTATAAGATCTGCATTCCAAGCTGATTTTTTATTTTAGCACATTAGAAAGAAAGAGCTCTGAAAATGGAGTTAAAAACCGTTTGAATTATGCAAATATCCTCAAGGTCTGAAGAACGTATAGGCAAGAAACCGACAGTTACCAAGTGCTGTTGGCTCTATGTATACGCTACAACAAAGTAAGATAAATATGCTCTACCACTGATACTGAGCACATTTTATTTATAAATATAACAACATATATATATATATTTACACATACACATATATATATATATTAGAGATGTGAATGAAACCAAAAATCAAGGTTTTTTGGTAACTGAAAAACCGCAATTTTTGGTTTCATCTTCATACTGTGAAACTGTACAAATTTTTTTTACAATACCAAAATACTATCACTATGAGTGTTCAAAGAAATTGTTGAAAAAGACTTTCAGATTTTAATAAAATTAAATATCAATATTTATACTATTGTAAGAAGAAAAGATTGAACAAAAATATGATAAAAACATTTAGTTTTAGGAAATGAATGTGAAATCTATTTGTTTACAAAAGTAATATTGAAGAAGAATAAGGAGGAGGAGGATGTTTTCAAAGAGAAAAATTCAAGGAGAGAAATACAAGTCTAGTGTGAAATTGTTTCCTTCTAATGAATACACCTAAAATCAGATATTAAAAAATAAAGTAAATTTCAATCTCAGTTTTAAAATTTTCAAAACAGCAAGTCATTTTTTAAACCCAAAGTAAAAATTATACTTTTTTACCCACTAAATTCTTCAAAAGAAGGAAAATCAATTCATTTTATTTTTACAAATATCTTTATGGTTTTGTCTAGCGAATACACTAAAAATTATATATTAAAATTCTTAAAATATTTTTTAATTTCAGTTTTAAAATGTGTATCTAAAAAAGAACAGGTGATACTCGCAGATTTGGAAATATACACATTCTAAAAATGAAATTAAAAACTTTTAATCATTTTTTAGATTCAATTTTAGGTATATTCACTAGATAAAACATAAATTTATTTAGAGGAAGAGAAAAGATAATAATTCATTAATTTTCCTTATTTAGAAGAGATTTATTTGCAAACCCCAATATCAGTTGACTGGCATACAAGAAAAGAATTGCAGCATTTTTAATTATTTTAAACATGAAGGGTTTAATTTTTTGTCTTTTAATGGGAACGTTTCTATCCTGTTGTATCTCAAACCATCTTTTCTGCTTCTTTTAAACTCAGACCAATAACCTGAAATAAACTAAAACCGCCTATTTCTTGGCTCTATGAAGCTTTGCTCTCCGGCGAATGGAAACTATCAAATTATCTGAAAATTCCCATTCTTCACCACCAGCTGTAGACCCTAAAAGGCTAAAACCTAGGACCTACAGACCTCAACAAATGCATCACATGCTAATGCCCACCAAACTAAAAAGAGGTCGGTAGTGGGTCTGCAAGGGCTTAAATACCCCTGCTAACATTGTTATCAGTAGCAATGCTACTGATCAAAACTGACACTTCCCAATGCCACTTCTGCTATCAGCAGCAGCACAGATTAAGTATCTTCCAAAGGGCAATAACTCTAAACTCCTTCTCTTCTATGAAATTTTCACAATCTAGTGAATACTCCTAATATTAAAAAATAATGTTTTAAAATGTGTATATTTTCAAAACTGCAAGTTTTTTGTTTTTTTTATCCAAATTATTATTTTTTAGCCACTAGTGTTTGGTGGTGTCCTGTCTATAAAATTCTTCAAAACAAGGAAAATTAATTCATTTCATTTTTACAAATATCTTTAAATGCTTAAAATAGTTTTTAATTTCAGTTTTAAAATGTGTATCTAAAAAAGAACAGGTGATACTCGCAGATTTGGAAACATACATATACTAAAAATAAAATTAAAAACTTTTAATTACTTTTTTAGATTCAATTTTAAGTATATTCACTCTAAAACATAAATTTATTTAGGGGAAGAAAAAAGGTAATAACTCATTCATTTTCCTTGTTTAGAAAAGATTTATTTGCGAAACTCTAATATCAGTTGACTGGCATACAAGAAAAGAATTGCCATATTTTTAATTATTTTAAACATGAGGCGGTTTCATTTTTTGTCTTTTTAAAAGCAACATCATAAATTAATTTCTGGAGAGCTATACCATTTTCTATCTCAAATGAGTTGTCCAAAGATACAAATATAGATAGATTATGCAATGATTTCTTTCATAGTTTACCAGTTTGTTAATAAATATGGTAGTTATTTATAGTTGAGAATTTATTCGAAAGTTTAATCTAAATCTAAGTCATGAATCCTATGACTAAATGATATCTAAGTAATGAATCCTATGACTAATCTACTAAGTCATGAATCCTATGACTAAATTATCTAAGTCATGAATTCTATGACTAAATTATCTAAGTCATGAATCTATGACTAAATGATATCTAAGTAATGAATCCTATGACTAAATTATCTAAGTAATGAATCCTATGACTAAATTATCTAAGTCATGAATCCTATGACTAAATGATATCTAAGTAATGAATCCTATGACTAAATCTAAGTCATGAATCCTATGACTAAATTATCTAAGTCATGAATCCTATGACTAAATTATCTAAGTCATGAATCCTACTAAATTATCTAAGTCATGAATCCTATGACTAAATGATATCTAAGTATGAATCCTATGACTAAATTATCTAAGTCATGAATCCTATGACTAAATGATATCTAAGTAATGAATCCTATGACTAAATTATCTAAGTAATCCTATGACTAAATTATCTAAGTCATGAATCCTATGACTAAATTATCTAAGTCATGAATCCTATGACTAAATTATCTAAGTCATGAATCCTATGACTAAATTATCTAAGTCATCTATGACTAAATTATCTAAGTAATGAATCCTATGACTAAATTATCTAAGTAATGAATCCTATGACTAAATTATCTAAGTCATGAATCCTATGACTAAATGATATCTAAGTAATGAATCCTATGACTAAATTATCTAAGTAATGAATCCTATGACTAAATTATCTAAGTATGAATCCTATGACTAAATTATCTAAGTGAATCCTATGACTAAATTATCTAAGTCATGAATCTATGACTAAATTATCTAAGTCATGAATCCTATGACTAAATTATCTAAGTCATGAATCCTATGACTAAATTATCTAAGTAATGAATTCTATGACTAATTATCTAAGTCATGAATCCTATGACTAAATTATCTAAGTCATGAATTCTATGACTAAATTATCTAAGTCATCCTATGACTAAATGATATCTAATGAATCCTATGACTAAATTATCTAAGTAATGAATCCTATGACTAACTAAGTCATGAATGACTAAATGATATCTAAGTAATGAATCCTATGACTAAATCTATGACTAAATTATCTAAGTAATGAATCCTATGACTAAATTATCTAAGTCATGAATCCTATGACTAAATTATCTAAGTAATGAATCCTATGACTAAATTATCTAAGTCATGAATCCTATGACTAAATTATCTAAGTCATGAATCCTATGACTAAATTATCTAAGTAATGAATCTATGACTAAATTATCTAAGTCATGAATTCATGAATTCTATGACTAAATTATCTAAGTCATGAATCCTATGACTAAATATCTAAGTAATGAATCCTATGACTCTAAATTATCTAAGTCATGAATCCTATGACTAAATGATATCTAAGTAATGAATCCTATGACTAAATTATCTAAGTAATGAATCCTATGACTAAATTATCTAAGTCATGAATCCTATGACTAAATGATATCTAAGTAATGAATCCTATGACTAAATTATCTAAGTAATGAATCCTATGACTAAATTATCTAAGTCATGAATCCTATGACTAAATTATCTAAGTCATGAATTCTATGACTAAATTATCTAAGTCATGAATCCTATGACCTATGACTAAATTATCTAAGTCCTATGACCTATGACTAAATTATCTAAGTCATGAATCCTATGACTAAATTATCTAAGTCATGAATCCTATGACTAAATTATCTAAGTCATGAATCCTATCCTATGACTAAATTATCTAAGTCATGAATCCTATGACTAAATTATCTAAGACTATTGACTTTAGGTGAACAATCCCTACTTCCCTACCCACCAAATCATGAAATAAAGTTGTTGGAAACAAGAAAAATGAATGAAGATTTCCTTTTTTTTTTATTAATACTTTTTTTTTTTTTTTACAGAATGTACCTAAATTAGATATTAAGAATGATTAAAATAGTTCTTAATTTCACTTTTAAAATGTGTATATTTCCATATATGCAAGTCTATTGTAAAATTGTTTTTCGACAAATAAAATTTTTTCTATGAAAAAACCATCAGCCTGCCCATTTGTCTGGTGGAAGAAAGACTAGATGCTCTACCCAAATATTTCTATTCTTGCAAGAGATTTTTTAAGTATTCCAGCTACCTCTGTAGCGAGTGAAAGAATATTTAGCAAGGTAGGGCTTGTCATCAGTGACGGGAGAAGTAGGCTGAAACCTACTCATGTTGAGAAACTGGTTTTTCTTAACCATAATTTAAGACAATGAGATGAAACATTCTAAATGTTGAATAACATCTAGGGCCTCCAATTTTCTAAAGTCTTAAAAAAAATATTTTAAAAAACTATTAATTTTGTTTTTTATTATTGAATTTTTTTTTGTTTTTGCATCTCCACATAATAATTTAATACTATGGTAGCCGAGATGTGGCAATTCAGTAACCCAGATTGATAAACAAGAAATTACCAAAAATCAGGGAATTATCTGATTTTAATAAAATTTTCAGTGTTATTAATCAATGAATCTTATAATGTATCAATTATTTTATTTAAAGAATTGCAGATTTCTTTTAGGTTACTTGCACCTCCACTTTTTGGGGACTAATAACACTCAGGGTATTTAAGGCTGTCTAAAATATATACTGACTCAGGGGATGCAAGTGGATTCCAAATGGGTCTCTGTAGATTTTTAAGCATATCATGTTTTAAATCAATAAAAATTGCTCTATCAGGTCAACTTTTTGAGATACAGCCATAGGCCTACCTGACGAGCTATACATATGCTAATATCAGGGGTTTTGAGTTCAATCATATTTTTCTTGAAGAATATATCGAATTACAATGCACAGACACGAATAAAGGGAATTCCACAATTAGCCAATCAAATCAATACCTGTCTCACCATTACTCCATCTTTCTTTTTTCATTTTTTTCTTTCAGTTTATTGTGATGGCTTCGGCGCGACGGTCATGCAGGAATAATCCTGACGTTTTCTGCTACATCTGCGGAGAATAGATGCTGTCAGGGGACAGGAAGAACATCACAGGATTTGTGAAGCGCACCTACGAGGCTTACTTTAAAGCCAAGCTGGGTGACCAAGATAAGTCCGAAGGGCGCGAAAATTTCCCTGAAGTTTGGGATTCCGATGGTTTGGAGAGAGCCGTTTGACCATGCATCGGATTGTTACTTCTGCGCCATCAATACTACTGGCATCAACCGGAAGAATCGGCACAGCCTCCAGTAGCCCGACCTTCCATCTGCCCGCCATCCACTGGCTCACTGCGAAGAAATTCCTGTACCAGTGTTCACAGAGCTTCCCGACAGCGACGACGAGGCCACCACTACAGACGAGCGAGGATATACAGAAGAGGAGTATGGAGCACAAGATAGTCCGCAGCCCTTTTCACAATGTGAGCTTAATGATCTGGTTCGGGATCTCAGCTCATCGAAGACTTCCTCCGAGCTGTTGGCCTCCAGACTCAAAGAGAAAAATCTACTTGGCAAGGACGCGCGTATCACTTTCTTTCGTAGAAGGCATGAGGACTACATGGGCTACTTCTGCCAAGAGGAAGACCTCGTGTACTGCCGAGATGTCGCCGGTCTTCTTGTTAAACTCGGCGCTCCTCAATACGATCCGAGAGATTGGCGACTCTTCATTGACAACTGCAAGCGCTCTTTGAAGTGTGTGCTCCTCCACAACGGGAACCAGTTCGCCTCAATCCCTCTTGCGCACTCCACAACTCTCAAAGAGAAATATGAAGCAGTGAAGTACGTGCTCGACAAAATCCAATATGAGCAGCACCAATGGGTCATCTGTGTCGACTTCAAGATGGTGAACTTTCTACTTGGTCAGCAATCCGGGTTCACGAAGTACCCATGCTTTATATGTATGTGGGACAGTCGAGACAGAGCCCAGTACTATGTAAAGAAAGAGTGGCCGGCGCGAGAGCAGTTAGTATCTGGGGCGAAAAACATCATAAACGAACCTCTTGTTGACCGGGAGAAGATATTGATCTCACCGCTACACATGAAGCTTGGGTTAATGAAACAGTTCACGCGCGCTCTGGACAAGGATGGGAGGTGCTTCAACTACCTGTGCCGAGCCTTTCCTCGACTGACCATTGAGAAGCTGAAGGCCGGCATTTTCGATGGCCCACAGATATGGCAGCTCATAAAGGACACAGAGTTCCAAAACTCCATGAACACGCTAGAGTGCGCCGCGTGGAAATCGTTTGTGCAGATGGTGAACAACTTCCTGGGGAACACGAAGGCAGCAAACCACGCCACACTCATCAGCAGCATGATAGAGGCCTTCCAAAAACTCGGGTGTTTGATGAGTATAAAGATGCACTTCCTGTTCTCACACATGGAGAAGTTTCCTGAAAACCTTGGGGCGATGAGCGACGAGCAGGGAGAAAGGTTCCATCAGGACATGCGCCAAATGGAGGAGAGGTACCAGGGGAGGTGGGACGCAGTCATGATGGCGGACTACTGCTGGTCGCTGAAGAGAGACAACCCAGCAGCTGCTCACACACGGGAATCGAAGAAACGCTGATTTATGCCGTGAACTCTGAACTTTTGTGTCACATAACGCTCATTCTTATACTAATATTATGATAATTATGCTTATCAAATTTGATGGACTAAATAAAAACTAAATGAATTTGGATACGTTGACTTTTATTTCTTGAGGAAAACGGAAAAAATCGTCAGGGGTTTCTCAGCTGATGATCCGCAGAAATTTGTTTTTTTTTTACGAAAAATCGATTTATTAAAAATTTCTGTAGCAAAAAAACCTGGCCTGATTGAGCAAAACCAAGGTCATTTTCGGACTCAGAGCATCAAAATTAGTCTAAATAAGCTGGAAAACCCTAGACGATTTTCAAAACATGTTTTTTTGTTACCCAGTGTAATCAAAAAGAAAGTTATATTTCATATACAACAGAGTAATTAAAAAATCTCAAAAAAATTTTAATTTTCAGATATTCTGTCCATATTTTATTCGAAAATCTATCTTTTAAAATTTTTTTTCTATTTACACCTTCGGTATTTTGTCTTTTTATTTATACAGAATTTAGTTTCAATTATATATAACCCCACTAATATTTGCACCCGAAAATTGAGGGGGGGGTCAAAGTTAAGTGACCAGAAAATAATCAGAATATTTTTTAAGAAAATAACTAATGTATTATAAAATTCATTAATTGATAAATCAACACAGAAAATTTCATTAGAATCAGATAATTCTCTAATTTTTGGTAATTTTTTTTCAATCAGACTAAACACATGTGATGTTGCAAACAAGTACCAACAATTTTAAAGTAATTTCTTCCACAAACTTTTTTGAATGTATGTTTACAAATTTTGCACATTTTAAATTTTCAATGTAAATCATTTTTTAATTTTTTAGATAGCTTTTTATAATATCTATGTTTCAATACATATCAGGGTTTTTTTTTTAAAGCATAATTGTATATATAATATAAATAAATCAAAGAATTACACTACCAACACCATCAAATAATATTGAACCTCATTTAATGAAATACTATTCTTAGAAATAAAAGTCAGACAAAATACTTTTAAAAATAGAAAGATATTTTCAACAATTTAACTCAAAAGAGAACGAACAAAAAAGCCACCCTTTTTGTTTACATTTTTTAATTGTAATTTTTAAGTTCATTTTTTTCCAAAATTTAAAATTTCACAAGACTAACTTTAAAACATTATGAAAATTTCAAACATTATATATTAAAATCATTCTGAGACTATCTTCTATTAATGAGACATTGCTCTTCTTTTGCTTACTAAAGTAAGCAAAAGAAGAGCAATTTTTAAGGAATTCGCTTTCACAGCACATACAACTTACATATTTAGAAAGATTATTTTCTTTTCTTTCCAACCATATAAATGTTTTTAAGATTGGACCAGAAATACACAAGAAATTGCTAGTTGAACAGACTAAGTTGGAAATTTGTCAATCTCAACCAAAATCAGATATCAATTGGAAATGTTATCATTACACTGGATGGTTTCCTTAGAAAGCAAAAATACTAAATGAAAAATCAAAACCCAAATCGAAAACCATGCTATCAAGAGAGAAAATCTGAAAACTGATACCAAAACAAATTACCATACCACCCAACTTTAATATATATAAACACACACACACACACATATATATATATATATATATATATATATATATATATATACACATACACAAACACATATGTATATATACACAAACTAATATATGTGAAGAGAAATGGAGGTGAATCCAATGGTATGTAGTATAGTGAGAAATTTGAAAAAACACAGGTTTAAATAAAATGAGTGGTAAGTTTATTATCCGATGCTGCAGTGTTTCAATCTGCCAAGTAGATCTTCTTCAGGGCTTTTGTTGATATAAGGAAGAGTAAAAAAATTTTTAGCACAAAATAATAAGAAAAACTGTGATAGTCCTTGTTTATCAATCTGTTCAAAATTTGAAATTTGAAGAAGGAACGCTGATAAGGTAGACGGTTTGAAATATGACGTCAAATATTCTTTTTTTATGGTGTGTGTGTGTGTGTGTGTGTGTGCATCAAAAAATGACATTGAGCATTTTTCTAGAAGTTTTGTGTGTGTGTGTGTGTGTGCGTGTGTGTATATATTTTACGATAAATGACATTGAAACAAACCTCAATGTTGTGTGTGTGTGTGTGTGTGCGAGCGAGCGTGAATGCATATTCATTAAGAAGAATACACATATACACAGAAAAATATATATATATATATATATATATATATATATATACATACATACACACAAACATATACACATACACATGTGACCTGATTCAGGGTTTGAAATTAGAAGAAAGAAAGAAAAAAAAAAGAAATTTTGAAGAAAATTTTTTAATTATTTTCCTTTTTCCACTTAAGAAAAAGATAACTTCTTTGTTTTATAGATGACCGGAAGAAATGAATTAGAAACAAAACCAAATGTATTTAAGACCACACATTTTGTTGGGAAACACCGGAAAAACTGAGCCCCTGTCAATTTGGCAGAAGTGAATTCTATTGGTAGTTAGAATTGAGGAGAGGGCGGTACCCTGCCAGGGTGGGAGGTACAGAGAAAATTTCTAATACCCCCAAGTCAGCCGGAAATCAGAATGTCTGGTTGAAATATTATTTAACTGAGATGTTTTTGACGTTAAAAAAATCAGATGAAGCCTAAGCAGGCTTGAGGAGACAAAGCCAAGCGTGCTTGGAGATTAGCTGACTGAGCTAGTAGAGAAGAATAATGCAAATACTAAGAGCCGGCAGAAACTGACTTCAGCTAAGACCATTGAAAAACTTAGTCAACTTTACAAACTGTTTTGCACAATACCTTGCAGAAGACCAGAAGTTATTAATTAGAGGTCCATCGCTCCCACAGCCTTGAGAAATAATTGTTTGTATTCTTTTGTTTGAATATAAATGTTGTTGAGTTTTTTAAAAAAGAAAGAGTCGTTTTTTATGTGACCACTAGGCCACCGTTAACCTTGGAAATCAGTTTCCATAGCAGATTTCTAGTCGTTTGAGATCTGAACACAACGTGGGCGTTCGGCTAGACTTTCAGCAAATATAGAGACCCTGCAATCCATGGTTAATGCAGAAAATCCGATCTTGACGGCCAATTTCGGAAATTCTCAGTAGCGACCGACAGGTTATACATATATACACACAAACATATATACATACACATATACACAAACATATACACATACACACACATGCATATATATATATATATATATATATATATATATATATATGAATATTGCTTTGTATATAATCTAATTTATTGATTATTATACACTGAGCTCTCTTTAGGGATTTATAAAAATCCTGGCCTTTGTTTTATAGTTTTTGAGTTCACAATGACCGCTGATTTGCATAAACGGTGTAAGCTCTTACAATGTACGGGTTTGAGTTATGATGCATGGTATTTTTCGGTTTTGTAGTTAAGTGTATTTTGAGGGCTTTTTTTTTTTGCGTTTAGTATAAAATGTTTGGGGTTGTGGACTGCATATTCGCAATACCTGTGTTGAGAGTAAAAGTTTATGTAGTCATTTTTGTTGGTGGGTTTGTGGTAGACTTTGTGAGTTAATTTATTTTGGATTTTAATTAGTAGGGTATCTAGGAATGGTAAGGTGCCATTAGATTCTTCTTCAAAAGTGAATTTTATGGATGGTTCTCTTGTATTTAGTTTGTCAGTGATGTGTACTATTTTTGTTTTTTAGGGAAGGAAGATAATTATGTTGATGTATCTGAAATATGTGCAGTTGTCGGGTATTCTATATTTGAAGGGGCCTAGTGGGTTGTGCATTGGGAGGCCGGCTTTTTGTTGGTAGTATTTGTTGTTGAATTTGAAATATGTTAAATTGGTTATATGTTTGGATATATCGATTATAGTGTTGATGGGGAGGGATGACTTGAATTTGATTTTTCATAGGTGTGTGGTGAGAAGGTTTAAGCATTTTTTGATGGGTATATTTGTGTATAGGGAGATTATGTCTAAGCTGTTAATAGTCCTGTTGAGTATGTCGGTGCCTTTAATTTTGTTGAAGAGATCGCCAAAATTGCTTTTGCCAACCATCGCAAAAATCTTAACTCAAGAGAACAAAATCAAAATAGACAAAAGAAAACTTAGAAAAAATACACGAAAACACAAAAATCACAGAATCTCTGAAACACATCAAAACCAAAATTCTGATCCCCTATTACAACTGTAAAAAACAGACACCAACTACTACCTTCCTCTACCCCTGACTTTCAATTACCCTGACCACACCACTTTGAACTCATATGTCCTCCCCCTCTTGTTCTACCCCTCCTTCTATCTTTTTAACATATAAACAGACTGTAGTTCATTGTCTCAAATCTTCTGACAAAGCTTTGTGAACATACCAAGGCAAAATATCAATTGAATGAAGTTGTTTGTGCTTTATCCATTTTTTTCCCAATTTTTGATCATATATATTATTATTTTACTAAAGCTGAGCGAATCAATGTTTGTCTTCTAAAGGCTTTTTTTACTGTTTAGTTTAATGACACAAAAGTTATATTGAATTATTCCTTAGTTTTAGGATTGAGTTAAGTCTGAAAAAAATTCCATTTTAATTGGTTGTTTTATTAGGTGTAAACTGACCCATCTCTTACAACACATTCTGCCAGTCGCTTTCCACCTCTCTATGCATATCTTGATTACCTCCTCATTATATATTTTAGTTTCTCAGTGAGAGAGAGAGATGGGAAAATTTGAAATGTATTTGTATATCAAATTTTAAGCATTAAAATTATGTCAAACGTTCCCTTTCTTAGAAATCTTACAAAATGATTTTAATTTTTTTTTAATTGTCCGGATGTTTTTTTTTGTTTTTTTAATTTGTGCAAACTTATTTTTCCCTAATCTCAATTATCTACCCCCCCCACACACACACACACACATATATATATATACATATATATCTTTTTTATTTTTACAATAAAATATTTCTACAATTTAATATTTCTGAAAAAGATGAATTCTAGAAGACAGAAGCATAGATGAAATGAAAGGCAAGGTTGTAATATCAGTGGGTGCATACTAAAATGTCAATATACATGCAGCATTCTTCCTTTGAAAAGGATACAATTAATTTAGGGAGTGCTTTATCCAAATTCTGTTGGCATTGCACATCTTCCCAACTCATAACATCTTCCAGGAATGTAGTCTGTGACATTCTGCAGAGATTTTCCTCTGAAATGAAAAATTCAAGAGTAAATTTTTACAATAGAATATTTTTAGGATTTGATTTTTCTAAAAAGCATAGATGAAATGAAAGGATGTAATATCAGAAGGTACATAGCAGGATCAGGAGAGGGAAGATGAAGGAGTGGATGGAAGAATAGATGGTCACATAAAACAATAATAAAGCCTATGATATTTTCAAGGTTTTAACAAAGACTAGCCAGCTAAGAACAGGAATGATAAAGATAAGATATTGGCAGACAATGATGAAGTACTGAAAAGGTAGACTGCAGTGGCTTGTACCACAACAAACTCCACTCAAATGTTTTCCTACTGCAAGTCAACCAAATCTGTACAGAAAGGCAGTCCCTCAATAACAAGGGAAGAGACAGCAAAGTAACCAATCTAAAAACAGGCATGGCTTCATACTTTAATAATGTTACCTATAAACTCATGAAAAGTAGTGGTAAGAAAATAGTAAGTCACTTAACAGCCAGAAGACCTAACAACAAAAGTGTTCAACTTCCAATACATGTGAGAAACACTTTGTAGGGAAAAGATGAATAATTATTTTGACATGTCCACAGCTTCATGGCATGTTAGATGATACTCCACAGAAACCCATTCTTGACTTCTTTTGCTTCTGTTCTTTTAACAGTAGAGACATTGTCTGTTATCCTGCCAGGGGGTAGTAGTGGCTGTATTAACCACACTAGTCAAGTAATGCTTTTTCCATTAGTACCTACCTCCACATACTGCTTGTTCATCAGACAATATGTATATATTTTTATCTCTTGGGAGACATGTATTTTTACTTTTAATACTACTAGAATTTATATTGTATATATTAAATGTCTTTCGTTCCATTGATTTAGTGTTATTATCATCATTATCACCAGGGCATGTCAACAGCATGATTTCCTTTAACTCTTTCTCGTCATCCATCCCTATCAGTTTGGTAAATCCTTTAAACAGCATCCAGTATCCACACAAAAATGATGAATGTAAGTTTTTGCTGGTTGGCCAATCATGGTGTGTCCATGTGTAAGAGTTCATAAGAATATGTCACTTTCTGCTTATTTCTGTAGCAGTTGCTTGTTATAATTGAATGGTTTATGAGATGGGTTAGTAAGTGGCCGTATAGCTACTGTTTTATAGGATGCTGCTTCCAGGATTTCTCCAGCATCCTTGTCTAGCTTTTTTTTATAGGCACTTTGTTAAAGTGGTGCAACCATACAGTAGTACAGACATAGCTACAGCTTGAAAAATTCCCATTTTATCAGAGAGCAGATTTCCATATGATCATTAACCTGCCAATAGCAATCCATGCCTTACCTATTTTAACATTGTTTGAGGAAATGACACCATCTTAATTAAAAGACACATTTGAGGTTAATGTAGCATCCCCAGTTGTTTTGGCTGTTCAAAGCAAAATACCATTTTAACTCACTATAAAAAATAATTCAATGGATAAAAACACAAATTACATATTTAGAAAATCTATTTTATTTTCTTTCGAACTATATAAATATCTTAAAAATTGGACCAGAAATATGTGAGAAATTACAATTTAAACCAATAAGGTCCAAATTATGACACCTGTCGAGAGATTGTGTTTACACCTGAAAATCGAGTAAAAAAAAAAACAGTTTTCTTTTCAAAATTGAATCTTTGGCAAAAACCCTGACAGTATACCATCATTAAAATAATTCTGAGACTGTCTTCTAGTAGTGATATAGTGCTCTTTTTTAGCTTATCTTATACTTTTTGAAGAAATCTCCGTCAACATCTGTTGTGGTTTTGCTTCCAAAGGTCAAAGAAAAAAAAAAGTTCCTGCTTGGAGTAGAATTCCCAGTTGATTTTTTTTATTTGAGGTTATTATTATTTAATCCCGTTAATTATATAGAGCTTTGTAAATGGAGTTCAAAACTGTTTGATTTAGTCAAATATCCCCAGTGGTTCAAAAGTTATGAGAATTTAAAGCCCCGAAATTGGGATAAAAAAGTGGACATGATTTTGATAAAAAAATCTGTCAATTCATGGACCATTTCAGAAAAAGAAATTCAGTAATTTTTTCACCATTTCTTTATTTTTGGAACAATTTTGATAAAACTGGGAATTCTTATGTATAGTTGTATGTTCTTTCTGATTCTGCACTTAAATTTTATGTTAGAACCTATTATTGGGGGAATAAGTAGGGATATCAAGATTTTTTTTTAAAAAGTTTATCACTAGATTATTCAATATTTTCATTTTAATACGGCATATATACACATATATAGTATTAATTTATATAAATAACATAACTTTGGACTTAAAAATACCTTTTTAAATACCTGCTATGTTATATTACATACAAGAAATAGAATAACTTTTTATATAATTTTATTTAACAAAGCCTGTCCTGCATGTACAGCTTTGTTTAAAAATAATACCGTTTTAACTTGCCATGAAAAATAATTCAATAAAAGTTACATATTTAGAAAGATTATTTTATTTTCTTTCCAACCATGTAAATATTTTTGAAAATATAATTGGACCAGAAATAAGTGACAAATTACTATTTAAACAGGTAAGATCTGAATAAACGGCACCTAGTTGTTTACGTTCAGAAGACAAGTAAATTTGAGTTTTTTTGTTTTTTTTTCAAAATTCAAAGTTTCAAAGCAAATCCCTGACAGTATACAATCATTAGATTTTCAAACATTATATATGAAAATAATTCTGTTAGAATCTTATGGGCCAACTTTTAGGCTTTAAGCAATAGCGCTTGTCCAGCAGAAATCCTTGATAAAGTATCCTTTGGTTCTCTTTAGTATTGTAAGTTCCTCCTCAATGGTTGCAAATGAACTGTGGCAAGTATCAGTGTTTAAGTAGTGAATCAGCCACGCATTATGGCTGTTGATTGGCGCAGGAATAAACCACGTGACTATGCCCAGTCTACAAATCTAGGTGGTGTGTTGCAGGACACCTTATATTACAAAATATTCCAACACTCCCCCATTTTGGTATAAGGTGGGCTGTTCCATTTAGAATTATTAAAGTCACATTTGTTTCTTTATTTCTTTTGTTTTATTTTATTTTCTATTAGCATTACTAATTATTATTTTATCATTGTTAATATCATTATCATGGTTATCCGCCTTTCTTTTCTCTTGTTTTTCTTTCTTTTTAATTTTTTTTTGTTATTATTACTAAAAATATTTGCTTTTAAGTAAGGGTAATGAAAATTTATAGTCATGCATAAAGACCAGTACACCTGAAAAACATGAATCAGGGTTAAACGAAGAGTGGGTAAAAAAGTAGGGATTATTCACCTCAAGTCAGTTTTTAGTCTCTAAAGGGAATTTAGTCATAGAATTCATGGCTTAGATTTAAGTTTGATTATTAAATTTTCAAATAAATTGTCAATGATAAATAAATACCTGTGACATGATGACCTATGAAGCAATATACTTACCCATTCCCCCCACTTACATACGTAATTTGCAGCTATTAACCCCCCCCCCCTTTTTCAGGTATTTGTCCAACTTACGAGTCTTCATGTTGTAATCGTTAGCCTTCACAGAAATTCGAAACAAACCCTTTATTCAATCAACGGGGGTAGACTGTTCTCATTCCGTTAACCATGACCAGGTACAAGTGTTAAGCTGGGTTAAATCTATATATATAAAAGTTTTTGGTATGTACGTGTTGACGTATAAGTCCAAAACAGGAGGTCACTGATTCAAAATCTTGCATATACATTAATATCCTTCTAAGAAAGACGCCAAGTGTGGTTATTGATTTTTACTGATTAAGGGATATAATTAATTAATTAAGCCAAAATCACCCAATTTGCGAAACTGTCCTGCTGATGATAAAATATTGTTTTCTTCCAGCTTTTTGTTACAGCGCTTACCAGCAGTGAAATTCAATTTTAGTGAATAAATTTTGCAGTCTTAAGCCATTCAGCTCGGAATTTATCGCCTATTTATAGTCCAATCTTTTTTTTAAAGCGAGTTAAAAAAATTAAAAAATGGCTTCAGAGAGAATATTTTAAAGATTGGACTATAAATAGGTGAGAGATTCCGAGCTGAATAACATGGACTGCCATGCTGATATCGCTATAATAGCAAGCAGCGTGCCTGCTATTATAGCGATATCAGCATGGCAGTCCATGTTATTCAGCTTGGAAACTCTCACCTATTTATAGTCCAATCTTTAAAATATTTATATGGTTAAAAAGAAGAGAAACTAATCTTTCTAAATATATAATTTGTATGAGTTTTTATTCATTGAATTATTTTTTTACAGTGAGTTGCTTCGGACAGCAAAAGTATGTTTTAACGAAAAATCAAATCTTATTCATCGCAATCTTTTTATTCCTGTCTTAAAAATATTCATTTAGTTAGAAATTAAATGAATTATCTTACAAATATCTATTTGGTAAGAAAGGTGTGGTTTTATCGATTTAATTATTTTTTACAGCGAAGTAAAAATAACAATAATAAGCAAAAACATTTAATTTAATGATTAACAATAACTCAACTTTGTTTTTAATCAGTATTAAATTTTTTTTGTATATACAAAAGAGTTTTAGAAAAAAAAAGCTTTTTACAAAAATAGGTAGTTAAGTTATATAACTACTTATTTGAAGTAACTTAACTTATATTTCGTAAATAAGTAAATAACAAGCAGTAAATAAATACATACATATAGTTGTCGAAAGTTTATTCATCTTTACATTTTTTTTTTATTAGTAACACCCAGCTTAACATTTAAAGGTTAATAATAACAATAACAAAATTTTTAAAATAAAAATACGATGTAGTTGAATAAATTATATGAAGAAAGCTTAACTTAACTTTTCGTATATAAACAGTGTTTGAAATGTTAAGTTAAGCTTTATGTTTGTTTCGTGTTTATTAAACACTAAACAAACATAAAATAAAAATGATTCTAATGTAACTCGAATAAGAAAATTTGTTATTTAATTTATTATAATTCTAATAATAAATAAATAGGCAGATTATTTTAAAATTAAGTCACCACTTCCTTTTTTTTCTTTCTTTTTTTACTAAAAAACGTCAAGATAAATGGTCTTTCGAACTTATCCCGATATTTCTTTTATTAATCATTTCTTTTATTAATCATTTATTAACTTTTTTTTTTAACTTTAGAAGTTACTTTAAAATTCATTCACATTAGTGGTGTATCGAATATTAACATTTATTTTGACCATTTATTAATTAGACAATTCTCTGCGATTTTTTTTTAAATTAGATAAATCATTATCTCTTATTAGTTACCACCAATTTAACACAATGAAACTTGCAGAAAAATTAATACTATCTTGAAAAAAATTTTTTACATTCGAAAGAAGAAACATTAAACAAACTCATGATGATTTTAAAAAAGTTTTTTTCAGCTTACGGAAATAATGAAAATTATGATTGAAAAACAATGTTTTCATTTTTGCACCGTTAAATCAATTTAAATTTAACGTAGCCAAAAACAACTTACGACAAGAGGATTTTTTAAAAATTCTATGAAAAATCAATTAATGGTCCGATTTTCATGAAAATTTCAATAATTTCTTAGGATGTAAATATGTCTGAAATATTTTTTTCCTAAAATATATTAGAGGAAAATTTAAATGCTTATGTTGAATTTGTCATGAATATGTAAGAGTACACTTTTAAATGTTTGAATGATAGAGAGAAAAACAAAATGGGTAAGGATGAAGTCAGGAAATATAAAATATTTTACATTCTGATTACTACCCTTTATTAAGAATCATAACACCTCCACCCCCCCCCCCTCACACCGGTGGCCAAAACCGGCCACGAACTTTAGTGAACTTTTAAGTACGCGTGACTCCAAAACTCATAGCGTTTCCTTGAACTTCCCGCCAATTTAGTGAAAAAGAAAGAAAGAAATAGTTTTAAAAGACACAAGTTAAGAAGATTTCAAAGCGACTGAACATATGAGAAAATTCGCTGCTGCTATGAGAAATGAGACAGAGGAAAGGAAAAACCTTAATCGTGTATCGAGTGATTTTAAAAGGTCTACTATTTGCTAAGGAAATTTGTAAAGTTATTGTGTGAAAAAAAGAAGAGAAAGAAGGAACCTATTTTATGTGACACTGAAGTAATACGAGAAATGAAAAGGGAATTGTTTAAAAGGAACTCTTCATAAATGTAAGTCTCATTTGACTCCGTAGTTTCAAGAACACTTTTGAACTTTTAACTGTAACAATTCCATATGAACTTTGACTCTGAACATTTTATATGAACTGTCATCTGTGACTATTATCTAAGCTTTGAATTGTGAACTTTATAATCATATAAAGAAAAAAAAAAGAGAAAAGAAAGAAGGAGAGAATCCTTAAAAGAAAATATGTTGATGTATTAATTGAATTCCCGGCTAACACCCAGGATTGTCAGCCGCTGCTATTTATTTTATAATAAAAAGATATTTGTTTTTGTTTGTTATAAATGTATGATATTGTGTTCGTGTTTTCTTTGGCTTGACCTGGGTCCGTTCTGTTTGCTCGGCTTATTCACTATCTTTCTGGAGCGGGATGTAGAAGGCTTGATTTTCCCCTTTTATCCCTTCTATGAAACCATTAGCGTTTCATACCTGGGACCTTTATTGCATTTTATTTTATTTTTTCTTTCTTGTGCGACACTGTGTTTGATCGTTCCCAATCAGCACAGGCGTTCGTAACAAATTACATAAAAGAAATAGATTACCTATTTACATGTTTTTACACAAACCCCCGGTCCGCGGCCCACGTGTGCTGTGTTTTATTTACATTTCTCATAATTTTAAGTTGGTTTTTTTTTTTCCAAAATTGAAACTGACATAAAAAATAATTCAATTGTTAAAAACACATAAAAGTTACATATTTAGAAAGATTATGTTATTTTATTTCCAACCATATAAATAATTTAAAAATTGGATGAGAAATAGGCGATGAATTACTATTTAAACTATATGGTCTGGATAAACGATGCCTAGCCAAGTTTACATTATGGAACGGAGGCCAACTAAATTTGAGTTTTTTTCTTCAAAATTCAAAGTTTCAAAGCAAATCCCTCACGGTATACAATCGTTTTTATTTCACATTATATATGTACATAATTCTAAGGCTGTCTCCTATATGGGATATAGTGCTTTTTTTTTTTTGGTTATCTTATATTTTTGGAAGAAATTGCTTTTAACTTTGGTCTATTGTAGTTTAACTCCCAAAGGTCGGAAAAGGAAAAAACAAACTTCTGCTTGTAGTTTAAAGTGTCCCCTATTTAATTGTAAAATTTCAAGAATATTAATAAAGATTAACCACTTTGATTTTACGAAAAAAATAACACAGAAAATTCGACCGCGGAACAAAATTTCTATCACTCATTTTCGTCCGATTTAGCACAAAATACCGTTTAACTCGCTGTACAAGATATCAATGGATAAAAAACACATAAAAATTACATATTCCAAAGGATTATTTCATTTTCTTTCCAAACATATAAATATTTTTTAAATTGGGCCCGAAATACACTAGTAATTACCTTTTTAAGCTGATAAGGTCAAAATTACGAGAGATTGTTTACACTTGAAAATCAAGTAAATTTGATGGTTTTCTTTTCAAAATTAAAAATTTGAGCAAAATCCCTGACGGTATACAATCATTTTTATTTCACACATCATATATGGAAATAATCCTGAGTCTGTCTTCTATTACTGGTATAGTGCTTTTTTTTTTTGCTTCTCTTATATTTTTTGAAGAAATTGCCTTTAAATTCTCTCTATTGTATTTTCACTTCCACAGGGCCTAGAAACAAAAAAAAAAGATCCTGTTTGTATTTCCAGGTGTCTTCTAATTTAGTGTAAAATTTCAAGAATATTGATAAAGATTAGCCACTATGATTTTGAAAAACAAAGTAGCGTGTAAAAATTAGTCTAAAAAAAAATGTCATATTTTATGTTTTCGTTTTTCGAAGCAAAATATCATTTTAACTCACTGTAAAAAATTATTCAATTGATAAAAACATGTAAAAATTATATATTTAGAAAGATTATTTTATTTTCTTCCCAACCATATAAATATTTTAAAGATTGGTTCAGAAATACTCAAGAAATTGCAAATTTTACTGATTAAGGTCACAAATTTGAAAATGTCCGCATTTATCAGCTAAATGCTTGTAATGCTATTCAGTTACACTATAAGTTCAAGTAAAAAAATATTCCGGAGTTATTCTGGAACTACGACAAAAAAAAATCTTTCAAAAATCATTGAAAACCAATAATCGTTATTGAATATGCACAAGAAAACAATTATGTCGAATACAGCCACCCATACATTTAAATCTATAGATGTCAAAGAGAGATAATATGTAATTTTTCATTCCCATTTATGACATAAAAATCAGTGTGTTGCATGTAAAACATTCTATATTTTTTTTTTTTTATTAATGGTGAGTAATTTTTCCCAATCGGATAATTTGATCTTTAAATCAACTGTTTTTCTTTGTAACAACTCTGTATGATCGTTACTTTTTTTTGCGATATTTTTAAAAAACAAAGTTAAAAAATATATACTTTCGTTTATTCAATATAGCTTAAACTGATCACGTGACTCAAAATTGGGTATACCTATCCCTTATCTTCTCCCCGCTCACTCTTTGGGGTTCCTATTTTTTTTAGTCCGGTCATGGACCAGGTACTTTAGCTAGTATTCTATATTACTGTCGCCCTTGGCCAAGATTGAACCTACAGTGCAGAGATGACTGTCACTTAGAACTGTATTAACTCAAAGCCTATATCCGTTGCAACTGAATGTGTCTTGCATGCCGACAGAATAAGAAAAATTGCCATTCTTAGAGTTAAAATTTATTAGATGATTGTCTCAGCGAGCCAAAATTTGTAACATATTCAAATTTAGCGGATCAAAACCTCAATAAAAAGAGTTAATATTTGCTATGCAAACAGCTGTCTTACAGATGCCATAGGATTAATGAGTGAATTGGCAAGTCGAGAAGTTGACGGTCAGATTCGGTGTTTTGAGTGGGCTAACAAGGCAAAACACTTTGGAACATAGTATTGAGGATATGTTGATGACTGCTGAGATATTCTTGCAAGCAGAAAGACTGTCATCAGACTTTTGAAGTTGGGAAAGCAATTACTCGGATCAGTTTTCATTCATCTATCATGGTATAACTGAGATGGAAAAAAAAGGTTTTTTTGAGTTGAAATAGGACTAACAGTGAATATGCAGCTTTTGAAACCATTTGAATTTGTTTGGAAAGGGACAATTCTATATATGAATAAAAAGAAGTCCTTCATACATTGCAGCAAGTAGCTTTAATTCGTTTTGAATTCAATAAAGTTTGAACGAGATGAAATTTATTTTGTTTTTTCTAATGACATTCATAAATTTCAATAGATATGCAATTGCAGTGGGACATTTTGTTTATCCTTTGGATAAATGAAAGCTCAAGTAGTTTCTTTACATCTATTTTTTGCAACATTAACCCTGACTTTGCATAGTGTCTTTAATAATATTGGTCCAACACATCTGAATAGGCAGCTTCTTCAACTTTCTCTAGCTCCCTGGTATTTTTAATTCTTACCACAACAATGAAGATGGGCCAACACACAACACAGTCCATACTTTCAACATGAGCACGAACCGTAACTGCAGGATGATGAACTGCACTTACACTGAATGACGTTCAGAAGTTCAGAGGGAACTGGTTCTCTGTTAGTCATGACATGTTCTAGCATTACAAGCATTTAGCTGAAAAACGCTGACATTTTCAAATTTGCGACCTTAATCAGTTCAATTTGCAATTTCTCGAGTATTTCTTAACCAATCTTAAAAAGATTTATATAGTTGGAAAGAGAATAGAGTAATCTTCCTAATTATGTAACTTTTATCGGTTTTCATCAATTGAATTATTTTTTACAGCGAGTTAAAACCGTATTTTCGGTCGAACAGCCGAAAACAAAAATATGACCGTTTTTTTTTAGGATAAATTTTACACGCTGTTTTGTTTTTCAAAATCAAAGTGGCTAATCTTTATCAATATTCTTGAAATTTTGCACTCAAATAGAAGACATCTGGAAGTACAAACAGGTTCTTTTTTTTTTGTTTCTAGGACCCGTGGAAATAAAAATATGATAAGGCAAAGTTGAAGGCTATTTGTTTAAAAAGTTTAAAAAATATAAAAGACGCAAAAAAGACGCAATTTGTCCATAACATTAGAGAGTTTCAAAATTATTTTCCTATAAAATTTGTGAAATTTAAAGATTGCCAAGTGCTTCGGGTTTTTCTCCAAAACTTATGATTTTGAAGAAAAAACTCGAATTTAAACGATTTTCGGATGTAAAAACAACCTGTCAATGACGTCACAAATCAGACCTTATTGATTTAAAATCACAATTTCTTGTATATTTATTGTTTAATCTTAAAAATATTCATATGGTTGAAAAGAAAATAAAATAATCTCTCTAAATATGTAATTTGTATGTGTTTTTATTAACTGAATATTTTTTTACAGCGAGTTAAAAACGTATTTTGCTTAAAAAAACCGAAAATGCGTGATAGGAATTTTTTTCCGAGAATACATTTTACACTCTACATTTTTTGGAAAATCTAAGTGGCTAATCTTTATCAATATTCTTGAAATTTTGCATTCAATTAGAAGAAACCTGGAAGTACAAAAGGGAGCTTTTTTTTTGTTTCTAGGACCCGTGTAAGTAAAATTACAATAGTGCAAACTCCAAGGCTATTTGTTCAAAATGAGCATGATAAACGAAAAAGACGCACTCTGTCCATGATATTACAAAGTTTCAGAATTATTTTGATATAAAATTTGTAAAATTTGAAGAATGTTAAGTTCTTCGGCTTTTTATTCAAAAATTTGTATTTTGAAAAAAAATCTCAAATTTATTTGTTATTTAAATTTATCGCTTATTTCTATCGCCAATTTTTAAAATATTTTTACCTATGAAAATAAAAAAAACATAATCTTTCTAAATATTTAACTTTTATGTGTTTTTAACAATTGAATTATTTTTTACGTTCGTTTGTATTTTGGAAAAAAAAAACTTGAAATTATGAGAAGCAGCACTAGTAAATGTACATTTCAAAATTTGTGCATCGTACATTTCAAAACAAACTATGACCCAGGAAAAACAGAACCCACTAATTTTGTAATAAAACTATTAATTTTAACTTAGGGGGAGGTTAGGGTTAGTTTAATGGGAAAATAAATAATTTGGGTTGTTTTTTTGGGGGGTTTTCTGTGTCACCCTGTAATATAATGGAATTTTGATGAGAATTTAGCCGGATTTTGAGTACCCAATATTTATTTAACATTAATTTTTGGCATGAGAATTTTAAGATTCACACGTAAAAAAAGTTTGATAATTATCGTATTTAATGGAAATTTTCGCAACAACGAAATTACATTAGTTATATAGAGCTGTGTAAATGGAGTTCAGAACCGTTTGGATTATGTAAATATCCCCAGTGGTTCAAAAGTTATGAGAATTTAAAGCCCCGAAATTGGGGGTACAAATGTGGACATGATTTTGTTTCAAAAATATGTCAAATCACGGACCATTTAAAAAAAAGAAATTCAGTGATTTCTTCACCGTTTCTTTATTTTTGGAGCAATTTTGATACAATTTGGTATTCTTATGTAAAATTGTATGTTCTTTCTGATTATGCACTCAAATTGTATGTATCTCTATGCTTTAACCCATTATTTAGAGAATAAGAGATACAGATAGCAGCGATTTTGGGTTTTTTAAAAGTTTAACACCCAATTATTCAACATTTTCATTATAATACTGCATGTATATACATGTATAGTATTAATTCAAATAAATAACATCACTTTGAAGAAAAATAAAACATTTATTGCAAAAACACAGACATGAAATGAGGGTTCAGTTTATTTTATGGTAGGAATTTACAAGGAAAAAGTTAAGGATTACTGACTTTAAAACATAGCTAAAAAAAAGTTTTAAAAAAAAAAAAATAGTAATTTCGTTGTTGCAGAAATTTCCATAACATACGATAATTATCAAACTTTTTTACGTGTGAATCTTAAAATTCTCATGCCAAAAATTAATGTTAAATATTGGGTAAAACTTGCAAATCATACTCAAATTCCCATGATATTACGGCTAAATTCTCATCAAAATCCCATTATATTATAGGGTGACACAGAAAAAAAAAAACAGAACCCAAATTATATATTTTCCCATTAAACTAACCCTAAACCCCCCCCTAATTAAAATTAATAGTTTTCTTACAAAATTTGTGGGTTCTGTTTTTCCTGGGTCATAGTTTGTTTTGAAATGTACAATGCACGATTGAAAAGTACTTTGTACATTTACGAATTTTGCACAGGTTGATTTTTCAAACGTAAATATATATATATATATATATATATATATAATATTAATTTAAATATGTAACATCACTTTGAATGTAAAAATACATTTCTAAATGCTTATGTTGAATTACATAAAAGAAATAGATTATCTATTTACATGTTTTCACACAAACCTGGTTAGTGTGCTTTTGTTTACATTTCTCATAATTTCAAGTTTTTTTTTTCCAAAATTGAAACGGACGTAAAAAATAATTCAATTATTAAAAACACATAAAAGTTAAATATTTAGAAAGATTTTTATTTTATTTTAAAATATATTATAAAATTTAATATATTAAATATTTAAAAAATTGGACGAGAAATAAGCGAATTTAAACTTTGTGTGCATAAACAAGCCTGCTTAGCTGAGGAGTCGTACACCTGTCGGACAAATAAATTTGAGTTTTTTTCTAAAAAGCCAAAGAACTTAACATTCTTCAAATTTTACATATCATATATCAAAATAATTCTGAAACTTTGTATTTCTACACACAGAGTGCATCTTTTTCGCTAATCATCCTCATTTTGAACAAATAGTCTTGGAGTTTGCACTATTGTAATTTTACTCCCACGGGTGCTAGAAGCAAAAAAAAATCTCCCTTTTGTACTTCCAGGTTTCTTCTAATTGAATGCAAAATTTCAAGAATATTGATAAAGATTAGCCACTTAGATTTTCCAAAGAAATGTAGAGTGTAAAATGTATTCTCGGAAAAAAATTCCTATCACGCATTTTCGGTTTTTTTAAGCAAAATACGTTTTTAACTCACTGTAAAAAAATATTCAATTAATAAAAACACATACAAATTACATATTTAGAGAGATTGTTTTATTTTATTTTCAACCATATGAATATTTTTAAGATTGAACAATAAATATATGAGAAATTGTGATTTTAAATCTATATGGTCAAATTTGTGACGGCTGTTTTTACAGCCAAAACTAACGTAAATTCGAGGTTTTTCTTCAAAATCAAAACTTTCGGATCAAATCCCTAAGCACTTAGCAATCTTTAAATTTCACAAATTTTATAGGAAAATAATTTTGAAAGTCTCTAAAATTACAGACCATGTGCATCTTTCATGCGTCCTTCATATTTTTTAAACAAATAACCTTTAACTTTGCCCTCTCATATTTTCATTTCCACGGGTCCTAGAAACAAAAAAAAAAAGAACCCGTTTGTACTTCCAGATGTCTTCTATTTGAGTGCAAAATTTCAAGAATATTGATAAAGATTAACTACTTTGATTTTGAAAAACAAAACTGCGTGTAAAATTTATCCTAAAAAAAAGAAACGGTCATATTTTTGTTTTCAGTTGTTCGACCGAAAATACGGTTTTAACTCGCTGTAAAAAATAATTTAATTGATGAAAACCGATAAAAGTTACATAATTAGAAAGATTACTCTATTCTCTTTCCATCCATATAAATCTTTTTAAGATTGGTTAAGAAATACTCGAGAATTTGCAAATTGAATTGATTAAGGTCACAAATTTGAAAATGTCAGCGTTTTTCAGTTAAATGCTTGTAATGCTAATGGATGCTTGCACAGTTGTGCATACTGTATACCCAGAGTATACGAACAGCCTCCGTAAAACTACGACCATGGGTGAGACCATCTCTTGATGTAATCGTGCGTAGGGTCATTCCATGTCAGTTCACCAGGGCGTTACATCCACCGACACCGAATTACTTGAAATTTGGCAGAAATGTTCCCCTTCATGAGTTATGAAAGTGTGCCAAATTATTTTGTCTTAAACCTTAACATTACGATTTTAGAGGGGGGTATAATTTTCCTATTTTGCCTCTAAATTAAGTGTTTTTTTTTTTTAATTAAAAAAAAAATACTTTCATACATTCAATATTTCTGAAATTTGGTATGTAAGGCAAATAAGGACTGTAGAATCTAAATATCCAACTATTTTAACCCTTTACCTGATAGAAGATTTTATTTTGCCCACCCAAATGCACGACTCCAAAATCAAAAACTTTTCACCTATGTAGCTTACGGTCAGTCTATCGAAAATATGGCCTCTTCAATTTTAATAATATTTTTTTCTTAACATCTACTATGTCTGCCTAAGTTCATCAAAGAATTTTGTGTGGGAGTAAAGTCTACTTTAGAAGATATGAACCTGCCAAGTTCAGTGTTTTTTTCCTATGTACGTGCAGGATTTCAGTGAAAGATTATAATTAAAGACAATCATCCTAATGCTCCACGAACTCTCAAATGTTGATATTGTGCTCAGTGACTTCTTAAACAATTCAATAATATTGTTTTTATCAATTAAAAAAACAAACAAATTAAATACGAGGGTGAGTCAAAAAGTAATGCCATTTTGTTTAGTACAAGTATAATTACCGACACAGGTACATGTATCATGATATAAAATGAAGTTGGTCCTCTGTGGATCACCTCCCTACTTTCCCACAGTCACTGTTTCTCTCAATAGCAATGTTCCACCTTCAAATGAGAGTATATATCCCTATTCTGTTGACTGTCCTTTGAGCCACTTCTTCACTACAGATTTCACTTCCTCATCACTGGAATAATGTTTTTATTGAAAAGAAAGAATGAAAAATGGTTTTAAAGGCAAACATTATTGTTCTATTTGTACTGAGCTAACAGCTGAAAATGTTATTCCATGATAAACAGGTTGGGGTGATTCCAATTGATCAGTTGGATGCGATGGATATAAAGCTTATTGCCTATAGAACAGGATTGTGATGAGGATAAAATACAGACTGTTGCCATCACAAACAGACCTTGTTGACTAAATATGAATGGCTTGAAAAGAGATGTTGTATTCCATTTAAAAATTATAAAAAGCAAATTAAAGGCAGTTTGAAACCAATTTCATTGGAGATGGCAGACAAGGCAAAGGCTAAGTTGGTACTAATCCCAGACAAGAAACTCTGCTCTAATTGTCAAATACAAATCCACAAACTTCTTCCTGATGAGGAAATAAACGAGCTTGAAGCAGGTATTTCTGCAGAATCAGAAAAGAGTAGTAATAATGAAGAACCAAGACATGTATCAGATCAGCGATGAAAAAGCTTGATACAAGTACTTCTGCAGAAACAGAAGAGAAATATCAATGAATGTTTCTGTGATTGGAATTTCTCCAATGAAAACAAAAGGACTTCCATTATTCTGGAAAAGCTCATTTAGCTAAGAGAAAACATTCTTCTGCATTGCAATGTATAAAAACCAAAGATAAAATGATAAAGTTTCTTATAGCAAAAATGAAGAGATTAGAATCAACCAACATAAAAATACAAATCTTGATACTTGCTCCTACCAACTGGTCACACAAAAAAGTCATGTGTGTGTTTGGAGTTTCAAAACACATTGTACGCAAGGCTCACAAATTGTGTTCGCAAGAGGTATTTTAGCTGTGCCAGAACCAAAAGGGGGCAAGTTTTTGCCTGCTAATATTGCTCAGCTAATGGAAGCATTTTACCAAGATGATGAATATACTCGACTGATGCCAGGCAGGAAAGACTATGTTAGTATTAAACATAATATCCATCAGCAGAAAAGACTCATCTTGTGCAACCTAAATGAGCTCTTCAGATCATTCAAGGAACAGAACCTGATAGTATCCTTGGAGTTTTCAAAATTTTATAGTCTAAGGCTGAAATGCTGTGTCCTTGCTGGTAGTGCAGGTACACATGCCGTATGTGTATGTACCATCCAACAAAACATGAAATTATTACTAGAACCACTGAATGTATCATATCATGATCTCTTGAAATATATTGTCTGTAATACCAGTAGCAGAGAGTGTATGATTCATAAGTGGCCGAATTGTCCTAAATCATCAGGGCAGCTTGAAAAAAAATGGATCACAAATGGACATTTTCAAATTTGCGACCTTAATCAGTAAAATTTGCAATTTCTCGAATATTTCTGAACCAATCTTAAAAATATTTATGTGTTTGGAAAGAAGAGAAAATAATCTTTCTAAATATATAATTTTTACATGTTTTTATCAATTGAATAATTTTTTTAAATGATATTTTGCTTCGAAAAAAACGAAAATATAAAATATGACATTTTTTTTAGACTAATTTTTACACGCTACTTTGTTTTTCAAAATCTTTATCAATATTCTTGAAATTTTACACTAAATTAGAAGACACCTGGAAATACAAACAGGATCTTTTTTTTTTGTTTCTAGGCCCTGTGGAAGTGAAAATACAATAGAGAGAATTTAAAGGCAATTTCTTCAAAAAATATAAGAGAAGCAAAAAAAAAAGCACTATACCAGTAATAGAAGACAAACTCAGGATTATTCCATATATAATGTGTGAAATAAAAATGATTGTATACCGTCAGGGATTTTGCTCAAAGTGTTTTAATTTTGAAAAGAAAACCATCAAATTTACTTAATTTTTTAGTGTAAACAATCTCTCGTAATTTTGACCTTATCAGCTTAAAAAGGTAATTACTAGCGTATTTCGGGCCCAATTTAAAAAATATGTATATGTTTGGAAAGAAAATGAAATAATCCTTTGGAATATGTAATTTTTATGTGTTTTTTATCCATTGAATTATCTTGTACAGCGAGTTAAACAGTATTTTGTGCTAAATCGGACGAAAATGAGTGATAGAAATTTTGTTCCGCGGTCGAATTTTCTGTTATTTTTTTCGTAAAATCAAAGTGGTTAATCTTTATTAATATTCTTGAAATTTTACAATTAAATAGGGGACACTTTAAACTACAAGCAGAAGTTTGTTTTTTTCTTTTCCGACCTTTGGTAGTGAAACTACAATAGACCAAAGTTAAAAGCAATTTCTTCAAAAAATATAACATAAGCAAAAAAAAAAAAAAAAAAGCACTATATCCCTAATAGGAGACATTCTTACGATCATTTTCCTATATAATATTTGAAATAAAAACGATTGTATACCGTCAGGAATTCGATTTGAAATTTTGAATTTTGAAAGAAAAAAAAAACTCAAATTTACTTGTCTACATTACTTGTTTACATAAACAACAGGCGCAGATTTTTCAGACCTTACTGGTTTATATAGTAATTCATCGCTTATTTCTGGTCCAATGTTTAAAATATTTATATGGTTGGAAAGAGAATAAAATAATCTTTCTAAATATGTAACTAGCATTCCCAGTTGATTTTTTTATTTGAGGTTATTGTTATTTAATCATGTTAGTTATATAGAGCTGTGTAAATGGAGTTCAAAACTGTTTGAATTATGCAAATATCCCCAGTGGTTCAAAAGTTATGAGAATTTAAAGCCCCGAAATTGGGGGTACAAAAGTGGACATGATTTTGATAAAAAAAATGTCAACTCATGGACCAATTCAGAACAAAAAAATTTTTTTTTCTAAGCAATTTCGATAAAACTTTACATTCTTATGTAAAATTCCTCTCTTTTTCACTCCTTTTAGTTCCTTGTTTGACAAGAAGTCGCCAGGTCGCACGGTCTTCTGCACAAGCCTCCCGTGTGTTGGTGTTAATGTGGCATGTTTTAATTTTTCTTTTGCAGACATCTTTAAAGTGCCAATTCGCCGTACAGTAGATCTTTGGGGATGTTGCCTTTGTCCATCCTCCTCATGAGACTAAGCCAACGTAGGCGTCTCTCGCAGATGATGGTGGGCATGCTGTTCATGTTTGCTCATTCCAGCACTTCAGTGGTTGGCACTTTGTCCTGCCAATGTATACATAGGATGCGGCATAGGTATCTGAGGTGGAAATTGTCCAGTTTCCTCTTGTGGCATGAGTATCATTTTTTGTAGTGGAAACTACGTAGCCTGAGCAGGTTGTTATGGAGGGTGAGCTGTCGCCCAAGCAGCAGATCCTCCCTCGCCACACAGCCGTTATGATCCAAAGGAAAGGTAGGAACCAATATGATTTGGCAATGGCGGTGTCGCAGGAGTTGTTGGGAAGTGCTGAGATTCAGCACCACCCATCTTCGGGACTCCAGCTCCGAATTTGTTTTTGGGGTTTACTCCCTTAGCCTTTCCTTGGGATAAGGTAGAGCCGCAAAGCAACGGTCGTTTTAAAAGACTTTTCCTTGTCCTGGTCCTGGATGAGTTGCTGGCCGAGGCTAGAGAGCCCCATCTAGTCTGTGGTTTTTGGATTGGTAAGTTCACCAATCATGCTTCTTGCCGGTGTGGTCGGTCTTTAGTAAACGAAGGCTCGTCCACTCGTCTACAGCCTGCATATGGGCATCAGCAATCTCACACATTTGCGCATGTAAATGTATGGGCTCAGTCATGCTGCATGTGCAATGTTACTGGCGCCTTGGAATTTTCTAAGTTAGGACTTAGTATAAGTCTATTAGTCCTACTTTTCTAAACCATGCTGCTTTTAAGAATTCTAACTATTAATATATAATGTTTCAGGGCAGTGTGGAAGTGGGGGGAGGTGGAATATAAGCACATGGTCAGTATGTAAAACAGTTAGAGTCAGAAAAATAGATAAATAAAAATAAAGAATTACAGTTAGAAAAAGGCATTGAATAAAGTTTTTGAATAGAGTTTTTCATTCCGGTCAGCATAAAAATAAAAGTAAAAATAAAAGTAAAAAGAGTAAAAATAGCTTCAAGTATTCCTATCTAATACAAATAATTAGTACAGTTATACGAGTTTAAGTATTCCTATATTAATAATTCATATGCAATTATATTGTTTTAAGTATTCCTATTTAATACAAATAACTTGTACACAGTTATATGGGTTAAAGTATTCCTAATATCAATAATTTATACACAATTATATGGTTTCAAGTAACCACATACCACAGAGCTCCAAAAATGGAGTTTAACCACTGGATTCTGTTTAGTGTCATACCTAGGACAAAACAGTATTGAAATAGGTTGCATATCAATTTAAGATTATTTGTACATGAAAAATAAATACCTTGAAAAAATAACCTTTTTACCATTGTTAATGGATGCACATAGAAATCCAAAGACCAACATATATAATAGTTTAATTGATTTATTAATTTTACTTGGATACTACCCCTCTAACATTGAATTTTAACTCCCACTCTCCTAAGGCTATATCTTTCAAAAGTTTATTTTTACACCGCCCATGGGCGGTTTTGTTTAGCTAGTATATAATAATGAACACTGTGAAATTTGCTGCATGTTTCTCTGTATATAATTCCTATCACAATAAAACAAATACTGTATATACTCAACATATGCTACTTTCTGAAACTTAAATTTTAGCCTAATATTTGGGGGTTGCACCATATGCAAGATACAAACTTTGTGTAAAATGTTGACCAAGGCTAGACCAACTGGTACACCTATAACTTCCAGCTATAAAATCAAAAAATAGCCCCTGATAGTATCAGATAATACGTGAGTATATATATATATATATATATATATATATATATATATATATATCTCTAACACCACACCCATTGCCAGGGAGCTTGCATGACCCCACACATTTACTTCATTTCCGGCTACACACCAATTCCCTCGGCGGGGTCGTCTTGGCGTACTCTGGTCAGTACTTCAACCATCATCGTCTTGAGAGGGGCATCCTTCACAGTATCTGTCCATCCGTGTGTCACCATACTCACCCGTCTCTTTATTGTTCCTGTGGCTGCACGGAGCCACCCGCAAACAGGAAAATGTCCCACCGGCTTCCCACAAGTTGAAAATACTGAGCGTCGCGTCAGTGTAACTGGAATTACACTCCCACACTTCCACCTCAGTGTGTCGTGCTCCCCTCAGACCTTAAGTCCCAGTACGAGGGTTGCGTCTTTCAATCGTGCAGGGTCCTTGCTAGTCAAACCGAAGGATTCTAGCCTGCTTTTGATCTTGTCTGCTGACAGTATGTCCTCGTTAACGTATATGTCATCAACATACGCTGACGTAGCTCTCATCATCAGCTCATCTTGCTCCAACACTGTCTTGATGATGGCTTTCATAATTAGGGGCACCACATTAAGGCCAAACCTAAGACGCGTCAAGCAGTATCTCCTTCCTTTGACGATGACCGATTGAAATGGCCACAACGATTCATCGATCCGTATTTGAAGATACGCCTTCCGTAAGTCAAGCAATGTCAAATTGGCTCCCTGCCGTCGCCATTCCCTCATTTTTTGGGGGCACACACATCCGCGTTTGCGGTGAAGGCATCCACATGTCTGTTTACTTCTCTATAATCTATTACTGGCCGTACCTTAGCCTTGGTGGGTTCTGTGACGGCCATCAATGGGATCAATCTCCTAGGGGGGGCCCAGTCATTCCTGGGGATATGGTATCAGCCAGCCATTCGCGATCCATGTCCCCAATTCCATCTCATATGCAGCTCTACTCTTATCGGACACTGTATACTCTGCGATGGTGTTGCGCAGTCGATTTGGCGCCTCGTCCCTTGTCCACTTCTACCTCGCCATCCAAGCCTTCTTCTTGTGGTCAAACACAGCACAGAAATCCTGGTCATCAATCGTGATAGCTGCACACGATTCGCGTCTCCCCCGAGACGCACTTCTCCAGTAGGCACGATCTTCATACCACCTAGTGCACGTATAGTGCCGATCCCGAGCAGTAGATCGTATCCAAGCGGCTTGTCATGCACTAACAGAGCGTCAACCTCAGCAGTTACCTTTTCTCTGTGAGAATCGCAATAATTCCGACTCCACAGCACGCCTGGGACGTCCTGTCGATTGTCCTAATCAACATACGTCGCCTGGTCCAGGCCCGACAGCGGTTTGCACTGATTATTGTACGGGAACATCCGGTATCTATGAGAGCCGAACACAGTATGCCATCCACACATACGCTGACCACTGGCAAAGCCACATTAACTGACTGGAAGGGGACATGGGTGGCGACGGTACTCTGTCCCCGGACCCATTTCATGCAATATCTCCCAGTTTGTTGCAGCATTAGCAACGCGGTTTGGTCCGACTCGTACCCTCTGCATTGCTTCAACTCAGGCACTCCCAGGAGAAGTGATTGGGACCACCACACTTGTAGCATTCGGGGCCCTCATGAGCTTTGAGACCACGGAAATCGTAAGCAGCACTTTCCGATTTAGATGGCGTTTGCGATTTAGATGGCCTTGCAGCTGCTGTGGCGTGTTTAACCTCCTTTACAATGCTACAGGCCCTGGCCAGCTTCTGGTCAATACCCATCTCCCCCCGGTTTTGATGATGCTCGCATGAGCCGACTGACGTCTTCTGGTAGTCCTTCCATGAACGCACATCCCAGTACTCGGTCGCTTACGCCGCCAAATGCTACCGACAGCTTCCGTAAATCAGCCAGGTACACCTGGTCAGAGTCGTCGCCCAATGAACTGCTTCCAAGCAAGGGATTCATCTATGCCGAATGCTGTGTACAGAACATGTTCTATTTCTTCCAAGTCTGCTTCATCCTTGAGTTGTTGGTAGACTGCGTAAACACCTCCCGTCAATCTCAACGGGATAACTTCTGCTGGCGCCTTTATCTTGGACAGCCTGCAGACGCGCTCCGCTTTCTCGAACCATTCAACAATAGATAGACCCGTGGGGGATCCATCAAACTCAGGTATTAATTTCACGTCGGAACCATTCATTATGGAGTAGTTGCCGAAATAGCTTGTGAGTTCTAGTAGCAATAAAGTCACGTTTACAGTCTTTCTTCCTACTTAGATTGCTGCTGTCTGCTGGCAAAAAAAGAGCTCTGTCATTATACTGTCAGCATAATTTGCATGGGCGATGCTATACTCATACCACGAACGAGACAGAGCGAGACCACACCTTATAAATCTGCTCATCAATGGCGACTATGCTTCTTTAGCTTAGTTCAGGCAAAACCTGACAAGCTAAGCAGATGCGTTTCGCCGGAGGTAAGTAAGCTCGTTCATTACATAAAACAAATATTTTTCTTATTCAAACATCCAATTCGGAGGTAAACAGGCAAGTGACACATCTGCATTGTTATCATTGTAGGAAATGCAAATCAGTGACCTGAGTTCAAATCCTGAACAAAGCTGTTTACATTTCACTTTGCACAAATGCTCTTGAGAAAGGCATTTTGTCAATAGCATTTCTTCTCTGCTCCCCAGTTATGAGTAAATAATAGTGCAGACTAGGTTCTTTAGCCTTGGTAAGGCAACCAGTCTAAGAGAAAGAAAACTTTAAATTCAAACCATTTAAAAATTGAACTTGTGTCACATCTTACTCATGATGGAGGTGTTGGTTAAATATATACATCAACATTCCGCTATTTGAACAACATAGTAAAATTAACTTGGGAATAATATAAGACACCTCCAAAAAGTGTGTCCTAGGTATGACATTCTTTAGATTTTGCAAATTGTATAAAAGGTTTAAAGTAAAGAAAATTTAGAAAGGAATTTTCTATGTAATTAAACTCATCATTGGAAATTCAATGTATAAAAACACATAAAAATTACATATTTAAAAAGATTATTTCATTTTTTTTTTTCCAACTATATAAATATTTTTTAAATTGGATTAGAAATACCAGAGTAATTATGTTTTAAAGCCGATAAGATCAGAATTACTAGAGATTTACATTTGAAAATCAAGTAAATTTGACGGTTTTCTTTTCAAAATTAAAACTTTGAGCAAAATCCTTGACGGTATACAATCGTTTTTATTTCACATATTATATATGGAAATAATTCTGAGTCTTTCTTCTATCAACGGTATAGTGCTTTTATTTTGCTTCTCTTATATTTTTTGAAGAAATTGCCTTCAAATTCTCTCTATTGTATTTTCGCTTCCACGGGGCCTACCCCGTGGAAGCAAAACAAAAAAAAAAAAGGTCCTGTTTGTATTTCCAGGTGTCTTCTAATTGAGTGTAAAATTTCAAGAATTTTTATAAAGATTACCCACTATAATTTTGAAAGACAAAGTAGCGTGTAAACATTAGTCTAAAAAATAATGTCATATTGTTTTCGTTTTTTCGAAGCAAAAAAAAAAAAAAAAAAAAAAAATCAGTTTCTATTACATATAACCCCACCGATATTTTGCGCCCCAAAAATAATGGGGGTGACCCCCTTTATTTTTGGGGCGCAAAATATCGGTGGGGTTATATATAATTGAAACTGATTTTTTTTGTGACCCCAAAAAAAATCAGAAAATTTTTAAATAAAATTAACTGATGCATTATAAAATTCATTCATTGATTAATCAACATTGTACATTTCATTTTAATCAGATTATTCCCTGATTTTTAGTAATTTTGTTTTTTTTTTCAATCAGGGGTAGTGAAGTCTATAACGTTGGTACCTAGAAAATACTTACTTATACTAGGTATACACAAAAAATCGTCTGTTTTTCATTTTAAAAACGAATCAAAATTAATTAAATCGATTATTTAAGGTCAAATTTTTGTTTAAGTCAAAAATTAGTAACATACTGAGCATCAGTAAGAAAAAAAACATTGAAAAGAATTTACCAAAAATCAGGGAATTATCCAATTTTAATGAAATTTTCATTATTGATTTATTAATGAATGAATTTTATAATGCATCAGTTATTTTATTTCTAAACTTTAATTAGGTATTTCTATGATAAATTAATATATAAAGTTCATTTAAAATATGAGCAGCATGATTTTAAGTTTCAAATGTCATATTATTAGATTCTAAAAAAATATTTTTTAATAACTACTTTACTTTATAGGTATAACCATTTTCGGGTCACGTGATCAGTTTAATTTAATATATTGAATATTATTTTATATTTTGTTTAAAAAGTAAATATTTTTTTAACTTTGTTTTTTTAAAATCTCACAAAAAAAAAAGTAACGATCATACAGAGTTGTTAAAAAGTTGAAAAACAGTTAATTCAAAGATCAAATCATCCAATTGGGAAAAATTACACAGTTATCTTAAAAATAAATAAACCTATCCATTTTACATGCAACAGGGTAATTTTCATGTAGAAATCCGGACTGTAAAATTACATATTATTTTTCTTTGACAATTATACATTTAAATGTATGAGTGGCTGTATTCAACATAATTGTTTTCTTGTGCATATTTAATAACCAATTATTGGTTTTCAATGATTTTTTTTTTTGTGATAGTTCCAGAATAAGTCCGGAATATTTTTGTAGTTGAACTTATAGTGTAACTAAAGCAAAGAAAAGACAATAAGTATTACAAATGTTGTCAGTTTTGCTCTTCTGTATATTCAACAATAAAAACACTTCAATACTCTTAAAAATATTAATATATCGTGGATCGGGCAAATTTTTAGTTCACTTATATTCTAAAATTCAGTGTTATATTATATTTAAATATCAGTGAAAAATTCGATTTGTACACACAAAGAAAGATTTTTAAACATTAAAAAAAAAAAAAATTATTTAAGCACACAAAAGATTTAAAATCTCTTAAAAATTTCTTAAAGAAAAAAAAATTTTTTCTTGGCAATTTAATAGAATATAGTACATATCAATTAAAAAAGAAAAAAAAAAGTTTTCATAATATATGACATTTTTTTGCACTTTTTATTTCAGAATTCATGAATTTTTCCTACAAAAACTACTGCGTTGAATATTATACAAATTTTTGGATATAGTTATTCAGATTCTTATCTTTATAGAAAAAAAGTTAAAAGTTTTCTGATGGTTCATTTTTTTTTTTTTCTCTCATAAAATAAAATAGGGAGGTAGACCTCGTAAAAAAAAAATTTCCCCTAATATATATTAGGAAAAAACTATTTCAGATATATTTACATCCAAAGGTAAATAGTTATGGAAATTTTCGTGAAACTCATACCATTAATTGATTTTTCATAGAATTTTTTAAAAATCCTCTTATCGTAACTTGTTTTTAGCTACATTAAATTTCAGTTGATTTAATAGTGCAAAAATGAAAACATTGTTTTTCAATCATAATTTTCATTATTTCCGTAAGCTGAACATTTTTTTTTTAAATCATCAGGATTTTGTTTAATGTTTCTTCTTTTGAATGCAAAAAAAAATTCAAGATAATATTAATTTTTCTGCAAGTTTCATTGTGTTAAATATAGGGGGAGGGGTATTTCACAGGGTAAATTGGTGGTACCTATATATGCAAACCTTATTTTAGTCAAACTCTACTGAAAATTTAGCCCCCGCCTTTTTAAGCAGAAAAAATATCGATGTATAATTTTTTCTTTTATAAGATAATATTCAATTAAATAATTATCGTAGGGACTGGCAAACTGAACCTAAAATGCGTTTTTGACAAAATGACTTTAGCCCCCCTACAGAAAATAACTTACCAAAAATCAGGAAATTATCGGATTTTAATGAAATTTTCAGTGTTTATGTATCAATGAATGATCTTTATAATGCATTATATATTTTATTTCAAAACTTTCTTATTTTTTTCAGGTCGCTTAATTTTTACCCCCCTTATGTTGGGGGCGTAAAATGTTTTGCAAGTTGGTCATATATTGTACTAATTACAGTATAAATAATGAGATAAAAGACCAAACTTATGAATAAAAACAAAAAAAAAAAATTTAAGGTTGCGCTTCTATGAGAAAATAAGTACCGAAAATCGAAAAATAAAATGTAAAAAAATAATAAATAATTAATTTTTTGGAGATTTCTTTTTCTCATTTCGATAATTATTTAATTGGCTATTATTTTATAAAAGAAAAAATTATACATCGATGTATTTTCTGCTTAAAAAGGGGAGGGGGTACATTTTCAATCAAGTTTTTCTTCAAAACTTATTACTTTTGGCACCTAAAATAAGGTTTGCATTAAGTAGATATTTATTTTTAGAATCTAAAAATAGAACATTTTAAACTTAACATCAGGATTTTCATATTTTAAATGAATTTTATATATTAATTTTTCATAGCAAAAATACTAAATTAAAGTTTTGAAATAAAATAACTGATGCATTATAAAAATTCATTAATTGTTAAATCAATTCTGAAAATTTCATTAAAATCGGATAATTACCTGATTTTTGGTAAAAAAATTTTTTCCATCCCAAATGTTACGTTAAAATTGTAAACAAGCGCCTAAAACCATTGAAAAACAGCCAAAATGGCGGATATCGTCGAAATTGACCAAAACAAATAGTTTTAAATCTTTTAAAAATAAACTGCATATGTAATTATATTTTTCTTTTTTTTTATGATGGTTATTATGCTACTACTTATCGATTTAGACAAAGTTTAACCTTAAATAATAGATTTAATTATTCTTAATTCGCTTTTAAAACTCGTAGTATCCGATTTTTTGCTACTCCCTAAATTATCGAAATGAGTAAAAAAGAAATCTCCAAAAATCTTTTTATTTATTTTTTTTTTTACATTTTATTTTCCGATTTTCGGTACTTATTTTCTCATAGAAAAATCTCCCTTAATTTTTTTTTTCCATTCACAACTTCGGTCTTTTATCTTTTTATTTATACTGTAGTATCGAACACTGACCAACTCGCTGAGATTTTACGCCACAAAAATAGGGGGGGGGGGGGCAAATTAAGTGACCTGAAAAAATTAGAAAGTTTTGAAATAAAATAAATAATGCATTATAAAGTTCATTCATTGATAAATCAATACAGAAAATTTCATTAAAATCCGATAATTCACTGATTTTTCGTAAATTATTCTCTGTGTGTGTGGGGCTAAATTCATTTTGTCAAAAACGGATTTGAGGTCAATTTTGGGACTCCCTACGTATAACCCCACTGATAAAGTTAAGTGACCTGAAAAAATCAGAAAGTTTTGAAATAAAATAACTGAGGTATTATAAAATTTAATCATTTAATCAACACTGAAAATTTCATTAAAATCGGATAATTCCCTGATTTTTGGTAAATTTTTTTCAAACCGGGAGGGGGTAAATTTGTTTTGTGAAAACATGGATTTTTCGACAAATTGGGTATACCTAACTTATACCGATCACCACATATGTGACCAACAATTTTGTCACTTTTATAAAATTTAAAAAAGTATCCTAACTTTTTTTTTACTCGTTTTATGTTAAGAAGTTTTTAAAGATATTTTAACTTTCTGATATCGTTACGACAAAAAAAATAGAAAAATTGTTTTAAATAATAACGAAATAGAAATAAAATCCTAACTTTTTTTTTACTCGTTTTATGTTAAGAAGTTTTTAAAGATATTTTAACATTCTGATATCGTTACGACAAAAAAAATAGAAAAACTGTTTTAAATAATAACGAAATAGAAATAAAATTAATAAAAGTTAATTTATGAAGAAAAGCAAAAAACGCTGAAGTCCTTTATTCTAAATAAGTTTTAGTTGATTTTGAGACTTGATGATTGATATATATCTTAAACTTCATTTAGAAAATTATTATTTGAAACTTATTTTACTGTACTTTCTTTACTGACATAATTAAAAACATGATCCGAACTTTTTTTCTCCTTTTAACTAGGATCTAGAAATGCTAACGCTAAGTTCAGTTTATTTTTCGATAACATGACATTGAATTGAACTACTACACATTTATTATTGTATTGAAGATAATATTTACTCAACCAAATATTCTATCAAAACCAAAAACAACAACAGCAGTTAGTTTATTTTTCCATCATAAAAAATAAAATTCGACTTTTTAATAAAATCTATTTTTTATTCTTCTTGAATCCAATCAATTAACTAGTAAAAATATAAAATAAAATAATTATTGATAATGAAAATAAAAGATTTTATATTTCTTTTAAAGAGTATACAAATTCTTCAGAATTCAAATGATTAAGTGTCATCGAAATGAGTTAAAATGTATCTTACGCTTACTTGTCAGCATAAATAAGAAAGTGGATAGACACACATCGTGTACACCTTGAAGTTGGCGCCTTAATCAGCCATGATGACAAACTTCCCAGTTGGGTTCTTTCAAAATGTGAAACAGAACAAACGAAAAAGGAAGAAAACTTAATATATTTTTACTAATTTCATATTCCGAACAGAAAAAAAAACTAACAGGTGATACATTTTGGTTGCATTGGCTGTTTACAATATCATGAAATAAAAATGCTACAGTAAAACAACTCAAATTTTAAAATTAGAAGAGATGGACGATATGACCTTTAGGCACCCCTTTTGCTTTGCTCATTCATAAGTACATTTTTTCATTTACACCGTCAACATCCGATTGTTTGTTAGGGGTTAGGAGTTAGTTTTATAATTTAAAAAAAACCTCTAAAAATCGTCTGTTAACAAACAACCGGATGTTGACGGTGTAAATGAAAAAATGTACTTATGAATCAGCAAAGCAAAAGGGGTGCCTAAAGGTCATATGGTCCGAGGAGATAATAGGAATGTTCAAAAATACACACTTTTCAGTCTCTATCAGTAATTCTAGACAATCGACACATCTGGTAAACTATCCATATTTTTCATGTTAATAAATTCTATTTCTATAAAGTGGCTCTCTTACGGGCCTCCGTAGAAAAACTTGTTTAAATTAGGATCTGCAAATTTTGACTTTACAAAAGTATCTTACCAAATGAATGTAACCCCTCCCCCCCTCAACGGTTGAAAAAAAATTACCAAAAAATCAGGGAATTAACCAATTTTAATGAAATTTTCGGTATTGATTCAATGAATGAATTTTCTAATGCATTAGTTTTTGGGGGTTTTTCAAAACTTTCTGATTTTTTTTCAGGTCACTTAATTTTTACCTCCCCCCCCCCCAACACACACACCTTATTTTTGGGGCTCAAAATATCGGTGGGTTAAAGTTTAACCCCACCGATATTTTGTATGAATGAATAAAAAAAATGAATAAAAAAATAAAAGACTGGAGGTGTGAATAGAAGGGAAAAAAAATCTTTTTAACGAGTGCTTCAGGTATAAAATAAAGACCAAATATCTGAAAATTAAATATAAAACATCTGAAAAAAACTTTCAGAGATTTCTTTTTTTTAATCCGTTATATATGAAATAAAAATTTTTTTTAGATTATTAGTGAAAAAATTATTCATCGATATTTGTTCTGCTAAAAGGTTGGAGGCCTAACTTTTCAATTGAGTTTTCTCCAAAAAATTATTAGATAACAATACTAAAGTAGGCTTGTTATTAAATGAATATTTGTTTTTAGAATCTAAAAATAAGAAATTTAAAACTTCAAATTAAGCGTTTCATATTTTAAATGAATTTTATCTTATAATTAGGTATATAAATTGTTGTTCTAGATGCTATTATAGATTACTTTAACAGTAATATTTATTCTAAAGAATTTCGATTTATTTGCATTGAATCAGTTTGATTGAAACGATTCAGTAATTTAAAAGAAATAAGTCAACACTGAAAATGTTATCAAACTCAGATAATTCTTCAATTTTTGGTAATTTTTTCTTTATCAGTTTGGGCCTCCGTAGTTTCCTGCTCAATTCTTTAGTAAACAAGACCCACATAAATATATACTTGTATAGTATGTAAGTTTAAAGACTGCTAAACTTTTTTCGCTCAGCAGCCTTTGAGTAGCGATATATAAAGTAACAAGTCTTTTACTTATCTTTGTTTCCAAGGGTGTAATGTATTTGAAGTGGGTTCACTATTGTCTTTTTCTGCCTGGTTCTAGTCGTCAGCGTTGCTGCTGTTCTTGCCTGCTCGTTGAACTGTTCTTTTAGGCATGTCTTGCCTCTGTCGTGTGCTTGACTGATCTGTTGATTTTTCTCTGATGGGTGCTAAGACTGTTCTGATGATTTTTAGTGTCTCTGTCCCCCACCCTTCTGGTGCCTTACTTCCGGGCCCCAATTAAGAGGCAGATTGTTTCTACCAAAAACATAACATTTGTCCTTTTTATCTGATGCCAACGCCAAAGGCTTCAACTCTGTACTCTAAAAGAAACACGTATCAAAAGCAGATTTACTGTTTGTAAATATTGAGAAAATGGATTCTGACAAACTGGTCCTGACTTGTTCACTCTCCTCGACCATCCCCTGCTCTGTCCAACTGTCTCCTTTTATACGAGGTCTGGCTGGCCAAAATTTGCTTATTTTACACCTCTCGACTCGCCAGCGACAAGACTTGTGACTTATAAATCGCACCCTCAAGGACACTCACACTTCTATTTCTTTTCACTTCCGGCACTCTGCATGCAAAACACGCTCGCGATTGCCTCAAACTCCAAGGTAGGCCATTTCTCTCGTCACATTTCATTTCGTGTGTTTTTGCTCATTTTATCCAGCCATGGATGGTTGCTAAATCCACGTAAGCGTCCGCTGTCCTGCCTACACACACAACATGCCACTCGTCTTTTCGAACGACGAACCGTCATTGGCTCATCAAAGGCTGCAGTCTGTGGTTTTTGCCTTTCACTCTCGATACACAGATAACCCAAATTTCCCAAATACCAGCCAACTGAAAATCTTCTTGATATTGAGAAAAAAAAGCTTATTTACATTTACTTTGAAATAAAAAAAATTATCTTATTTTTAAAATGTATGTAGGGCCGGTGAAAACAAATTCCAACCTGAAAGACGATATTTAAGATGATAAAAAATGAAAAGACAGAAAATGGAGGAATAACAAACATGTGGTATATAATTAACAAAAACAAATAAATTAATTCCATGATCGTTGGTCGGCAAAAGACTTGATGAATCAGGAAAGGTGTTAATTACTCACAACTCAGAGATGAATACCTCGTTCGTTAGTCGAAAATGGCCAGTCGGGTAGAATTGCCGAATAGTAGTCAACAGAAGATTGTAACGTCGACAGGTTGTTGCCGAATGCTGGATCATGTCAGCAGTCATGTCAGGTCGAAAAGCTGGATACTTGTTACATCTCTAAATGTTATCAGCATTTCTGGCATATAGCTGTCGTGGCTTCTTGGTTGTGGCAGCCCTCTTTGTTCGTCAGAAGGTAAGTCACATACCTTCGATGTTATCAGCGACACTCGCATAAGGATGGTTGGTGAAGTCGTTGTTCATCAAAAATCATCTGCTACGCCCCACGGGTAAGGTCCCACTCTGTTGGTAGGTGAAAGGTCAACTGACTTGTTAATTCGTACTCCGTTTATATAGGTGTTAATCGGCTCCGATTTGGTCTTTTTCTTTTTGGCGGTCATGATTTTTTACCCTTCCGGAAATTCAATGCTCGGACATATTTGTCAGCACCCCACATGACTTGTCTTATCCAATCAGATTCTAGAGATTGCTTTTTTTTAACTTTTCAAAGGATTATAACTCTAACTGCTTCTTTTTTATAAAATGATCACAAATGTGGTGGTCAGCCAAGCTGATCGCAGATGTGAGAAAGGTGATGTAAAAAGATCTATTTTTTTTTTAAATGCTTTTTTTTCTAATACTAAAATGGAATCTTTGCTATCTAAAACAATTTTTAACCATATTTAATCTATCAAAATTTTTTTTTAGATTTAAAGAATGTAGTAGATATATAATTAACTTTATGTAATAAAAATCAACTTTTAAACATTTTTGTGGATATTGTTTATGTTTTTAATTTAAATGATTTGTTTTACCGTAGAATAAATGTTTTAAGTAAATTATGAAAAACTTAAAAGATTATAAAAATGTAATAGATAATTATTTATTTAATTAAATTAACTTTATGTAAAAAAAAAACTAAAAAAATTAAATTATGCTCAGATGCTTGTGCATCATTCAGTAAATTCGTTTGAAAGAAAATTAAATAATTAGCAGTGAAGCTAAATTTAAGATAACTCAAATTCACGTTACCTTTGAGGTCTGAAAAGGCTAAGTTGGCAGAGACAAGAATCTTCATCCTTCTTGGACAAGGCTCAACATGGAAAAGAAAAAAATTAAGGGCAGGCAGTGAAAGGGGACTAAAAACAGTGTCATAAGGGGCTGCTAATAAATGCATAACATGACACTCCTCGTCTGACATAAGAACATCACTATGGTTGGCATCCTTCTGTCTACTAAAGACGATGGCATAATGTCCATTTTTTTTTTAAATCTGCAACCGCGTGAGTGGCTGAACAGACCAATTTTAGAATGGCAGTTTCTGGAGCAGTGACTGTAAACAAACAGTGATGCTTTCTGGAGTTGCTGTTGGAGTTGCTGTCTCTCCTTCCTTTTGGCTCTTTTTTCTGTAGCGGCTTCTTTCCTCTTTTTTTTTTCTCCTTTTTGTTCCTTGTCTAACAAGGAGTCGCCAGGTCGCATGGTCTTCTGCACAAGCCTCCCATGTGTTGGTGTTGATGTGGCATGTCTTCAGGTTTCTCCTACAGCGCAGACATGGTCCCCCTACTGGTCAGGTACTGGGCAGTTCGTAAGTTGACTAAGTTTTCAAAATGGTCTTAGCTGAAGTCAGTTACTCTCGGCTCTCAGTATTGCGTTAATCTTGTCAGCTAGCCCGGTCAGCGCATGTGATCCTCAAGCAATCACAGCGTCCTCTTTCAAGTGCAGCGTGGCTTCATCTGCTTCTCAAGCCAAAAACGTCTGAATTAAATAACATTTCAATCGGAACAATTTTATTTCCGGCTGGCATGAAAATATTAGGAATTTTTCTGCTCCGCCCACTCAAGCAGGGTAACCACCTCCCTCTTGTTTCAACCAGCCAATCGAATTTACTTCCGCTCACCAATCTAAGTGCCATCTCTTCCGGCCACTTGAATGTTTTTTTTAAATACATTTGACTTTCTTTAATTTCGATTTTCAACAAGAGTTATCTCCATTCTTAAGTGTTTAAGGAAACAATAAACCAAAGATTCTCTTCCCCGACGATCTTCTGGCCACTTGAGTATCCTTTTAATACATTTGGTTTTCTTTTAATTTCGATTTTCATTTTCCGGTAATCTATAAAACAGGATTTATCTTTTTCCGAGCGACTAAAGTCTGATTACATCAAAGACCTGTCTATGACCGCCGCCTCTCGCTTCTGGGAGTTCCGACCTACTTGAGATTTTACTGCTGATATGGTCAGCCCTATCCCGGCCACATCCGCCTCGACTGCCCAGTCGAGGTCATTGCCGGATCGCCCATCTGTTTTGAATCTACGGCCGAAGTCAGCCGGCGAATTATATTTCCGTTTTTTTTTTCTTTCTTTCTTCTAATTTCAAAACCTAAATTGGTCACATCGGTCCATGGGATGGTCTTTGCTTTCTGAGAACTGGTATCTGCCAGCTGGTCGGCAACAAACGCAACTGTTGTTACCTTGGGAGTTAACATTGCTGATAAGGCCAAAGTTTCTTCCAAATTTTTTCCTGTCACACCCAGCCATTTTTGGGGCTGCTAGAGATGAAGAGGGCCATGTGCACCACTGTGGGCGCTGCTGTTGATGTTGTCACTGCTTGAGTGTTGGTAACAACAATTTGTGTAGTAGTGGTGATTGGGGTGTTGGTTGTTGGTGTTGCTTGATCTGCTGTGTGGTCCTTCTTGCAGGCTTCCTGTATTACTGTTGCTTGGTGGGTACTCAGACTAGTACTGCTGTTACTAGTAGCTGTGTCTGACACTGGTACTCTGGGGACTGCTGAATTCACAATACAATCATTATTGTTTGCACCCAGCATCTCTGTCAGTGTGGTGGTAGCAATTGTTGCTAGGGGAGCAACCAGACTAGTACTGCTGTTACCAGTAGTTATCGCCAGAGGTGAAACTGGTACTCCAGGGGCAGCTGAATCCATTATATGAACACTATTGTTCATGTCCAGCATTTCTGTTGGTGTGGTGGTAGCAGTCGTTGCTAGGGGAGCAATTGTACTAGCACTGCTGGCACGAGTAGTCACTGCTGTGGGTGACACATCTGACACTGTTGTAGCAGTCATTGCTCTGGTATTGCTGTTGTGAGTAGTCACCACTATGGGTGACACTGTTAGCGTAGGCGTTGCTGATATTCTAGGTACTACTAGACTCTCTGTTGTGTTGGCTGTAGGTGCAACTATGTTATGCTGAACTGCAGATGTGGCTATAGTTGCTTAGGAGGTTCTTAAGTGTATTTTCTTTGTATTTTGGGGATTAAAAAAATACAAAAATAAAATAAAAAAGAACAAACTCCCATGGAGCCTTTCACTGGAAGGACATGATCTGCGCATGTCCGACAAAAAGGCCTGACTCCCTTCCCCAAAAATGATCCCTTGGCCATTTTGAACAAATTTTGAAGTTGCGGCAACTGAGGTAGTTCGTTTCCTAGCTAAGGCCATGTGCTCTTGCTACCAATGACTATACTCCGTTCAATAAAGCCTGACTGATGAAACCACCTTCTGCCTTTGTCTCTTTCTTTTCTCATTCTTTGAATGCCTTCTTTTCAGCACGCCCACCAAAAGATATTGGGTTAAAAAGAAACCTGAGGAACACGCACCAAGAATATCCAGCTACCTTTAAACCATAAAAACATGAACTTTAACCTACCCCATAGTATACAGAGTATTGCCAGAGCTGCCACTACTACCCAGACATTTAAATATCAGTTTATTTATTTCATTTATTAGCTGGGTAGTAAATCTATATTTACTTATGCTTATTTTCTCCTCAAAGTAGAGGTTACACTTACTATTGAAACTTTTAGAGGTAGAAGATTTTTTTAATGAACTTTTACTTGATTTGTGGAGTTAAGCTCTTATACCCCAGACTCCAGCCACTTTGATAGAGCCGTTTGGTTTCTAAGTAAAGGGTTGGGAAAGGAGTGATTATAGAAGCTCTGTTTCCAATTACCGGTGGAGATTCCAATATAAACTTTCTCTTCCTTTTTATTTCCCCCCCCGGGAAAATGGTTGCCTGGTGAACCACTTTCTCTGAATTACACTAAACACCCACAGGGCACTCTTCTTTTATTATTCAATTACAAGTTAATCTATCAATGCACTGATTATCTACCCATTACTTGTCAATTAAACTCTTGTTATGATGATTGATAATTTTGAAAATATTACTTGTGCATAAGTAAGTAATCTTCAGTACATTTCTATTAAAAATGTTACTTAAATTTTAATGTCCTATAACACCTTAATCTGCCCGGACAGAAGTCACATTCATTTTCCTAATCAACCCCAAATGATAGCTTTTGTTTACATGTAATAAACATATTTAGAAGTCTTTATTTTTAGGGAAATAACAGGTAGCTTTAAATGAAAAGGCCATTTTTAGTAATTTTTTGATAAACCCTTAGAGGATTAGTGTTTGCCAGTATTAATATTGTAGTGTTGGCAGAAAGGAGGGTTAAACCAGATGACCTTTCTTTTTCTATGTCGATTTTTTATTTATTTTTATGGTTTCTATTATTATCATAAATATTACAACTATCATTACTAATATTGCTACTACTGGAGCTGCCATTACCATTCCTATTAACCCTACTATCCATAGATTCTTCATGGTATTTCAGTCTCTGCTGGAATCCACTTCTTTTCAGAACCTTATCATAAATTCTCTTATTTACATCAAAGGTCCTTTTATTGGAAGATAATCTATTGATTCTAATATTAACTGCATTTGGTATCTGCTTTATTATAGATTGGGGAGGGGGGCATAGAATTGACATTAATGTAACTGGGTGTTAAGATTTTCTTTAGAAAATGGTTTAAAAGTATCATTGGACAAATTAAAAGTAATGTCCAGAAAATTTATTATTTTAAGGTTAGATGCAATTAGATTTAAACTTTCAATTTTAAATCCAAGAAAATTAAAAGCTCTTATAATTTTCTTCTGAATACTTGATGTTTCTGGGCCATTGCTATCTGGGATATATATGAGACTGTCATCCCTATATAATCCAACATGTTTAGGGTCAATTATTCTGCCTAGGGTGTCTAATATATAGATATCTATCAAATCTGCTATTTGGACCCCATAGGAACATCAAAACTATATATGCTATTCTTAATCCAGGTAGAATTATTCATGTTAAGGATAGATTTCCTACATGCTAAGGTGATTTCAATTTGTTCTTCAGTGAAACACCTAGCATGATTTTTACTTTTTAACAATAGTTCTTTAGAGATAGAAGGGTAGAAATCAACAATATCAAATTCAATAAAGGTGGTTTTACTTTTACCCTCAATATTCTTAAACCACTATATGGCATCAAAGGAGTTCTTCCAAAGATTATATCTAGAGTTTCCTTGTATGTTATATATAATATTTCTAATTACTTTTTTTTAGAAACTAAGCCTAGTTCTGTCTTAGAAGGATTTATTAATTTAAGACAGAACTAGGCTTAGTTGTATGCTTGATATAATATTTTTAATTAATTTTTAGAAACTAAGCCTTGTTCTGTCTTCGAAGGATTTATTTATTTATTTCTATGACTAAATTAGCTTTAAATACTAAAAGCTGACTTTAGGTGAATAATCCCTACTTTTTTTTACCTACCCTTTGTTTAATTTGTGGTTTTCAATTTCTTTTTTTCATTGATACTTATTGAAGTAAGTCAGTTAGTCAGTCAACAATTGGTTTGAGCAATGTGACTGGCCAAGCCCAACTGCACCAGTGTCAAGACAACTGGTATTTATGGGAATTCAGAACAGTCCACCCATGCACTTGGGTGAGTCCATTCCCTGAGTCCTGATTGGCTGCTTGATTTGTAGGGCCCTCTGAGGCTCCATAAATCCTGCCACTTTTCAGTGGTCTTTATGGCATCTCAGAATCGTATTCAGTTACGACTGTTTGCTGTCTCGTCTTGCCAATTCAACGGTAATTGGACTTAGTATTCTATATCTCCCCTTCCTCCCCTCCTCTGCGTATTGGCCTTTGGGGAGAAATTAGTTCCTTTCGGCCAGGCTAATTACAGGGGAGCAATCTTGACAATGCCCGGGGTATTTTCGTCGGCCTTGGTTTTGGGGGTGGAGTGACATTGGGTGATGCCAGGTCCCTAGTGTTGAGGTGTGGGGTGTTAAGAGTTGGAGCCAATGGGATCAAGCATAGCACTAGGCAATGGCGTGGGTTTTGGTTTTGTGATCAGCTTTTTCAGGAAGCGTCGGTTTCTGAGTGTGATCCTACCTGATCCATCCACTCGGAGCCGGTATTGCCGATGTGGGAGAACTTCAATGACGGTGCCTGTAGTGGTCCACCGGTGGTTTGATGGGTTTTGGATGGCTACTTTGTCACCATTCTGTAGCGGGTCAAGACTGTGTGTGTACCTATTGTATCTTTCCGACAGCAGGACATTCCGTTAACGAAAACTCTCCTCACGATGTTGTGCTGCGGCTATCCATTCAGAATGTAGTTTGTAGAGGATAGGTCTCAATGGGATCGAATCCCGGAGTTGGCGGTGGAGCAGCAACTGTGCTGGGGATAGGCCGATGCCTTGAATGGGGATATTGCGGTATTGGAGGATTGCTTGGGCAATACTATCATTGTCTAGTGAACCCTGAGGGCCTGTGTTGCCATGGATTATCCTTTTGGCAGTTTTGACAGCGAGTTCCGCTCGGCCATTGGATTGAGGGTATGCTACTGATGATTTTCTATGTTTTACACACCATGACTTGAGAAACTGCTGAAATTGCTCAGAATTGAAAGGTGGGCCACCATCACTACTCAGTTCTTCAGGGGTACCATAAGTGTGGAAGAGTTTCCTACAAATAGATATTAATTTTTTAGTGGTGGCACGACCAGGTTTTAGGTGATATAACATTATCCAGCCCGTGAGTCGGTCTGCGCAAACAACTGGTATTTATGGGAATTCAGAACAGTCCACCCATGCACTTGGGTGAGTCCATTCCCTGAGTCCTGATTGGCTGCTTGATTTGTAGGGCCCTCTGAGGCTCCATAAATCCTGCCACTTTTCAGTGGTCTTTACGGCATCTCAGAATCATATTCAGTTACGACTGTTTGCCGTCTTGTCTTGCCAATTCGACGGTAATTGGACTTAGTATTCTATAATACTGAATTTTTTTGTTTCGGTTTTTAATTTAGTATTTTTTTTCTAAGGAAACAATTGTGTAATGATGATTACTAGTAAGAATATGCTCCCTCTGGGCATAAATATTTAAGTTTTAATCTAATGAAATATATCAAATTAGAAAGACTAACAAAATTAAATAAGAACACATATAAAAAAATTACACTTATTTTGATTATATATTAATTAGTTTCTATATAAAATCATTCATAGGACTGATTTTAATAAATTGGAAAATAAAACAATAATATTAGAGATCAATAACACCAAATAATTATTTATTAAACCCATTTTTGTTAAAACCAGTATGCAAATTATTCACACCATATATTATGTAAACCTTTATTTCTTAGTGATACATTGCAGGATTTTAATCACATTAATAACGTGGTCTGTTTTGGGGCAAATCTAACTCGGATTTTCATAGACACCTCATTAATAAGATTTATTCTTTTCTATGTATTAGTAAATTTGACTATAGGTTAAATACTCATTCATAAACTTACACAATTCCTGAGAATATTGATGACATAAGCAGTTACATAGTTTCCATTACAGACACCAAATCTTCATTATAATAGGGTGCAATTTTATTCAATAAAGCCCTTAGATTAATTTTTTTTAAATGTTAAAATAATTACCGAAAATCAGGGAATTGTCCAAATTTAATGAAATTTTCAGCACTTTATTCATTAATGACTTAATTTTATAATGAATAGGTTATTTTCTTTTAAAAAAAATGTTAGGATCGTGAAGGGTGGGGTGGGGTCAACATTGGCTCATTTGATTTTAAAAATTTTCAGTCCTGAATATTTACATTTCTAGAGAGATAAATCCAGAAGACCATATCATAAAAATAAAAAATAAAAATTTAAATTTCAAGACCCGTAAAATGTCATTTGAAAATTTAAGTTACTCAAAAAATCATTTTTGTAGTGAGTCTGCATTTTGAACATTCCTAACAATTAGATATTTAGTGAGTTCAGTTTTCAGGATTCGCAGAATCATTAATCTAATAATGGAATCTGGGTTTTTAATGTAATTTTCAATAATAAATTTCAAAATTAATCATTGTTTTGGGGTTGTTTTTTTAATTGTTTTAATTGTTTTGTTATATATTGATAAACCATTGTTTTTTTAATAATTAGTGTAATTAGATTTTGAATTAAAATTTGTTGAAATTTAAAATGGAAGGGGTTAAATGATTGACACTTGGTAACATCAAGTTGACCCCACGGCTTCCGCTACTGGGAAACATGAAAATGGAAGTTAAGTTTATCTAGTTAGTCAGCAGTTTTAGCGAAAGACACCATGATATAGACATTGTCTTTTGCTTCACTCTAACTGTGGTTGAGAAGTTTGGTTGAAAATTTAAAAAATGTGATCACTCAAAATATAAGCCTTATGTTGTCTTTGTGAATAATGGCAAACCAGCTTCTACAGAACCAAGAAGAAGAAATAAAGTCAGACCAGCATCTTTAAAAATGTCTCAGCTACATAAGAGACAGACGAAAGTAACAGCTACATAAGAGACAGACGAAAGTACCAGCTAGAACTACTCAAGCAAGTAAGTAAGAGATAAAGACTTTAAAAATATGGGAGCATTATACAAATGCCTCTAATGCCCCTCATCCTCTAATCATATCATAAAAACCCTCTTTTCATATATATACCCAGTAAAAGGGTTATATAACACTTTCAAAACTTGTTAAGAAAATTGGGGTAACGTTTAGTTGAATTATGCCATTATTTCCATAATGACAGGGTCATATTAGTGACTCAATCATATAAGTTTTATGAAGTTGTCTGTTGCAATCAAACTTCTATTATTCATTTTCAAAAGTTAACTCCTTAAAACAGTCCGCTCTGTCAGCTGGGGCTGTAGAATATGCCGACTGTACCTCTCCAGAGGGGTAAAAATCCCCCCAATGGGGCCACTTGTTGGTCATGGATGGTGATGACCCATGAAGTATAAGAATGGAACCCTGGTGGTTGAGCAGTTCATGACATGCAACACTCCACTTTGGCCTTTACTTAGGCTAGACGGGAGGTTAGAGAGGCCCCCTCCAATCAAGTGGCTGATCACATCAAGCCCTTGCATTTATATAATTATCCCAACCATATTGCTCTTATGGCAAACCTCCAACTCTTTTTATCATATATGTACAAGAAGACGGTGGCTGGGGGTCTTAATGTCCTGTGCTATGATGTTAAACTCTATCTGTAGGTGAAGTTTCAATTCTGGAGCTCTGAATAATGAAGAGTACCCTTTCATTATCATTACTCCCGGGTCCACTCTGATCCGGAGTATTAGTACCTATTAGGATCCCATCTATGGGTTAAATAGAGAAAAATGAGTTTTAAAAAGTGTTTTTTAAAAATTGAGTACCCATCAAGAATGAATAAAACAAAACGTCTTAGGCATAAAATAAGCCAACAAGGGTTGACATGCTGTAAAACCAACCAACCAACCAACAGTAAGTATGTGGTGTTAAAATGAGATGTGATTTCACATTTTGACTTTGTCAGTGAAAAATGGAAAAAAATTATGATAGCCAATAGATGTCAATTTCATTCAACAAAGTTATGAAATTCACTATTAAAAGTAAATAAAAATAGGCCAATTGAATAAGAGAAAAGTTTATTTTTTTCATCAATTCAAAGAAAAATATTGTTTTTAAAACTATGAACAGAGAAAAACTCACTCTTGGAATTTTTTAAATAATTTTTTTTTTTTTTTTTCATGATGCGGTCTTCTGGATTTATCTTTCTAGAAATGTAAAAATTCAGGACTGAAAATTTTTAAAATCAAATTAACAAATGTTGCCCCCCCCCCCTCACGATACTAACATTTTTTTCAAGTTTTTTTTTTAACAAAATAATCTATTCATTATAAAATTAAGCCATTAATGAATAAAGTGCTGAAAATTTCATTTAAGTTCCCTGATTTTTGGTAATTGTTTTAAAATTTAAATTTTTTTATTCATTTATTACTTCCATAGACTAAAATTGCACATACCTACTAATCATTACACAAGAGAATGAATGGTTTTCTTAGAAATAAATAAATAAATACTAAATTAAAAACCGAAACTGAACTGAAAAACTGCGGTATCAAGGGAAAAAAAATTGATACTGAAATCGAAATTGCCAAACCACCCAACTCTAGTCAAATGTATCGAAGGGGAAATATTTATTCTGGTAAAAGTATGTCTGTTGTTTCTTAAAGTAGCCAAGCAGAATGGAACTCAGCATGAGACACCCCAGCCAGTAGTGAGATGGTGAGAAGCAGAAACTTCAATTGTATGCCGAGCCCACCATAAAAACATGACCCTATCAGAAATATCAATGCAGTGTCCGGATATACAATTTATATTGATTTGGTGCTTACATGACCAGTCATAATCATGATACAATTATATTTGGCCGGAAATCCATGGCACATGTAAGGTCCTAGATGCATAAAAAGAAGGAGAAAAAATATGTTGACTAGACAGAAGTAAGAAGAAAAAAAAGACAGGTTAAAGAAATGAAAATAAATAGAAGAAATGACAGAGAGCAAGGAAGACAAAAAATAGAACAAGGCCATGAAAAGAAAAGGATAGAACTACAGTGACAAAAAGAATGAAGAGAGAGAGAGAGAGAGAGAGAGAGAGGAAAAAGAAAAAAATATCTAAGTACATACAACAGACAGAGAAAATAAAAGAAAAAAATTTAAGCTTGGTGATGAAAAAAAATTGTTTAATGCTCAAACGTTAAAATATAAATTGATATGTATGAATGCTCTCGGGACCAGTGAACATCATCAGCATGTACGCCCCAACACTCTATGCAACTCCAGAGGAGAAAGACAAATTCTATGAGAACTTAGATGCAGTGTTATCCAAGATCCTGAACACCGAAAATTGGTGACTTCAATGCAAGAGTGGGAGCTGACCACGAGGCTTGGCCCACATACCTTGGTGTATATGGGCAAAGTGGTCTCTTTAGACTGCTGCAAAAGATTGACTGCCCACCCAGACTACTAGAAATCATCACTTCCTTCCATGCAGATATGCACAGCACAGTCTGTTTTAATGGTACAACATCTGAGGCATTTCCAGTCAACAGCAGAGTGAAGCAGGGTTGTGTCCTTGCGCCTACACTGTTCGGAATCTTTTTCTCCATGCTTCTCCAATATGCCTTCAGGTACTGCAGTGAAGGAATTTACATTCACACAAAAGCTGACGGAAAGTTATTCAATATTGCTCATCTTCGTGCCAAGAGTAAAGTCAAGAAGGTCCTCATTCGTGAAATGCTATTTGCTGACGACGCAGCCTTGACGTCACACACTGAAGAAGGCCTGCAACAGCTTGTAAGTTGCCTCACACATGCTTGTAAGAAGTTCAGACTTTCCATAAGTAAAAGTAAGACCAAAGTCATGGCACAAAATGTTGACTCTCCTCTAAACATCAATATTGAATCCGTGGAGAGTTTCAAGTATCTTGGGCCTACCATCAGTCTCTTTTGATTCTGAAGTCAGCAGCAGAATAGCGAAAGCAGCAGCAGTCATGGCCAACCTGAGTAAGAGAGTCTGGAATAATGCCAGTCTCACCAAGAAAACAAAGATGTGTGTCTACAAAGCGTGTGTCCTAAGTACACTCCTCTACAGTAGTGAAGCGTGGACAACATATACAAGCCATGAAAGGAAACTCAATAGTTTCCATCTCCGTTGTCTACGACGTACTCTACACATTCATTGGCAGGATAAAGTGCTGGATTGTGTTGACATGAACAGCATGTTCTCCATTCTCTGTGAGAGGCGCCTTTGTTGGCTTGGACATGTCAGGAGAATAAAAAATGGACGCATCCCAAAAGATCTTTTGTATGGCAAATTAGCAAAAGGCTCCCGATCGGTTGGTAGACCACACCTATGATTTAAAGATGTCTGCAGGAGAGCTATGAGAATATGCCATATTGACACAAACACGGGGGAGGTAGACGCAAAATATAGAGCGGCCTGGCGCCTCAATGTTAAGCAAGACACAGAGAGGCAGAAAGGAGAGTAGCCTTGACAGAAAAGAGAGCCAGAAAGAGAGAGAAAAGCCAGCAGCCCTAGAAAGCATCACAGTTTGAGTGCATTTAGTGCACCAAAGACTGTCACTCAAGAATTGGCCTGCAGAGTCACTTACGCAGATGCAGATAAAAAAATTTATTTTTTATTTTGGACAATACGCCATTGTCCTTAGTGGACAGAAGGGATCCAATAATAATGTATGAACATAAAGTCGTGAAAAAAAAAAAAAAAAGCAATGGGGATACTCAGTCAATTATTGAACAAAAAGTGATAGATATGGATAAGAAAAGAAAAAAGAAAGAAAAATGAAATTTTTTAACAATTTTTTGCTGTTGTATAGATGATATTGTGTGGAAAATTCTTATTTCACCATTTTAAGAAATTATTTTTTCATTCATTTTAGTCATTTGTCATCATGTATGAGTTGGATGCCATTCAGAAAATTTTATTCAAATTGTGATACCCCCACCCACCTTTTCAGCACGTATTGGCGTCATCTTAGAAATTTTGATTTTGGAATTATATTACATATTAGGAAAAAGACACCATCCTGAAAACTTTTTTTTTCAGAATTCAAAAGTTTTGTGATGAAATTTTAATGAATGTTTTAATCAAGTTTAGTATAAGCCGATTGATTTACTGAATTTCTTTTATTTTAAAAGTTGAAGACTGTGTCTATGTCTATTGTGCTGAAATTAGTATTAGTAAATTTAATTTTGGGAATTAAGTTTCATAGTAGGGAATGGGAAAAAAATCAGTTTTCATTTAAAACTTCACTGATCAATCCAAAAGATATGTTACTCTTGCATGCTAATATAAGACCACACATTAAAAAACAATGAGGGATCATGCAAGTTCAGCTGGTGCACCGGGTCTGAGACAAAGTCACAAGGGAAAAATAAAATGAACAAAGAACAACAAAGACAGAGGGCAAACTTTTCAGACAAAGAAAGGATGTATGACCCTCAGTGCAACTCTTTCTCTACCGTTTAGCACTATATCCCCATTGTCTTTCACTCCCAGTTCTTGGACTCAACTACAGAGCACAAAGGGGCCTGAGATAGGAGTTCTCCTTGGGGCCTGGTTCTTCCACTCTCTCCCAACTGCTACAAAGCTGTGTCTCGAACTGTCACCATGACTTTCCCTGTCTCACGGACTGTTGTGTCCAGGAAGAACAGTATATATGCACAGGCTGACCCTCCTTTGCTTCCGGTTAAGACCTCCCACAAAATAAGCCATCATTTTTAGTTTTAGATTTGTGAGACTATTTCTTAAAAAGTGTGAAAATAAAAAATAATTCCTGAGCAGCTTGCCTCCAAGTCCCTCACATAAAACATTAAACCTCAGCCCTTTTCAAGTTTGACTTACTCGAGTTTTATGGCTTCCTATACCACCTCATTCCACCCGGCTGGAAGTCACGTTTGTTTTCTTAATCTACCCCAAATGATAGCCTTTTTCTTTAAATGTAATATTAAACATAATATTAAACATATTTAGCAGTCTTTGATGTATGGGAAATAAAAGGTAAATTTTAATGAAAAGACCATTTTTAATCATTTATATATATCCTTATAGGAATGGGGCTCAGGACTTAGAAAATTCTCAACAGGATGTTAAGAGTTAAACTTTTGAATGAACATCACAAGATTCTAGCCCTTACATGTAGATACCCCCACATACACATATACATACACAAATATATTCATCTATCAGATTTCCTAATGCCAAGTTTGCATATGCATACACACTTGCTGTGTCACATTGCAAGATTTTATGTATAAGCCATTTTATTTTGTTTATTCAAAGTGCCAGCAAGAGCACTGTGATTAATGCGATTTCAAAGACATACCCTGACATAATATAAACATGGACACAGCTAAGGTATATTTGCCAAAAAGATCAGTCATGAGGGAGAATCCTGGTAGTCAATTGAGAAGTGTAGTACAATGTAGGAATCTCGCACGGTCTATTAAAATGGTCACAAAAACCGTTGGGTCAAATAAGTATAATTGGTGTTTGATGAGTCAGAGATCATTTGAGAGTTTAGACGAGGTCATCTAATCAAATTATACAAGAAAGTTTACATGTAGAATTTAACATTTTTAGTCAGTAAGAGAATTGCAGCAAGAGTGGTGGAGAATTTCCATCTCTACCCCAACTATGGTCTAATCCAACTGGCTTCCTACTTTTAATATTTAAAAGAATTTTTCATCACTTGGATTTTAATAAAACACCTGGAAAAAAGCTAGATGGGAACTACACAAGGATGTTGTGCTCTTTAGAATAAATCCTGGAAGGACCGCCACTACAAAACAGCATCTCTACGACCACTTACTGAGATGGTTTGTGAGGAGGTAAGACATGTTGGCGAAGGAAGGACAAACTCATAAGCAACATTCTATGGACTACTATTTATGGGGCATGCTTATGTTGGCTGATCAGCTGTGCAGACATTGGATGCAGTCTACAGCAGGCATGTCAAACTCAGTAGCCCCCTAGGTCTGCCTGGTTTACATATGTATGTCATGAGAGCTGCACATGACAACTATTGCACAATCTTTTTTATTGCTTGAAAAGCGCAAACGAATGCTTTACAAGTAGGGATGCACCCTTAAATTTTTACTTTTTTATTTGGTGTAATTTATATAGAAGTTAGTTTTCTTGAATAGATCTCATTGAAAAAAGGAAAATGCTTTTTGAATTTTAAAAATTCATTGAACGTTTGTGGAGAAATTTGGATTTTTCACCAGTACCAAATTAGGAATTTCTCTACTACTTAAAACAATAGGAAGCAAAAATCAGGATTTCAGACCATAAACATACTCTTTCATAAATAAAATCAATTTTCTCTACTATCACTCAAGATAAATTTATGAAAATTCACATAGTAGTAGTTTGCAATATAGGGAATAAAATAGGACTGTTCTCGACATCTTCAAGAAAGAAAAAATAGCAAAAATGCATAATTTTGACAGATACAGATTTTAATTTATAACATTCTCCCATTTTAAAGACTGTAAAACAGATTAGTTTTACATGTGATTTAAAAAAAATCTTTTCTCTTCATAACACACAAAAAATTACCAGGGTTCCCACTCATTTTAGGAAATCATTTTCCAGGACATTTTAAAAATTGTCCAGGACATCACTTGTTCATGGCTATTTCATAATTTACCATTAGGTTTAATATCGACACATTTAGCCAGTTTTATTCTTACCTTTTTTATGATGTAGGGTTAATGAAGTCTCTTGGGTCCATTATAGATGATGCCTACATCTATCAATTAACTATACAGTCTGTGTACACTTTAAAGTTATAATATTTTTAAAGTGCACACGGACTTATGCACATCCTGTACAATAAAATTGTCTGGCCTCCTGTTTTTGCTTAGCCATGGTCAACATTGCTATTTTGTTGTTTTTTTTACTTACAAAAATACTCATAAACAAACACTAAAAATTGCAAAACCCAGTTTAAAAATTAGTTTGTATAGGTGCCACATATAAACTCATAAAGTTCATATGTGGCAACTATACAAGCTACATAATTCATATTCTACTTCTGTAATAAAGTAGTGAATCACAGCATAATGTACACTGCCATTTGTATGTTAATCAAAGCCTTGTTTAATATCAGGATCTTCAACATGTGGAGGGGTTGTGATTTTAAGAGAGCAATAATTTCATTTGGAAAAAATCATTAAAAGACATTTTTAGTAAATCTAATTTGATTTTAACAATCTTAAAACATTAATTTTAAGGAAATATAAAGTTTTCATATTCAAAACAAAAGGTCATTACAAATTTAATCTATATTTATAGAATATATCAAAGTGGGCATTAAGAAAACAATGTTGAATATATAAAAATATGGAGTGGCAGTTTTAGACAATACTCGATGACAAATTGTTGAAAGAGGAACTTTCACTTTTTAACACATACAGGGTTTCTACCAGGGCTGTTACAACCCCTCCCCCAAAAAATAATTCATAGAAAGTGTTACAGTTGTTTACATTCTTCAGATTTAGGTATATCAAATTGATCTTCCTTTCCCCCCAAAAAATGTTTTTAAAACTTTATTTGCTTTAATATTTTGGCAATCTTAACATTTTATTGTCCCAGACTCCTGCCCTAATTTATATTATGATTTTACTTGCTGGTGTCAGACCTGATTCCGGCCTAACATATTTTCCTAGTCGTGTTTCTCAGTTTTTATCAGCAAAATTTTTTTCGCTGCCCAATGATTGCTTTGCTTAAATAATTAAGCTTGCATAGCATGAAACCAATGGTAGCAGACTTGTTCTCTTGCAATTAAATATATACTAAAATATATATATTTATTTGTGCATATATATATATATATGTGTGTGTTTGTGTGTGTATATATGTATGTGGTGAGAACACGAAGGGTTGGAAATGTCAAACATATGGTCGGATTCTGCTTTCTAAGGCTGGATATGTCAATCATAGGAAATTTCACCAGGGACAATTCATGCAAACTCCAGGAACAAACAATGTGACTTGTGCAATCTGTAACAAAGTTTGTAAGTCAGTCTACAGTCTTAAGAGACATATGGTGGTGCACAGGCATAAAATTTTACCATCTGATTCATTTAATCCAGTGGGAAGGACGTCCTTCCTATGTCATATTTGCATCAAACTTTGTGGATCTGAAATGGAATTGATGAGTCACTTGAGGGCTCATAAGAGGAAAGGATCTGGTGGTGGGATTGTAGGATTGTGAGTGATGGCAGTGATCTGTAAAGATTATGCTATTACTATGCTATGTATGAATGCAAACAAAGCACAAGTTAGAAAAATCTTTTAAAAAAATTGATTTATATTATATTTATATACAAGTTTATATTTATTCACATTGCCATATTGGAGGAGGGCATTGTTTTGTAGAAATTCAATTGAAATTTGTTCAAATTCATAAAAAAGTAAAAATGAAAATAAATTTTTAAATGGTGCGGGTTGTAATATATCTAAATTGATGTGCCAATAAAAAGCAGGGACTGGCATTGCATAATAGCTACATATATTTGCCATATAAAAAGCAAGAAACCCAGCATTAGGGACATTAGGGACATCCAAAACAACATCACGTCATCAGTTTATGCTATTTTAAAGCAACCATCCAAAATTTATTTGAACTTAAAAAATAAAATAAAAAATTAACAAAAAGTTGTTACAAAGAGTTAAACAGTTAATTCAAAGATGAAATTATCTTGAAAAATAAGTAAAAAAAAATGCAGTTTTTTGTCAAGAGTCGGGGGCTGTTTTTTTTTACACCACACACACACAGCTAATTTACACATCAGCTCCCTTTGACGATTATACTTTTCAATAATCGACATAACAATTTTCTTGTGCATTATGCAATAACTGATTATTATTAAAGAATTTATTATTCTTTTCTTTTATCAAACAGTAGTAAAACTGGAATAGAAGATATGCAAGTGTCTGGCATTTAGTTTGTGAAAAAAATTCAAGGAAGATAACCAATGTTCAATGGTCTTCCATACATTCTAGGAAGCAAATATTGTTATTCAACAATAAAAATTCTAAATTCTTTTAAAAACACTAATGTCTCAGTTGAGTTAAATTTTGCATTAATCAGAATTCTATAATTCAGTGAAAAATTGGATTCGCATAAAAAAAAAAAATATTTAATCACATAGAGGAATTAAAATCTCTTGAAAATTAATTTCTTTGAAAGGGAAAAAAAAAAGTTTGAGGCATTTCAATAGAATATAGTATATATTAATTAAAAAAGCAAAAGTTTTCAAAGAATATATGACATTTTCAGAATACATGGATTTTTCACTAAAATAAATCAGAGGTAGAAATTTATAAAATCTTCAGATATAATTATCCAGACTCTTATCTTTATAGAGAAAATTAAAAAATTGTTTGAACAAACTTCATTTTCTCAGATTGAGTGGGGGAGACTTTGTAAAAAAAGTATTTCCCCTAATATATTTTAGGAAAAACCTATTTTAAACATTAACTGATCTAAAAGGTGTATAAGTATAGAAATTTTCATGAAAATTTGATTTTTCATAGAATTTTTTTAAAAAGCCTGTAGATGTAACTTGTATTTGGCTATGTTAAAATTCAATAGTGCAAAAATGTAAATGTTTTCATTCAAAATTTTCATTATTTTTGTAAGCTGAAAGAAAGAAAAAAAGGTTTTTTTTTTTTAAAGGTTTCTTCTTTTGAATGGTCCAAAAATTAACAATTTTCAAGTTTCCTCATGTTAAATATAGAGGGGTTACAGTACATATTTGAAATGTTTTTTGTAAAAATTCAATTCATTGAGAAAAAAAAAAAAAAAAAAAAAAAATTCTTTTAAAACAGAGGGTGGGGGTGTAAAATATCAACATTGATTTGCCAATAAAAGCCTTGTGGGGGGAGAGACATTGTAAAATATCTACATTAATTTGATAATAAAAAGTGAGAAACGCAACACAGAAGATGTTTGCCCGGAATTAGGTCTGATGCCAGCAAGTAAAAACATGGCATAAATTAGGGCAGGAGTTTGGGACGAAAAACATTAAAATAAACATTTCCAGGAGAGGGTGGGGAGTTTCCTATTTACATCGTATAAATGACATTTTAACTGCGATGAAAGTGACACTTGATGAAAAACCCAGAAAATTTTGTTGATCGAATGCTGAAGCACCATATTGCTTGAAGCCTAACTTGGGGCAGGGGGGGGGGTGTCTTTACCAAGAAAATTTTGCATAAAATAGAAGTCTGTGGCTGGTGGGTTATAAACTTCAAATTTTACATAAATTTCAATTGCAAAAACAATTTAGTAATAAAACTAAATATTTTTGGATGGGTATTTACACCATGCTGCAAAAGGATTGTTTGGATAAATTTTTCCCCCCACTGTTAACACAAGTCAAAAACAGTAACACCCCCAATCCCTACATTGTTGACATGGTCATTTGACCAACACCCCACATCTGACCAACCACCGAGACTAAAAGGGAGCCAACATTTGGAAAGAAGGAAAGTGTGCTATTCTATACTGAACATTCTTTGATTTTTTAGTCAGTTTTACAGGAGTGCTACTCTTAAAAATAAGAAAAAAAAAAATTTCTTCCAGTAAACTGAGCATTTTACTCGAATCTTCTAAATAATGGTATTTGTAATGATAAAATTAAATCATGTCAATTCAGGGTTCCCACTCATTTTAGGAAACCATTTTCCAGGACGTTTCCAGGACATTTAAAAAATTTTCCAGGACAGCACTTATTTGCGGCAATTTTATAATTTACTATTATGTCTAATATTGACACATTAAGCCAGTTTTATTCTTACTTTTCTATGATGCTGGGTTAATGAAGTATCTGGAGTTCATTATAGATGATGACTATATCTATCAATTAATTATAGAGGGTGTCCATAAAGTCAGTGTGCACTTTAAAGTTATAAATTCATTAAAGTGCAAACAGATTTTATGGACAAAATGTACTATAAAATTGTCAGGCCTCCTGTTTTTGCTTAGCCATGATCACCATTGCTGTTTTTAAATTGGCAAATCAATTTAGATATTTTGCCCCTCTCCCTCCATGTTTAGAATAATTTTTTTTTTATTGAATTTGTACAAATTTCAAATATTTACTGTACTGTGTTTCTCACTTTTTATCGACAAATATATGGAGATATTTCCCAATGCCCCTTCACTTTATATCTATACTATATTTTACATACTATTATATATTAAAGTTATATTTCAAAGTTAAAATATTAGATAGTGAAGCACATTGGAAAAGAAAACATCTCAAAGAAGCATATGTTTGACTGTAGTGACCTATTATAGAGATGAACACAATATGGGAACCAATTATTAAAAAGACTAAATCAAATTGTTTTAAAGTTAAATACTTTGAAAATAAAAATATCGAAAAAGACTGATGGCAAATTTTATGCCTTAAGTTGCACAGGAAACGCCAATAAACTTTTTCTAAATGATCATGATTCTTCTTGTGACACATGTCAGAATGATAGGCATGCAAAAACAATGGTCATTGTTTTTGAATGAGATCTTTGAAGGTTCTTCAACGCCTGTTTGATCAACTGTCAAACTGTTAAAAATAATTTCCCAGGTTGGATCATTACTATACTTGGATACAAAGGGAACACCCGAGGAAGGCTGGAGGATTTAACAGCCGAAACATTATATGTATATACATACAATAAAGATGAGGACAACAATCCAAAAAATCAAAATTATTCCTATCAAACCTCATCTCAAAAATATAGTTCATGTTTATTTATGTTGTCATTAGGCAGATGGGGGAGGGGATTGTATTTTGTACAAATTCATAAAAACAAAATGTTTTAAACAGAACGGGTTGTTTGGTTTCACAGCATATCAACCTCAGTGGGTCATTTAATGCTGACAAACTTTTGAAATAAAGTAATTCTTAATGGATAATCAATTTTTTTTTTTATATACACATTTTTCTATTCAACCTATAAATGGGACCATAACACGTACTACCACTCCGGTAACAAGTGGACCAGGAAGCAATGGTGATGAAGGGGTGCTCCACATTCTCCAGACCTCTAGAACTGGAACCTTCAGCCACCACCACCTAGCACATATTATAAGAAGGGTTGATCATGGATTGATTGGAGGGGCTCTCTCCGACCGCCCATCTAAACTAAGTAATGGTCTAAGCTAGGTATACCCAATTTGTTAAAAGTCCATGTTTTTACAATACAAATATACCTAATTTTCAATAGAGTAAGTGACAAAAAATTATTAGAGATTGATACTAAAGTAAAGTAGTTATTAAAAAAATGTTTTTAAAATATAATAATATGACATTTTAAACTTATGATACTCTTTCCTTAAATGAATTTTACATATTAATTTATCATAGCAGAAATACCTAATTAAATCAGAAAGTTTTAAAATAAAATAACTGATGCATCATAAAATCCATTCATTGATAAATCAATACTGAAAATTTCATTAAAATCAGATAATTCCCAGATTTTAGGCAATTTTTTTTTTTTTTTTTATCAATCTAGTGTTAAATTCTTTTTATAAACACGGCTTATACGGCAACTCTAGTGGCCATATTAAGTCTATATTTGATAAAAATTGACCGTAAAAAAAAAAAAATTAAAAAAAAAATGGTTTTAAATGTATTAAAAATAAATTACATGTGTAATATTATTTTGCTTTTTGTACTGATGCTCATTATGTTACTACTTTTCGACTGAGACAAAAATGACCATAAATAATCAATTTAATTTTAATTAGTTTTTAAAATGAAAAGTAGACAAAAAAAATAGGTATCCTTAGTCTAAGCAGAGTGTTGCATGTCATGGACTGCTCATCCACAAAGATTCCATCCTTAAGCATCATGGGTCACCACACTATGGCCAACAGGTGGCCCAATTGCAGTCGGTGTATTCTAAAGACCCAGACGACAGGGCTAAGAGCGGGTTATAAAATATCTAAATTGATGTGCCAATATAAAGCAGTTCCATCTACAGATTTTCTGTGTTGGTGATGTTGAAGGTGAAAGGTCTCGAGAATGAAGTGTTGCTCAAAAGATGAGAAATCACAAAATCTTAAATTCCTTTAATAACAATTCCAGATAATTGTCATATTTGGCCAAGCTATGAACAAACTTAGTTAAATGAAAAATACCACCAATACTCACTTTGTAAATTTTAAAAAAATAACTGCAAATGACAAAAAAAAAAAAAAAAAAAAAAAAAAAAAAAAAAAAAAAAAAAAAAAAAAAAAAAAAATCAGACTTTTTTTTTTAGAACTCCAATTCACTGGGCAATTACCATCAAGTTTTACATTTTATTTTTAAAATTCAAATGCAAGGCTATTAGTCTTTTGATATCAATTTATGGTTATTTCCTATAAGTCTAATATGATCAAAGGGAAACCATTCTTGACCGATAAATTATTTATTTTCCCATTAAACTAACCCTAAACCATAACCGTCTTTTTCCTATTAGATCAATAAATAATTTATCAATCAAGAGTGGTTCCCCTTTGATCATGTTAGACTTGAGAAATAACCTAATTTATATATGAAGAAAAATTGTTATTTATTACAGAATTAAAATTAAAAACTAAAGTTTCTAGTTATGATAATAATCAACTGAATTAGGGCTTTGCTAAATTTTAAAAAACATTTTAAACATGTTTAAAAAAAAAAAAAAAAAAAAAAAAAAAAAAAAAAAAAAAAAAAAAAAAAAGTGCATCTTAAACACAAGGATAAAATACAAAAATCTTTTATTCCCAAAATTTATTTTGTCATAAGTCTAATTCAGATGTGCATGACTGAAATTGTGAGGTAGAAAGAGAAAAAAGTTTTATACAAGATAAGCACCATTTATACAATGATAGAGAGAGAGAAAGAAAAATGTTCACAACCAAAACTGCTTATGGGCAGCCAACAATGTTTGGTCATAACAGAAGAGGTGAGGAGTTCAGGTCGGGATAGCCACCCACTTCCAAAATCAGATGCACTTATATGCATACACCAACCACATTCACCTTCATTTATGCAGGCTAAGATTTTTTTTTTTTAGCAATAAAAATAGAGTTTTTAGTTAGGAAATCAATTTGCTGCAGGACAACATCCAAGTTCCAAGTCGTCAAAATATTCATGTGCCAAAGCTCTTTTAGCTGATATTCTTTTATTGGGGTTGTAAGTGAATAAAGACTGGAATAAAAAATTAAAAAAAAATAAAAAAAATAAAATAAAAATTACAACTAAGAATTATCAAACATTACACAAAAATAAAGGAAAAATTCTTGAAAAGTTGAAATGATTACCTTAGATATCAGATAGAATAGAGAAAATTTTAAATATAATATAAAAAGTTAAACACTGGCACAATGAAAAGAGACCCAAAAGATCTTTGCTATTTAAAAAAAAAAAAAAAAAAAAAAAAAAAAATCACCCATCTGTATAAGAATTTCTAGTAAAGAACTAGTTGTGATATCCACCAGCACCATGCCCGCAGAAGTCTAAGGGCATTTGATAGATTTGAAATTTTAGATTATTTCAATTAAAGTAAATGAGTGTTAGCCGTTGGATTTGTAGTGTAACCGGAAGTTCTTACTACGAACAAAAGTAAAGTGACAAAAATTAATGGTTTGCGCTGCCTAATAAGAAAAAAAAAAAAAAAAAAAAAAAAAATTGAAATAAAAATTTGTACATTCGACCTATCAGACGTTCATGCCCAAAAAGAAATTTACAAAAAGATTCAATTTGGAGCCTACTTTTTCTTATAAATAGCGGAGTTTTCAGACCCCAACCAGAAAGAAATTATTCGTCTAACTAAATCCATGTCACTCTAACGCAAGATAAAATCACATTCTCTTATAAGAAGGTATGAGCATTTATATCTTTCTATCTAATCAGCCATTTAAGAGATCAGCTATTTACTTGCGCCTAACTATTTTGTGACTGAATTCTTTCTCACTTCAAAAACTTATAACATCTTTTTCTTGCATGTCATAATGAACTTTACAAAAATTACTTTTTGTACAAAAGACTGATGAGAGAACTTTACTCAGTATTCTGCATTACCTTTTTGTAAACATTTTCTCAATATGAGTTGTTTGTTTTAAAACTGAGTCTTGTTATTTATGCCATGTGCCTACAATAATTGAAAGTTTTATGGTGTCTTTAGGTTTGAATAATATTGCATGAATTTTAACATTAAACTGGTGACCTCACAAACGAATATATCAAACAACCCTATACTAAATTGCCATAGATTTATCGAGTACTTGTTTTTGTACTAGAAGCCCCCCCACACACACTTCCGGAGCTTAAGTATAAACTTTAGAATATACCCACTTCCTCCTCTCATTGAGAAATGGTTTGAAAACTCCAATTTATTTTAATCACAGGTCAATCCACTATGCCTAGGTTAGGTAATCATTTACACTGTACATTTATATTTACATTTTTGTATAATTTAAAATTTCTTCATATTTTGTTTTAATGATCTGGGCATTTTCTAATTACCTTTTAAGGTATTAATCACATTTATATTAATTTTTGGTTGGTTTGGTGACCATTTAATGGCATATCAACCTTTGTGGGTTATTTAATGTCAAAGCTATTTAACCCATAGTCAGAGGCTTGAGGGAGTTAATACCTTTCCAAAGGTAGTGGGATTGGAGTTCAAACTCACTGATATCACAGTCCTGCACAAGGTTTAACATGCTATGTTCCTTCTTGAAAACAGTAGGCTGGCCAGAATTATCACCACATCAATAAACATTGGAACCAAACCATAAATGAGCATTTGTTCATTTCTTCCATCACTGGAATCAAGCGACAACCATTGCACACAACCCATAGTCACAGGTTTTTAGATCCAATTAAACAGATTTTAATATAAGATGTAAAAAAATTAAAAAAAATTAAAATGCTGTCAAATTTTTTTGTTAATTAAAATATCACCAAGAAATAGCTTTATAAGAATTGTTAGCTTTACATCGATTACAAATATTCAGTAATTGCATCACTGAAGCTTACTGCTCTGGTATACCAAACTAGCTATTAACTTACATTTCTTCATATATTGAAACTTAAATTTCAAAATATATCAAGTTAAAAGCTAATAGTTACCAACTAAAATGAATTGGGATAGCATCAATTCTTTAAAAAGAAATATCTAATTAAGACACAAGAATGTTTAAAAATGAACAGTAATAAATAACTAACCCTGAGCAAATTAAGTCCCGTTTCATCTAATCTGTGAACAGAAGATTGCAGAGTATCTTTTCTCCATTTAGGGAATAAATTTTTGTAGTCTGGCAATGAAGTCACTCCTGGCCAGCAATCTTCATGAGGGGTGGACAGGATTCTGAAAATTAACAAGAGCATGAGTCAAACAGAAAATAAAGTACATACTATCAGTCAAAGATAAATTTCTGTATTAAATCAAACCAATTATCTGTGGCAGTAAATTTATAGTGAAAAAAGATTGCTAGCAGAAATGATAAGTTACAAATTGAAAAAAAAAGATTATGTACTTACTTGAATATCCGGAAGATTTGATCAATCTCAGAGTCACCATGGAACAATGGCCGCTTCATTACCATTTCAGCAAAAATACACCCAATACTCCACATGTCTAATGCTGCTGTGTAACGTGCTTGTCCAAGAAGAACTTCAGGTGCACGGTACCATAATGTGACAACCTAGAGAATCAAGTAACCAGATTTTAGGTAGTGCATTAGGAGGAGGGTTTTATGATCTCCCTTGGATCATATTTTCCATGAGCTACAACTTTAGTCCAATTTGTGCAGTCAAGGATTTTTTTTATGAGAAAAAAAAAGTTTAGAGTTCATTACTTTAACTTGTGAAAAGATATAGCACTGCTATTTTAAAAAAATTCCCTAGCTTTCCAATCTAACTTGTGCCCAAATAGTTTTTGTAAACAAGTACCACAATTTGAGCTTAATTAAAATGAGTTATGAAAAGGTTAGAAAATGTAAGAATTTCACTTAGGCCTAAAATTACAGAAGATACAGGATTGTCATACAAAGCATATTAGATGAAACTCACCTCATGTGTGTATGCTCTGCAAGGAATACCAAATGCCCTGGCCAAACCAAAATCTGCCAATTTGATAGTGCCCGATTTGTCAATGAGCAAGTTCTGTGGTTTGAGATCACGGTGAAGCACTCTGCGTTGGTGGCAGAACTGAATACCTTCAAGAATTTGGTGAAGGTAACTCTAGAGAGAAAGAAATTTATAGCTATTATAAATAAAGTAAACCAATATGCAAAATTTCAATATTATTGCTAAGTGCAATAATTAACATGCAACCGAGTAATATGCACATTTTTGCAATTTCTTAATATTCAGTCCTATTAAGAGAGTTTAAAGAAAGTAAAGATTTCTGCTCTAGGAAGAGCAGATTTTGAAAGGAAAAAGTTAATGTTTGTGGTTAAAGACATGACACCTTACATTTGCAAATTAACTTTTTACAAGTTTATTCTGTATTCCCATATAATGTCACAACTTAGAAAATAATTGGACCACTTGATATTTTTGGAAAACTCACCTTTACTAATCTATCATCCAAGTATTTTCCATTTGGAATGGTGTCCATGTATTTTTTCAAGTCCATAGACAAAAATTCAAACACAAGGTATAACTTAGCTTCTTGCATCAAGACATCTTCAAGACTGGAGGAAAGAATAAAAAAAAACTTTAAAAAAGAGGCATTTACATGAGTGATTTTTTTCCACAAATAATATGAAGTTTATTTTAGAATTGTCAACTGAGCTTATAAGTAATGAAAAAAAGTGTCCTTACAGACATTTCATTATTTACATTAAACATGGACATGCAAATATTTACCTCTAAATATGATTTTGTAACAAAGCAAAAATTAGGATTCATTTTAACAGCAAGTCTATCTGCCTAGGGTTAGGGAATTATGTTCTCCATACATATATATTTAGATTTGTTTTTGTGTAGTTTGAGTTTGAGGATTAAGTATAGAAGACAAGGAAATTTGATGACACTTCAATTATGCAATGCAGTGTATAGAGAAATATATGGAAAGCTGCGTTCTCCCCTTCCCAATTAAAGGCAACTTCAAAATCACAACTACTGCTATAGCTGCTAAGATTTATAATGCCCTTCTCAATCACAGACCTGATAAGATTAAGTGAGAAAAGTCTTAGGAAAAATCAAAACGGATTTCAGGAAATTGATCTACAGCTGACTATTTGAAGGAATATGAGCAAAAAATCTCAAGGCCACACATGATTGTAGATTTCTCCAAGGCATTAAACTCCATACGCAGAAGACCAAGCAAATAGTTCCAGCACATCCCCAGAGAAACTTACTGCTATAATGATGCTCTAAAAAGACATGAAAGCAATGGTTTGTTCAACTGTTTTAATTGACATTGTTGCTGGAGTCCATCAAGGAGATACAACAGCCCCAATTCTATTTATAATAAGCCTGTACTACAGACATCATTAGTGCTAACGGTTTCACATTAAAGGCAAGTTAATGATATCCCACAGAAACTATTACAGATAGTCTAGCACTTCTTGCAAATAAATTTGCACAAGACGAATCATTGCTACAGTCTAGAAAAGACAGCAGTAGGCATTGACTACTATGAGAACACAAAACAGTTCATGCGTTTTGAACAAGACGGAGACATCTTTACACAGAATGGCAAGCTTCTGAAATTAGTAGACCAGTTCACATACCAAGGTAGCAATATAAGTGCTAATGTATTGCTGCATCATTTAATCAAACACTTAGAAATAAGCTAGATGGGAACTACACAAATATGCTGCATGCTATCGTAAACAAATCCTGGAAGTAGCACAAAAGAAAAAAAAAAAAAAAAAAAAAAAAAAAAAAAAAAAAAGTACATTATCAGCTGTGTGTGGGTGATTTGCCAAGAGTGATGACACAGACAGACAGGAACCTGTGCTGACAAGACAGTTTTTCTACAACTAATATACATATACACACATTTGTTTACACCCTTTGCAAAAGGATTTCCAACTATTCAACTAGATACAGCTTTAACACTTACCAAACAATGTTTGCATGTTGCAATTCCTTCAAGAAGGATATTTCACGGATGGCTGTTGATGGAATGCCTTCTTCTTCACTTTCCAAACGTATCTTTTTTAAGGCAACATGACGATTTGTCTTTTTATGACGACCCTTATAAACAACACCATAAGTTCCTACAAATTAGAAGCAAACAGTCACTTTAATTCATTACTCTACAAGCAGACCAACCACCTTAGAACAAGTTTAAAAGTTTACATTTTAAAAAACATCATACCCTATTTTAGATCTGCAGGAGTAACAGGGTAATCAATGTTAATGACTGTTCTATTACATTTGTGCCATCCTGTATCTTTTGAAGCATTACAAAGTTAATATTCTTAGATCTAAAAACCTAACCAATGAGCATCAAGGAAGCAGTTTTAAAACTAAATATTTGCACGTTATAATTTTTTTTTCTTCTAAGTAAGTAGGCAATGGGTAGGGGGCTGTAAGAGTCATTTAACATGAGAAAATCTTTTACAAGAGTATTTGTAGAAATTACTTAATTTTTTTGCTAACAAATTAAGGGGAATAATATACAGAAAGACAAAGATGACTCCCATTATTTCTTGGTTTAGTAGAGCAGACTGGGTTCTTTAGCCTTAGTTAGACCCATGCGAGAGAAATAAGGGTCAAACTAGCTTCACTTCCTTTCTTCCATTGAAGAAGATAAACATTATCACTAATATTTGCTTTCTTTTTAGTGTATTTGATTTCTGGTTATTGATTTAAGATTTCTATGAAACTTTTTTTTTTTTTAAATCTTAAAACGCGATTGTTTTAGTACATTACTTCACGCAAAGTGATCATTTTAGGCAGAATTTAATGTTTAAGAAGTATTTTAATGTTATTTTGCTTTTTTACTGATGCTTATGTTACTACTTTTCGACTAAAACAAAAGTAACCTTAAGTAACTGATTTATTTTATTTTATTTTTTAAATGAAACTCCGTTCATTTTATGGATACCTAGATCATAATATATTGGAGGAGAAAAAAAAAAAAAAAAAAAAAAAAAATCTTTAGATATTTCTGGATTAAAGAGTAAATTTATGAAGAAACAAAAAGCTTGAATGCCAACCTTCTCCAATTTTCTCAATCTTCAAGTAATCGTCCATGTTTCCAGGCATCTGTAAAATAAAATTAGCACTAAGTTGAGGAAAACTTTAAGAATGAAGATAAAAACTACACCCCCACACCCATTTCTGGAAAAATTAAATCAACTGATATTTTGCTCTAATACTTTCAGGGAAGGTGCCTTTCCTGGCTTGCTTTTGGTGTTCCTGTGCAGAGTGCATGCAATAAAGTTGTTATTGGATGCAAATAATCTTATCTTATTAGGGAGTGAAATACGAAGGATGGGGGTGACAAAACAATATGGAGAGAGTGACTTCACAGAATCGATTATATCAAAAGTGTTATTACAACTTATTCTAAATATATTAAATATTTTAACTGTCCTTATTGTAGACATCCAAATCAATTTTGCACAGTATATGTACACATGATGGGAAAAGTTACAAAACGTTTGTACAAGTTTGTTTTTGTAAATTTTTTTTCATTTGAAATGAAATTAAAAGAAAACTCCAATATGTAAAAATTTTTCATATCAGAATTCCTGAAATCGTGTTTACGTTGAATTTTGAGTGCTCTAAAAAAAAAAAAAAAAAAAAAAAAAAAAAAAAAAAATTACCATTAGAAAAATCAAGTTTTCGTTCTAAAAGAATATCTACCTAAAAGAATATCTACCTAAAAATCATATTTTATCTAATTTTAATGAAATTCGGATTTTAAAAAAAATAGGTTTTGCGTGAGAAATATTAGAATTTTGTTAAATATCGGCATAGATGTATTTTGTATTTAAAAAACGTAAATTTATTTAAATGAAACAATTGTTTATAAATCGTTTATTTAGATTAAAAATCTCCAAAATCAATTAAAGTCGGAGATTGAGTTATTTTGGACTCCTTAGAAAAAGAAAAATTTGTTTTCAAATTTACGGTTTTTTTTTTAATTGAAAATGTTTTTTTAAACTTAAAATCGATTTGAATGGAAAAATATGCATTTTTCTTTTGAGATTAATTTTATGCTTTTATCTAACGATTGAAGCGGTTTCATAAAAAAAAAAAAAAAAAAAAAAATAAAAAATAAAATAAAAAAAAAAATCTAAATATTTTAAAATCGTTTTATATTTTAATGTCAAAACTGCGCGCACCTAGTCCCTACGGTTATTGTTAAACATCTGATTAATCAACCCTAACCAAAGTTGAAGGATTCAACTGGAATCGTTCAATTTTGACAAACAAATGATTAATTTAAAAAATAAAAAAAAAAAAAAAAAAAAAAAAGGTTTTTTTTTATGCGGCTATCTTCAAGATACGCACTCCGGAGTTACAGTTTAAGGATTACTCCCTTTAATTTAACAGTAACTGGTTTAACTTTAGGGTATGATGTTTTTTTAAAATGTAAACGTTTAAACTTGTTCTAAGGTGGTTGGTCTGCTTGTATTTAACTCGTAAGCGCTTTTCTGTCAAATAAACTTTCAAGTACGTATTTTACGTGAAGTTATTTTGGGCAATTTTCAATTCAAGGTACAAATGAAGAATAACGCGTAAGAGATAATATCATTTTACGTAGTGTTAGATTACGGAAACTCCTGAAGTAGCCTAACTCTAACGTTAGAAAGTTTTCGGGTATTTCCATGAAATGTAATGATTTTTATAAGTAATCTAATAATATTGCACGCTATTCTGCTTTAGTGCAGTTTAAGTTTTATTATTGAAATAAGTTAGACAGCTAAAAAAAAAAAAAAAAAAAAAAAAAAGTTGTAGAAAATGCAAAATATTACTTAAAATGTCCTTAGAATCAGAGTCACCAATTTATTAAAATACAGACAAATGATTGTTTAAAATTTAAAGAAACGGTTTCTTAATGTGTATGTGAGGGGGTTAAAATAAAGGAAAATTTGTCACTCAAGTATACAAAAAGGTGAGGCATCACTCAAGTATACAAAAAGGTGAGGGAATGCATCATTGATCTAAACGATCAATGATGCTTTTATCATTATCACCACAAGTCCACTAAAGAAAAAAAAAAAAAAAAAAAAAAAAAAATTAAACAATGTTAATCTTTTTCTAATCAAATGTAGAAAGGAGAGGGAAAAAATAAATTCATAACCATAAGTTAACTAGATGTGGACGGATATTTTTTTTTTTAATTAAGTTAAACACTTGATGTCCGTAAAAAAAGTGTTAATATACATTTTTGGGTTTAACTGGGCTTTTAGAAATGAAAAAAATAAAAATAAAAATAAATAAATAAATATGAATATACTTAATAAATAACCCATAATCATTTTTTTTTTTAACACGAGGGCCTTAGAGGGATACAATGGATATTTTTAAAATCAAATAAACGGTACGAGCAAGATTTAATTTCAAACTTGCAGAAAGAAAAAAAAAAAAAAAAAAAAAAAAAAAAACTTAGATTCAACAAGGAGAAATAGAAAAAAGTATTAATTCAACAATAAAAGGAAAACATTTGACAATGACATGAATATTCAAATTTATTTTACTAACGTTTTTTTCCTCTCGAAGTTTAAACAAAACAACCCCCCCCCCCCAAAAAAAAAACCCAAGATTCTTATATATCAAGGGTCTCTTTAAACCTTGAGCCCTTTAATTTAAATAGAAAATTAATTAAGTGTTTTTTTTTTAGAGAAAAAAAAAAACAAAAAAAAAAACCGAAACGAAAGACAAAAGAAAAAAAAAAAAAAAAAAAAAAAAAAACACGATTATTTTTTTTTTTGAAAGAAACGAACTTCTAGTATAAAAATCATGTTTGATGTTTATTATACCTAATAAATTAAAATTTGGTTTATTTCTTACAAATACTTGAGCGTTATTTAATGTAATCAAAAGAAATTTAAATAATTTCTATGATTTTACATGCATTTGGGGGCTGAAGAAGTTCATTTTTTCATCAAACTTCAGATCAATGGATTTCTAATATATCAGGTTATGTATCTCGTTAACTCTTACCAGAGTTTTAAGTTATAAGAAAATTGTTTTCTACTTTTAATAATTCAGAAATTGCTAGTATAAAACAATTTTTAATCAACATTCTATAAGTTTTTTTGGTTGTTCTATTACAATACAAACTTAAAGATTTAAAATCACAAAACACTTTTTTTTAAAAACATTAACGTGTTTAAAGTTTGAACTTATTTCTTTCATCAAGAAAATAGCTCAAATAAAATAAGGAAAAAACCAACTTGCCTTGGTAGATATTAAAGAGCGCGACAACAAAAACCCAGCAAATCTGAAGTGAAACCCTGAAATAAGTTGTTAGCAACAAGAGGTTTTAGCGTTGGAAGGTTATAATTCGAATGAGCCAATCAGAAACCGCGAATTCTATCCAAGCCTCGTTATCAATTCAATCACATGTGACCTTACGCTTATAAACAAGTTTTTAAAAAAAATATCCTTTAACGTTTGAGGTTTACGATCAATATACAGTATGAGGTGGTTCGAATCATACGAACGGGTTTTTTTTTTTTTTTTTTTTTTTTTTCTTCCCGAAACAAGCATTTGGATTCACAAAAGTAGAATGAACAAAAGCCGTAAAAGTATAGATAGACTATTCAAATGATTTTTTTTTATAGATAATATACAATTTTCAATTTAACAAAATAAAATGACGTTTATTTTTTATAACTTAAAAAAAAAAAAACCTGTAAAAATCTATTACAATTTCATGGAGTTCCCTACGATTTTTTACGATTCGCAATAGAGCTAAAAAGTATCTACAATATTATTTAACATAAAATGAGATTAATTATTTCTAAAAACCTTTTTTAAAAGTTTTACAGTCGAGGTATTTTCCCTTACTGGTGTTTCTTATAATTCACCATGGAACTAAAAAGAAGTTTTAAAATATAAATTTCGTTGCTTCTTATTTTAATCTCCATTTTAACTCTATGATTCCTAGCACTAGTTATGTGTCCCCCAACTTTTTATGTAAAGAATTAAAGTAAAGTCTAAAATATATTTTAAAATCATTCGGCAATGCTGAAAATTAGAATTATATCACAAGCGTTATTTCAAAACATTTCCAGTTTCATTACCAAAATAATATTCACACCCCGATTGCATAATTTGAAATTGAAGTTTATTAAAAGTTTAAAATATGAAATTTTTGATCGTATAGAGGCCGAATTTTCCTGTGAAATTGTTAGGTACTAACAATTTTCCCTGTTAAATTTACGCCCCCCCCCCTATATTTAACACAATGAAACTTGCATAAAAGTTAATATTATCTTTTTTAAAAAATTCCATCCGAAAGAGGAAACTACAAAAAACCTCAGGGTAATCAAAAAAAAAAAACATTTTCAGCTTGCAGAAATAATGAAAATTATGATTGAAAAACAATGTTTTCATTTTTGCACCGTTAAATCAACTGAAATATAACGTAGCCAAAAGGATTTACGACAGAGGATTTTAAAAAAAAATTCTATGAAAAATCAATTAATGGTCTGATTTTCACGAAAATTTCCGTAATTACCTTTGAATGTAAATATGTCTGAAATAGTTTTTTCCTAGACTGTATTAGGGGAAATTTTTTTTTTTTTTTTGCAGGGTCTACCCCTCCCATATTTTATTTTATGAGATATGAAAAAAATGAACCGGAAAAAAACGATTTTTACTTTTTTTCGGTAATATACGAGGAAGTGCGTCCCGGTCTCCTGCCTCAAAAATCGCTACCCGGTGACTATCAAAATAACAACCCCAGCTCGTCGTAATTCTTGTTTATTTATCGTAATTTGTAGGTACCACCAATTTTACCCTATGAAATTTACCCCCCTACATTTAACACAATGAAACTTACAGAAAAATTAATATTTTCTTGAAAATATTTTTCCATTCGAAAGAAAAAACATTAAACAAACTCCTGATGATTTTTTAAATTTTTTATCAGCTTACGAAAATAATGAAAATTATGATTGAAAAACAATGTTTTCATTTTTGCACTGTTAAATCAACTGAAATTTAACGTAGCTAAAAACAAGTTACGATAAGAGTTTTTTTTATTTTAAATTCTATGAAAAATCAATTAATGGTCCGATTTTCACGAAAATTTCCATAAATGTTTACCATTGGATGTAAATACATCAGAAATAGTTTTTTTCTAAAATATATTAGGGGAAATATTTTTTTACGGGGTCTATTTTATTTTATGAGATAAAAAAAAAAATGACGCGGTAGAAATTTTTTAAACTTTTTTTCTATAAAGATAAGGGTCTGAATAACTATATCAATGAAATTCTATAATGTACCGAGCTATAGTTTTTTTTTTGAAAAATTAATGAAATCGGAAATAAAAAGTGCAAAAACATGTCATAATATTAATATTTAAAAACTTTTTTTTGCTTATGTAATTGGTATGTACTATATTCTATTAAATTGTCAAAAGAAACATTTTTTTTTAAAGAAATTAATTTTTAAGAGATTTTCAATCTTTTGTGTGATTAAATATTTTCATTTTCTGCGTGAAATAAATTTTTTTTTTTCTGCGGAAAAAAATCGAATTTTTCACGGTTATTTAAAAATATGATTTTTAGATTTCAGGTGAATTAAAAGTCGGTCCGATCCGAGCTCAATTAATATTTTTAAAAGAATTTGTAATTTTTATTGTTGAATAGTAATGTATGGTTCTTAGAATATACGGAAGAGCAAAGAGACGTAACGTCAATTTCACGGTGACATTTTAATATTAAATTTTTTCAAGTTTTTATACATTTTAATAGTAAATTGTAATATTAAAGTTTTTAAAGATTTTATTCATTTTAATAGAAAAATTTTGGCTAAAAAAGTTTGTTCGTTACACCCATCCGTACTTAGAGGGTAATAATATGTATTTTTTTCTGTCTAAATTATGACCTGAAAATTACCCTTTCGCATGTAATACAGATAGGTTTGTTTATTTTTTAAGATAACGATGTAATTTTTCCCAATCGGATAATTTGATCTTTGAATTTATTGTTTTTCTTTGTAACAATCCTGTAGGATCTTTAATTGTTTTTTACGAGATTTTTGATAAACAAAGTTCGGAAATATTTATTTCCGTTTTATTCAAGATGGCCTAAACTGATCAATTGGTGGTCCCTAGTAATTTGTCGTAATTCTTGTTTAGATATGAAGATGGATATATAGTTTGGAATAGACTGAGATAGATAGATAGATAAATAAACAAACAAAATAATATAGATAGATATGAACAAATGGAGATAGATAGATATTTTCGACAAGTAAATGTATCTGGAGGGGGGTCGCATCTTTTTTTGTCGTAATTCTTGTTTATTTAAACTAAAAACAAGACATTAAACAAACATGAATAAAAAAAAATCTTAGTATTTAAAGTAATATAGATAAATATGAACAAATTGAGATAGATATGAAGATGGATAGTTTTGAATAGACTGAGCTGGGTTGTTCTTTTAATAGTCACCGGGTAGCAATTTTTGAGGCAGGAGACTGGGACACACTTCCTCATAAATTACCGATTTTTTTTTGCATCTAACTGACATAGTGGTTTCTTATATTTAAATTTTAAAAGTTTTTGTGGTGTATTTCATTTGATAAAACACATACTGTGCTATTTTGCAAATAATGTCATGCTTTGTGTATTAATAGCATAGTTAATTGAAATTCTATAACCCATCGGTCGCTCCCGAGCTAAAGGGCTCACAGAATCTCCAAAATTGGCCGTCAAGATTGGATTTTCTGCATCAACCAAGGATTGCAGGGTCTCTATATTTACTGGAAGTCTAGCCGAATGCCCCACATTGTGCTAAGATCTCAAACGACTAGAAATCTGCTATAGAAACTGATTTCCGAGGTTAATGGCATCCGATTGGTCACACACAAAAAAAGAATAACGACTCTTTTTCTTCTTCAAAAATCAACAACATTTATATTCAAAAAATACAGGAATACAAATAATTACTTCTCAAGGTTTGTGGGAGTGATGTGCCCGTAATTAAATACTTCTGGTCTTCTGCAAAGTATTGTGCAAAACAGTTCGTAAGTTGACTAAGTTTTCAAAATGGTCTTAGCTGAAGTCAGTTACTCTCGGCTCTCAGTATTGCGTTAATCTTGTCAGCTAGCCCGGTTCTCAAGCGATCACAACTTCATCTGCCCGTTTGGCCTCATCTGCCCATTTGGCCTCTTCTGCCCATTTGGCCTTGTCTGCCTCTCAAGCCAAAAACGTCTGAGTTAAATAATATTTCAATCGGAACGATTTTATTTCCGGCCGGCATGAAGATATTGGGAATTTTTCTGCTCCTCCCACTCAAGCAGGGTAACCGCCTCCCTCTTGTTTCAACCAGCCAATCAAATTTACTTCCGCTCACCAATCTGGGTGCCATCTCTTCCGGCCACTTGAATGTTTTTTAAATACATTCGACTTTCTTTAATTTCGATTTTCAACAAGAGTTATCTCCATTCTCAAGTAGTAAGGAAACATAAAAACAATAGATTCTCTTTAATTCCGGTTTCTTCATTTTCCGGTAATCTATAAAACAGGATTTATCTTTTCCGCGCGACCAAAGTCTGATTACATCAAAGACTTGTCTATAATCGCCGCCTCTCGCTTCTGGGAGTTCCGACCTACTTGAGATTTTACTACCGGCCACCATCCGCCTCGCTGCCCGGTCGAGGTCATTGCCGGATCGCCCATCTGTTTTGAATCTACGGCCAAAGTCAGCCGGCGAGTTATATTTCCGTTTTTTTTTCTTACTTTCTTTCTTCTAATTTCAAAATCTAAATCCGGTCACATTTCCAACAGTTAACATAATCCAGGAATTCCCATCTAAATTTGAAATTAAGTTCTAGATTAGTTGCATTTTTCTGAGTGAGTTAAGTTTCTCATAGTTTGATTTTATCATTAAAACTTCTAGAAAGTATTTTGATTATATATATATATATATATATATATATATATATATCTCACCATGTCACGCTAGTAGCACAGGTATCCATGACAATCTCTCACCAACGATCCCTATCATTCATTGTCCTTGAGAGTTCCTCTGTGCAGCATCCAGTATATGCACAGAGCTGGTCAATGTACACCTTTGTTGGATGACCCACACTGGTGTGGCCATATGCTGGTTTCCATAGAAGAACATTGCTTATGAGTTTGTCCTTGCTTCTCCAGCATGTCTTGTTTGTCTTACTCAGATGGTTTGTTTAATATGGTGCAAGTGGCCATACAGCTGTGGCTCATGAGGTATTACACAGAGCATTCTTGTGCAGCTCCCTTTTAGCTTATTCTCTAAGCGCTTCATTAAAGTCCAAGTGCTGCAGCCGTACAGTAGCACTGGTACTTGGAAGAATTGTAGCTTTAACTTGTCAGTGAGATCAGATTTCCATATGACTAATAATCTGTTTATAGCAGACCATGCCTTTCTTATGCGTGCATTAACATCGCTTTCTGTGGATGAGATATTACTGACTAGGTACGTGAATTGTTCCACCACGTTTAGGAGTTCATTATCAAGTGTGGAGATATCTCCTTCATTTTTAAAACACATGAACTCAATTTTATTGGAGTTCACGTATAGGCCAATGTTCCGTGCTGCCTTTTCTAGGCTATATAACAAGGATTCGGCTTGTGCAGGTGTATTTGCAAGAAGTGCCAGATCATTTGCGTAGTCCACTCCCATAATAGTATATGTAGGATATTTTCTGCTTCTCATCTTTTTTAGCGTGAGGCCTTTTTGTCTTATGAGATCTAATGATGTTCAAAGTATGTAGTCTTGGCATATTATAAAAATAAATGGTAATATGTCTTTGTAGGACTCCAGTGACAATGTCAAAGAGCATCATTATGGTGAGAACTGTTTCTTTGGGAAGGCCATATACTAGTAGTATTTGCTCCATTTTCCCTCTGTGTATAGAGTCAAATGCCTTGGGGAAATCTACAAATAGTAGGGTTGTCTCAAGATTCTTTGCTCAAACCCCTTCTATAATTCGACAAATAGTTAGGATTTGAGAAGTTGTGGATTGATTTCTGTGGAATCCGTTTTGGTTTTTTCTAAGTATTTTCTCTATTTCAGGTCTGATGCAATTAAGAAGGAGGGCATTATATATCTTAGCAGCTATACAGTAAGATTTATGTAGTTCTTAGCAATTCCTAGGTCTCTGTTTTTGAGGAATGGAAGGATTCAACCTTTTGTCCATTTTTCTATCATATTTTTTTGTATACTGCATTGCAGTGTAAGTAGTATGCAATCCAATTTACCTATTTTTCAGACCTCAATGCATATTTCGTCAAGGCCTGCAGCCTTTCTATTTTTTAGCTTTCTTGATACTTCATTAAGTTTTTCCCTTGTAAAATCTCCTAGCTTAATGTCTAGTTGGTTATTCATTATTTTGTGGGGTTATTTTTTTAATGTTTTTAGAGGCAGGGGGTCTGAAAAGTTTCTGGAAGTGGTCTTTCCATTTCTGGATTCTATCTTTTTGACTTTAACTTGATCTAGAGGTACTTTTCCTACCACTAATTTCATTTACAGTTTGCCATGCTAATCACGACTGTCTGTTTTCTACTGCATGTCTGATTTTATTTATTTGTTCTTAGATGTACTCTATCTGTTCTTTTTTGTATGTTTCAGTTAGTGCTACCTGGGCTTTCTTAAGGTTTTCTATGATGGTGTTAGTTGGGTTTATTTTATTGCATTGGGAGGCTTTTTTAATATTTCTCTTTACTCTTCTTTTCTCTTACTGCTTCTGTCTCTGAGGGGACAGTGTGTTTGGCTCTTAGTTTGGTCAGTATGCATTCCGCTGCTGCTTCTAGGTGGGTACAAAGTTTTCATATTCCTCATTTGGAGTGTACATTGCTGATGTCTCCTGGAGGATGTCAAACTTATTCCTTATTTTTACCAAGTAGCGATCAGATATATCACTGTTAGCAAGTGATCGCATATATCACAGTTATACAGATTTACTGGTTTGCCATTTGTTTCTATGTAGACTTAGGCGTAGTTTCGCTGTGACTATTCTATGATTGGAGGATACTCTATTGAGAGAGGAGTATACTTCATAGTTCATAGTGCTGTTTATCCATTTTTTATTCATTAGAATTTATTAGTCTAATTGTGCTTTTGTGCCATTTGGATAGGTGTATGTCCATAGTTTGCCCTTTCATTTTTGGAATTTGGTGTTTAGGCATACATGCCTGTTCCCAAGGGAGAACTCAGCTATGCTGTTTGGGGTTTTGTGTAAGTAGAATCTATGGTTTTCATTTCTTCCTATCTGTGCATTCATTTTTCCTCCACTTATCAGTACATTGTGTTTGGGAGTGTGTCTGCATAGGGAGGATAGCTTGTTGTAAAATGTTTCAATGTCCGTTTCATCGCTGATATTTGTGGGGCTGTAACACGAGAATATAGTAATGCAGGGATTGCCATTAAATGTAGCACTCATGATTCTTAATTGGATTTTTTCTATGCTGTTCAGCGATTTTAGTTCTCAAGGACTGAGAAGCATTCCTACTCCTCCAATGGAGGCATTAGTGGAATTTTTCCATGCAGATGCCGACACAAATGTCCAGCTATTACCAGATTCATGGTATTTTAATTCTAATTCTGGTTTTGACTGCTGTTGGTTTGCGTACAAAGTGCACTGGATGCTTCATACTGATGTTATCAAGTTTATTTCAATAATCACCGTGAAATGTGTCGCTTGTCTAACCAGCTGCAACTGAGCTGTAATTCCCTTACCTATTTGCACTTAGGATCTAATAGACTGCAGAAAATTAATGGTCAGCCCCAACTTATGATGTATTTATAAAAACAACTAAATTACTTTAACTAGATATTTTGGTGGTAGTTACAATAATAAACAAAAATAATTATATTAAAAAAAAGGCATAGGTTAATTTGGCAACCGTTACTTGCACACATATGGTCCCTATATTTTTTCAGCTGCAGACGCCATTAGCTTGGGTAGTTGGCTTATTGTTTTTTGTGTATTAACATTAAATGTTGCTAAGTTAAGAGTTTTTTTTGCATCTAAGTAGGTTTGTTTTGTGTTTAGGTTCTGTGACTGTATTTTCAGATACCGTGGCCAAAGCTGTGACCTCAGTAGTGAGTATATCTAGTTTGTCTGTGGTTTGGGGGAGTGATAGATTATTTTTCGAATACTGGGTCAGAGCTTGAACCTCAGTGGAATGCATACCTTTTGATATGCCAGCTCAAAGGATGATGCTGCATCTTTTTTCCATTTTGTGTACTGTCATAGCGGTTTTGATTGGTTTGATGTCATCAATACCAATCAGTGGATGGTTTATTAATTCATCAATAGGCACTAAACTTAGAGATGAGGAGCAGTAGTTTCCTTACTGAACTGTTTGATCCTGGCAGTTGGCCCATTTTGGGTTTATCCACCATGTCTCAGATCCAACACGCTACTACCCATGGTTTCTTGAGGTACACACTTTTATGGCATGTAAAATTCTGCATGGAACTGTTGTCCAATAGCAAAAAAGTGGGGGCGGCACTTTAAGATATTTAAGTTTTAACTTAGTATAAGTCCACATGTTCTTTCCGATATTAATATTGAACAATCATCCTTCAATCTAGTTATTTTTCCCCTCTTTTTTCTTTTCCTTTTCACTTTTTCTTTTCTACCTTCTAAACACAAAATGGACGCTTCCTATGCTAAAATAGACATTAATAACGAAACATAGATTTTTAAAGAACATGCCTTTATAGGGATTTGGGGGTGGGGGTGTGAATTTGGCTAACTGCTTGATAGGAATTTTGTCTTGGCAATAAAAGTTTTAGTTTGTAAAAATTGATAGTAAACATTTAACTTTTTTTCGAGTATATATATATATATATATATATATATATATATATATACATTGAAAATTTGTATGAGTAAAAGATGAAAGATGTTCAGTGTATGTTGAATGTGTGATAAAAGGTCATTTGAGCTTTTATCACACATTTAACATACACTGAAAAAAATGAAATACTTAAGTATCGACATAAAGAGTTTCCATCGTTCGTGACATCCTGTGTTTGTTTTCTTTAAAAATGTTCTCCACACACACACATATATATATATATATATATATATATATGTGTGCATATATATATGTAGATAGATAGATATGTGTGTGGGTATATATATATGTATATGTATATATATATTTATATATATATGTATATTTATATATACATATTATATATATGTATATATGTGTATATATATGTGTGTATATATGTGTGTGTGTGTATACGCATATATGTATACATAAATTATGTAAATATAAAAATTACCATTTTTTGTTGGTAATTTGATGTTAAGTTAAGATAATCCTGTGTGGTTGAGATCCTGAGAGAGCTTGACTTATGTGTATAAGGTGTGAACTGGTGTGTTTAACAAACGTGGAATTAAAAAAAGAATAATGCAAAAAACACATAAATAAAGAAAATGGGAAAATTACACCAGTGAGATGGGGTGTGAGGTCTTCAAAATAAAAAAACAACAAAGACCGGACTGATGAGACAATATGTTGAAATAAATTTATATCCAAAACAAGATATATATCCATTTTATTTATAATACTCTGTATATGTAAAAAGTATATACGTAAATCTTTATATGTACATTTGAGTAATCAATTTTAGTTGAATCCTATCAAGAAAACACTTGATAACATCCACCTATAAAATTTGCTCTTTACACACATAAGTTGAGCTCTCTTATCATCCCAACCACACAGGATTACGTTAACTTAACATGAAATTACCAATAAAAAATGGATAAATTCAGACCAGTTTATTCCCAGAAAAATATCCCTTATCCATCACAAAATAACTTCACTCTATTATTAATGGAGAAAATGATCAAGAACTTAAAATGGAAGTCTTTCTTCTTTTTAAACAAACCAGGCGAAATGGAGTTAAAACAGAAAAGATTTAACATCAAAACTCCTCCCAACAACAAATTCCTGGATGCTTTTGAATATGATCTTTTTAACCTTGTGAAAAAAAAATTAATTTTATAAAACACAACTCTTTCCAACAAAAAATAAATAAAGACATTAAAGACATCAACAAATCTAATGATATATGGGAAGAAGCTGATAAATCTCAAAACTTCTATAAAATCAATCCCCATGAATACAACAAACGATATAACAAACAATATAACAACTAAATACAAAATAGACCTATAAGATCATTATATCCCAAATTAAGAATTAAACAATCCATTTAAAAAAAAAAAGAAGAATATCCATGATAGAATAGGAAAATAGACCTTAAAAGCGCATACATAAGATTTAAAGATCATAAACATAACTTCATAAATGATAAATAAGCTAGACTAATTAATCCCACAAAAACTGAACTTGGATTAATCTCAAAAACATTATTAAAAATATTGTTGCCAAATTACAAGAAAAATCAAAATATAATCTCATATGATACAATCAAATGGTTCTCTGAAATCAAAAATCAAAACAAACCTACACTTATACATTGATTTTTATTCATCTATTTCTAAAAACATCTTAACAGCCCTAGAATTTCCAAAACCATACCTAATATAACCAAAGAACAAATAAATTTTATACTTGCATGCAGGAAAACAATACTTATAGACAACAACAAAAACACATGGACCAAATGCAATAATAACAGTTTCGACATAGCAATGGGTGCATATGATTCTCACAAATGGCAGATTTAATCAATATATACAAATAAACACAACCATAGATTTAACGCAAATAGGTGTTTATAGAGAGAATGGTTTGGTGCTGATCCCTAATAGTAAAGGTCCACTAACATGCAAAATACAAAAAGATAATAAAAGCTTTTAAATATCTAGGGTTATTTCCTATAAGTCTAACATGATCAAAGGGGAACTACTCTTGACTGATAAATTATTTATTTATTGATTGATCTACTAGGAAAAAAGAAGACAGGATTAGGGTTAGGGTTTAGAGTTAGTTTAATGGGAAAATAAATAAATAATTTATCAGTCAAGAGTGGTTCCCCTTTGATCATGTTAGACTTATAGGAAATAACCATATCTAGGTTTTAAAATAAACATATCATCCAATTGTAAAATAGTAATTTTTGAAAAATTTAACACTCAATCTAACTAATAACACTTTTAAGCCCTTTCATAAAGATAATCAAACATCCACCCCAACCACCCTAGACACATAATCAAACACATTTGACCCAATGCAATCAATACTAGAATTAATAAATTATCATCAAATAAAAAAAAATTAATGAAAATAATAAAGCTCTCCAAAACAGTGTATTCACACAAGAACTAAAATATCAAAAACCCCTAAAAAATCAAACCAACAAATCTAAAAAAAGAAAACGTAAACTAATATGGTTCAACCCTCCACCCCCTTATTGCAGAAAAACTAATATAAATATTAGTAGAGTTTTCCTCAAGCTGGTTGACAAATATTCTAACATCAATAATCCATTAAATAAAATATTTAACAGAAAAAACAATAAGAATTAGTTACTCATGCACCATCAATATGAACAATATGATTAATGCACATAATAAAAATCTAATAAGAACTACCAAAAACAACATTAATATAACAACAGACGAACCTGATTGCATCTGTAAAAATAAAAACGATTATCCACTTGGAGGTTTATGTAAATCCAAGAATATTGTATACTAGGCACAGATATTCCCAAAAGAAAAAATTAAGGAAAAATGATCTATTTTGGCAGCACCAGCATACTATGGAAATTTCGTTTATACAATCACAGACAATCATGTACAAACGAAAATATTAAAAACCAAACCAAACCAAACTTTCTAACATTTCTGGAGACTAAAAAAAAAAAAAAAATCAAAACCCATAAATAAAATGGCAAATCATAAAAAAGTCAATACCTGTTGGTATTTTTATACCAACGGGATTCAAAAACAAATGCCACCTTTGTCTGGAGTAAAAAATAGCAATAATAAAATTCAAAAACTGGAAGAAATTATTGAATGAAATCATATTCAAATGTAAGCATGCCAATAACTTTAAACTTTATTAAAAAAAAAAATTTAAACATAAAAACATTTGTGCCTATTTATATACATACAAAACTTCAACAATCAAAAGATAGAATACACAAAATACATAAAATACACAAAATTAAAACATACATATCCACAAGTAAAAAATAAAATCTAAAAACTATGACATCACGAGCATAGTGAAAAACACATAAATAAAGAAAATGGGAAAATCACATCAGTGAGACTGGTTATGAGGTCTTCAAAACAAAAAACAACAGAGATCAGACTGACCAGATAATATGTCAAAATAAATTTATATCTAAAACAAGATACATATCCATTTATTTATAATACTCCATATATGTAAAAATATATATGCAAATCTTAATATGTACATTTGAGTTCTCAATTTTGGTTGAATCCTATTAAGGAAACACCTGATATCATCCACCTATATATATATACATATAATAAGAATTCTGTAAAATTAAGTTATAGTTGTATGCCAAACGTAGCTCAATCTATCAGCAAAATCAACATTAGAAAATTTGATAAAAAGCATAAAAATAAAATCCTTCCTTGCAATTGTAATAATAAAGGAAATATATGACCCCTAAATGGAGAATGACAAAGTGTTTGTTTAGTATATAATGCTAATGTACAAATTAATAAACAAAACATATATTTAGACACAAGATACTTAAAAAAAAGACTTTATAACCACAAGTCTAGCTTTACTATGCATAGCACACCTCTTTCTAAATACATCTAGGAAATCAAAAATAAATACGGTGTAGATCATATCATGATGTTGGAAATATTCAGATATATTCTGGGCGAAAAGTTCAAAAATATTTCCAAACAGTTGCTAAACCAAAGATCGGAAATTTTGAATGGTTGATACCACTAGTGTACATGCCGACTTGACAGTTAAAAATGTAAACAAATGTTAGCGACACCATGCAGTATTCCTACTGCGGGCCTATGATAATGTCTTTTGTTTACTTCCGTTTGTTCTTAATTGATTTAATTAATTCATTGCAGATAACCCTGATGATCCAAACAAGGTGAAACCTGAGTAGGCTATTTGACTATACCATTTTATTAAATCTGCTCTACAAATGTAATCATTTTATCGACGGTCAAAGTTGCAACTAACACTATATTTCATATTCTCTGTTAAGTTACTCATTCTTCATAAACATATATATATATATATATATATAGGAGGCACAACAAGGGAGGTTTGAGTTATCACCCTTTTTCAAAATAACTATTAATTTCTCAATAAATGTTAACTTACAATTTAGCAAAGTTATGGAAGCGCAGATATGTGAAAATATCCTACAAAAATGTTACACAGCATAGCCAAAACACATGAGAAGAAATAGCAACACAACAAGGATTTATGTACTTAACAGGTGGTTCAAGCCCCAGACTAAAAATCCCAATATTTTGAAAAAAAAAAAGGGGAATAACTTATGTCCCTTTCCTCTTCTGTAAAGAAAAAGAACTATCATCTGTAATAATTTTCTCTATATATAAAAATCTTGGAAGATATGTTGTGCAAAATTGCACATTTTTAAACTTACATTTTTGAATAGATTAGATAGACCTTTATGTCTCTTGAAAATATCAACTTCTACAGACATTTAAAATTCGCTATCAAATTTTGAAGTGACCCATTTTTTTGAGTTTTAAGAAAATAACTTTTGAATTTTAAAAATCACTTTTTTAGGGTATTGAATTTATATATATATATATATATATATATATATATATATATATATATATATATATATTTAAACATTTTTTTTCATTTTTCTATATATTCTTCAGGATATGATCTTTCAAGAAATGTAAAAATTAGGGACTAGGAAATTTTTTTCTTCAAATGATCATACTGAACATTCTGAATTGATAAAATTTTTTTTTTAATAAACTAAACTGATCATTATAAAATTAAGTCGTTGAAAAATAAATTGGTGAAAATTTCATTAAAATTAGCAATTCCTTGATTTTTGTTAATTGTTTTAAAATTAAGGAATTTGAAAAAAAAATTTATGTTCCTTGACAATTTTTGAACATAATTATATATATGTATATATATCTTATCTATATGTGTATATATATCTTAGATACACACACATATATATATATATATATATATATATATATATATATATATATATATATATATATATATATGGGTAATTCTATGTCAAATCATCCAGAAAAAGTAAAATTGTCACTCACCCCCTTCAATTTTGCTGAATTTTTTTTCATGTGTGGACTACATTAACGTTAGACAATCCCCCAAATTTGAGCTTCCAATTCCAAAAATTGGCAGGGTTATGTTGATTTTTAGCTTTCCAAATTTGAGGGGTTTGGCGAAAAATAGTGACTTTTTGTAATCTATTTTTGTCTGTAAAATGAGTTCTAGAGCTTCCTTACTGTTATGAAAAAATCAGAAATCATCAATAACTTTAAATAGGTTGATTTTAAGACTTTTTCAATATCATTTTTTTTATTCCTTGGGCAAAAATGCTTTTATAAACCAATTTTTAGTAGTAGGGAAGCTCTAGAATTCATTTTACAGTAAAAAAAAAAAAAAGATTACAAAACATTGCCATTCTTCAATATTTGTTCCGTTTAAAAGTATAATTTCCAATACAGTTTTTGACCAAAAAAGTATGGGTGATTGATACTAAAGTAAAGAAAAAACAAATATTTTTTTAGAATCTAATAATATGACATTGTTTTCTGCAAGTCTGCCTATTTTCACAACAATCTGTTTACAAATAACGATACTATGAGCTTTTGAATGTATAGACCCATTTTTAGCTGTTTTTTACCAAATCCTTATGGGAACAGAGGGGTTTGGACCTAGAATTGCTTCTGGGAAGTTAAGAGTTAAACTTAAAATTTTACTGCTCATATTTTAAAGGAATTTTATATATTAATTTATCATAGCAGAAATACCTAATTAAAGTTTTGAAATAAAATAACTAATGCATTATAAAATTCATTAATTGATAAATCAATACTGAAAATGTCATTAAAATCAGATAATTCCCTGATTTTTGATAAAATCGTTTTAAATGTATTAAAAATAAATTACATGCGTAATACCCCACCCCCTATTTTATTTCATGAAATATGTAAAAATGAACCGACAACAAACGATTTTTGAATGAATGAAAAACAATGTTTACATTTTTGCACCGTTAAATTAATTGAAATTTAACGTAGCCAAAAACAAGTTATGACTAGAGGCTTTTCTAAAAAATTCTATGAAAAATCAATTAATGGTCCGATTTTTATGAAAATTTCCAGTATTACTAAGAATTACTTGATGAAAATATATCTGAAATAGTTTTTTCCTAAAATATATTAGGGGAAATATTTTTTTACGAGGCCCCCCCCCACACACACACACACACACCTATTTTATTTCATGAAATATGAAAAAATGAACCGGAAAAAAACAATTTTTTACTATAAGAGTTGAATAATTATATCAGAAGATTTTTATAACTTTCAATGCGAGAGATTTTTAGTAAAAGAACCATGAATACAGAATTCAGAAGAAAAAAATCATTAAAGAAAGTGACCCTGTTGTAAAAAAAAAACCGGACTGTTTTACTTATTTTTCAAGATAACGGTGTGTAATTTTTCTCCAATTGGATAACTTGATCTTTGAATTAACTGTTTTTCTTTATGTTCGTTATTTCTTTTTTGCAAGATTTTTTTTTAAAAGTTAAAAAATATTTACGTTTCCTCCTTCAAAATGACCTATTTTGGTGGTACCTAGTGTATGATAAGCTGACTCATTTTTAAAAGGTCCCTTTAAAAAACTAACTGCTTGTTGCAAATCAAAAATAGATTAAAAATATTTATGGCTATTGTTAAATTTCTCTGCAATTCCTAGGTATAATCAAAATTGGGTCACATGATCCGTTTAGGCCATATTGAATAAACGAAAGTAAATATTTTTGAACTTTGTTTTTTAAAAATCTCGCAAAAAAAAAGTAACGATCATACAGACTTGTTACAAAGAAAAACAGTTAATTCAAAGATCAAGTTATTCGATTGGGAAAAATTACACCATTATCTTGAAAAATAAATAAAAGTTCATTTTACTTGCAAAAGGGTGATTTTTATGTAGAAACCGGGACTGCAAATTTACATATTATCTCTCTTTGACAATTTACATTTAAATGTATGGGTAGCTGTATTTGACATAATTGTTTTCCTGTGCATATTCAATAACCAATTATTGGTTTTCAACGATTTTTGAAAGATTGTTTTTTTTTTGTGGTAGTTTTTGGAATATTTTTTTAGTTGAACTCATAGTGTAACTAAAGCAAAGAAAAGACAATAAGTATTAGAAATATTGTCAGTTTTGCTCTTCCGTATATTATAAGAATCAAACATTACTATTCAACAATAAAATAAACTCTTAAATTCTCTTAAAAATATATCATGGATCGGACAAATTTTTAGTTCACCTGAATTCTAAAATTCAGTGTTATATTATGTTTAAATATTAGTGAATAATTTGATTTGTAGACACAAAAAAAGATTTTTAAACATTAAAAAAAAACAAAATTATTTAAGCACACAAAAGATTTAAAATTTCTTAAAAATTAATTTCTTTAAAAAAAAAAAATTTTTTATTGACAGTTTAATAAAATATAGTACATATCAATTAAAAAGCAAAAAACAAAAGTTTTCAAATAATAATATTATGATATTTTTTAGCACTTTTTATTTCAGAATTCATTATTTTTTCTACAAAAACTACTGCCTTGAATATTATACAAATCTATAGATATAGTTATTCAGACTCTTATCTTGGTTAAACTTGCAAATTGGTCGGAAAATTAAAACAGGTTTTTTAGTGGTCTCCCCATGACAGTTTAACTACAGTCTATGAATTAACTTTTTGCGAATTGGGTTAAAGTTTAGGGGGTTTGGGGATTAAGTTTGTTTTTAATTACGTATTGCTTAAAAAAAAACAACAAATTACTATACATTTAATGTTGAAAAATATTTTTTTAAAACCAAGTTTAATTGAAATTATACATTGCAATACTAACACAAACAACTGAGACTAATGTGTCTACCGTTGGGTTCAATAATTAATTTCAATGGTTAATTAAATGTATAGCTATTTTAGTTTTTTTGTTGTTTTTTTAAGCAATACTTGATTAAAAACAACCTTAATCACCCAAAAACCGTAACCCAGTTCGCAAAAAGTTAATTCATAGACTGTAGTTAAACTGTCATGGGGGACCACAAAAAACTTTCCGTTTTAATTTTCCGACCAATTTGCAAGTTTAGCCCTTATCTATATAGAAAATCGGTAATTTATGAGGAAGTGCATCCCGGTCTCCTGCCTCAAAAATTGCTACCCGGTGACTATTAAAATAACAACCCAGCTCAGTCTATTCAAAACTATCCATCTTCATATCTATCTATCTATCTCAATTTGTTCATATTTATCTATATTACTTTAAATACTAAGATTTTTTTTTATTCATGTTTGTTTAATGTCTTGTTCTTAGTTTAAATAAACAAGAATTACTACAAAAAAAGATGCGACCCCCTCCAATACATTTACTTGTCGAAAATATCTATCTATCTCCATTTGTTCATATCTATCTATATTATTTTGTTTGTTTATTTATCTATCTATCTATCTCAGTCTATTCCAAACTATATATCCATCTTCATATCTAAACAAGAATTAGAACAAATTACTAGGGACCACCAATTGATCAGTTTAGGCCATCTTGAATAAAACGGAAATAAATATTTCCAAACTTTGTTTATCAAAAATCTCGTAAAAAACAATTAAAGATCCTACAGGATTGTTACAAGGAAAAAAAATTAATTCAAAGATCAAATTATCTGATTGGGAAAAATTACATCGTTATCTTAAAAAATAAACAAACCTATCCGTATTACATGCGAAAGGGTAATTTTCAGGTCGTAATTTAGACAGAAAAAAAATACATATTATTACCCTCTTACGGTTATGCATCTAAGTACGGATGGGTGTAACGGACAAACTTTTTTTAGCCAAAATTTTTCTATTAAAATGAATAAAATCTTTAAAAACTTTAATATTACAATTTACTATTAAAATGAATAAAAACTTGAAAAAATTTAATACTAAAATGTCACCGTGAAATTGACGTTAAAAAAATATCTTTGGTTTTGGTATTAATTTTTAAAATCGAAAATGAAATGAAATAAAAATTTGAATATTTTTTCCAAGAGAAAAACTGGTTAAATAATCATATATACTTACTTTTTTATTCTAATAGCGTAAAAAGTTATTTTATTTAACTTTTTTGACCAAAGAAAAACAAACTTACGTTACTCAGAAGCGTCTCGTCTCTTTGTAAAACAAAAATGTCAGTTTTGCTCTTCCGTATATTCTAAGAACCATACATTACTATTCAACAATAAAAATTACAAATTCTTTTAAAAATATTAATCGAGCTCGGATCGGACCAACTTTTAGTTCACCTGAATTCTAAAAATCATATTTTTAAATAACCGTGAAAAATTCGATATTTTTCCGCAGAAAAAAAGAAATATTTAATTTATTTCACGCAGAAAATGAAAATATTTAATCACACAAAAGATTGAAAATCTCTTAAAAATTAATTTCTTTAAAAAAAATTTTTTCTTTTGACAATTTAATAGAATATAGTACATACCAATTACATAAGCAAAAAAAAAGTTTTTAAATATTAATATTATGACATTTTTTTGCACTTTTCATTTCCGATTTCATTAATTTTTCCTAAAAAAACTATAGCTCGGTACATTATAGAATTTCATTGATATAGTTATTCAGCCTCTTATCTTTATAGAAAAAAGTAAAAAAATTTTCTACGGTGTCATTTTTTTTTTATCTCATAAAATAAAATACGGAAGGGGGTGATAGACCCCGTAAAAAAATATTTCCCCTAATATATTTTAGAAAAAACTATTTCAGATGTATTTACATCCAATGGTAAACATTTATGGAAATTTTCGTGAAAATCGGACCATTAATTGATTTTTCATAGAATTTTTTAAAAAACCTCTTATCGTAACTTGTTTTTAGCTACGTTAAATTTCAGTTGATTTAACAGTGCAAAAATGAAAACATTGTTTTTCAATCATAATTTTCATTATTTTCGTAATTTAAAAAATCATCAGGAGTTTGTTTAATGTTTTTTCTTTCGAATGGAAAAATATTTTCAAGAAAACATTAATTTTTCTGTAAGTTTCATTGTGTTAAATGTAGGGAGGGGGTTAAATTTCATAGGGTAAAATTGGTAGTACCTACAAATTACGATAAATAAACAAGAATTACGACGAGCTGGGGTTGTTATTTTGATAGTCACCAGGTAGCAATTTTTGAGGCAGGAGACCGGGACGCACTTCCTCATAAATTACCAAAAAATCCCATATTCTCACATGCGTAAATGCACTCACTGGTCTACTTAACTTAGTGCTTGAAAAACTGATCTGCAGCAACAAGCAATTTGAGAATATTAGTTGAAAAATAATCTCAATTTCTCCGTCTTGTCGATGTTTCATGTAATTTCATTTGGATTTGGTGGCTTGATTTGTCAGTAAATAAACATTTGAAATACTCATCAGCTCAATTAAATTAGAAATAGGTACCACCAATTGCGACTAGATACTGCCAGTTGTGACGTCACAGACGTATTTTACAAAATAAATCTAACCCCCATGATTGAAAGAAATTACCAAAAATCAGGGAATTATCCAATTTTAATAAAATTTTCAGTGTTGATTCATCAATGGATGAATGTTATAATGCATTAGTTATTTTATTCAAAAACTTTCTGATTTTTTCAGGTCCCCCCCCTCGCACTTTTGGAGCACAAAATATCTGTGTAGTTATGTAAATTTGAAACTAATTACAGTATAAATAAAAAGACAAAAAACCGAATGTATTTTCTCATTTGTTCCATTTAAACGCTTACTTTTGTGAAAAGTGACTTTATCTTCGTCGCCATGTAGTGTTTATAATAGAAAACGATAACACTGGTGTTGATTTAACACTTTATTCATGTTTTAAGGTACTTACTGCCCTTAGCCCTGCATGGCGGAAGTGCCCGGTGAGCCAGAGAAACTACACCGAAGGTGTGAATAGAAGAAAAAAAAATTAAAGGAGCGATTTTGGTAGAAAATAAGTACCGAAAATTTAAATGTAAAAAAAAAATAAAGAATAAAAAAAAGATTTTTCGGAGATATATAGTTGCCTCTTTAAAAAATTTTTTTCGAAGATGTTTTGTTTACGCTGTTGTATATGAAATATAGTTGCCTAGATCAAAAAAATATACATTGAAGAAAATATTAATTTTTCTGCAAGTTTCATTGTGTTAAATGTAGGGGGGGGGGGTAAATTTCACAGGGGAAAATTGGTGGTACCTAGTTTTAAGGTACCTAATTCTTATTATTGTTTGAACTATCTTATTTCATTTCAATTTAATTATTTTTTTAAACCTTGCTATTTATTGAAGTAAAATCCCCACACGTATTTAACACTGTATAATACTGTTTTGTTCAGTCTTAAATGCGTGAATAATATTAAATAACTTCAGAAACAATAGTTTTAAAAAATATAATAAAGCCATTTTGCTGCACACGTATAATAATTATGCAATTCATAGTAATAGGGAACGGCATGGATAATGTTGTATAAATTAAATATTTATTTCACTTATAAATTCTGAAAAAACTTTTTAAAAAAATCAGACAACTGTTTCCAAGATTTTTTAACCCCTCCCCCCCCAAAAAAAAATAAACGTTTGTTTGGTATCAAGCTGAGTGTTCCACTACGGAAGTTAAAGAAATTGTCTGCCCTATTGACTACTTTGCTATCATTCCATACCACATGATATTTTAGATGTGTTATGGTAAAAAAACAATATTGATCTAGAAGCAAAAATTATATCAACACTACTAAACAGTTTGTAAATATTGTTTGCTAAGCAGAAAGAATGAACATTTCAAGTCCCATGAAAAGTGCCAATGATAGCAGTAATAACAGTGAAGATAATACCTCTTCTTGCCAAGATGAGTCGTTTGATATGAACGATGTAGAGGAAGATGATAAATATTTTCAAGATGATTCGGATAATAATGACAACGAAAAATCTGGAGAGGATCTTTTATTGGCTTTGGGTAAGTATTGAGCACACTATAGTTTTGTTTATTTGTTTTTTTTTTTTTTGCGGTCTCGGCTTCACTTTATTATTCCCTCGATATTTAATTCAGCAGTTTATTTTTGTAAAATCCCTTTTTACTCACGCGTCAAGAATAACTTCAATTAATTATCAAACTTTAAAAAAATAACCCGGCGCAAAGTATATAAACAGTATATACTGTTTATATACTTTGAGTCAGTAAAAATTAGTTACACTGTATAGTAATTACAGAAACAACACTAACCCGACTGTCAATAACAACAATCACCCCATTCCATTGTAATATTTTTCTTATAAAAAGAAGAAGAAAAAAAATGGCGTAAACTGTTTTAATGTCAACAGGCGTTAAAAATAAATTTATTTTACAATAAAACTGAATCCTGTGCTAAAAGGATCTGGAACACAAGTTTTTGCTTTTTGGTGTTTGTTTTACTAACCTGCCTTAACATGGTGTTTCAGAAAAATTGATGTCATTTCCTAATTTAATAACTTCATCAAATCTTGGGTAATTTTGATTTTTTTTACCGCGTAAATTTGGTCAGGACCAAATTTACGCGGTAAAAAAGAACAGTTTTCTCGTTTATTCCTACCATAAAATAAACTGAACCCTCATTTTATGTCCGTGTTTTTGCAATAAATGCTTTATTTTTCTTGCACCCGTTATTTTACAATACTAAATATATTGGCGGACCTGAGCATCTGGAACCCATCTAAAATTTTTGTTTAATTTTTTTCTTCTTTTTCTTCAATGGATTATTATCGATTACACACCAATCTATCAGATTTTTTAAAAAATTCTTAAAAGTTCTTTATTTTTTTAGTTTTCAGGGGTGCTCATTTCCCCGTATAAGTTTATAGTAAATCGACACCCATATCGGAACCGCTTGAACTGAACTTGCGCAAAGGTGTCAAAAAGTTAGAGTGGCCCAGAAAAATCAGAACCCAAATTATTTATTTATTTTCCCATTAAACTAACCTTAGACACCAACCCCAACCCCAAACCTAACCCTTTTGTAATAAAACTAATAAAACTGTTAATTTTAACTGGGGGGGGGGGCAGTTAAAATTAACAGTTTTATTACAAAATTTGTGGGTTCTGTTTTTTCTGTGTCATCTTAATTTTGACACCTTTGTGCAAATTCAGCCCAACTGTTAAGGTAGAGCGGTTCTGATATGGGGGTCGATTTACTATAAACTTATACGGGGAAATGAGCACCCCTGAAAACTCAAAAAATAAATAACTTTTGCCCAAAGTGGGATGTCCAAAAAGAATTGCTAACATCTTCATGCCATTCTGAAACCAAGAGTTTCCGGGTTGAGAAATTATTTAACTGAGTGTTTTTTTACGCTAAAACAGACATAGGCTGAGTGAGCAGCAAAGACAGATGCTGTTTGTTAACAAGGAGCAGACAGACAAACTGACTTCAGCCAATACTATCAAAGAACTTATAGAAAAAGATTCCTCTCTTGAATTTGAGCAGAGGGAAGAACTTAGCCAACAAAATACTTTAAGAACTGCCTGAGCAATATTTTTCAGAACCCATGATTATATTCTGACCAGAACATATTGATTAGAAGTCCACTTTGAGTAAGATTGACTTTTGTATTTTTTTCTTGTATATAAATGCTTGTTGTTAAATTTGAAAGAAAAAGAGTCATTGTTTCATTATATAACCACTAAGCTGCTGTTAACCGTGGTGTATCAGCTTCTGCAGCAAATTTCTGGTCGTTTGAAATCAGAGCACAACGTGGGCATTCAGCCAGACTTTTAGAAAACACTGCAACCCATGGTTAATGGAGAGAATCCAATCTTGACGGCCATTTTCAGATATTCAATGAGCCCTTTAGCTCATTGGGCTGACGGGTTATAATCGTAAAAATTTTCGACCATTCAATAGAAGAAACATTAAAAACCTTCTCATGATTTATAAAAAAAATTTCGGCTTATGGAAATAATGAATATTATGAACGAAAACAATGTTTACATTTTCGCACCATTAGATCAAAGTTACACTAGGCACTGCCAAAGTTGCTGTAAAATCCGTATTTTACAAAATAAATTTAGCCCCGATTGAAAAAAAATACCAAAAATTAGGGAATTATCAGATTTTAATGAAATTTTCAGTATTGATTTATCAATGAATGAATTTTATAATTTTACAAGTTATTTTATTTCAAAACTTTCTGATTTTTTTCAGGTCACTTAACTTTGACCCCCACACTCTTATTTTTGAGGCTCAAAATATTGGTGGGGTTATATAAAGTTGAAACTAATTACTGTATAAATAAAAAAGATAAAAAAACTGAAGGTGTGAATAGAAGAAAAACAAATTTAAGTGAGCTATTCTGGTAGAAAATAAGTACTGAAAATCGGAAAATATGTAAAATAAAAAATAATTTTTGGAGATCTTTTTTTTTACTCTTTTTGATAATTATTTAATTGGCTATTCTCTTAAATTAAAGTAGTTATTAAATAAATATTTGTTTTTAGAATCTAAAAATATGAAATTTGAAACTTAAAATTAGGCATTTTATATTGTAAATGAATTTTATATATTAACTTACCATAGCAGAAATACCTAATTGAATCAGAAAGTTTTGAAATAAAATAACTGATGCATTATAAAATTCATTTATTGATAAATCAACAGTGAAAATTTCATTAAAATTTGATAATTCCCTATTTTTTGGTATTTTTTTTTCAATCGGTAGTGGGTGGGTGGTGTGTAAATCTATTTTGTAAAATACGGATTTTACGTCACCTTATACAGTGTTTTATTTTGCTTTTTTTTTGCTTTTTTTTAAAATTATGTTACTACTTTTCAACTTAGACAAAAATTTGACCTTAAATAATTGTTTAATTAATTTTAACTCTTTTTTGAAATGAAAACGAGTCAACATTTCGGCAGTGCCTAAGTTACACCCACAGTTTTTAAAAAAAAATTCTATGAAAAATCAATTAATATTATCTGCGTTATTCGAACTATTGTTCGCATCTTCATTGTTATCTGTACAATGTTTCGCTCGATGTGCCCTCCGGCCTTCTTCAGGTCGGACCTAGGAACCTTCTTTTCGAACTTGGGAACCTACTTCGAAAAGAAGGTTCCTGAGTCCGGCAAGAAATACCTGAAGAAGGCCGCAGGGCACATCGGCCGAAACGTTGTACAGATAACAATGAAGATGAGGACAATAGTCCAAATAATGCAGATGATACTAATCATCAAGCCTCATCTAAAACATTCAGAGAAATAAAATCAAATTGAGAGTCAAATTTTCATGAACATTTTGATACTCATTTACCTTTAGTTGAATTTATGTTTAAAATAGGTTTTTCCTAAAATATATTGAGAACTTTTTTTTTTTACAAGGTCTCCTCCCCCCATATCATTTCATGAAATCTGAAAAAAGGAAGTTTGTTCAAAAGATTTTAAAACTTTTTCTATAAAGATAAGTGTCTGAATAATTATATCAGAAGATTTTATAAATTTCTACCACTAATTTATTTTAGTAAAAAAATCCATGAATTCTGAAATAAAAAGAGCTAAAAAATGTCATAATATTCTTTGAAAACTTATACTTGCTTTTTTAATTAATGAAAAAAAAATTTCAAAGAAATTAATTTTTAAGAGATTTTAATTCCTTTATGTGATTAAATAATTTTGATGTTTTAATGTTTAAAAATCTATTTTTTTGTATACGAATCCAATTTTTCTCTAATCTTTTAATATAATGTAACACTGAATTTTGGAATTCTGAATAATGCAAAATTTAACTCAACCAAGACATATTATTATTTTTAAGAGAATTTGAAATTTTGATTGTTGATTAACAATATTTGCTTCCTGGAATGTACGGAAGGCAAGTTTATCATTGAACATTGGTTATCTTTCTTGAATTTTTTCACAAACTAAATGTGAGATGTGTTGTATATCTTCTATTCTAGTCTTACTACTGTTTGTTTTGTTTTTTTCGCGTAAAAAAATTAGATGTAGAATTTGAAAAAAAAAAAATTTGTAATTTTCCACAATTTTTAATTTTTTGATATATCTTCAGAATCAATAAAACAGGGTTCCCAAGCGTCCTGGAAAAACTGGAAAATAAAATTTTAATTTTCCAGTACTGGAAAACCTAGAAAAACGGGGGGTTTTTGTCAAAAATACTGGAAAATTTTCGTAATTTTGTCCTGGAAAATTTAAATTATCCAAGACAAAATTAATGTTATTATTATATATATGTTATATTAATGAATATTCATGAATAATTTGGAAAATCTTGTGTAGCGTTAAAAACAAAAACAAAAAACACTGTCCTTGTTATTTTACTAGTTAAATTTGTTTAAATTTAACTAGTAAAATAACAAGGACAGTGTTTTTTGTTTTTGTTTTTAACGCTCACCGAATCTACACAAGATTTCCCAAATTATTCATGAATATTCATTAAACATTAAAAATGCTTCTGACTGAGTGGGTACTTGTTGATTTCATCCAATGAAGTCTGGTTTTCATTATGTAGCATATTTTGATTTATTTTCACGTGACACTGAACAAGACAAGAATTATTCAGTCAGACTACTTTAAAGATTGTTAAAGAGTTGAAGGTTTAAAAAAAAATTCCGTTTTACAAGACATAAAATTCAGAAGATGTAACTTTAACATTTTCTTGATAATCATGTTCAGTAGTGTTTAATTGAATAAAATGATTTAATATTTTAGTAAGACTTAAAGGAATATTTTGTCTGTAAGTCAGTCAAATAATTTTCACAGAAATTCGAAATAAAAACATCTCCACAACTGAATTGACATAATTTTAATTTTGTCATTACAAATACCATTATTTAGAAGAAATTTCGCCTAAAATGCATTATTTTTATTTGAAGTGAGTAAAATCCTTTTTTTTTCTTTTTTAAATAGCACTCATGTAAAATAGTTACTGAAAATCAAAGAATGTTTTGTACTTGAATGTATAGAATAGCACACACGCAAAATTTTGATTGAAAATGATCAATTAAACAAACAAACAAAAAAAAAAAACAATATGCAGTAACGTAATACTGATATTTAAGAATTACATAAAATCAATGTTCATTTAAAAAAAATTTTATTAAACATTTTTGAAAGCGTAAGTAAGTTTTTTTTTTTTTTTTTTTTTTGAAAGCGTAAGTAAGTTTTTTTTTTTTTTTTTTTTTTTAAGACAAAAGTTGGTCCCCACCCCCAGACCCCTAAGTAAGGCTTCAAGCATATGTCGCTTCAACAAAATTTTCTTTTTTTTTTTTTTTTTTCATCAAATGTCAATTTCATATCAGTTAAAAAAAAATAACTGTCCTTTTTACATGTAAATAGCAACACCACCACCACCACCACCACTCTCTCCTGGAAAATATTGGTAATGTTAACATTTTGCCACCCGGACTCCTGACCTAATTTACTCTACCAAACAGATATTTTCTGAGTCATGCAATTTATGGGTAAATTAATGAAGATATTTTACAATATCTCCCCCCCAGCTTTTTATCAGCAAGTCAATTTAGATATTCTAACCCCCACCTCACCCTGTTTAAACTATTTTTCGATGAATTTTTACAAAACACAAATTCAAATTTAAAATATTAGGTACTGCCAATTTTGACCTCATAGACGTATTTAAAAAAAATAATTTAATCCCTTCGATTGGAGAAAAAAAATCGGGGAATTATCATATTCTAATGACAATTTCAGTGTTGATTTATCAATGAATGAATTATTTAAAAATCAGATTTTTTTCTGGTCACTTAATTTTGACACTGCCCCCTATTTTTTTATTTGAGGGGGGGGGGCAACATATCTTTTGAAACTAATTACAGTATAAATAAAAAGACAAAAGACTGTTAATAGAAGAAAAAAATATTTTAAAGGAGCATGTCTTGTAGAAAATCAGTACTGAAAATTAAATGTAAAAAAAAAAAAAAAACTAAAAAAGCTTTGGATTTTGTTTTTTTTACTCTTTTGTTACATAATGTGTGTATGAAGTTTAAAGGGTATTGTAATTTAAGAAAAGACTTTTCAATGATATTAAATTCTTCTTCTAAATATTTCTTATTGCATATCCTAAGTGCTCTAAGAAAGAAACCTATTATGGTACCGCTCTTTATCCTATTGTTATGGTGGGAATAAAAATGGATGTAGTCATTTTTGTTAGTATTCTTATGATAAACTTTAAATTCTAAAATGTTGTTATTGTTTATAATAAGTGTGTCTAAAAATGGTAGGGTGTGGTTTTATTCAAGTTCATCAGTACATTTAATGGAGGGTTGCACATAATTTAGTTTATCAATGATATTAGTTAAATTACAGTTTTTCGAGTTAATGAATAACGTGTCATCAATGTAACGGAAAAAATTAGTTATTAGGAAAAATATATTGAAAGGGACCGGATTCTAAGAATTCAAGGAATAAGCAGGCCAAAACGCCATTCAAAGGTGACCCCATAGGCAACCCGAACTTCTATTAGTAAAAAGTTCCATTAATATTGGAAAAAACAATTTCTAGTGCAAAGTCTGCAAATTTGGACTATCTTGTAATGGAAATGAAGTATTAATTTTGTTGAGATGGTTTTCTAGAAGAGTAATGCATTTGTCAACCGGGATACTTGTGTAAAGTGATTTAATATCTAAGCTTGCTAGACATTTGTTGTTCATGTTTATATTTCTTATTTTTTCAATTAAGCTATTCAAATTTTTTATGTTAGATTTGCTAACTGTACCTAAGAGGGGGGCTAATATTTTAGCTAGAGATTTAGCAATTTTATGAGGGGCAGTTCCAATTCCTGAAATTATGGGTCTTAATGGAATGCCTGGTTTGTGTGTTTTGGGGAGACCGTAAATCGTGGGGATGATAGGGTGGTAGTCTATCAAAGAGAGCCAAGTTTTATCAGTGTTGCCTATTAGTTTTTTATATGTTTTGTTGAAAATGATTGTGCTGTTAGTAATGGTTTGTGGAGAGATTATTTCATAGGTATTACGATCATTGAGGATATCAAGCATTTTGTCATTATATTGTTTAGAACACATAACGACCACTCCTCCTTTGTCAGAGGGGGTGATGAGTATGTTGTTGTTTAAAGATAAATTTTTTTAGAGCAGTTATATATCTCCTGGGTAGGGTGGAAGCATTTTTTTGGTTGGTGGTGGTGGCTGCAATAATTCCTTGAATGAATCCACATCTCCAAATTTTGGTTGGTGGTGGTGGCTGCGATAATTCCTTGAATGAATCCACATCTCCAAATTAAAAGACAAACTTAAAATACTTTGCAACATATATACGTGTGTATATAATTGTCTTAGATTATCAGTGAAAAAATTATACATCGATATTTGTTTTGTTAAAAACTAAGTTTTTTTCCAAAAAATATTAGATAAAAATTCTAAATAGGCTTGTTATTAAATAGATATTTGTTTTTAGAATCTATAATTATGAAATTTCAAACTTAAATTTAGGCATTTCATATTTCAAATTAATTCTATCTATTAATTATGTATATGGATTGTTTTCAAGGCGCATATAGGTGGCATTTATTTTAAAGAACTTCAATTTATTTCCATTGAATCAGTTTTATTGAAATGATTCAGTAATTTCAAAGAATTCATTGATTAATAAGTCAACACTGAAAATGTTATTAAAATTGGATAATTCTCTGATTTTTAGCAATTCTTTTTTCTGCAATCTGCGCCTCCGCATTTTTTAACATATTTCTTGGTAAATTTTTGTAAACAAAACGCCAGATTTTTTGGGGACTCTTTAGTTTTTGTGTGTGTTTTGAACAAAAAAAAGATATTTCATTTAAATCAATATCAAAAAGTTAATCATTTTTCTGTACATAGTGTATTTAATGTTTTTCTATTATTGATTTCTAAGAAGAAACTATTATAAGTCTTAGAATCTTAAATGATGTGGGGATTTTTAGTCTGTAACTATTTCCCACAAAGGGCCCATTTTGATCAACTTTTTTAGCTGAATTTAATTGTTTAAAATGTATTAAAAATAAATTACATATGTAATATCATTTTGTTTTTTTTTATATTGATTCTCATAGTATAATGAGCATCAATTAAAAAAAAAGCAAAATGATATTACATATGTAATTTTTTATTTACGTTGAAAAGTATGATGATTATACTTTTCAAATTAAACAAAAACTTGACCTTAAATAATCAATTTAATTTTAATTTGTTTTTAAAATGAAAATGAGCACACAAATTGGTTGTACCTATCAAATATGTACTGTGATGTGTTTTTTGCTTTTTATCGACAAATTTAAGTAGATATTATACAATATGGGGATATTGTATAATATCTACTTAAATTTCTCCCCCCACCCCACGGTTTTTAACGGCACATCAATTTACATATTTTACATCCCACCCCGTTTAAATTTTTTTTTTCTTTCCGAATTTGTACAAATTTCAATTGAATTTCTACAAAACACAATTCCCAACACCACCCACCATTGAGGTGTAAAATCCTTCAGTCTTTTTCAATATTTTTATTTTTAAAATAATCTACTTTAAAAAAAACATTTGATTTAGCCTTTTTAATGATTGGTTCCCGTATTGTATTCATCTCTGTATTTGGTCTACTCAGTAGGTCATTACAGCCCAACATATGAGCTGCTTCTTTAAGACGTCTTGTTTTCCATGTCCTTCCCTATCTATCATTTCAAGTTGAAAATATAACTTTAATATATAGGGATGTTCATGGGTTGCGAAGGGAGATAATATTTTTTTAAAATTTCTTAATTTTAAAACAATTGCCAAAAATCAGGGAATTGTCCAATTTTAATGAAATTTTCACCAAATTATTTTTCAATGACTTACTTTTATAACGATTTAACTTATTTTATTGAAGAAACCTGAAAAATTTTTTTTAATTGATTCAGAATGGGAGAGGGGGCGTTTTACCATTTGAAGAAAAAAAATCCCGTTCCCTAATTTTTACATTTCTTGAAAGGTCATATCCTGAAGAATATATAGAAAAATAAAAAAAATGTAAATTCAATACCCTAAAAAAATTATTTAAAAATTTAAAAATTATTTTCTTAAAACTCAAATGAATAATATAGCATGTTTTTTTTTGTAGTTTAAAAAAAAAAAGAATTTTCTTCAAATTGATTTAAAAAAAATTTTTTTTTATCTAAGTTAAATTGAGTTTTTTACTACCTTAAAAATTTCAAGGTCAATTTTACATATCTGCCAATAGCCCTGGCTAACTTGAAAATTTAACAAAAGATAGCCATGAATTTTATCTTTGAAAAATTCAAGTTAAAAAATATGTGATGATATGTTGCATATTTTCTGAGATTTAAAAAAACATTTTTTAAATCGTCAATTTCAACTATGGATGACAAGAGGGGCCGAATTCTCTCTCAGTTTGAATAAATATGTCAATCACAACAGAGAAAAGTTTTTTTGGCTACACTTCCAGGAAAAAATATTTTTAAAGATATTGGAAAGAAAATCCAATATTTATGTTTTACTTCGAAATACCCGGATGTAAAAACATACGAGATAGTAAAAAAAATTTCAATGTCTGTCCACCATAGGTGTGTACTCAGCGGCAAGGGACAAATAATGAGTTATCGCCTCTTGGGATACGCATTTATCTCTCTTACACTCCAAAAACTGAACATGGCTATTAATGTACAATAGTATATAAAATGTAATACAGATATAAAGAATGAGGGGTGGTCATTGTAAGACATCTACATATATTTGCCAATAAAAAAGCGAGAAACATAGCACGGTAAATATCTGAAATTTGTACTAATTCAATGAAAAGATAAACAAAAAAACATATATCTAAAATATTGGGTGAAGGTGTAAAATTGATTTGCTAATGGAAAAATTACCCAGTAATGTTGATCATGGCTAAGCAAAAACAGGAGGCCATTGTACAGGGTGTCCATAAAATCAAAGTTCGCTTAAAATAATTTATAACTTTAAAGTGCATATAGACTTTGTGGACACTCGGTGTAGTTAATTGATAGATGTAGGCATCATCTATAATAAACCCAAGATAATTAATTAACCCTGCATCATAAAAAAGTAACAATAAAATTGTCTAAATGTGTTGACATTAGATTAATATCGATTAAATTATGAAATTGCCGTGAACAATTTCTGTCCTGGAAAATCTTAGAAATGTCCTGGAAAATGATTTTCTAAAATGAGTGGGAACCCTGTAAAAGATTTGATAAATCTACTTTTGAAGATAAAATTTTTATCTTTTCTTAACATATGAAATGCCAATATTTTTGGATTGCTGAACTTTTTGATTATTGTTACCACTTCAGTGAGCTATAATTAATATTTGATACTAATAATAGCATTACAAGCATTTAGCTGAAAAACGCTGACATTTTCAAATTTGTGACCTAAATCAGTTAAATTTGCAATTTCTCGAGTATTTCTTAACCAATCTTTAAAAAAATTATATGGTTGGAAAGAGAATAGAGTAATCTGTCTAAATATGTCATTTTTATCGGTTTTCACCCATTGAATTATTTTTTACAGCGAGTTAAAACCGTATTTTCGGTCAAACAGCTGAAAACAAAAATATGACCGTTTTTTAATTTTTTTTTTTTTTTTAGGATAAATTTTGCATGCTGTTTTGTTTTTCAAAATCAAAGTGGCTAATCTTTATCAATATTCTTGAAATTTTGCATTCAATTAGAAGAAACCTGGAAGTACAAAAGGAAGCTTTTTTTTTTGTTTTGTTTCTAGGAATCCTGTGGGTCTGATAAACAGAAACCCCAAAATGTTTACGCGTGCTGAACGAAGTTAGTGACTTGTATTAAGTTTAATAGTGCACACACGGTGTAAAACCCCAGTGTAAGACGCATGTAAAGCGCATTGTGAAAAAGGCATAACATTACAGTAATTACTAGCGTATTTTGGGTCTAATTTTTAAAATATTTATATGGTTGGAAAGAAAATGAAATAATCTTTCTAAATATGTAATTTGTATATGTTTTTATCCATTGAATTATTTTTTTACAGCGAGATAAAACAGTATTTTGTCTTCAAACAGCCAAAAATGCGTTATGCAAATTTTTTTCCACTGTCGAATTTTCTGTATTACATTTTTTGTAAAATCAAAGTGGTTAATCTTTATTAATATTCTTGAAATTTTACACTTAAATAGGAAACAATTTTAACTACAAGCAGAAACTTGTGTTTTTCTTTTCCGACCTTTGGAACAAAATATTATTTTAACTCGCTGTAAAAAATAATTCAATGGATAAAAACACATAAAAATTACATATTTAGAAAGATTATTTTCTTTTTCACAATAGACCAAAGTTGAAGGCGATTTCTTAAAAAAATATAAGATAAGCAAAAAAAAAAAAAGCACTATATCCCTAAAAGAAGACAGTCTCAGAATTATTTTCATATATAATGTGTGGAATATAAACGTTACTAAATCATCAGGGATTTGCTTTGAAACTTTGAATTTTGAGAAAAAAAATTTAAATTTAATTGTCTTCTGAACGTAAACAACACTCAAAAGGTGCCCTTTATTCCGACCGTATCAGTTTAAATAGTAATTTATCAGTTATTTCTGGTCTAATTTTTAAAATATTTATATGGTTCGAAAGAAAATAAAATCTTTTTAAATATGTAACTTTTATGTGTTTTTAACCATTGAATTATTTTTCATGGCGAGTTAAAATGCTATTTTGTCTTTGAACAGCCGAAAATGCATTATACGTAAACAAAGCCGCACACGCAGATTGTTAAATAGAATTATATAAAGAGTTATTCTATTTCTTGTATGTAATACAACATAGCAGATATTTAAAAAGGTACTTTTAAGTCCAAAGTGATGTTAAAATTATTGTTTTGTTAAATTTTTAATTGAATGTAAGTAAAAAAAACAACACATTATTACTATATATTGGTGTATATATACCGTATTAAAATGAAAATGTTGAAGAAAGAAAGAAAGAAATGAATAAACTGAGATAGATTGATAGAAATGAATACACTAAAACAGATAGATAGAAATGTATGTTGCTGCATACTGTATTTTAAAGGGTGTGGTCATCCTCCATCCGGGCGTTTGAATTCACACTCTCTCTAGCTCTTCACTTGTGCGTCCACACCATCATACTGAGCATGCATGTTGAATCTCTTGCAAATGGCTGCTTAGCAGGACATGTATCACAGATACTTTGAATTAGATGAGTGCGAATGTCTATTGTCACAATTTTCTTATCCTCTAAATAATTGATTACAGCATAGAAATACATACCATTTAAGTGCAGAATCAGAAAGAACATTCAATTTTACATAAGAATTCCAAGTTTTATCAAAATTGCTCCAAAAATAAAGAAATGGTAAAGAAATTACTGATTTTCTTGTTTTGAATTGGTCCGTAATTTGATATATATTTTGCACCCCCAATTTTGGGCTTTAAATTCTCATAACGTTTGAACCACTGGGAGTATTTGCATAATTCAAACAGTTTTGAACTTTATTTACAGAGTTCTATATAACTAATATGATTAAATAACAATTACCTCAAATAAAAAAAATCAACTGGGAAGGCTACAAAAATGTTTTCTTGTTTTTGCAGGTGAAGGATATTCTGAGGAACGAAATGATTTACCTAAGGTATCCAATCAGATAACTGTTTCTCCTTCAAAGTTCCAGCTGCCATTTCTCAAAAAATCACAGGATACTGTAAGTATTTCTTTAATTCAGGGATGCTCAATGTGTCAACCACAATTGACTGGTAGATCACAAAGTTAATGCAGTTAGATCATTAACATTAAAAAAAATATTGACTCCATTTAGTGCAAGACATCAGAGTATACAGCATTACCAGCAGTTTTGGTGAAATCGGTGGACATTGACAAATTTGCACCTTAATTGGTTCAACTCAGAATTTCTCACATATTTCTGGTCCAATCTTAAAAATATTTATATGGCTGGAAATAAAATAAAATAATCTTTCTAAATATGTTATTTGTATGTGTTGAATTGAATTATTTTTTACAGTGAGTTAAAACAGTATTTTGCTTTGAACAGCAGAAAATGCTTGATATGAATTCTTTCTGAGACTAAATTTTACACGTTATTTTGCTTTGCAAAACCAAAGTGGCTAATCTTTATCAATATCCTTGAAATTGTACACTTAATTAAAAGACACCTTAAACTACAAGCAGTAACTTCTCCTACCTTTGAAAGTGAAAACATAACAGACCAAAGTTAGAGATTTATTCAAAAAGTATAAGATAGGCAAAAAAAAGAGCACTATATAATTAATAAAAGATAGTATCAGAATTATTTCCATATATCATGTGTGAAATTTTAGTGATGCTTTACCGTCAAGGTTTTTTTGTCAAACTTTCAATTTTGGTAAAAAACTAACTTATGAAAACTTAAACAAAGTTGCACATGCAGGGAAGGCTTTGTTAAGAAAATATATAAAGAGTTATTCTATTTCTTGTATGTAATACAACATAGTAGGTATTTAAAAAGGTATTTTTAAGTTCAAAGTGATTTTATTCATATAAATGAATACTATATATGTGTATATATGCAATATTAAAATGAAAATAATAATGGAATAATCTTGTGGTAACTTAAAAATAAAACCCAAAAAAACCTGCTGATATTTGTACCCTTTATTCCCTAAATAATGGGTTCCAGCATAGAGATACATATAATTTGATTGCAGGATCAGAAAGAGCATACCATTTTACATAAGAATACCAAGTATTATCAAAATTGCTCCAAAAATAAGGAAATAGTGAAGAAATTACTGAATTTCTTGTTTTTGTCCGTGATTTGACATTTTTTGTGGAAAATCATGTCCACTTTTGTACCCCCAATTTCGGGGCTTTAAATTCTCATAACTTTTGAAGCACTGGGTTCAAAAGTTATGAGAATTATTTGCATAATTCAAACAATTTTGAACTCCATTTACAAAGCTTTATATAACTAATTTAATTAAATAACAATAACCTCAAATAAAAAAAAATCAACTGGGAATGGTAGAATATGGTAAGGACCATAAAGGTATTCAATTGTATTGTGCCACAAGGGTTTATGCAGTGATACCAGTGTTATATTGGCGTATTCATTAGACAATGGCCCATATCCTTTCTTTACTATCTTTTTCAATAGCCGACCATCCATGCTGTTACATTGGGATGATTAACAAAATTATTTTTACTGAGCATGAAGTTTTCTTCACATACATTTTACTAACTGTATGTAGCAATGCATACTCACGGCCAAATTCATTGGAATTCAAGTTTTTAATCTCCTTACAGTAAAATCCTTATAATTTTGCAGCCAAACATTGTATTGCAGTTAAACTTTTATCATTAAATGGCAAATAAATAGGTCTTTAATTTGCTGCAACAATTTTAAAATAACCTGTATAGTCATTTTTTAATGAAGAAATAAAAACTGCCATATTGCTCATTTTAGCAATTAAATTGAGATATTACTTTTTATCACTCTGGTGTTGGTTAATAACGTTTTTCTCTATCTTTTGGTATAAATGCTGTGAAAAAATATTTGTAAACATCACCAGAATTTTCGTTTGAATTTTGGAAAATTTCAGAGTTAAGCAAATTTTTGACGGTGGTTATCTTGTTAAAAGTTTATTTTACAATTGAAGTTAACTGCAAAATTTATGAAAATTAGGTAAGATATCCCTAATTAATACTTGGATATTGATTAATAATGCTTTTCTGCATCTTTTGATATCAAATATCAATATTATAGGAACATTTTTTAAAACTTCTTTGAGATTTCTAAATTAATTTGTAAAACTTTTTGAATCCAGCTTCAGAAATTGAAATTAGGTAGCAGTTGATTCTACTATTCTGAGTGACATCACACATGCTTGAACATAAACAAAAGCCAAGTTTCATCTAAACTATGAAGTTCTTGCTTATTTGTGATAAAAGCTTTTAAAAAAATTACATTATTGAAAAAATAATAGAATAAATTTTTCAAATCTGTACTTTTTGTGAGGTTTTATTGATTTTGAAAGAAATTATGAAAAACTTATGTGAATGATGAGTTTTGTTTCTTTATATATGTATATAAAATTTCATGTGTTTTTTTTTACTTACATTCAATTAAAAATTTAACAAAACAATAATTTTTGCTGTATTATGATGAGGAAGGATTTAAAAAAATCGCATGTAAAACTAATCTGTTTTACGGTTTTTTAAAATGGGAGAATATTATAAATTAAAATCTGTATCTGTCAAAATTATGCATTTTTGCTATTTTTTCTTTCTTGAAGATGTCGAGAACAGTCTTATTTTATTCCCTATATTGCAAACTACTACTATGTGAATTTTCATAAATTTATCTTGAGTGATAGAGAAAATTGATTTTATTTATGAAAGAGTATGTTTATGGTCTGAAATCCTGATGTTTGCTTCCTATTGTTTTAAGTAGTAAAGAAATTCCTAATTTGGTACTGGTGAAGAATTACTCAGCAACCGTTCAATGAATTTTTTTAAATTCAAAAAGCATTTTCCTTTTTTTCAATGAGCACTATTAAAAAAACATTACATAAAAAAAAATCAAAAAAAAAAATCTAAACGAACGTAAAAAATAATTCAATTGTTAAAAACACATAAAAGTTAAATATTTAGAAAGATTCTTATTTTATTTTCAAAGGTATGAATATTTAAAAAATTTGCGATAGAAATAAGCGATGAATTTAAACTTTATTGTGTGCATAATGCCTAGCCGAGGAGACAGGCATACGTCGTACGCCTTGTCGGACAAATAAATTTGAGATTCTTTTTCAAAATACAAATTTTTGAATAAAAAGCCGAAGAACTTAACATTCTTCAAATTTTACAAATTTTATATCAAAATAATTCCGGAAGTTTCGAATTTTACATACAAATTGCGTCTTTTTCGCAAATTATACTCATTTTGAACAAATAGTCTTGGAGTTTGCACTATTGTAATTTTACCTCTACGGGTCCTAGAAACAAAAGAAAAACTCCCTTTTGTACTTCCAGGTTTCTTCTAATTGAATGCAAAATTTCAAGAATATTGATAAAGATTAGCCACTTAGATTTTCCAAAGAAATGTAGAGTGTAAAATGTATTCTCGGAAAAAAATTCCTATCACGCATTTTCGGTTTTTTTAAGCAAAATACGTTTTTAACTCGCTGTAAAAAAATATTCAATAAATAAAAACACATACAAATTACATATTTAGAGAAATTATTTTATTTTATTTTCAACCATATGAATATTTTTAAGATTGAACAATAAATATACGAGAAATTGTGAATTTAAATCAATAAAGTCGGATTTGTGACATCAGTTGACAGGGTGTTTTTACAACCGAAAGTCACGTAAATTCGAGGTTTTTCTTCAAAATCAGAGAAAAACCCGAAGCATCTAGCAATCTTTAAATTTCACAAATTTTATAGGAAAATAATTTTGAAAGTCTCTAATTTCACATACAAATTGCGTCTTTTTTGCGCCTTTCATATTTTTTAAACAAATAACCTTTAACTTTGCCCTCTGATATTTTTGTTTCCACGGACCCTAGAAACAAAAAAAACCCTGTTTGTACTTCCAGGTGTCTTCTATTTGAGTGCAAAATTTCAAGAATATTGATAAAGATTACCTACTTTGATTTTGAAAAACAAAACAGCGTGTAAAATTTATCCTAAAAAAAAAAAAAAGGTCATATTTTTGTTTTCAGCTGTTTACCCGAAAATACGGTTTTAACTCGCTGTAAAAAATAATTCAATTGATGAAAACCGATAAAAGTTACATATTTAGGAAGATTACTCTATCCAACCATATAAATCTTTTTAAGATTGGTTAAGAAATATTTGAGAAATTGCAAATTGAACTGATTAAGGTCGCAAATTTGAAAATGTCAGCGTTTTTCAGCTAAATGCTTGTAATGCTAATTGTATATATAAAGTATATTTAGTACACATATAAATATGTATATTTAACATCTTTTAATACTTTTTTTTATGAAGAGTTTTCTTCTAAACCACTAGGGCTTCTCAAACTTTTACTCGATCTGCACCCCCTTGTAACCAAATTTAATTTCTATTCATCTCATGGCGTTCTATATTAAAGGCCTTATCATGCCACAGCTAATAGCCAGAACTGGAGGCCTATTTAAAACAAAGTTCAAATCTATTGTAAAATATATAATCCTCATAATGTTAGAATTTCATAAAATAAAAACTTTCTTTTTACATATATTTATACAAAAGTCTATGAAAGTTTCAAACTTTTAGAATGTATTTGCAAGTATTTGCAACATTCTTTCAATGTTAAGAAAATAAAAATCTGAAACACACGTGAAAATTTCACTCAAAGATTTATGACACACCCTTTCCTTAATTAATAACCAAGTGTGCTCAGAAGTTTTCCACTGTCAATTGATTTGGTATATTTTCCATTCTTTTCATAGGTTGGTTTAACTTTCACCGAGTTATATTTTCTTGTAATATATTCAGCTACATACAAAAGAGCTATTTTTATTATTCTAAATTTTCAAGCTTATTTAATATTTCCTCATAAAGTTTGTATTCACAAGATGTGTACACTGGTGAATCTGACCTAACTCCAAAAGCATGTCCAATCTGCCGTGTCAAATTTGCACCCTCTATATTTAACACAATCAAACTTGAATAAAGGTTAATGTTATCTTGAACATTTTTGGACCATTCAAAAGAAGAAACATTAAAAAAGACTCCTGATGATTTTTAAAAGATTTTTTTAGCTTATGGAAATAATGAAAACAATGTTTACATTTTCGCACCATTAAATCAAGAGAAATTTCATTTAGCCAAAAGCAAGTTATGACTACTGGCTTTTTAAAAAATTCTATGAAAAATCAACTAACAGTCAAATTTTCATTAAATTTTCAGTAATTATTCACCTCTTGATGAAATTATGTTTAAAATACTTTTTTCCTAAAATATATTAGGGGAAATATTTTTTTACGAGGTCTCTCTGCTCACATTTTATTTTATGAAATCTGGAAAAAAATGAACCAATAAAAAAACAATTTTTAATTTTTTTTATCTATAGAGATAAGAGTCTGAATAATTATATCAAAAATTTTTAATAAGTTTCTATATGGGATGTTTGTGGGGTTATGTCGATTTTCAGCTCTCCAAATTTGAGGGAGGTTGCGAAAAATGGCAACTTCTTGTAATCTATTTTTGTCTGTAAAATGAGTTCTAGAGCTTCCCTACTCCTGAAAATTGGTTTATAAAAGCATTTTTGTGCAAGGAATAAAAAAGGCTTAAACTCAACCAATTTTAAGTTATTGATGATTTCTGATTTTTTCATAGCAAGATCAATATCCTGATGTGGCACTGCACTATGACAAAAAATTTTCTATTATTATTTCACATATATTGAATATTATTTGTACCAAAAAGGTAGTTTCATTTTTGCTCAGAACCGAAGCTACAACATTTTGCAAAAATTTTGTCCAGGTGTGAACTATGTTAAAGTTAGACAATTCCCAAAATTTGAGCTTCCAATTCCAGAGGCAGAGTTATGTTGATTTCTGATTTTTTTCATAGTAAGATCAATATCCTGAAGTGGCACTTGCATCTATGACAAAAAAATCATTAATAACTTAAAATTGGTTAATTTTAAGACTTTTTTGATAGCATTTTTGGATTTCTTGTGCCAAAATGCCTTTATAAACAAATTTTTAGGAATAGAGAAGCCCTAGAACTCATTTTACAAAAATAGAGAACTAAGTTTCACAAGACAAAAAGTTTTTCACAAAACCCAATCAAAATTTGGAGAGCTAAACTCTCCTAATAATTTCTGATTTGCAAAATTCTAACTGATGTTGTAACTTCAGTTCTGAGCAAAAATCAAACTATCTTTTTGGTAAAATAATGTTCAATAATAGAAAATTTTTTTGTCATAGATACAGTGCCACTTCAGGATATTGATCTTACTATGAAAAAAATCAGAAATCATCAATAACTTGTACAAGATTTCAGAATATTTGAAGGAGGTGTGTGACAATTTCACTTTTTTCTGGATGATTTGACATGGATTTACCCTGGTAGTACCTGTTAGGGTCCCATCTATGGGTTAAATAGAAAAATGTGTTTATAAAAAAAAAAAATGAGTATCCATTAAGAATGAATCAGGGTTTCCACTCGTCCTGGAAAACCTGGAAAAAAAATTTTGTTTTCCAGTACTGGAAAACCTTGAAAAGATGGGGTATTTTTTCAAAATCCTGGAAAATTTTCGTTTTTTTGTCCTGGAAAAATTGAATTATCTGAGACAAAATTAATGTTATTGTTACCGTTAACAAATATAACTAGTAAAATAGCAAGGACACTTTTTTATTTTTTTTGTTTTGTTTTTGCTCAATGAACCTACCCAACATTTCCCAAACTGGTCATAAATATTCATTAAACCGTAAAAATGCTTCTGATTGGCTATTTTGAAGTTTCGCTTTCATCATGTAGCAATATTTTGATTTATTTTTACTGAATAAGACAAGAATTTGTCATCAGACTAAAGATAATAAGCTATTCGTTAAAGAAAGGTTAAAAAATAAATTACGTTTTACAAAACTCCCCCTCTACCTCGTAAAATTTAGAACATTTAAAAAGAATTTTCTGTACTTGTATAGAATAGCACACATGCAAAATTTTGACTGAAAATGAACAATTTAAAAAAAAAATACATTTAAGAATTAAATAAAATTAATGTTCATTCAAAAAGTTTGTTAAACATTTTTGGAAACACTGGAAAGTAAAAAAATTTCCTAAGACAAAAGTTGATAACCATTTTAGTCTCGGTAGTTTGTCGGATGTGGGGGTTGGGATCAAACGACTGTCAACAATGTAACGATTGGCAGTATTACTGTCTTTAGTCATGTTGACGGGGTGGGGTTGGGGAACACACCTTCCTAGCAAGTCTTCAAGCAAGCGGTGCTTGAACAAAATTTTCAAGGACATCAAATGTCAATTTCAACAGTTAAAGTAAGTGTTCTTTTTACGTTGATAATACTCCCCACCCAGGTAAAAAAGAACAATTTCCTCGTATATTCCTACCATAAAATAAACTGAACCCTCATTTTATATTCTTTATTTATTTTAATATTCACTTCAATGTGTATATTCTAAAAGTTTTTATTTTGTGAGAATGGTTAGTTTTAAAGTGGGGGTTCATTTTTACACTTCAACTATTTACTCGTAAATTCCTACCATAAAATGCCCAAGCCTAATTTTATGGTAGGAATTTACGAGTAAAAAGTTGAAGTTTACCCTTTGTTGTTATTTCTTTTCTTTTTGGCTTTGGTACTCTAAAATAAAAACGTCAGATTTTAATCATCGTCGATGAAAAAACAAAATTACGGTCATAAAAAGAGGATCCAATTTATGCCTAAATTGTAAAACGAGCCTTTAAAACTAACCATTCTCACAAAATAAAAACTTTTAGAATATACACATTGAAGTGAATATTAAAATAACGAAAATATATTTAGTATTGTAAAATAACGGGTGCAAAAAAAATAAAACATTTATTGCAAAAACACGGACATAAAATGAGGGTTCCTGGAAATATTGGTCAGGTACTATTCGCAAAGTTCCATCCCGGTCTCCTGCGGTGATAGATCAAAAAACAAATCTACCTATGAATGAAGTCCCTAGCTGAAGCGGTGCCTGCTGTATATGAAAAAATAATTTGTTGATTGAAGGCGTTTTTATCGACAAATTATAATTTTTTTAGTGTTTTGAAGGTGTTAAAAGTAAGCCATATTTTTGAAAATATAAAAAAAAAAACAAAAAAAAACAGCACTTTTTCCCAAAAAGTTAATGTGATATTTTATCACCTCCAGTCTTTTTTTGACAAGTAAATGTAAATATTTTAACCTTTTTAAAAATATGGCTTACTTTTAATGTCTTCAAACTAAAAAAAAATTTTTTTAAATCCATAAAAATGCCTTCAATTGACAAGTTATTTTTTCATATACAGCAGGCACTTCAGCTAGGGACTTCATTCATAGGTGGGTTTGTTTTTCCACCTATCACCGCCTAGCATTTTTTTAAGGCAGGAGGCCGGGACGGAACTCTGCGAATAGTACTATTGGTCATTTTAACATTTTGTCATCCCGGATTCCTGCCCTAATTTACGCTGTTTTTAATTGCTGGCAATAGACATAATTCTAGCCAAATATAGATATTTTCCGAGTCATGTTTTTCACATTTTATCAGCAAATTAATGGAGATATTTTACAATGCCCCACCCCAACCCCACTTTTCATTGCCAAATCAATTTAGATATTTTACCCCCTCCCCAGGTTTAATTTTTTTTTACCATGGATTTTTACAAAACAAATTCAAATATATAGGTGCTGTATTTTTCACTTTATATCGGCAAATATATGTAGATATTCTACAATTATGCCCCCCCACCAGCTTTATATTGGCACATCAATTTAGATATTTTACAACCCACTCTTAGCCCTGTCGTCTGAGTCTTTAGAATACACCGACTGCAATTGGGCCACTAGTTGGCCATAGTATGGTGACCCATGATGCTTAAGGATGGAATCTTTGTGGATGAGCAGTCCATGACATGCAACACTCTGCTTAGACTAAGGACACCTATTTTTTTGTCTACTTTTCATTTTAAAAACTAATTAAAATTAAATTGATTATTTATGGTCAAATTTTTGTCTCAGTCGAAAAGTAGTAACATCAGTACAAAAAGCAAAATAATATTACACATGTAATTTATTTTTAATACATCTAAAACTATTTTTTTCAGTCAATTTTTATTAAATATGACTTAATATGGCCACTGGAGTTGCCATAAAATCCGTGTTTACAAAATGAATTTAACACTAGATTGAAAAAAAAAAAAAATTACCAAAAATCTGGGAATTATCTGATTTTAATGAAATTTTCAGTATTGATTAATCAATGACTGGATTTTATAATGCATCAGTTATTTTATTTTAAAACTTTTTGATTTAATTAGGTATTTCTGCTATGATAAATTAATATATAAAATTCATTTAAGATATGAGTATCATGATGTTAAGTTTAAAATGTCATATTATTATATTCTAAAAACATTGTCACAAACTCTATTGAAAATTAGCGCCCCCCCTCCCCATCTTTAAACAGAGCAAAAATTGATGTATACTTTTTTCTTTTATAAGATAAATAATTAAATAAAGATTAAATAATTATCGAAATGAGTAAAAAAAAAATTTTTTTTAAATATCCAAGAATTATTTTTTAGTTTTTATTTTGATTTTATTTTCTGATTTTCGATACTTATTTTCTACCTGAGTAGCATCCTTATTTTTTGGAAACGGAGGGTATATTTGTATTGTAAAAAAATGGACTATTTAACAAATTGGGTATACCTAGCTTAGACCATTACTTAGTTTAGATGGGGGGGGGCGGGGAGAGCCCCTCCGATCAATCCATGATCAACCCTTCTTATAATATGTGCTAGGCGGTGGTGGCTGAAGGTCCCAGGAATGACATCTGATGGTGAGGTTCCAGTTCTAGAGGTCTGGGGAATGTGGAGCACCCCTTCATCACCATTGCTTCCTGGTCCACTCTTTACTGGAGTGGTAGTACCTGTTATGGTCCCATCTATGGGTTGAATAGAAAAATGTATATATAAAAAAAATTAATTATCCATTAAGAATTACTTTATTTCAAAAGTTTGTCAGCATTAAATGACCCACTGAGGTTGATATGCTGTAAAACAAAACAAACCAAACAAAATCAAACAACCCGTTCTGTTTAAAACAGTTTGTTTTTATGAATTTGTACAAAACACAATCCCCTCCCCCATCTGCCTAATATGACAACATAAATAAACATGAACTATATTTTTGAGATAAGGTTTGATAGGAATAATTTTGATTTTTCGGATTGTTGTCCTCATCTTTATTGTATGTATATACATATGTTTCAGCTGTTATATCCTCCAGCCTTCCTCAGGTGTTCCCTTTGTATCCAAGTATAGTAATGATCCAATCTGGGAAATTATTTTTGACAGTTGATCAAACAGGCATTTAAGAACCTTCAAATATCTCATTCAAAAACAATGACCATTGTTTTTGCATGCCTATCATTCTGACATGTGTCACGAGAAGAATCATGATCATTTAGAAAAAGTTTATTGGCATTTCCTGTGCAACTTAAGGCATAAAATTTGCCATCAGTCTTTTTCGATATTTTTATTTTCAAAGTAATTAACTTTAAAACAATTTGATTTAGTCTTTTTAATAATTGGTTCCCATATTGTGTTCATCTCTATACTAGGTCACTACAGTCAAACATATGTTTCTTTGAGATGTTTTCTTTTCCAATGTGCTTCACTATCTAATATTTTAACTTTGAAATATAACTTTAATATATAATAGTATATAAAATATGATATAGATATAAAGTGAAGGGGCATTGGGAAATATCTCCATATATTTGTTGATAAAAAGTGAGAAACACAGTACGGTATAATACTATGTGCTGGGGCACTGTCTCAATGTATGTATGTTATGTATGAGAAAGATGCTCCGGCTCAGTATTACAGTCGTCGAAACTGCCCGTTCCAACCTCCTGTTCTTATGTTGTTTGTTGATTTATAGGAAGGCTGAAAAAGAGCTGGTTTCGTTCCTTTTACCAACTCGGCTGAAATAAGATTAAATAACCAAAAGCTGTCAACGGATCAACAAAACAATTAAACACAATGCATTTTTGATGCTTATGTACAACTTATATACATTTATTTTACAAAGGAGCAAGGTGATTTATTTGTCAGTTGATTGGCGATCTACAGCTAGTTTTTGGCTAAGTTATCAATTTTGTACCGAGTGGCAAGGCATCAGAGTGTATCGGTAAAGTTGTATCAAGGGCCCCGAGCCATGGCGATCTCCCCGGTCCCGGAGTGTCCGAATCCGCCTCTCTCTTCTCCTCTTTCTTCGGTCTGTCCCGGTCTCTTCGCTCTATCGCTTTCCTTTGGTCTGACGGTCTGTTATTTATGGGATCCAGACCTCCCCACCCCTAACATATGTCTCTGATTGGCCAGCCACTCGATACTATTGCCTACGTGTCTAAATGGCCTTGTGCCAGCCTAGCCTGTATCTTTCCATTTGGGTTTTTCCAACTGGTACGAGTCAAGGCCAACCATTGTTTTATTTATCTAAGTTTTTGAAATTGTTGACCAACTTGTCAAAAACTGGAATCTTATTTATTAAATTATCATTTTATTTTGGTAAAATTTGAAATTCCGATATGTATTAAATTCCATAATCTGAAGAATTTCTTTGTCTATGTGAAAATTCTTTGCTTAGCTAAATTTATATTTTTAATATAAACAATTATTATTATTATTATTTTTACTTTTAATTTTAACAAACCACCATAATTAATAATTAGGGTAGTTTTAATTAATTGGTAATTAATTAATAGATCGCCAATCAACCCATAACACTTAAATAGTGTTACAACGGTAAATATTTGAAATTTAAGTTTATTGAAATTTGTACAAATTCAATTTAAAAAAAAATATTTTAAACATGGAGGGAGAGGGGTAAAATATCTAAATTGATTTGCCAATTTAAAAACAGCAATGGTGATCATGGCTAAGCAAAAACAGGAGGCCTGACAATTTTATAGTACATTTTGTCCATAAAATCTGTTTGCACTTTAATGAATTTATAACTTTAAAGTGCACACTGACTTTATGGACACCCTCTATAATGAACCCAAGATACTTCATTAACCCGGCCTCATAGAAAAGTAAGAATAAAACTGGCTTAATGTGTCAATATTAGACATAATAGTAAATTATAAAATTGCCGCGAATAAGTGCTGTCCTGGAAAATTTTTGAAATGTCCTGGAAAATGGTTTCCTAAAATGAGTGAGAACCCTGATGAATTTTTTTCAAAACTTTATTGGCATTAAATGAGCCACTGAGGTTGAACGTAAAATAAACCAAACCAAACTAAACTAAAAATTGTTAGATAACAATTTTAAAGTAAATTATGAAATTTAAAACTTAAAATTAGGCATTTCATATTTTAAATGAATTTTATCTTTTAATTAGGTACATGAATTGTTGCTTTCAAGGTGCATATAGGTGGCTTGAATGGTATTTAAAGAATTTCAATTTATTTCTATTGAATCAGTTTGATTGAAATGATTTAATTATTTAAAAGAAAGAATTCATTGATTAATAAGTCAACACTGAAAATTTTATTAAAATCAGATAATTCTCTGATTTTTGGCATTTTTTCTTTTGTTTCAATCTGGGCCTTTGCATTTTTTAACATATTTCTCGCTGACTTTTTGTAAACAAAAACACCAAATTTTTTGAAACTCTTTAATTTTTCTGCGTGTCTTGAACAAAAAAAAAGATATTTCATTTAAATCAATGTCAAAAAGTTAATAATTTTTCTCTACATAATGTTTTTGGTGTTTTAGTCCATAACTACTTCACACAATCAAATTTTTAGCTGAATTTAATTGTTTAAAATGTATTAAAAATAAATTACATATGTAATATTATTTTGCTTTTTTTTTTACTGATGCTCATCATACTTTTCAACTTAAACAAAAATTTGACCTTAAATAATCAATTTGATTAATTTTAATTTGTTTTTAAAATGAAAATGGTGGTACCTATCAGATATGTACTGTGATGTGTTTCGCGCTTTTTATCGACAAATATATGTAGATATTATACAATCCACCCCCACTCCACCCACCTGCTTTATATTGGCACATCAATTTAGATATTTTACAAACCACCGTTTCAAAAAAAATTTTTTTTGATGAAGTTGTACAAATTTCAATTGAATTTCTACCCCCGAGGCGTAAAATCCATCATCAGTCTTTTTCAATATGTTTATTTTTAAAATAATTTACTTTAAAAAAAGCAATTTGATTGGGCCTTTTTAATGGTTGGTTCCCATATTGTGTTCATCTCTGTATTTGGTCTACTCAATAAGTCACTACAGCCCAACATATGAACTGCTTTTTTAAGACGTCTTGTTTTCCATGTCCTTCCCTATCTATTATTTCAACTTGAAAATATAACTTTAATATACAATAGTATATGAATACAGATATAAAACAAGGGAGGGGTCATTGTAAAATATCTACCTATATTTGCCAAGAAAAAGCGAGAGACACATGATAAATATTTGAAATTTGAGTTTATTGAAATTCAATAATAAAAAAAAACCACTAAAAAAACATTTATTTAAAACATTTGGTGGGGGTGTAAGATATCTAAATTGATTTTTCTGATAAAAAACAACAAAAACCTAGTAATGTTGATCATGGCTAAGCAAAAATAGGAGTCCAGACAATTTTATTGTACAGGATGTTCATAAAGTTAGAGTGTGCTTTAAATAATTTATAAATTTAAAGTGGACTTTGTGGATACTCTGTGTAGTTAATTGATAGATTTAGGCATCATCTATAATAAACCCAAGATACTTGATTAACCCTGCATCATAAAAAAGTAAGAATAAAACTGTCTAAATGTGTCGATATTAGATTAATATTGATTAAATTATGAAATTGCTGTGAACAGGTGCTGTCCTGGAAAATTTCAAAAATATCCTGGAAACGTCCTGGAAAATGATTTCCGAAAACAAGTGGGAACCTTGATAACTGAATTTGATTAGAGACCCAAATAAGTTTTTGTCAGAAAAGAACATCTAGTCACAGTCTTTTCCGATATAGAATATGACAAAGCCTGGAAATATAGTATTAAAAGAGACCTCAGAGAACAGCCTGATAGACAGAATGCCAATTTTCAAAGGCAGCCTAGAAGAAGACTGAATATATAAAGTACAAAAAACTAAAAAGAACAGGAATAGAAGTCTGTAATAATACCTGGTCTGCACCCGCATACCTTTGTAATGTTCTGTGCTGGCCGATTTGAAGGGTACGAGTTAGAGACAGGTTCACAAGGATGAAAAACACAATACAAAGTTTGATAACAGGATGCTAATGCGGGGAGAAGTTGTGACACTTTGTGCAGTTTGTGGTGGAGCAGAGGACACTTAAGTCTATGTTGTCAGCTGGCAAGAAAGTTGTCTTAACTATAAGTCGATTGCTGGCTTCACTGATGTGGGTCCCTGGCTATTTTCTATCGACTGCTACGAGGACAACCTCTCACTCCAACGGCTGGTCTGAAACTGATGAAGTGGCTTGAGCTGGCTGAATATGTACAAATTCCACCCCTACACACACTCATGTATTCAACCACCCAGTACTTACTTTTCTTCTCAGACTTTGTGTCTGCGATTTCTTCTAAAACTATAGCCATTACTTTTTTATCAGTCTCAGTGTTCCGACTTTTCAGACCATTAACTTTTTCAAGACCCATTTTCTCTTAAAACCTAAAGATATTATCTCTAACTGACTCAATTTCATAGTGGCTATATAATTCTCTTAAACTTTACTTAAACTTACTGATCCTTTGTCTCCTTAAAGGACAAACACCCACCAATATACATATGCCTGGACTTAACACATTTTATTTTCCCCTTGTTTTTCCTCTGACCATATTCTCACTTAACCATTATGTCACAAGTCCCATCGTAAGGCAGGTTGATTTGTTACTTTTTTGGAAAATATAACTTTTGTGGCAAAAGTTGGGGTTTGATGTTATAAGAACTGAAATTAAAAAAATTAGATTCCTAACTTTAAAACTCAGTTGAGCATTTAATTTTAAAGATCATCTGCAAAAATATACAAAAAAACTTCATTTTCACAGGACTGCTGACAAACTGACTTTAAATTTAATCATTTTTATAATAAATTCAGATAAAATTGTTATTTTTCATTAGATACTATGAATGGAAATTATGTTCAATGTTTTAAATTTGCACTAAAACCTACTACTGCACTATATAAGATTATGTAACAATAGAATTAAATTGTTAGTGTATTTTCCTTTCGATAAAAATGCAGGTCTTATTTGTGGCGCAATGATTTGGTTATAATGTGCTTGTGTCTTGCTTCCTGTCCGTACACAATCTGTGAAGCTTCTGTTGTTAACAGCTCTTTCCACAGAGCTGGTCGGGTAAATTTGGAAATTTCAATTCTGTTCCATTCAGTAGAGATTCTAGGAGTTAATTCCTTGAAAAATCTTCTGCAAGTGTACATTCACAAACCCTACTTTGTGAGAGGTCAATCAAAGTTGATCAGAGTATGGCTTCAAAATTGATTGAAGTAATTTTTTAAATCTTTGGTGGTTTGCTGCTTTTCAAAAAAAAATATTGGAAAATTTACCCATACTTGATTATTATTCTTGTAAATTGACATAACTAATTAAGTATGAATAAATGTTTATTTACTTAATTCAATCGACTTGCATTGTCAAACTTGACCAGGTTCTCTCTCAGCTCTACACTGTCCGTCCAATGTCACTTTCTTGCAATTCCGTAATGCTCACACGAGTTTGCCTTCACGAAATCGAACTTCTTCTGCCAGACATTTGATTTTTATAGTCATCCACCCCATTCCCACAATGCCTCTCATTTCTGGTCTGGACTATATAAAGAGAGTTACTCGGGTGCCACTCTTTCTAGGGCCATGAAGTAAGTAAAATTTCCATCTTTTTTCTTATTTCAACTAAATGCTATCATTTTACATGATATAGTCTTGTGTCCAACTTTGTGTATTGTGCTCTCTCTGTGGTCTTTGAGTTGGTAAGGTCTCATTTATCTCGCCTACACATCATCCATATCCTCATCGTTTGCATGCATCACTCGCCTTAGATGTAAAATATGCCTTGGCATTCCGTCTATTATTAGGTTGTTTGGTGAATTGACCCCAGTCACTATTCCTCTCCCCCATTGTGTGATGCACCGGGCATTTGGTGGTTTCACCCAAACCTCTTCCCCTGTCTGGATTCTGGGTGGCCCTTCTTCATTGACATCTGGGAAATTATTTCTTGGGTGTCTCCATTCGTAGGTAGAAATTGATCGTTGTGGTACCATTTCCCCAGTTTGGCCAATCTTGGGTGCCATGTTATACCAGAATGTGGCCTACATCGGTGTTATCCCTCTTCTTTCGGCTATTGCTTTTACGGTCTGATGATGTCACTCCACTATTCCATTTCTCCCTGACCTGTAGGCTACCTACGAATTTTTTATTTTTTTTGTTCGGGATATCCGAGCAGAAAACCGTGCCATTGTCAATTATCACCTCTGCCATTGGACCTCGTTCAAGAATTACCTTCTCCAGTTCTTCTGCAACCACAGCTGCTGTTTCTGCACACAACTCCCTCCCTATCGGCAGTTGCCCAGGTCCACAGTCAATCATTGACAAGTATGCACCCCCGCGATAGTGGGTTATATCGATGGCTAACCTTGTCAAATTTGTTGTGGTTCCAATTTCACCAGGATCATGTATGGTTGGGGCAGGGTCATTTGATTGACATCTCATAGAGTTCCTAATCACCCTTTGGACTTCCTCCCTTTTTATAAGTGGGTTTACTTTTCACACTAAATATAGAGTCCTATCCACACCCATATGTAGCATTACAAGCATTTAGCTGAAAAACGCTGACATTTTCAAATTTGCGACCGTAATCAGTTCAATTTGCAATTTCTCGAGTATTTCTTAACCAATCTTAAAAATATTTATATGGTTGGAAAGAGAATAGAGTAATCTTCCTAATTATGTAACTTTTATCGGTTTTCATCAATTGAATTATTTTTTACAGCGAGTTAAAACCGTATTTTCGGTTGAACAGCCGAAAACAAAAATATGACCGTTTTTTTTTTTTTTTAGGATAAATTTTACACGCTGTTTTGTTTTTTCAAAATCAAAGTGGCTAATCTATCAATATTCTTGAAATTTTGCACTCAAATAGAAGACATCTGGAAGTACAAACGGGTTCTTTTTTTTTGTTTCTAGGATCCGTGGAAACGAAAATATGATAGGGGAAAGTTGAAGGCTATCTGTTTAAAAAATATAAAAGACGCAAAAAAGACGCAATTTGTCCATAACATTAGAGAGTTTCAAAATTATTTTCCTATAAAATTTGTGAAATTTAAAGATTGCTAAGTGCTTCGGGTTTTTCTCCAAAACTTATGATTTTGAAGAAAAAACTCGAATTTAAACGATTTTCGGATGTAAAAACACCGTCAATGACGTCACAAATCAGACCTTATTGATTTAAAATCACAATTTCTCGTATATTTATTGTTCAATCTTAAAAATATTCATATGGTTGAAAAGAAAAGAAAATAATCTCTCTAAATATGTAATTTGTATGTGTTTTTATTAATTGAATATTTTTTTACAGCGAGTTAAAAACGTATTTTGCTTAAAAAAACCGAAAATGCGTGATAGGAATTTTTTTCCGAGAATACATTTTACACTCTACATTTTTTTGGAAAATCTAAGTGGCTAATCTTTATCAATATTCTTGAAATTTTGCATTCAATTAGAAGAAACCTGGAAGTACAAAAGGGAGCTTTTTTTTTGTTTCTAGGACCCGTGTAAGTAAAATTACAATAGTGCAAACTCCAAGACTATTTGTTCAAAATGAGCATGATAAACGAAAAAGACGCACTCTGTCCATGATATTACAAAGTTTCAGAATTATTTTGATATAAAATTTGTAAAATTTGAAGAATGTTAAGTTCTTTGGCTTTTTATTCAAAAATTTGTATTTTGAAAAAAAATCTCAAATTTATTTGTCCAACGAGGCATACGACGTATGCCTGTCTATTTCGGCTAGGCATTATGCACACAATAAGGTTTAAATTCATCGCTTATTTCTATCGCCAATTTTTAAAATATTTTTACCTATGAAAATAAAAAAACATAATCTTTCTAAATATTTAACTTTTATGTGTTTTTAACAATTGAATTATTTTTTATGTTTGTTTGAATTTTGGAAAAAAAAAAACTTGTAATTATGAGAAATGTAAACGTACATTTCAAAATTTGTGCATCGTACATTTCAAAACAAACTATGACCCAGGAAAAACAGAACCCACTAATTTTGTAATAAAACTATTAATTTTAACTTGGGGGAGGTTAGGGTTAGTTTAATGGGAAAATAAATAATTTGAGTTGTTTTTTTGTTTTTTTCTGTGTCACCCTGTAATCTAATGGGATTTTGATGAGAATTTAGCCGGATTTTGAGTACCCAATATTTATTTAACATTAATTTTTGGCATGAGAATTTTAAGATTCACACGTAAAAAAGTTTGATAATTATTGTATTTAATGGAAATTTTCGCAACAACGAAATTACTTTTTTTTTTTTTTTTTCTGAACTTTTTTTTAGCTATGTTTCAAAATCAGTAATCCTTAACTTTTTCCTTGTAAATTGCTACCATAAAATAAACTGAACCCTCATTTTATGTCTGTGTTTTTGCAATAAATGTTTTATTTTTCTTCAAAGTGATGTTATTTATTTGAATTAATACTATACATGTATATACCTGCAGTATTATAATGAAAATGTTGAATAATTGGGTGTTAAGCTTTTAAAAAAACCAAAATCGCTGCTATCTGTATCTCTTATTCTCTAAATAATGGGTTAAAACATAGAGATACATACAATTTGAGTGCATAATCAGAAAGAACATACAATTTTACATAAGAATACCAAATTATATCAAAATTGCTCCAAAAATAAAGAAACGGTGAAGAAATCACTGAATTTCTTTTTTTTTTAATGGTCCGTGATTTGACATATTTTTGAAACAAAATCATGTCCACATTTGTACCCCCAATTTCGGGGCTTTAAATTCTCATAACTTTTGAACCACTGGGGATATTTGCATAATTCAAACGGTTCTGAACTCCATTTACACAGCTCTATATAACTAATGTGATTAAACAACAATAATCTCAAATAAAAAAATCAACTGGGAATGCTACCATATGGTGCATACCGTGCAACTCTTCTAATTCTTTGATCCCTAGACAGCATATTAAGACCTCATTATCCTCCTTGACCAACCACTTCTTATTTACTCATGTTTATGCATCTGCCTTGTTTTTCTCTGAAGGTACAAATACTGCTTTTATTTGCAATCCAAATTCAGCTATCAATTGTCTCAGTATTCCTAGTCTCTGCTTTATTATCATCTCTCCAGCATCCTTTGTCCGTATTCTTCCGTGACTGAATCAGTCCTTACATCCATCTCTCTTAATCCCCATAAAGCAAAATGAATGCTTTTTAACACAGCCTCTAATTCAGCCACATTAATGTGGTTTTAATCATCTTTTTTCCTTAGCCATGCTGCATCTTTTGCCACCAAAACATTGATTTCCATGACTGCTAGCATCACACCACATGACTCCTATTCCTGTTTTAGGGATGTGCCAGGTCCCTGTCACAGGGTCCTCTCTTCTTACCTCGGCTAAGATCTCTTGTATCACAGTAACAGTATCCTTGTCAACTTTATTGTCCCAGCTTATCCCACTCGCAGTCAGCCAGTCATGGAATAGTGCCCCAACAATTTGCCACTGACTGAAAATAACTCTCGCCTACTCATATCTCCTGTTACCTGCAAGATCTCGTTCCTCCTTTCCGAACACCAATTCGCCCATTTTTCAGATGATCGACTTCTTCCTTCATCGATACCTTTGTCACATCTATTAATATATCATCAATATACAAATCAGTGACTCCTCTCATCTTATCACCCTTCATTAACACAGTTTTTATAACTGCCACCATAACTTTTGGTGCAGCATTAAGTTCAAACCCTAACCAAGTCAGGCAGTAGGTTTTCCCTTTATAGTACTCCAGCTGGTACTGCCACAGCCTCTTTGCAACATGTAACTGTAAGTAGGCTGACTTAAGGTCCACTATCACAGTTCCTCCCACCAACTGTCTCCACTTTCTCATCACACACATCAATTATGTCACTTCCAGTATGGCTCTCAACATGTTTGTTGAGCTCGCAAAAGTTCAATACTGGTCTGACCTTTCCTTTCATGGCCTGGACCACCGCCATCAAAGGTAACACTCCTTTCACTTCACCTCTCCATGGTAGGAGAATTCCCTCCGCCTGGACCACCGCCATCAAAGGTAACACTCCTTTCCCTTCACCTCTCCATGGTAGGAGAATACACTACACAATCCACCTTTCCACCTCTTTCTCATATTCTAACCTTTCTATGTTCTCTAGGGGAGTTCTGTAGTACTCCACTTTGTTTTCTAACACTGGAGGTTCTCCTTTCCAGCGCCATTCTACAGTCCACTTCTTGCCGTCAAACTCTGCTTTAAAATATTTATCCTCAATTTCGCAATAGCTTGGGCAGCTACAGCACAGTGTCTCTCTGAACCCAACTTCACCATTTTTTACAGTCAAACCTCCCAGTTTACAAATGACATCCATGTCAACAAATATGGTTATGCTGTCCACAAATATGGTTATGATTGGGAGAGTATTATAGAGCACCTTCACTCTGTTGGCAGAGTGAAGGCGAGGGGGCAGCTGCTGGCGCAAACACTCCCCCTCACCTTCCCTGATTTAAAGGGCAATTCTTCGTAATGTGCCCAAACTTTTCACAATTAACTGAAATTAACAACTATTTTAATTATTATTAGTATTATTATCTAATTTTATGTACATTTTCTAGATAAATACAAATTGGTTTATAAAAAAAATCTTCATTCATTTTTTTTGTTTATAACAATTTTATTTCGTGATGGGCATATTGGCTTACCAGAAAAGAATTACCCTTAAAAAATTCCAACATGACAATTAAAAGAACCTGGTAAATACTTTTTTATTTTCTTGCTATTTTGTTTTGCTGACTTCATATGAAATAGATTCCCTAAGTGTCATACCTGTCTATTTCCTTTTTTTCCCCCATTTATTTTGTAAACAAATGGATTTTACATTTATTTTCTAAAAATTAGTCAATTAAGTGTTTTCATCATATTTTTGTTCAATCTTTTCTTCTTACAATAATATAAATCTTGATAAAATTTAATTTTATTAAAATCTGAAAGACTTTAAAACATATTTTCTTGGATATGGTAGTTCAGTAGTAAAAGTGCTAAACCGAATGGTTTTGATTTTCTAAAATATTTTGTTATGAAACTGAAACCGAAAAACCATGGTTTTTCAGTTAAACCACCCATCTCTAATTTATTATCTCACTTCTACTCCAGATCACATTTGCACCTATAACCTTTTAACTTGTCACTCATTTTAAGGCCAAAATCATATTCAGTGTCCAACTATTTATATATCCTTTCAGTCCCAGAGTACCCTCCCTCCAGGGAATACCTGACCCCATTGTCTAAAAGGTGTAAGAATTGTGTTTACTGCCCTTAAAAAATGCATAAGATAAAAAAAACAAAGGAAAATAAATATACATGTACAGAGTCCAGCAGAATAATCTCTTGGATTTAGAATTGCCACCAGAACAGTAATAGTAGCAGTGACCAGGTGGGAAATATATCTTTGAGCTGCAACAGCAGCACCTATGCCATTTTAGTTGGGCAATGGTGAACATCATGCATTTGTGCTTGAAATTCATCTCGCTGTGTGTTGATATCCTGTGGCCAACTCAATCACCAGATCTATCCCCTTGTGATTACTTCCACTGGGAATAACTGAAGCCTCAAGTCTTTAAACTTGGGCTGCTGACAGTAGATGAACTGAAAGATTTTATTCATCATGAAATTGCAGCAATACCAGAGGCAATGACTGCAGAATTTCAGAGTGAAACATCAGGAGTATTTAGCTTATGAGAGCAAGCATTTGGATGATATAATCTTTAAAACCAAGTGATCACAATAGCAAAACAAAATGACAAATTTTGATCTTTCTTGTTGTAAAATTAAATTTTCAATAGGATCTATATTGCCTTTTTTTATTCATGTTTCAAATGTTTAATTTTATCACAATTTTTTTCTCTTTGTTTTAGAACACAGGTTTGCCAGGTAGTTTGGACATTCTTAATTTAAACGCACAACTCTCTAAGTTGGTTGTTCCTGGAACATCTGAGAGTACAGATACCAATGCTAGCACTTGTTTATTCTTGAACAACATCTACCAGACCTTGCTGTTAGAGAACCTTACAAAAGTACGACAGAAACTGGCTGAAAATCAAGAAAAGCAGGTGAGGTTTTGAGTGCAGAGAAATAGAAATGAATTGTTAAAGGAAATATCATTTTATCACCTTGTTTTTCACCAAATATTTTTCTGTTATTATAACTAGCAAAATAAAAATGCCCTCTGAGTAATGTAAAAATAAATATTTGAAAAATATTGCCTGACGTGGGTGGGGGTGGAATTCAATTTCAATAAACAAAATTTTATACTGTTCAATTTTTTAGAAAAATAAATTCTTTAAAAATTCATTTCAATTAAAATTTATTATTTTCAATCTTAATTATATGTAATACATGTTGTTACCCTCTTAATTCATTTTCTTAGTGATTTAATAAATTTCATGTTTATTAAAGTAAGCATTTATTTATTGAAGTAAGTATTAAACTAATTAAATAGTTTTATCTAATTTTTAAAGAATAAAATAAAATTTATATAAACTAAAATTAAAAAGCTATCTTGATAATCATTGCGGAATAAAATTAAACTTGAATCAGTATTGTTTGAACTATGAACAAAATACTATTAATTACTTTGCTAAAATTAGTTTAAATAAATATATTGCAGATTAAAAATAACATCAGTAATAAAGAATAACAACTGTATGCATTTTTAACATTAAAAATAAATATAATAAATAATAAATCATAATACATGTTGTTACGCTCATTGTTAATTCATTTTCTTAGAGATTTGATAAATTTCATATTTATCAAATAAGAATTAAATTAATTGAATGACTTTATTTAATTTTTAAAGAACAAAATAAAATTTATATAAATCAAAATCAAAAAGCTATTCAAATAATTTAATAATACTGACTAAAATCAAATCGTACATTTTGCATTTTTAAAAATAAATGTAAACAAATTACTTGATTCAAAGTAAGCATTTAATTAATTGAACAACTTTATTTAATTTCTAAAAGAACAAAATAAAATTTATATGAATTAAAATTAAAAAGCTATTCTAATAATCTAAAACTGAATAAGATTAAATCCTAGTTTTTGCATTTTTAAAAATAAATGTAAACAAACTATTTCTGGTTGAATTACGGAATAAATTACCATTGGGTCATTCCATATCAAAACACTAGCAAAAAGTTGAAATCTGCACCCACCAACACCGAATTACTTGAAATTTGGCACAAATTTTCCCCTTCATGAATTAGGAAAATGTGCCAAATTATTTTGTGTTAAACCTTACCGTTCCAATTTTAGAGGGGGGGTTTATAATTTTCCTATTTTGCCTCTAAATTAAGGCCATGCGGTGTCGCAGAATCTTAGTGGTTTTTTTTATTTAAAAAAATACTTCCATACATTCAATATTTCTTATTTGGCAGGTCAGGCAAATAAGGACTGTAGAATCCAAATATCCAACTATTTTAAGCCTATACCTGATAGAAAATCTTTTTTTGCTCACCCAAATGCATGACTCCAAAATTAACAACTTTTCACCTATGTAGCTTACAGTCAGTCTATAGAAAATGTGTCCTCTTCAATTATCATAATATTTTTTTGTTAACATCTACTATATCTGCCTCAGTTCATCAAAGAATTTTGTGAGGGAGTAAAGTCTACTTTAGAAGATATGAACCTACCAAGTTCAGAGTTTTTTTTTCCTATGTACATGCAGGATTTCAGTGAAAGATTATAATTAAAGACAATCTTCCTAATGCTCCATGAACTCTCAAATGTTGATATTGTGCTCAGTGACTTCTTAAACTATTCAATAATATTGTTTATATTAATTTAAAAAAAAAAACAAATTAGATACAAGGGTGTGTCAAAAAGTAATGCCATTTTGTTTAGGACAGGTATAATTACCATCACAGGAACATGTATTATACATCAAAATGAAGCTGGTCCTCTGAAGATCCCATCCCTACTTTCCCACAGTCACTGTTTCTCTCAATAGCAATGTTCCACCTTCAAATGAGAGCATGTATCCCTATTCTGTTGACTATTCTTTGAGCCACTTCTTCACTACAGATTTCACTTCCTCATCACTGGAATAATGTTTTTATTGAAAAGAAAGAATGAAAAAGGGTTTGAGAGGCAAACATTATTGTTCTATTTGTATTGAGCTAACAATTGAAAAACGTCATGGTTTATTCCATGATAAACAGGTTGGAGTGATTTCAGTTGATCAGTTGGATGCAGTGGATGTAAAGCTTATTGCTTATAGAACAGGATTGTGATGAGGATAAAATACAGACTATCTGTTGCCATCACAAGCAGACCTTGTTGACTAAATATGAATGGCTTGAAAAGAAATGTTGTATTCCATTTAAAAATCATAAAAAGCAAATTAAAGGCAGTTTGAAACTAATTTCATTGGAGATTAAAGGCAGACAAGGCAAAGGCTAAGTTGGTACTAATCCCAGACAAGAAACTTTACCCTAATTGTCAAATACAAATCCACAAACTTCTTCCTGATGATGTATCGGATGAGGAAATAAAAGAGCTTGAAGTAGGTACTTCTGCTGAATCAGAAGAGGGTAGTAATAATGGAGAACCAAGATGTGTATCAGATGAGCAATGAAAAAGCTTGTGTAGCGAGATCAAACGGCAAAACCTACAAACCTTTGATGAGCCAGCAACGGTCCATTGGTCGAAGAGACAGCGAGTGGCATGTTGTATATGTGGGCAGGAGCAGAAAACGTGAAATGTGATGAGTTCGAGGCAGGCACGAGACAAGTTGTGAAGGAGGTGAAAGCGTGAGTGTCCTTTTCCATAATAATGGACAAGGCCTTTGACATTAGACTTATCCCAGAGTTCAGCGGCGCTGCTGATATGCCAATTGTAGAATGGATCGAAAATGTCGAGTTGGTCTGCGAACTCTGTGCCATGAACAAAGTCGAGCATGTCTTGCCGCTACGACTGCATGGTGTTGCTCTCACCGTGTTTATTTGTTGCATATCCCACTTGTATGGACTGGGCACAAGGCCTCGTTTTAATGTGGGCCCACCCACAAGCCGAAGCTCATGGGTGGGAAAGAACAAAAATTGCGACGTTGCCTGGGGGGGGGGGATAGCCCCCTGGGATCGACGCTATTATTAAACTCTCGACAAGTCCAGCGGCCGAAGCTCGCTGGACCCCCGGCGTTAACCGGAAAACCGAATGTGCAATGAGTTTATAATAATAAAAAAAAAAGATTTCATTACCGTGTATCGCCAATTGAGCAAGGAGCAGAAGGCAGACCCAGAAGAGATCAAATGAGCCCTTATGACTGCTTACGCTACTGATGCATTTGATGCATTCAACCAATTTGTGGCACGACGACTACGGCAAAATGAAACCGTGGATGAGTTTCTGACCGGTTTGTCGCCTGGTTTGGCTGGTTGGAATTCGCTGCCTGAACGTTGGCTGGCGTGTGCGTTCGTATCTGGATTACCACAACATGTCAGACAGCTTCTTCGGGCCATATCCAGGATGGAGACTATGACCGCTGACTCGAGCATGAGTGATTATGAAAGATGATGTAATGAAGGAGGGCCTGGCGATTGCTGCCGTACGAGTTTCACGTGATGAGACCAAGAAGCTTCCCACCGGGACACCGCTATCATTGCAACGGGCCCAATCACTTAGCAAGAGATTGTAAAGAACCACACACCAAATTCGGTGTTACAAGTGCAATGTAGTGGGGCATGTGTCCCGCGACTGTCTGGAAAACAAGCCAGGGGAATAGGCTTTAGTGCCAGTCTACTCCCTGAATCCCGTATGAATGAGGCACTACCCGCAATTACTGTACACATCGATGGAATGAAGAGTTTAGTGTTACTGGACACAGGCTGTTCACGGTCGTTCGTGTGTAGACAGCTCTGTCGTTCCTGGAAGAGTAAAAAAGTAGACGTTCTCACTGTTGGCGAAGATCTCTCAGGTGCTCTGGAGTCGGTCGTATTCAGCTTGACGTGAACAACAGTTGTCCTATCGATATTGAGGTTCTGGTTGTGGACGAGAAGTTGCTGGGGTTCGAACTTTTGCTGGGATTTGACATCATTAAGAAGTTGGGAGGAGTATGTGTGACCAGTAACGGGACAGTGAGCTTTCCTCAACTTGACCGACTCTCATGCGCTGCCATCACCATCAATGAGCCAGACTACCATGTGGAATATGACCAGAGCAAGAAGATCTGGGTTGCGTTGTGGAAGTGGACCAAGGGCTACCCGCCCGTACAGTTCAACATCAACATACCTGAATATCGAGTGCCCGCTGATGTACGCCAGGAATACGATGCTAAATTAAGCAAATGGCTGAACAACGGTTGGTTAGTACCGTACCCCGAAAAGGAACTCGGTCCACCGAAAGGACTCATTCCCCTTATGGCGGTTGTGCAGGCCAATAAAAACAAGGTGCGTCCCTTACTCGATTACAGGGAGCTAAATAATCATGTGGACGTCTTCACCGCCAATGCTGATGTATGCGCCCAGAAGTTGCGTGAGTGGAGGTAGCAAGGGGTGGAAGTGGCACTGATTGATTTGAGAAGGACCTACCTGCAGGATGGGGTTCATAAGTTGTTATGGCCATTTCAGACCGTGATCTGAAAGGGACAGCGATATTGCCTTACACGCCTTGGATTCGGCCTGAACATGGCCCCCATGATCATGTGGTCAATCATGATTGCTACATTGTCCCAAGACGCAACAATTAATCAAGCCACATCAGCATATGTCGACGACGTGTATGTTAATGAAAAAGTGGTGTCGGCAGAAAGAGTGAGGAAACATTTGGAAGATCACGGGCTGACTTGTACGTCTCCCTAACGGCTTAGAAATGGAGTGCGAGTCCTTGGCTTACATGTTCAGGAACGCGGAGGTACATTGGAATGGGAGTGAGGCAGTGAAGTTCTTTCCACTCTTACCCGACGACACGTATTCTCGGTATGTGGGAAATTAACAAGTCATTACCCAGTCTGTGGGTGGTTGCGAGTGGTGACCTCGTTTATTAAACGCCGAGCAACTGCAGTAACGTCAGGGTGGGACAACACTAGTCACGATGCCCCCTTAAGACAGATGATGACTGACATCATAAGTAGATTACACCAGAATGATCCGGCACATGGAACTTGGTGTGTGAACAGACCCGCATATGCCATGTGGGTAGACCCGAACTCACTGACAATTGGTGTCGTAGTGGAAGTAAATGGAGCGGTCGTTGAGGACGCAAGTTGGATGCGATCAGAACACGACAGTCAACATATAAATTTGGCTATGTGAGGCATTAACCTAGCACTCCAGTCGAACGTGAAGGTCTTTTCACAGACTTGGCGTGTGTGCACCGGTGGCTCTCTGATATGTTAACTGGAAAAGCGCGAATTACTACAAAAGCTGCCAGTGAGATGCTAATTCGACGCCAACTAGACACGTTTCTGAGTCTTGTGCGGGAATGCAGGTTAACGGTGGATGTATCGCTGGTTAAATCTGATGCTAACAAAGCCGACCAGTTGACGAGGGTGCCTCAGAAATGGCTGCATGGTATACAACAGAACGTGGAACCTGTAAACTGAACCTGTGGCGTTGCAGTGAGTCCAGAACAGTTGGTTGCCATTCACGCCCATAGTGGTCACCTGGGCATTAGGCGCAAGCTGTACTTTGCATGGCAGACTCACCCTACTGTCACCAAGACGGATGTATGAAGGGTGGTGAAAGAATGCACTGGTATGCTGGGCTGAGTGGCATCTGAGTGTGAAGAGCAATTGGGAAAGAGTGGGAATGGATATCACACACTACAATGGTGTTCATTACCTTACTTTAATTGACTGCGGGCCCTCACGATATGCAATTTGGCGATACTCTACTAGTGTCACTCACGAATTGGAAGCTGTTTTTCGTGACTGAGGTCCCCCCTTGGAGCTTCTCACAGATAATGGTACAACATTCACTAGCCACCGTTTTCAGCAATTTATACAGTTTTTGGGCATCCATCTCAACTATCGGTGCGCATACGTGCTCTCTGGGAATGGCATAGTGGAATGAAGCTACCGCAGCATAAAAACCATTGCAGCTCGAAAACAGTGCACAGCCCTCAAAGCTGTGTATTGGTATAATGTAACCCCCAAGGATGGAGTTTCCCGCCCCACCGCGCCAGCGAATGCAATTCATAACTGCTCTGTGCGGATACGCGGCATAGATCCCACACCCCACCTGTACAACCCCAGCACAATCGATTCAATATTGGAGACAAGGTGTGGATTAAGACACCGGGCCGAAGATGCACGAGTGTATGCAGGCAAGGAAGAGTGACCGATGTACATAAGGCACAGTCAGTGTGGGTCGACGGGACGCCACGCCATGTGAAGGATCTGCGTTCTGTTATGGACTGAAGTTCCTCAGACACGGGGGATGACAGCGAAGAATCTACACGGTTACAAGGCTGATCACCATCAGTGATGCGCACGATGACCCCCCAAAGACTAGTAACTCCGGGTCTGATGCAGATGCACCAGATGACATCACTACAGCCGAGTCATCCGAAGAGGTAGAAGTACTGCCGCAAAAAAGCACCAGGCGTAAAAGACCCGCCCCGTGTTGTCTTGTATGTGATCTGCAGATCATGGGGGAGTGTAGCGAGATCAAACGGCAAAACCCACAAACCTTTGATGAGCCAGCAACGGTCCGTCCGTCGAAGAGACAGCGAGTGGCATGTTGTGTGTGTGGGCGGGAGCAGAGAAGGTGAAATGTGACGAGTTGTGAAGGAGGTGAAAGCGTGAGTGTCCTTGAGGCCACGATTTGTAGGTTGCGAGTCTCGTGGCTGGTGAGACGAGAGTTGTGACATGTGAAAATCTTGGCCAGGCCAAAGGAGACGTTTGGACAGAGCGAGGGACGGCGGTGGAGAGTGAACACGGCAAGATTAGTTTGTCAGAATTCGTCTTCTCAAGGTTGCGAAAAGTAAAGTTGCCTGTGATACGTGTTTCTTGTAGAATACAGTGGTGAAGATTGAACGTTGGCATCAGAACAAAAGGCCAAGTGTTACATTATCTTTGGCAGAATCAGCTTGATACAAGTACTTCTGCAGAAACAGTGAAGAGAAATATCAATGAATGTTTCTCTGCTATTGGAATTTCTCTAATAAAAACAAAATGGCTTCATTATTCTGGAAAAGCTAGGTAAGAAAAAAAATTCTTCTACATTGCAATGTATAAAGACCAAAGTAGACAGGTCATTAAATGTTGACTGAGCTGTTGAATGATGAGGCTTTGAAATTCAGAAATGAGATTTTAGATAAGGCTAAGTGCTTTGATAAAATGATAAAGCTTCTTATAGCAAAAGCAAAGGCTAAAATGAAAAGACAAATCTTGACACTTGCCCCTACTGACTGGTCACACAAAAAAGTCATGTGTGTTTGGTGTTTCAGAACACATTGTACACAAGTGTTCGGTAAGAAGTATTTTAGCTGTGCCAGAAACAAACAAGTCTTTGCCTGCTGATATTGCACAGCTAGTGGAAGCATTTTACCAAGATGATGAATATACTCGACTGATGCCAGGCAGGAAAGACTATGTTAGTATTAAACGTAATATTCATCAGCAGAAAAGACTCATCTTGTGCAACCTAAATGAGCTCTTCAAACCATTCAAGGTAAAGAATCTGACAGTAACCTTGGAGTTTTCAAAATTTTGTAGTCTAAGGCTGAAATTCTGTGTCCTTGCTGGTAGTGCAGGTACACATGCCGTATGTGTATGCACCATTCACCAAACATGAAATTATTACTGGAACCACTAAATGTATCATATCAAGATCTCTTGAAATATATTGTCTGTAATACCAGTAGCAGAGAGTGTATGATTCATAGGTGGCCAAATTGTCCTAAATCATCAGGGCAGCTTGAAAATTTTCTTTGTGACACCATCGAAGGAAATATTGATAATGCTGAATCAATAGAGTTCTCCCAATGGTTAACAATTGACTGATCGACTTTGACAATGCAAAAGGAATCCTGTCAAGCTTATATTGATTTAGTTGTTTTGCAATTGAATAAATTAGCACCTCCGTCTTAATTGGCTAAATCACAATCCAGGTACTTAAAACAAAGAAAGGAGGAGATTAGTGATTGTGAAGTTTTGATCCTGGGAGATTTTGCCAAGAACTACAATTTTGTAGTTCAAGATGAGATCCAGAGTTTTCATTGGAGTACCTCACAATGTACTTTACATCCAGTGGTACTCTACTTTAAACTTGAAAATGCAATGCAAAATCAATGTTTCTGCATTATGTCAAGTAACAACTCACATGATGTAGCATTTGTTTATATGGTACAGAAAAAAAACTTATTGAGGTAATCACACCTACCTTGCCAAATATTAAAAAAATATTGAGTATTTTACTGATGGTTGCACAGCACAATACAAGAATTATAAGAACTTTGCCAATTTGTGCAATCATCAGAAAATTTGGATTGATACAGAGAATAAGGACTTGCTGATTAAGTTTATGCACCCAGCTTTTCCATCTTGTTCATTTTACTGGAAAGAAGATTTTAAGGATATGTTTTGTGTCATTAACAAATATTCTGTGCACTGTTGATGTCCTTACAACACCAAATGATAGAGTTTATTATCTGTCCAAGATGGTCTATATACACAACAAAATTGCACAGTGTAGTTTAAAATGTAATGTTTTAAAGACTCCTTGTATATTCATTTTTATTATCACTTTTTTCTGAATGAAAAAATCAAATGTTTTTGTTTCATGAAAATAATTGAAAAATAGTAAAAAAATATAAAAATTAAATAAAAAAAAACACAAACAGAAATAATTTCTTTTAACTTCATATTTAGTGCTATCTACAAATATACTATGCACTGTTGATTATCATGCCTGAGGCAATGTTTACCAGTTGTTAAAGACAATCTATCTGTACAAAAAGCAATATCTGCAAAATATATTTAATTTTTTTTTTTAATTAATAAAAACAATATTATTGAATAGTTTAAGAAGTCACTGAGCACAATATCAATATTTGAGAGTTCATGGAACATTAGGATGATTGTCTTTAATTATAATCTTTCACTGAAATCCTGCATGTACATAGGAAAAAAAACTCTGAACTTGACAGGTTCATATCTTCTAAAGTAGACTTTGCTCCCACACAAAATTCTTTGATGAACTTAAGCAGACATAGTAGATGTTAAGAAAAAAATATTATAAAAATTGAAGAGGACACATTTTCTATAGACTGACTGTAATCTACATAAGTGAAAAGTTGTTGATTTTGGAGTCATGCATTTGGGTGAGCAAAATAAAATCTTTTATCAGGTATAGGGTTAAAATAGTTGGATATTTTGATTCTACAGTCCTTATTTGCCTGACATACCAAATTTCAGAAATATTGAATGTATGGAAGTATTTAAAAAAAAACCCCCAAAAAAACCACTGAGATTCTGTGACACCGCATGGCCTTAATTTAGAGACAAAATAGAAAAATGATAACCCCCCCCACTCTAAAATCAGAATGGTAAGGTTTAACACAAAATAATTTGGCACACTTTTCTAACTCATAAAGGGGAACATTTGTGCAAAATTTCAAGTAATGCGGTGTCGGTGGGTGTAATGCCCTGGTGAATTGACATTAAGATTCAAGCTAAGAAAAGTTTATATGATGATATTTTGTCTCTAAATAATTTTCTTGTAAAACTCTATATGTTAGATATAGGCTACGGGCCCAAAGGCCAAAATCGCTCTAGTTTTTTTATTTAATTTGTAATTTTAATGGTGGGAAAAAAAAAAGCAGCCAAATGAATGCCTATAGACTCCTGAATATCATACTTTTTTTCTGCTACGTAAATATTGTTTGTTTTGAAGTTTTCCGTGGGTACCACCAATTTTCCCCGTGAAATTTACCCCCTCCCCCCATACACACACACTATATTTAACATAATAAACCTTGCATAAAGGTTAATATTATCTTGAAATTTTTTATTCATTCAAAAGAAGAAGCATTAAACAAACACCTAATGATTTTTTTAAAAAATTTTCGGCTTACAAAAATAATGAAAATTATAAACGAAAAACAATGTTTACATTTTTGCACCATTAAATCAATTGAAATTTAACGTAGCCAAAAACAAGTTATAACTAAGGTTTTTTTTTATAATTCTATGAAAAATAAATTAATGGTCCAATTTTCACAAAAACTTCCATAATTACTTACCTTTGGATGAATATGTGTCTGAAATAGTTTTTCTTTTTCTAAAATATATTAGGGGAAATATTTTTTATGAGGTCTGCTCCACCCTATATCATTTTATGTAATATGAAAAAATGAACCGGCAAAAACGATTTTTACTTTTTTTCAATAAAGATAAGAGTCTAGATAATTATATCAGAAGATTTTTATAAGTCTCAATGGCAAAGATTTTTAATAAAAGAACCATAAATACAGACTTCTGTTAAAAAATGATATCAATAAAGAAACTGGCCTGGGTAATAATAGGTAAGTAATTATTTTCATTATTTTTGTAAGCCGAAAATTTAAAAAAAAATCATTAGGAGTTTGTTTAATGCTTCTTCTTTTGAATGAATAAAAAATTTCAAGATAATATTAACCTTTATGCAAGGTTTATTATGTTAAATATAGTGTGTGTGTATGGGGGGGGGGGTAAATTTCACGGGGAAAATTGGTGGTACCCACGGAAAACTTCAAAACAAACAACATTTACGCAGCAGGAAAAAAAGTATGATATTCAGGAGTCTATAGGCATTCATTTGGCCGCTTTTTTTTTTCCCACCATCAAAATTACAAATTAAAAGTCATATTTTTCGCTTTGGGAAACCTACCTAATAACTTTAAATATATATTAGAATAAAACTAACTATATATAAATCAATAATACCAGGCATGTAGTTATTAAAACTTGTATTAAAAAATACAGTAGATGATCCTTTGTTGCGTACTACTACAGAGCATATATATATATATATATATATATATATATATAGTATCCAATTGCCGCTTTAACTTTTCCGTCACAGTGGCATCAGTAAATAATATAATAGATTTGAATCGATCTGCAATTGTAGACATAGGTTGGGTCGGTCACTAAAATATTGTTAGAACTACATTACTAAATTTAACTAAATAAATTGAATTTTTTTTCTTAAATAGTTATTCATTTTAAATAGGATTAATACAAAAAAAAACAATAAAAACTATGAATTAGTATTATAAATAATAGCTAGTAAAGGCAGTTAAAATTTAATTCTAATTATATTTTATATAAAACCCCTAAAATATAATTAGAATTAAATTTTAACTGCTTTTACTAGCTATTATCTATAATTAGAATTAAATTGATAACAATACAGAAATGAAAATCAAGGAATGAATACATGTGTGGAACGAAACATTGTTTTTTCTCAATTTTCGTGCACAGGCCGCATGCAAAGATTGAGAGAAAAATTACGTAGTGTTCAACCGTTATATTTCGAAAAATATATTTAATTTAACTAAGGAATTATATCGACTTAGTAAAATGTAGGGTAGGGTCCTGATGAAATCATTTCAATTTGATTGAAACCATGATAGGCCCTTTATTATAATAATATTATTAGTATTTTATATATACTAGCAAATATATGCACCCTCCGGGTGCAAGTATTTAAGTTTTAATATAATAAAATATCATGTTAAATTAGAAAGGCTAATGAAACTGAATAAGAATTCAGATAAAATATTTTGGAACAGAGGGGGTATAATCGGAAAATAGAACAACTTTGAAACTAACTGTTCCACCATTTTCCATTACTCCCGTCTTTCATTGGTAAATTTTCCTAATTTAACTATTTAGTTAAAATAGGAAGTAAAGAATAATATTACAGTTATTTCTTCTTGTTAATGGATTTCTTTATAAGATTTATCCCTGAGATGTTTGCTCATATTCAATAAGATAAAACCAAAAAATTAAAAATCAATAATACTAAGCATATATTTATTAAAATCAAATTTTTAAGATCAATATGTAAATTAGCCTTCCCATTCACACTGTAATCCGCTATTTTGTTGTATATATAAATATAATTGCATGTTATTAGTATGTAGATATGGTCAGCAGTCTTAATGATGTAACACAATTTTATTAATAATTAAAGTTTAAATTAAAAATAAAATCATGGAGAATATGATGTAAATAACTAAAGGGAATTGTGACTTGTATAGTAATATAGTTTCGGTTACATACAGACAAACCCACAATCTCCATTATAATAAGATATATATATATATATATATATATATATATATAATACAGCGTTCTCTTTATTTAATGTAGTAATAATATTAAATATAAATTAAATACTCATTGATAAAGTCACGTAATTCCTGAAATTACTGACATAGTTTTGGTTACAGAAAAATAGAGACTGCATCTCCATTATATATAGATAAGGACAGGAAAGAAGAAAACTCATATGCACTTATCTAGGGTGTAGGGATACAATGTATAATCATTTTCCTCAGATAATTGACATATCTTTTAGGAGTTCCATAAGGTGTCACATGACAGTCTTCTTTTTGTCTCTATTCTTTGAACTGTAGAGATGTTGATTATGATCCTGCCAAGGAACTGTAAAACCACAGGGCTATATTCCACACTTATCAAGTAAGCCCTTTTTCATTTTTTACCCCTTTCATATACTATTTGTTTATGGAACAATATGTGTATAATTCTACAATGGGACATGTTTATGTATTTTGTGTATATAAAAAATGTCCCAGAAAAATCACTCTACATCATATAAGGTTAGTTTTGGATTACTGGTTAGTGGAGTTCTCTTGGCTGCAATGGCCCTTAAATTAAATCACAAGCAACTCTGCAAATATGTAAATAAGGTTTGAATTCATAGGAAATTTTAAAATTACCTGATAGTGGGGAGGGCTACAAATGTTAGGTGAAAACCTTTCAGCTGACATTTGTAGTTTAAACGCCTGCCCAAATTGAGGTGCATCTTATAATCTGTCAAGTATGATATTTCTCATAAGCAGAAATAGCTGTTTCTTTTTTTTTATTAATATCAGTATGTCAATACTTAATGTCTGACACTCCTGTTGCTACCAATATATTTTATGTCACTTAATGTCTTCTTCTAGAATCAAAATTATGAAATTTTTATTTGGTTGATCCTGTCATGAATTTTTGTCTTACTTTTACAGAAAGTATTGCAGGAAAAAATTAAACAAACCTATAAAATTGACAACAACAGACCACGAAAAAATGTTTTCTGCATTCCATACTTCCATAAGAAAGGAGAAGTGGTAAGAATGTTTTTTAGAATTTTTAATGAACACTAGACTGATTGTTTAATTTCAAAGTGCTCAATTACTACCATAATTACTTGTGTATAAGACAGACTATTTTTCCCGATTTTTCAGCCCAAAAGATAATATTATGCACATGAAAAGTTAGTATTATACACAAGAACTATATTATTAACACTTTTTCTGGCCATATTAGGGAAAGGATGACTGAAAGTAAGTTTTATCTATAGTTCAAACAAATGTGTTTTATGCCATTACAGAGAAATATCCACTAGAATGATATTTAAATGAAACTGAGTAACACATACTGTGTTAAAGGTTAAGACGCCATGTTTATTTGTGTAGGGTTTTGCTCTGAAAATAGCAGTTACTCTTGAGTGATTTTTAAAAGGGTTATATTATTACATCCCCTTTTTACACAAAAGATTTTTTATTACTTTTTTATTTTTATTTAAGTTTCATAAAACACAAGAAATAAAAGAAATATTCTTTTCTGTGTCCACAAGAAATTCAAAAATTGAGAAAAAAATATTTTTGTTGTGTTTTATTCACTCTATCTTGCCGGTGGCTTTATTATCCAGCTAGATTTAGTTGTTTTGTTTTCTGTTGTTCTAGTGTGTGTATGTGATTCCTGTGGGACATGTTTGGCATGATGATTGCAAGATTGGGATGGGGTATTCAGTATTTTTGTTTGATTATTTTGTGATTGCTTGGTTTCCACTCTGAACGTTATGATCTCTGGTGGATACCTAGTTGCTGTAGATGGGTGTTTTCGGTTCCTGTGGAGGACCTGTCCAGATGGGGTTTGAATGATATAGGACCTTGGTTCTGTGCATGTTTGTGTGACAACTGTAGGGCTCCATCTTTTGTGTCCTTGTCATGCATCCTAACACACTGTCCTATTTGGATATCAGGGAGATCTTTTGCATGTTGATAATAGTATGCTTTTTGTTCAGCTTATCTCTTGTAAAAATGGGCTGATATCTCCGCTTTTTTTTGCATTGTGGTTAGTACATTTTACTGGGATGTTGCTAACCAATTTTCTGTTGAATAACAGTTCTCCTGGTGATGATATTGTGTAGTACCATGTCGATGTCATGGCTGCTCAAATTAGCATTTTTGATGGCAGATTTCATCGACTGCACACAACATTCTGCAAGACCATTTGACTGTGGGTATCTCAGGGATGATATGCGATGCTCAAATCCCCATTCAAGGTTTCAGTGCTCTTAATTTTTTGGTGCTCCTGGCATTGCATAACTGGATTAGTCTGTCAATGTCTTGGTTGATGTAGTGCCAGAACATGCAGCTTTTTGCTCGTAACTTGCACTTTTTGATTCTCTGATGGCAATAATGGATCTTGTGAAGTACCTCTTTTTGCATAGATTTTGGGATTATGATTTGCTCACCCTTGAGCACGATCCTATTTTCTATAGCTAGCTCATCCCAATAGTGCCAGTATGGTCGCATATTCTTCCCAACTTCTTTGAATGTATCGGGCCAACCTTGCAGGATCATGTCTTTTAGTTTGCTCATTGTTGGGTCAGCATTAATTGCCTGTTGAATTTGTGCTAACTTTTGTGCTGAAAATTGGACAAAATCAACTTTTATGTCTAGATTGATCGCCTCTTTCACTCTATTTTTGGGGAGTCTGGAAAAACCATCTACTAGTGCCATTTCTTTGCCTGGGTGATGGACAATGGTCATGTCATACCTTTGCAGGCATAATAACATTCACTGGAGGCAAGTTGGGGCTACAATCAGGTTTTTTTAGGTTGATCATCTTGTGAGGCTTGTGATCGCTTTCTATCTGGAAAGCACAACCATAGATGTACATTCGGAAATGCTCACATCCAAAAACAACTGCTAAGAGCTCACGTTCAATGTTTGCATATTGTTGCTCTTTTTCCTTCAGCGAGTTTGATGCAATCTCTATGAGTTTTCCTTCCTGTAGCAGGGCTGTACCTAGGCCTCTTTTGGATTACAGTTTCTTTTTCAGGATCGGAGTATGTTAGCAGCATTTCTTTACAAATCAAGTCTTTTATCGTTTGCAAAAAATGTTTGTGACTTTCTGTTCACCTGTTTTCTGACTCTTTTTAGTAGATCTCTCACTGATGATGTGACATCAGAGAGATGCGGAATGAACAGTGCCATATAGCACTCTTTGCCGGTCCGTGATGCTTTTTGGGCTGGGTAACATTTTTTCCTCCACTTTCTTAGGGTCAGGGCATACTCCATTTTTGTTATATATGACCCCAAAGAAGTGAATTTGCTTTTGGTCCATTTGGCACTTTTCACTATTAAACCTGAGTCCTAGCGTGTGCTACCTTCATCAAGATGTGCAGGTTTCAATCATGTTCTTCTTTGGTTTTGCCATACAATATGACATCGTTTATGAGTCCTAATGTACCAGGGCGTTTCTCCAGAATCCTATCCATTTTCTGCTGAAATACATCCTTGGACAAGTTTTTGATACTTTCTGTGTCTCTATGTTGTTTGTATTGTTTAGAACCTCAAATGAATTTTCACATCGCTCATTTGTGCAATGAGCGATGTGAAAATTCATTTGAGGTTCTAAACTTACTTTGAATTTCTGCCAAATAACATGTTTGTTATTTTTGTCAGCTTCGTCTATGAAAGTCCATAAGTTGAACGTTTTTAAGCCTTTTTCTCTAGAAAATAATAGAATGTGGTCAACCTGTTTGTTAACTGGAATGCTTTTCTCAGAAAAGTATAGCCTGCACCACTGTATAAAGAATCTTAATAACTCCACCAGATTTTCTGATGTCTAGCACGTTGTTGTTCATTTCAAAAATAATATTAACAAACAATTAAAATGAGTGAAATACAGTATTACTAAATGTCTTAAAGCACTTGTTTGTTCCTGAAAACAATTTTTTTTTTACTGCAAACACTTCTTTTTTTCGTTTGTTTTTAAAATTTTTTAGGACTTTCAAATTATTTCATCCAAAAAGAGGTCTTTCATCCAAGAAATTGACATAACTTTTTTCTTGTTAGTTTTGTTTGGTGTTATACTCCTTTTTCTTATGAATGTTCTTATCTCATTGCTGCTACCATATTAGGATATTTAAATGAAATGGAATAACTTGGAGTATGTTTTAAGGGTTAAGATGCCATGTTTATTTGTGTACAGTTTTGCTCTGCCCAGACAAAGGGTAATTACTCTTGAGTGACTCTTAAAAGGGTTATATTATTACAGAATGTGTTTTTGTAATTTTGTTTTTCCTAAGTTGAGCTTATTTTTGCCACAAACCTGTTGCATTTTTGTTTGAACATGTCCATGTGTTTGCTCTAAATAGTGTGCACATTTTATGTTTTAAGTCATAATGTAAACTATATAAATTCTTAGTTTTAGTTGGTACAAACTGATAAAAAATTGAGCATGTGCTAAATTTAGCTGCTACAAATTCTAAATAGTCAAATAATTATGGTAAAAATCTATCCAACTCCTTTTAATCTAATAGATAGATTTTAAATAAGTCTCATCCTTGTTGGATTAACAATTCTGCAAACTCTTCTCATAGAGGATTCCAAAAGATTTTTAACTGTTTCCATCTGCTTCATGAGATGTTATCATTTAGAAAATGATTGGGATTTTAACAAAAGTCAAATAGAATTTAACATCTTAAGTTTTCCAAATAAAGTTCGGTCATTATTAATTTTTGACTAGTTTTTCATTCATTATCATTTTTGTTGCTTATGATTTTAAGATTCTCGGCAAGATGGCATAGTTAATGGGACAAAAATACAGCAGTTACCAACAGTCAGTTTCTATCATGAGCAAAGATTGGTTATATCTGAACCTGGCTCATTTTTACTGGTAAATACATTTTTCCAGAAGGCAGCTTAATGTGCATATGTATCATAATCTAGAATTTTAAAATTGGCTTTGCAGAAAGTGCTTATTATTTAATTGTCAAATCCCTTTTGAAATATCAGTGTTTTAATTAGATTGAAATATTCTGATCATGAAATTTCAACAATTTCATGGATCTCAGATGACAGGAAATACATTTTTAGCAATCTTGAATTTTGAAATTTGCTTTACGGAAAGGATTTACAATTTAATTGTAAGACTTCTGTTAAAATAACAGTGTTTCCATTAAATTGAAATATTGGGATTATGAAATTTCAACATTTTGATGAAACTGAATATGAAATTAAATACATTTGTTTCAATCTTGGATTTTGAACTTGGCACTACAGAACTCAAAATAATATGAAATACTTTTGAAGTAATCTCTTGGACAATACATTTTTGAAATTGGCGATGCAAAAATGACTCATTCTTTAATTTGAAAACTCCTGTCAAAAGAAAAAAAGAATTTCCATTAATTTCAAATATTATGAAAATGTGATTTCAACTTTGTAATATAACTGAAGATGACATAAAATATTTTTTGTTGGCAGTTTCTTGGAGAGTAAAAGTAAATTTGTTTATCCTCTATAATTATCAATATGGTTAAAGTTAGAATGTCTCCAGATTATCAATATGGGTAAAATTTTATGATGAAACATATCAAAATTGACCTACAAGTTCATTTGATCTTACTATGGCTCAATTATCAAATATTATGTTTCATATTAATCACATGTAAATAACCAAAACTGCATTCCTGGGGGTATTTATTGAATAATGGATGTATTATTTACCATGCCCCATCTTACAAAAATCTCCATACTGTTAATGCTGGGTAAATCTGTTAGTAGTTTATAAATTTCTTGACACAATCACTTATACATTTATATTCAACATTTTTATCAATATACTCGCCTCATTTTTATATACTTAGAGCAGTGATCTCAAACTCAAGTTATAATGCTAAGGAGGACAAATTTGCCATAATTCCATTTTTACTTTTGGTAAATTTCCTTTTTTCTGTTTTCACATTTGATAAATTCTGTTTTTTTTTTTTTTTTTTTTTCATTCTATTGGGTCATTCCATGTCAGTTCACCAGGGCGTTACGCCCACCGACACCGAATTACCTGAAATTTGGCACAAATGTTCCCCTTCATGAGTTAGGAAAGTGTGCCAAATTATTTTGTCTTAAACCTTACTGTTCCGATTTTAGAGGGGGGATATAATTTTCTATTTTGCCTCAAAATCAAGGCTGTTCAGAATCGCAAAATCTCAGTGTTTTTTTTTTTTTTATTTAAAAAAAATACTTTCATACATTCAATATTTCTGAAATTTGGTATGTCAGGCAAATAAGGACTGTAGAATCAAAATATCCAACTATTTTAACCCTATACCTGATAGAAAATTTTATTTTGCCCACCCAAATACATGACTCCAAAATCAACAACTTTTCACCTATGTAGCTTACTATAGAAAATGTGTCCTCTTCAATTTTCATAATATTTTTTTCCTAACATCTACTATGTCTGCCTAAGTTCATCAAATAATTTTGTGTGGGAGCAAAGTCTACTTTAGAAGATATGAACCTGCCAAGTTTAGAGTTTTTTCCTATGTACGTGCAGGATTTCAGTGAAAGATTATAATTAAAGACAATCATGCAGATTTCAACTTTCTGCTGGTGTTTTCACATGGAATTGACCCTATTGTACTGGAAATATTAAAACAGAGAAAACAAAACCAAATTCAAAGTTTTATCACATTTAAAGAAATAGCATATATAATTTCTGTTTATTAACTTATTGCTCTTAAACATTTTTTACAATTTTCTATTTGTATGTATTATCTATCCTCTCAGATATACCTTCCCCATACTAATATGAGTTGACAAATCTATTTCTTAAACAAAAAATTTCTTCTGAAACAAAACAAATTTCCTCGTGTTCTGTTGTGTGTGTTAATTGTCATCTTTAGCACACCTCCACGCCAATATGTGTTGTCAATTTATTCCTTTTTACATTAGGAAATGAAGAAAAAAACTCCTGATTTTCTATTGTTTGATTTAATTTTCTATAATCTCAGTCATCCCTCCACCACAATAGTTCTTTGAAACAAGCCTTTGTAGATTTCACTAATTAAGAAATTAAAAAAAAAATGTATATAAGATTGGATTATTTTTACTTTTCCGCTTTTGATCTTGAACTGAAAATGACTGAAATATTAAAGTACATCTATTCTACCCTTCTCATACCATAGAAAAGTAATTTGTGGGCCCTATTCTATAGCATGGAGTAAAAATCAGATACTCAAAACTATGGCTATATAACTACCATATATATTCGTGAATCATGTGACTTTCTGAAACCTAAATTTTAGCCTAATATTAGGGAGTTACACCATGTGCAAGATACAATCTTTATGTGTATAAATAGTTGGCAAAGGTCAACAAATACTATTGGATAATACTCAAGTATATATGGTAAATGATGTATGCTCATTGGCTTTATAGTTTAATTGGTAAATTTCTGTCCCGATCAGAAAAAATTCAAAGGATAAAAAATGAGAGTTCAATGTTTATTGGAAACCTCTTTTTCATTTCCAATTGATGCTGCTTACTTAACAGTCATAAAATGTAAAAATGATCTGATTGGCAATAAAAAAATAACAAAATACAATAAAAGAACTGACCCAAATGTTATTATGTTATATGTAGTGAAATTGAAAGGCAGAACTGTGGACGAGCAGATTCCCAACCCCCACTAACAAAATGCGTCCGGATATGTTTGGCCTGTGCGAGGGGTGTGGGTGTGGCGAGTTACCACAGAAATTGAACTCGCCACCTCCTCGTGGCTGAAATGCTGTTGAAATTCTGCATGAGCAGTGCAGAGTAACCCGGATGTAAACAGTATCGTTGTGAGGATTGACACATACTTGAAGTGCTGGTGAATGTCAAAGTTCTGCATGAGCAATGCAGAGTAAGTAACCCGGATGTACACTGTTACTGTGTATTTAAGGGCCTGCCCTCCCAGACCAGGGAAAGAGACAACTGTAGTATGATTTTGCTGTCGAGACGAGTGGAACAGAAAAGGATCTTGCTGTTAAGAAGAGAGTAGTACTTTTGTGAGAGATTAACTCAGTTGGGAGATCATATGCGTCGGGCTTGACTGTGCCCCCTCCCCTCCCAGTTTACTTTCATTCTCGTTACATTATATTTATTTTTAATTTAAAAAAATCTCTTTCCATTGCTGTATTGATTTAAATGTAATTTTTTATTTAATATTTTTATATCTCTAATTTTTTATTTTTAAAGTTTAATTTTAGCTTTGTGATTTTAGCTTAGGTTCAAATTTAAAAACCTTGCCAATAAGGCCATTTAAAAAAAATGTAGACTGATAAAAATAAATAAAATGAAGCTTCTAAACTGAGTAAGAGCTGATTTCTTTTTTTTTTTTTTTTTTTTTTTTTAACTGTAAAAGATTTTTAAAATAATATTTTTAATAGTTACTACATTTGTATATAGACTCCATACAGTAAAAGTAACAACTATCATAGTACTGAGGTAATATTTAAAAAAAATTTACAACATATCCTGCTTCAATTTATAACTTAATATTTTTTAGATTTTCAATTGAATATTTAAAAAAATGTTTTTGATAACCTGCTTCAATTACCACTGAATATTTTTAAAATTCTAATATCTCCTTTGAATTGCCACTGAATATTTTATTTATTTATTCAATATCCCACTTCAATCATCACTAAATTAAAAAAAAATAATTCTTCTTCAATTATGACAAAATCTTTTTAAAAATCTTGATATCCTCTTTCAATTATCACTGAATATATATATATATATATATATATATATATATATATTTATATTGTCATTAATATGTGTATGTAAGAGTACATTTTACCTCTACTAAATGTTTGAATGATAGAGAGAAAAACAAAATGGGTTAAGGAGGAAGTCAGAAAAAGGATAAAATATATTGCATTCCAAATCCTACCCTTTATTAACTAAGAATCATAACACCTCCACCCTTCCCCCTTCACACCGGTGGCCAAAACCAGCCACAAACTTTAGTGAACTTTTAAGTACGCCGTGACCCCAAACTCATAACATAGCATTCGATTGAACTTCCCGCCAATTTGGTGAAAAAGAAAGAAAGAAATAGTTTTAAAAGACACAAGTTAAGAAGATTTCAAAGTGATTAGACATATGAGGAAATTCGCTGCTACTATGAGATATGAGACAGAGGAAAAGCAGAACCTTAAACGTGTATCGAGTGATTTTAAAAGGTCTACTATTTGCTAAGGAGATTTGTAAAGTTATTGTGTGAAAAAGAAAAGGAAAAGAAAACCTATTTTACGTGACACTGAATTAATACGAGAAATGAAAAAGGAATGTTTCAAAGAGATCTCTTCATTAATGTAAATCTCTCGTTGTTTAAATATTTTGCATTATCACATTTGACTCCATAGCCTCAAGAACACTTTTGAACTTTTAACTGTGACCATTTCATATGAACTTTTGACTATGACCATTTTATACAAACTTTCAACTGTGGCCATTATATAAGCTTTTAATTGTGAACTTTATAAACATATAAAAAAAAAGAAAGAAGGAGAGAATCCTTAAAAGAAAATATGTTGATGTATTAATTGAATTCCCGGCTAACACCCAGGATTGTCAGCCGCTGCTATTTATTTTATAATAAAAAGCTATTTGTTTTTGTTTGTTATAAATGTATGATATTGTGTCCGTGTTTTCTTTGGCTTGACCAGAGTCCATTCTGCTTTCTCGGCTTATTCACTACCTTTCTGGAGCGGGAAATAGAAGGCTTGATTTTCCCCTTTTATCTCTTCTATGAAACTATTAGCGTTTCATACCTGGGACCTTTATCGTATTTTTTTTTTTTTTCTTTCTTGTGCGACACTGTGTTTGATTGTTCCTAATCAGCACAGGCGTTCGTAACAATACACTAAATATTTTTGATTTTTTTTTTTAATATGCTACTTCATTTATCACTGAATATTTTTTTTAATTTAATTTTTTTATAAATTGTAGAAATTTATACCTAAACTAAATGATAGAAAATTAACTGCAAATCAAGTGATCTTTTGTGAAGTTTTGAAAATGACTTTTTAACTGAAAGATGGTCAAATGTATCAAGGGACTAATTTTAAAAGAGCATTAACAATTCATATTTTTTTTTTTGTTTTGTTTTATTAAAGCCTAAACCAAATGACCATGCCAAAATTCTTCAGACGTGGCACCATGATAAGATTTTTCGAGAAAAACAATGTGAGTATAATATTATCAATACTATATAATGCTATTAATATCATTAATTTTCATACTGTATGTATTTTTAATAAGTACTCCAGTATAGTAAGGGTAACCCGAACCCAAACTTTTTAAAACTTTATTTTTCTGATGCATTGGGAAACAAAAGTTTTAACCCTATTTACCAAAACTTGTTTGTTCCCCAATGATACCTGCATCAGAAAAATAAAGTCTAAAAATGTTTGTGTATGGGGATATGGATTGAAAGAGTGTGTTTTATTTATTATTTGTGTACATAAGTTGGGTATATTAACTTCAGCCAATTTTAACAAATTAATTCAGTATCTGCAAATTAGTGCACAAAAATGTAATCACTGCAGTGAGAGATAAAGGTGAATATGTCCTTAAGCCTTCTTCATCTGTGAGTATGAGATTTTGCTTATATCAGATTGTTAAATTGCAATATTTTCACTAAAGAAATGAAAAAGTAAGAATACTTTTTAAAAATTGTTGGATGTAACACACACCTGAAGAAAGTAAAAAAATATGCCAGCCAACTACTTCATGACTTGTAAAGATCATCATATGAAATACACACCTGAAGAACATGTCACCCCAAACATAAAAATAATTTTTTTTAAAAAGCTATGAAATAGTAGAAATATATTGAAATGGTAAAACAGAAAGAAACTTTAGAAAATTTTAAAATATTTAATTTTAGTCCAGGTTAAAAGTGCAGTAAGGCTAATCTGAATTAATTTGTTAAATTTGTCTGAAGTTATTATGTGCAAAATAATGACTAAAACATTTTTTTTAATCCATATTCACTATTGGTTTACAGTCAAAAAATTTCATATCATTGCACAAATAATCACTAAACTCATCATCATAATGGAACTATGTTTTCGTGTCAAGTGTCAGAATTAGAATTACTAAATTATACACCTTGCTTTGTTGTTGAAATTTCACTCTTGTTCTAAATTTAGAAATATGCCCAACAAGTCAGTGGTGTAACATGCTAATCATATGCAAATAAGCTCTCGCAACATATTTCTATAACAAAAAAATTTTAAATAGAATTTTACATAACAATTATGATTTTATAAAATACAGATTGATATAAGGTTTTGAGTTTTTAGATTATCAAAATCCACCTATAACTTTTTGAAATATAGATATTTGGAAAAACTGTGGACAAAAAAGGTGCCTATTTTCCGGAAAACTTTTGGACAACATGTTTTTATTGACACATTTACAGCAAAAACTATTTAAGCAATGAAATTTGGCATGTGCATGTAAAATTTGCTGGTGAATATCATGGAAACCTTAAAAAAGACATAACTAATCACTTTTCTTATAATGGCAATGCTTACAGCACCCTAAAATACTGTAGACATTTGCATTATCAGTGGTTTCTTCTGAAAAAATGTTTATAAAATCACTAGAAATCCATCCTGTCAAACCATTACATCAAACGAAAAGAAATTGATTTATCTACAAATTTTAAACTTGAAAATGAACCCAATCTGAACTTGAAAAACCTAGCAGAAGATTGTCAAACGTTCGACAAGAGGCTAAAGATATCGAAGTAAGTGGTATGTTACAAATTAAAAAAGTGTGTCGAAAAAATAAAGTGAAGAAGAAAAAAATCTTACTCCTAACACTTGTTACGCATGTGGGTGGAGAATTACATTTTTAGAATGATTGTCCATACAAAAATAAAGAATGTTTTTGTTGAAAAAAGGCAACTGGGAGTGACTTCATACCATCGGAAGTCTTCAAGAGTAGGAAAGCAACACAGCTCCAACCACTACATAATTTGCTTTGCAGCTGCTGGGAAAAAGGACACATCCCTCGGGACATATGGAATGCTATCATCGTTACTTTATACAAGAATAGGGTAACTGCAACAATTACTGAGGCATCTCTCTCCTTAGCATTGTTGGGAAAGTTTTTGCTTGCATTTCACTGATACGTCTATAGACTCTTGCCTCTCGCATCTACCCGGAGTCTCAGTGTGGTTTCCAATCTGACTGCTAAACAGTGGACATGATCTGCTCTCTATGCCAGCTACAGGAAAAGTGCCTGGAGCAGAAGATGCTACTATACACCGCATTCATAGATCTAATGAAGGCATTCAACCTTGTCAGGTGAAGTGGACTTTTTAAACTGCTGTAGACGATTGGCACTCGGGAACTTTCTTGTCATCACGGAACTTTGAACCTAACCCTTTATTCAGTCTACGGGGGGATTCTTTTCTCATTCCGCTAACCATAGCTGGAGTAGAGGCGTTAAGCTGTTTTAATTATTATTTCATGTTACTGCTTATTTGTGAAATGTTCACTAATGACACAGTCTTGACATCACACACTGAGGACAGCCTGCGAGAGCTTGTCAGCCACCTCACCCATGCTTGCAAGGAGTACAGACTTACCATAAGTTTAAGTAGGACAAAAGTCATGGCACAAAGCATATACACTCCTCCGAATATCACTATCAATGGGTACAATGTAGAGAGCTTCAAGTACTTCGGGTCCACCATCACCAACTTAGTCTGAAGTCAACAGTAGAATTGCAAGAGCAATTGGTTATGGCCAAACTGAGCCAGAATGTCTGGAACAATGCCAGCCTTACTAAGAAGACCAAACTGCATGTCTACAAAGCGTGCATTCTCAGTACACTCCTCTACAGTAGTAAAGCCTGGACCACGTACTCAAGACACATGAGGAAACTTTACAATTTCTACCTCAAGACACCCATGCCACATCCTACACATCCACTGGCAGGATAAAGTGCCCAACACAGTTGTGCTGGACCGAGCCAACACGAACAGCATGTGTACCATCTTTTGCAAGAGGTGCATGCACTGGCTTGGTCATGTTAGAAGGATGGACAAAGGCTGCATGTATCGAATTAGTAGAAGGCTCACAACCAGGAAGGAAGACCACATCTAAACTTCAAAGATATCTGCAAGAAAGACATAGAGACATGTTACATCAACACCAACACATGGGAAGTTGGTGCTGAAAACGAGGGGCCTGGCATCAAACAAGGCATGGAGAGAGGAAAGTAGCTTCCACATCAAAGAGAGCCAGAAGGAAAGAGTGACAGTAGCACCAGTAAGCATCACTGTGTGCACCAGAGACTGCCATTCAAAAATATGCCTATTCAGCCACTCGCACTGATGCAGATTTTTAAAAAAGAAATTTTTTTAAAAATTTAAAAAAAAAGAAAGAAGAATTTGGACACTATGCCATTGTCTTTAGTAGATGGAAGGATGCTAACAACTATTTTTGTTGGCATATATGACCCATTTTTTGTGGGATGGTGTTCAAATATTTCTTGAATTTGTAATAAGTCACCCCCCCCCCCCACACACACACACCCAACTCATTTTGAACTGGATCAAATGGATTAAAATTCCAGTGACAGTCAATCTACCATCCAACAAACTTTTTCTTAATATTCCCAGCTGAAATATTGTAGAGGACTTATATACTATGAAATATGGCACTAGTCTAAAAGATCTGTATGATAATGAAAATCCTTAATCTTAAAACTCCAGAATATTTGTTCTCTAGTTTTCAAGTTTTTCTCTTTCTCTTTGCAGGGACAAGCATAGATCATGAACTCTTGTTGGATGCTATACACGAAAATGCATGGGAAATGACACTGAAGCCTTTTCTACAAAGGTATGTATGAGTTCTATAGTGAGATAGCCAATGGCGTGTTATCTCATTTGCATACCTCTACTACAGTGGTAGATATATAAAGATATTTCGACGACATAAGTAACCAAGCTATGATAAGCGAACTACTACTACTACAAGAACGTACGAAAATACACATCACAACACATGGTGTCGTCGATAGTCCGGTTCCTTTAATCTTGTGAGTAATCCTATGTTGAGATGTGGCTAAAATGTTTTGCAGCTCATGCAAGAAGCAAAATGTTACAAGACAAAAAGAACGTTGGTGGAGAAAATGAGATTACCAATTTATTTTTAGCGTCTGCTGGATGTGAAGCAAACATGAGAGTAGGCGTAATGGCGTATCCAAAAGATTTGGAGGATCTCACCTTTGAAGAAATAGCACACATCCTAAGGAATAATTTGAGACTTAAGAAAAAATGGTTATCGTAGAGAGAATGAAATTTCTCTCTATGAAACAAAATCCCAACGAACCAGTGAGAAATTACATTCATAGACTAAAAAAGACCTCGAGATTCTGTGAATTCGAAAAACTCAGTACAGCAGATTTGACTATAGAGGAGGAATTGATTCAGTTACGGTTCATTGAAGGACTGCACGACGTAAACCAAAAAGATAAAGTTTTAGAACGTCTGCAGTCAAATAGCATGGCATTAGAAATGTACGTGGAATTTGTACAACAACTGGAAATGATATCCGAATTCAAGGAGGGTACGCAGCACAATACAATGGTATTTCAAATAAAAGAAAAAACACAAAATAACACGGATGTGTTACAAGTAAAAACAAGTCTAAAAAATTGTAAGTACTGTAATTTTCAACACAATTTTGACAAAAGAACAAACTGTCCCCCTTATGGACAAACTTGTTATATATGCAAAAAACAAAATCATTTTGGAACCGTATGCAAAGCCAAGTCGAAACGGATAGATTCGATAGAAGACGTGTACCATGTACGGGCGAACAAAAAACAGAAGCTGACAGTAAAATTAAACGAAATACCATTTGATGTGCAAGTCGATACAGGTAGTGACGTGACTCTTATTCCAAAGAATTTTTGGCAACATATGGGGAAATCCAAGTTAAAGAGAAGTCACTTGAAATTGAGACAATTTGATGGCTCTTACATCACTGCATTGGGACAATTCAACGCTACGTTTGAGGCTAATAGGAGATTCGAAATGGTCCCCATAACCATAGTGGATTGTTTAAAAAATCATGGACTAATAGGCACAGATATTATAAAAATAGATACGGACAAGTTAATCGACAGCATAGAAAGTAAAAAGCAAAAAATAGGAATGTTGAGAGGTTAGAAAGCCACAATATGAGTGAAAGAAAATAGCCCCCCCCCCTCATATTATGAATCTCGTAGGATACCTATCCATTTGTGACCATTAGTACAAAAGAAATTGGAAAATATGGTAGCAGAAGGAATTTTAGAATGGATATCAGTCGGCGGTAGTAACTGGGTGTCCCCAATTGTAGTTTTGGGAAAAAAAGATGGGGATTTAAGAATATGTGGTTATTATAAGATTGGTGTGAATTATAAAATCTGTTCAGATTTGTATCCTATTCCTGAGCTCGAAACTGTATTGCATACATTAATAGGTACTAAATATTTTACGAAGATTGATTTAAAGGCAGCATATAATCAAATACAGATTGACGATAAATTTAAAGAAATAACCACTATTAACACCCCCCCCCCTTGACTAATGCGGTGAACGCGTATGCCTTACGACATAAAAACAGCATCGACAGTATTTCGACAAGCTATCGAAAATGTTTTAAATGGGGTGGTAGAAAATATAATTTATCAGGATGATATTTTAATAGGAGCTGCCAGTATAAATGAATTACAACAAAAACTGAGCAAGTTATGAACAAATTAAGAAATGCTGGCATGAGCGTAAACCGCGATAAATGTAAGTTTAATTGCGAGAAGATAGATTATTTGGGCTTCCAAATATCCAAAGAAGGCATTTCACCTGACCCAAATTTATTAATTAAAATATCGCAGGTGTCATCCCCAGCCAACAAAAAAGAATTAGAATCGTTTTTAAGATTGGCAAATTTTTATAGCAGATATGTGCCCAAATATTCCGACTTAACTGAAGCATTTGCAGACTTACGGAGAAAGAATAGTGAGTTTGTTTGGACACAAAAACAAGAAACGGCTTTTAACAAATTAAAAGAAGTACTTATGGAAAAACCTGTTATAAAAGTTTTTGACCCCAGAAAAGAAGTAACCTTAACTACGGATGCCAGTGAACATGCTGTGTCTGTCACAGGACGATCATCCGATTATGTACCTGTCGCGAAGGTTAACCAAGGCAGAAATGAACTACTTGAATATAGAGAAGGAAGCTTTGGCCATAGTGTGGAGCACACAGCACAGCCGACAATTTCTATTCGGTCAAAAGTTTTTGCTAAAATCTGACCATCGACCCTTAGAATTCCTTTTTAATCCACGGAAAGAGTTACCCAAGGTCACATCTGGATAATGAGATGGGCCATACTGCTGATAGCCTTTGATTTTGACATCATGTACGTCAAAGGAAACACAATTCCGCATGTTGACGCATTGTCCAGATTAGCTTTTAACAAAGAAGACGACGAAATGAACGATACTGAAGAAATACTATACTGGGTCGAAACCGATGTACTGCTGATTAAACAGCTACAAGAAGAAACCTTGCTGGGCCCTATTCTGAGCAAAATTTCAAATAGAATAAGGAGGAATAAATGGAACAACTGCTCTAAAGCTGAAAGGCCTTGTAAAGAGATTAAACATAAACTAACCATGGACAGAGGGGTTATATGTAACAGAGATATGATTGTACCTCCGCAAAAAATACGAAAAGAAATAATCAAAAGTGTACATGACGATATACATTGTGGAATAGCGGCCACACAAAAAAGACTCAAATTGGAGAGCTGGTGGCCAGGATATTCACTTGACATTGAAGATTACATAAAAAAATGTCCCAAATGCATGGAAATCAAAGATTTTCCACAAATATCGACTCATTCATGGCCAAAGGAACAAGAACCATGGAGTCGAGTACACATGGACCATGCCTATGTCAAGGGCGTAGGACTACTATTGATTTTAGTAGATTCTTTCTCAGGGTGGCCAGAGATTGTTCAGGTGCGTGATAGAAAATCTGCAACTGTCATTCAAATTTTGAGAACAGTATTCTCAAGAAATGGCGTACCGAGAACCCTGGTATTGGACAATTCACCTGAATTCTGTGATGAAGGTCTGTGTTTATGGTTGAAGAAGATAGGATGTAAACCCTACAAAACTCCGCCCTACCATCCACAATCAAATGGGGTTGCGGAAAGGATGGTTAGAACGTTTAAATTAGGATTAAAAGCATTCGAATCGTCACGAGAGACCATAGAATCCTTTCTACCTAAACTCTTGATGAGTTACAGATCTATTCCTCATGCTGATAGAACACTAAGTCCTTCTGCCTTGATGGGAAGACAGATCAGATCTCCCATAACCATGTATTTTTCGACTAATGAAAAAATGTGGTACAAAAAAAGTAAGGACGCGCAACCTGAAAAAGCCTATTTTATTATGCAGAAAGGGAACAACACAGCTATAATAACAACACAGGAGAGAAGTGTGCTGGCCCACGCTGATCAGATAAGGAATAGATATGAAGAAGACGTGAGTATGGATGAATCGGAAAGAAACGAGGATATAAACCAATATGATGGAGATGTTATAGAGCCAATCGATGAAAGCATGTCGGATTCCAATGTGCCGTACGAGGGATCCAGCAGTAATGAAATGAGACGGCGAACACTGATACAAAGAACACCTCCAAGGATATTTAGGAGAAGCAATAGGTCAACGAGGGGAATAAAACCTCTCCGTTTCAGGGAGGTGTAGTGAGATAGCCAATGGCATGTTATCTCATTTGCAAACATCTACTACAGTGGTAGATGTATAAAGATAGTTTGACGACATAAGTAACCAAGCTACTATAAGTGAAGTACTACTACTACAAGAACATACAAAACTACACATCACAACAAGTTCTCTTTGAAAATCTGTGTCCTGGAGATGACGCTAAACTGCATTTGTTGGTGAGGCTCCAGTTCTGGAAATCTGAGAAGTGTGAAGTATCCCTTAAATGCCATTACTCCCAGGTCAACACTGATCCAGAGTAGTAGTACCTGTTAAGGCCCCATCTAAGGGTTAATTAGATGTTTAAAATATTACTTATATTAGAGAGAAATACTTGATGACTAAAGTGCAAAGAAAAGGATTGCAATGGAACATTGAAAATATAAATAGTTATGATTATAATAAAACATTTACAAAAAATCAAATTTCAGCATTATATAACCCATTAGAAGTTGATATGCTGTTAAACAAATATACCAAGCAAAGTCTTTGTAAAAGGTCTTTAAAAGAAAAGAAAATATGACATTATTAATTTATATTTGAAGATACTTTCTGTAATTCTGAGAAGAGTCATTATTATATCAAGAGTTATTCGGTCTATTGAACTCATTCATTTTGTTACTACATTTTGGCCAATCCATTCTACAGCATTCTTCAGATATGCAAGTTCTATGAAAAGAAGTGGTAGGGGTTTCCTTTTTTCTATATGTTAATTTTTTATTACAAAGATATTGTCATTTAGCAAACCATTTGTATCCTCACCTTTATTGTTATTTTGGAAGTTCTTGGCCTTCATTAATTGATTTTTCTGATACTGCAATTTTACAGTATACATAGTTTATTGCTTGGATCAGGAAGAAAAAATAGCGTTAGTTTGAAGAAAAAAATTGAAACTTAGCAGATTTAACATGTACCTGAGGTAGTAGGGAACAGATTATCCTGCCAGCTAAAATATGGTAATCAATACAACAATGATACAATAAGTTTGAATGATTCATTAAATAATGCTGACATTTCAACTTGAAACTTAACACAGTACATTCTTACATTATAAGTGCTAGCAAAAAACAAAAACAAAAAGCGAACCTCTGGGCAGTGTAAAAATTAAGTTTTGAAAAATATAGCTGGGGTGGGGGTGTTAAAAATTCAATGTCAATAAACTAAGTTTTATCCAGTTCAATTCTGTATAAAAATAAATTCTTTAAAAATTATTTTCAATAAAATAAATTTAAAAAAAATATGTTTGTACAATGAGTGAATGAATATGTTATTTTACGCTCTTAATTTATTTTCTTAGAGATTTGATAAATTTCATATTTATTAAAGTAAGCATTTATTTATTTGGATAACTTAATTGATAATACTGGTGTATAATATTTTTATGTAGTAATGATATTGACTATAATTCAAATACTCATTGTTAAAGTTACTTAATTCCTGAAATTACTTGACATAGTTTCAGTTACAGACAAATATAGACCGAATCTCCATTATATATGGATATCCCCCATGGAAGTCTGTATATAATAGGAAATGGACTTGACAAGCTGAGTTCAAATCCTATTTGGATTTCACTTCACACTAATGCCCAAAGGAAAGACATGAATCTGTCTATTCTTCTCCCAGCTATAGATAAATAGTAAGACAGACTGGACTCTCTAGCCTTGATAAGGCAACAACTCTGAATTCCAAACCTAAGGAATGTTGTTCAGAGAATATTTGACACACTGATGACACTAATTATTTCTTTTATTATCACAAATCATGTCTTTTTAGCTGTTATAAAAACTGCACTTCCAAAGTAGGGCTTGTTTTCCTTCTGTCTAATTCCATGTCAAATCATCCAAGTAAAATTATCATCCACACTGTTCAATTTTCCTGAAATTTTTTCCAAGTGTGGACTATGTTAAGGTTAGACAATCTCCAAAATTTGAGCTTCCAATTCCAAATATTGGCACTTCCAAAGTAGGGCTTGTTTTCCTTCTGTCTAATTCCATGTCAAATCATCCAAGTAAAATTATCATCCACACTGTTCAATTTTCCTGAAATTTTTTCCAAGTGTGGACTATGTTAAGGTTAGCTCCAAAATTTGAGCTTCCAATTCCAAATATTGGCGGAGTTGTGTCAATTTTAACTCTCCAAAATTGGTGGGGTTTGGCGAAAAAGGGTGACATTTTGTAATCTATTTTTGTCTGTTAAATGAGTTCTGGGGCTTCCCTACTGCTAAATATTGGTTTATAAAATCATTTTTACTCAAGGAATCCAAAAATGCTATCAAAAAGTCTTAAAGTCAACCAATTTTAAGTTATTGATGATTTCTGATTTTTTCATAGCAAGATTAATATCCCGATGTGGCACTGCATCTATGACAAAAAATTTTTCTATTATTATTTCACATATATTGAACATTATTTATACCAAAAAGATAGTGATAGAAAGATTGATACTGTTACAGATTTAGAAACTAGTTAACTAGGATTTCTTTTAGGCATTTGCCACACATGTACATATGGAATACATGCCCATGGAAGTAGTAGTATACTATGATTATTTGTGTATAACATGCACTATTTTTCCAGATTTTTCATTCAAAATGTTAGAGGTGCATATTATACATGAAAACTATATAATTAACTTTTTTTTCGACCATGTGCTTCACTATATTCGGCATAGTGTGACTGAAAATAAGTTATATCTATAGTCCAAACCAATATTACAAAAAATTATTCTCTGGAATGTGTATTTGTTTATAATTTTGTTTTTCCTAATGTGAGCTTCACTGCAAACTTGTTGCATTTTTGCATAAACATGCTCATGGATTTGTCCTAAATACTTAGTAAATATTGTATTCCAAAAGATAATATAAACTATATAAATTCTTATTTTTAGTTAGTATGAACTAATTAAAAATTGACCAAATGCTAAATCAAATTTAAGTTAAATTTAGCTGCTACAAATTCTGAAAAGTCAGTGTATATTATACTCAAGAAGAATGTTTGTTTTTTCAGAATTTTGTAGTCCAAAGTTAGAGATGTGTGTTATATATGAGTGTGTGATATATATAAAAATAATTACAGGGTAATTTTTGCAAAATGAATTCCTAAATAGCCAAAGAATATGCAAAATATATTTAATTTACAAAACTCTGCATGTATCATTTTCTTTCATCTTTTCTTAGGCTTGAACTTTATTCAGTGAAAATGGCAACATCCAATGATGAAGAAGAACTTGAAGATTATCAACAAAAAATAGAAGACATCAAGTTAGAAATGGAAATTGCTCAGTGAGTTCCTTATTTTTCTCTCTCATCAAATTACTTACATGTCTCCAGATAATAATATTGTATTTGTTAGAATTTGTCTTTCCAACTATTAAAGACAATCTGGAAGAAATAAAGAGAATAATGTGAGAAAAATTCAATTAGTAGTGAAGAAATTTTTGAGTAAAATTATATACTTAAACTATTTACTTTTCCTTTATTTCCTAGGCCATCTGAAGCACTTTCATTTCATTCTTCCTTTTGTCCTTCTTCTCTATGTTCATCTGAATCATTTGACAATTTTATCTTCCCATTGGTGTGTAGGTCTTCCGACTAGTTGTTTCCAGTCATTTGACAACTGCTCAGGTCTATCTGTTGTCTGGTCCAGCAGGACTTCTTTGGGGGGGGGGGGTGCTCTGTGCTCATCTCCTTCACTCTGCAAACTATTTACTTACACAAGCATTTATATACTAGGTCTGTCTGGAAATTATCCAGCCTCTTAATGTTAATGAAATGTAGCTTAACAAAGATAATGTCACTTATTTCCCCTTCAAAATACACTTCTTGATACCTTGCATACTTATTCCAGCATCCCTTTTCAAAGTCGTTTGCAAAGTCCTCTTTTCAGGTCACCATCAGCAGCTGCCTTGGATTCATTGTGTTTCATTGGTGATTTTGTCTTTGAGAAGATTCAGAAGTTATAGAAAAATAATCTTGCAGGAGAAATGAAGAATCTATTTGCTTAGCCATTGTAGGGTTGACTGGACTCTTTAGCCCCGGTACAGCAACCTGTCTAGGAGAAGGAAAACTGAATTCAAACCAGCTGTACTTGTATCATATCCTGCCCATGGCAAAGAGGTTGTGTAAATACATACTTGCTTGGCCATTTTGAATGTGACAGTCATACAAGCCCATTTAATGACAATTTAATGTCATTTACTGTCCAATGTGTGTCTTAAGTTAATGGTAACATTTAAAATTACCTTTATAACTTGGTTGCTATCATGAAGTCCTCTCACACCATTCACTGATGTATTATTAACTGTTATCTGAAGATGCCATTTATGGCTCAAATAAATCTGTTTAAAAATTGTTTGTATTCAATAATGTACAAAAAAACTTTTAAGAAACAACTAGAAAAATATATAAATATGAACATACAATGAATGCAATTTTTAATCTCTCAATCCCAACCAAAACTTTATAGAATTTTAAAATTTCTAACAAAACAACTAAATAAATTTAAAAAATGGTACCAGTTGTATAAAATTTAAGAGCAAGGATAATGTATGGTTTATAGCAGGCATAGGCAACCTTTTTTGAGAAGCAGTCCAGATAAGATATGGCTCATGAGCAGGCAAGCCCAAAAAATTCAAGGTAATTTTTTTGTTGAAGGCATCCCAACCATTTTCACCACAGAAGTAAGCATCTGTTTCAGAAATAGGGAAAAGTTGATTTTTTTCCCTTCAGTAAAAAGATCTTCTCTATAAAGAAATTATCACTGATATTAATAATAATAAATGCTGCTGCTGTGATAACTTATGGAATAATTAAATGAAAAAAATGAATACATGAAAAATCAATGAATATGATCTGTATATCGAAGAAAAAAATTGAATATTTTCATAATACATGAATTAGAATTTTAGTAAAACTATTTTCTTTAAATTACAGGTGTGTATTTAACAATCTGACAATTACATAATTTCATTTGTCACTTTTAATTAAGAGGTAATGTTATAAAAATACATAATAAAAATGTACGTAAAAGTAGTAAGATTGGTTTCTATTTGATTCATTTGATTTATTCTAATTTATTCAATTTTGATTAATGTTATTTTTCTTGTGAAATTAGGCAGGCCATTCAGAAAGTACCAAGGGATACATGTGGCCTGCCAGCTGCAATTTGCCAATGATGTGCATATAGTCATTGAGAATGAGAAGAATTTCCTGTACTTGAGGGATTATCCAATAGATTGTCCTTTGATGAGTCTCATACAGATGTAATTTAATCAAAATTGTACAAAATTTCAGAAAGATTGAAGGGGTTGGGTGACAATTTTACTTTTTTCTGCATGATTTGACATGGAATTAATCATATATCAACTCCTAATGAATTTATTGTGTCTGTTTGTTTTGCTTAAAAATTACTAGAGTGTGTCAAAAGTTTTGCAATACTTTGATATATGCTAGTTTGTGATGCATATATCATGTGACCAAAGCAGTTCAAGTTGTGGAAGAGAACCATTGTGGTTGGTAGTATCGTAGTAGTTGGTGTGCTAACATGTTGTGCATTGCTCCACTCCATGTGTAATTTGAAAGCTGCACAGATGAATCTAATTCAATCTAATTTGAGAACTTATACTTTACAAGTTTGAACTTGAGCCATAATGCCACAGAAGCAACCAAAAACATTGTGAAAAAAGTAAAGGCACAGTTGATCACAGTACAGTAAACAGGTGGTTTAAGTAATTTCACTTGGATTGCAAGAACCTCAATGGTCAAACTAGGTCAGGTAAAACCGTGAATTCTGAGGATGTGCTCCAAGCCATAGATGCAACTTCGGCAAGTAGCAAGCAAGCTTGGCATCACACAGTTTAGTGTGGTTTGTTATTTTCGCAACCTCAATAAAAGTATCTGATGCTGATGAATTGTGCCTCACGTTATCAAAATATTTCAAAATTTTTGACTCACCTTCATATTTTATAAAAGATTTTTTTTTTCCTTTGTATAGCTGTGATTTTCACAAAACACCAAATTCTACTGTTTTTGTCATATATTTCATTCAGATGACTGGAAGCTTTTTTAAAAAGAAAACATTATAAATTCATACTGAGCCGGTTGTCAATTGTAATTTGTGATGTCAAAATAGCAGCCATATGAGTTGACAAAAACAAAAGAAGTCAAATTTGTTTTTAAAATATCCTATTATTCAATGTTAATTTTCTACAGTGCAGGAGCCTTCCGAGAGAAAATTATTATTTCTTTCTTTCTTTAATGATATATCAACCTTCATGTGTTATTTAATGCCAAAGACATCCTTGTAGAATAACTGTAATGATAATATTTAACCTATAGCTGGGGGGGGGGGTTCATACCTTTCCCAATGGTATTAGTCTGAAAGTAAACATAAAAGCATGACTTGAGTTCAAACTCACTACAATGTCACAGTCCTGCACTTTTAGCCACTATGTCATGGGGATTCTCTTCCCCAAAAAGTATTATTAAAACATATCTAAATATATTGTACACATAGAAATTTTATAAAAATTTGAATATTTTTACCTGTCTAAATTTTTTTAAATTAATATCTATAAATCTTAATGACTCTTCATGGTGACACATTTTTATCACTTTGTGATTATTTTTTTATCATTTTTTTATTAGTCAAAAAAATAATTTAAAAAATTTTCTTCATCAGACAAAGAGATATTAATGAAATTATCAAGGAAATTGATGATGATAAATTCGACTGGCTGAAAATTTGCAATTTGACTGTAAGTAAAACCCATTTTTTTTTTTCATTTAAATTTTCTTTAATAAACAATACCTTCAATTTAGATGGGATGAAGTATATTGTGTGTATACTTGTAAAATTTGTTATTCCAAACTGGCTAAGTGTTAAAAAAATGTATGTATATATTGTTAGATACCTCAAACTCTTAATAGTTGTTATATGTTTAGTGTGTGAAATTAACATGAAAATATGATAACTATTATGAGACTGAGATAGTAACATTTAATTGTAACATACGAGTCAATAGTTTTGTAATATTTATTGTGAGGCACAATTCAGCAACTTCGGATGCTTTTGCCAAGGTTGTAAAGGTGACTAACCACACTAGACTTTGAGATGCCTGATACTCTCCAAGTGCTACTCATGGGATTTTTCTCTATCACTTGGAGCATGGCTTTGCAATCCTCAGTTTTAGGCCTACCTGAACTTGCCTGATATTTGAAGTTCTTGCAACCTGAGTAAAATTTCATGTACTATCTGGTTATTGTACTGTCATCAAGTGTACCTTTACTATTCACACAACAAATGTTTTTGATTGCTTCTGTAGCATTATGACCTAGTTTGAACTTGTAAAGCATAAGTTTATCTATATACATATGTGTGTGTGTGTGACCTATAATTGGTATCAGCCAATCAGCAAGGAAGTCTATCCCCTTTTCACTAGCGCTAGACCAAGGAGATGTTTTTTGCGTCTAAGGTGGAGCGCCACACATACCATCAGCTCCTTGCTTTACTGCACAGATCCCTGTGCTACTCATATGAAGATATATATAGGGAGAATAAACAATCTTTTAAAAATGTTGGATAAATCCAAAATGGATAGCAGAGCAGTATAAAAAGTTTCATCTGACAATTGTATTTTCTGTTTTATAGTAGACATGAAGCCTTTAGTTTAGTCATTTTCAAGTTGATTCTCTAAAAGAATGATATATAATAATATCATAGAAACACAATTATTCACTTCTTTTTATTTTTGTTTTACAGTTCAACGGAAAGCACAGTGAATTTTCTTGTCACTTAATGTGGAAAAACTGGCTTCATCCTAGACTGAACAAGTATCCATGGACCCATACAGAAACCAAAAAGCTAAAGGAATTGGTGCAGTTACATGGACGTCATCAGTGGAAACTCATTGCTGAAAAACTTGGGGTCTGGTCTTGACCAACATTTTATAGATACAGTGTGTGTGTGGGGGGGGGACAAATTTTCGTACACATACAAATTTTTTATTTATTTGTATTTTCAACTAATGAATAAACATACTTTTCATATAATTAACTGTACACAGATGCATAATAACTAAATATGTATAGAAAACTGAAAAAAAATGATTTTATAGAAATAAATTCCATTTATCTATTTTAATGGGTGAAAAAAGTATTTATAGAATACAAAAAAATACATAATTTTCATTTGATACTTTGTAGAATAGCCATTATTCACTTCTACAGCAATCAACCTTTCACTTGATGATTTGCAAATTTTAATTGGAATTTTATTCCATTTTTCTTTGCATATGGTCTTCAGATCTGGGATGATTGTTGAAACTCTCAATTGGATTTGAATTTTCAAATAATGCCACAGATTCTCGATTGAATTTTAATTTTGGTGACTGACTTGGCCATTTCAGGATATTTCTTTGTTGATCTTGCATTATTTTGTTTGAAGATCCAATTAGGAGGAATTTCAAGATTTTGTAGATCTTGCAATGTGTTTAGGATCATTATCTTGTTGGAAGATCCAATTAGGAGGAATTTCAAGATTTTGTAGATCTTGCAATGTGTTTAGGATCATTATCTTGTTTGAAGATCCAATTAGGAGGAATTTCAAGATTTTGTAGATCTTGCAATGTGTTTAGGATCATTATCTTGCCAATTAGGAGGAATTTCAAGATTTGTAGATCTTGCAATGTGTTTAGGATCATTATCTTGTTGAAGATCCAATTAGGAGGAATTTCAAGATTTTGTAGATCTTGCAATGTGTTTAGGATCATTATCTTGTTTGAAGATCCAATTAGGAGGAATTTCAAGATTTTGTAGATCTTGCAATGTGTTTAGGATCATTGTCTTGTTTGAAGATCCAATTAGGAGGAATTTCAAGATTTTGTAGATCTTGCAATGTGTTTAGGATCATTATCTTGTTTGAAGATCCAATTAGGAGGAATTTCAAGATTTTGTAGATCTTGCAATGTGTTTAGGATCATTATCTTGTTTGAAGATCCAATTAGGAGGAATTTCAAGATTTTGTAGATCTTGCAATGTGTTTAGGATCATTATCTTGTTGGAAGATCCAATTAGGAGGAATTTCAAGATTTTGTAGATCTTGCAATGTGTTTAGGATCATTATCTTGTTTGAAGATCCAATTAGGAGGAATTTCAAGATTTTGTAGATCTTGCAATGTGTTTAGGATCATTATCTTGTTTGAAGATCCAATTAGGAGGAATTTCAAGATTTTGTAGATCTTGCAATGTGTTTAGGATCATTATCTTGTTTGAAGATCCAATTAGGAGGAATTTTTCAAGATTTTGTAGATCTTGCAATGTGTTTAGGATCATTCTTGTTTGAAGATCCAATTAGGAGGAATTTCAAGATTTTGTAGATCTTGCAATGTGTTTAGGATCATTATCTTGTTTGAAGATCCAATTAGGAGGAATTTCAAGATTTTGTAGATCTTGCAATGTGTTTAGGATCATTGTCTTGTTTGAAGATCCAATTAGGAGGAATTTCAAGATTTTGTAGATCTTGCAATGTGTTTAGGATCATTATCTTGTTTGAAGATCCAATTAGGAGGAATTTCAAGATTTTGTAGATCTTGCAATGTGTTTAGGATCATTGTCTTGTTTGAAGATCCAATTAGGAGGAATTTCAAGATTTTGTAGATCTTGCAATGTGTTTAGGATCATTATCTTGTTTGAAGATCCAATTAGGAGGAATTTCAAGATTTTAGATCTTGCAATGTGTTTAGGATCATTATCTTGTTTGAAGATCCAATTAGGAGGAATTTCAAGATTTTGTAGATCTTGCAGATCATTGATCCAATTAGGAGGAATTTCAAGATTTTGTAGATCTTGCAATGTGTTTAGGATCATTATCTTGTTTGAAGATCCAATTAGGAGGAATTTCAAGATTTTGTAGATCTTGCAATGTGTTTAGGATCATTATCTTGTTTGAAGATCCAATTAGGAGGAATTTCAAGATTTTGTAGATCTTGCAATGTGTTTCATTATCTTGTTTGAGAGGAATTTCAAGATTTCTTGCAATGTGTTTCATTATCTTGTTTGAAGATCCAATTAGGAGGAAGATTTCAGATCTTGCAATTGTTCATTATCTTGAAAATCATTAAATTTGTATCCAAAATATTTTGATATGCTCTGGCATTCATTCTACCATCTATTACTGATATGTTGTCAGTACCTTTAAAAGAAAAATATCACCAAACCATAATGCTGCCACCTCCAAATTCCACTGTTGGAATGGTGTTCTTTTGCTTGAAGGCATTGCCATCTTTCCTCCATACATGATTTCTAGAATTACATCCAAGCAACTCAATTTAGTTTTCGTTTGTCCATATTCTTTCCCAATACAATTTTTCCTTATCCTTATGTTCATGAATGAATTTCAACCTGGCATCCCTGTGTCTCATCAATAGTAGTGGAGTTTTCCAATAGGAGCATGACTTTAGATTGTTCCTATGAACTTCATTGCTTATTGTCCATTTGTGACACAGATCCCTGATGAAAGGAAATCATCCTGCAACTCTTGACGAGTAACCATTGGATTTTGTTTAATTTAATGCATTATTTTCCTCAAAGATCTTGAAGAAATCTTCTGTGGAGCACTAGTTTGTTTTTTGGTTTTGAAAGTTTTAAAATCTGAAATTTGCATTGTTCGAATACTTTTTTCACACAATAAAAATGGATAAATGGGATTTATTTCTATTAAATCAATTTTTTCTGTTGTCTATACATATTTAGTTATCATGCATCTGTGTACAGTTAATTCTATGAAAAGTATGTTTAGTCATTAGATGAAAATACAACAAATTAAAAATTAGTATATGTATGTATATTTGTCCCGCCCCCTTGTACATTACTACAATTCTAATTATTTTATATGTGTGTGTGTATATATATATATATATATATATATATTTACCGGTGGGTATAAGTACGATCGCTGGAAGCGCACAGTATCCAAGGGTTAAGATTGAGAAAAAACAAATACAAAGTGCTCAATACAATGTAGAGCAAAAATTTATTTTAACAATGGAAAGGAGTAACCTACTCGAGTTTCATCGATTGGTTCTTCAGGGTTACATCAATTAAATTAATCGAGTTTTTGATTAATCTTAATTGGTATAATACATGTCCGTTGGAATGGGATTTATCCTTAATAGACGAACGCTTATTTATATTTTCAAAGGTTTATCTTGAACTGTTTTTGTTTATTGGATTAAAAATTTGGATTAATTTATGGGGATTATTTTTTCAATTACTATTTAATGAAAGGTATATTATGGGGCATATTAATGGTTAAAAAGTGAAAGGTTAAAATTATTTATTAGCTGATTTGAGTTGGTTGGAGAGTATTAAGAAAAACCTAGTTGTAGGCGTTACGATAACAGAAGTTTTGGGTAGTTAAATATAGTTAATTATATAAAAAATAATATAAAGGGATAAAAGTAAGAATGAAAGTAATGATAAGCAAAAATATAATAAAATAAAAATGAAAATAAAAATAAAAATAAAAAAATATAAAAAAATTTTAAAATGTAATTTATGTGTAATTTATTTAAATTGTAAACAAATAGGTAAACAAATATATAAATGAAAAATAAATATATATATGTGTGTGTGGAAAGAGGATTGGAATGAATCCGACAGAATGTGGTGGAGATGTGAGGAACAAAAGAACAAAACTCAGACAAAAGTGTGTAGGATATATTTCACTAGAACGTTGAGCTCGGCATCATCAGTCGTTTTAATGAATTATCAAGTTTTCATACAACTGTTTTATAGAAGGGGAAGTGTGGCGGGAGAAGGTGGATAGGAGATGAGGTCAAGTGGGTGGGTAAGCATTAATGAGGAGGTTTTGAATGGTCAAGCAGGAATCATTGGAGAGGAAGAGAAGGAAATCAGAATGGGAGAGAGATAGAGATAGTAAGCAGGGTGAAAGTAGAGAGATATATTGTAAAAGAAAAGAGGTTAGGGGCGGAGGTGGGTGTCCTTCTTGGAAAGAAATTTGATCAAAGCAGCAGCAAAAGGGAGTAATAAAAGGGGAGTGGTAGGATATATCTCTCTCCCCTTCTGATTTCCTTCTCTTCCTCTCCAATGATTCCTGCTTGACCATTCAAAACCTCTTCTCACTAACGCTTACCCACCCACTTGACCTCCTCTCCTATCCACCTCCTCCTGCCACACTTCCCCTTCTATAAAACACTTGTATGATGACGTGATAATTCATTAAAACGACTGATGATGCCGAGCTCAACGCTCTAGTGAAATATATCCTACACACTTTTGTCTGAGTTTTGTTCTTTTGTTCCTCACATCTCCACCATATATATACATATATATATTTATATATATATACTTAAAAGGAGAATAGAGCAATTTCTAGTCTAATTTGCAACTGAACTATGTATATGAGGGTGGGCTGAAAAGTTTGAATGATGACATCATATCTGTTGTTGATAACTTTTTTGACCAATGGGATCCTAGCAATGCACCACCAATGGAAGAAGTGTGTGCACTGCAAGGGTTTAAAAATAAACCTCATTTGGTCACATTCCGTGAGAATATCTTGGTCAGCCGATAAACTTTTCAGCCGACCCTCATATATATATATAATATAAAGTTAAATTAGTGAAGATATAAAGTCAACAGTGTTTGTTGACTGCCAGTTCTTGCTTATGTCTATAAAATATAGCAAATGATATTATCAATAATATATATATATATATATATATATATATATATATATATATATGCTATTGTCACTAAATTTGTCTCTGTTCACCTGAATGCATCACACTGAATTACCAACAATAACATACCATAATACTAAAGTTCTCATTATATATATATATATATATATATATATATATATATATAATACTCAGAATAGAGAAAAAGGTAATTTCCAGTACAATTAGTAAGTGAATAATCCCCTTCCCTCTCCCTTTCTCTCTCTAACCCTTCTCCCCACCTCTGTTTGTCTGTCTCTCTCTCTCTATATATATATGTATGTACACCCCTGGGAACAATTATGGAATTTAGCACTCTTAGAGGATGTTCACATAGGTTTTTTTTTTTTTTAATTTAATAGCCGAATATTCTGGCTTCATAAAATATACTTATACAAACTAAATTAAATTAAAAATGGTATAATTTTTATCTAAGTCATGTACAAGAAATTATGGATTAACCCCATCTATAGGAATAAAATGATTAATTTAATTTTTCCCTTAACTTTGGGTTATTCCATAATGTATTCCTCCATATGGACTGAAAAAACATTATACCAGAGTTTAGCATAAAGGATATAAAATTTAAAAAAAAAAAATTTTTTTTCAGTCTGATTAATTTTTTTTCTTTCAAATAATTTCCTCTCACTAAGGTCCAATGCATTAATATATCAAATGATATACTAACATGTTTGTTTTTTTTCAATTTCTCTATATTTTCCAGACAAATCGAACCCCCTTCCACTGCCTACAGCATTATCGACGAAAATTGGATGCCCAAGTAAAAAGGTATGGGATATAAAAAAACAGCTTAAAAAATTAATAAAGACCACAGACAAAAATATAGTTAATGTATTAATACAAATCCTTTCTTTAGATTACCATAGTTATTTGTGTATAACATGCATCCTTAACTTAAGACTACAAAATTCTGGGGAAAAAATATTGTGTATAATATGCATTGACATTTAGAATTTGTAGCAACTAAATCTAACTTAAATTTAGCATTTGTTTAATGTTTTATTGGTTTATACTAAGAATAAGAATTCATATAGTTTACATTGTTTTTTTTAAACATAAAATGTACACAGTATTTAAAACAAATACACAAACTTGTTCACACAAAAAAAGCAACAAGCTTGTGGCAAAAATAAGTTCACATAATGGAAACAAAATTATAAACAAACACACATTCCAGTGGATATTTCTCTGTAACAGCATAAAACATTAGTTTGGACTATAGATATAAATTACTTTTAGTCATCCCATCTTGAATATGGCTGGAAAAAAGTTAATTATATAGTTCTCATGTTTGATATGCACCCTTAACTTTTGTGCTGAAAAATCTGGAAAAATAGTATCTTTTACACAAATGATTAAGGTAAAAAAAAGTAACAAGGTTATAAATTTATAGTTAATGTATTAATACAAGTTTGTCTAGTGTTTAGGACAAAGATAAGAAATGATGAGAAGATAGATTTTAACTTAATGATGATAAATATTTCATTCAGATTGTATAGTGGACACAAAAATAGTGCCACCAGTGTGTTTGGCTTTAGACATTTGTGAAACTTTTGTGGAGAACACATCAAAACAGTAATTAATTGCATAGATTTTATTTTTACTCGACTTGTCAGTTAAGTGACTAGAACAAAAGTTAATTAAAGAGTTCTTGTATAATATGTACCAAGTAGATCCTCTATTTAGCATCCAGTTTCTGCATAGAGCTGATGAGTGTAAGTTATTGTGGTTGGAACAAATACAAATAATTACAGTAACAAGACTTATCTACTAAAAGTAAAGTAAGTTTTGTTGTGTAACAATGGCTTTGATTGGCTAATGGAAATCAAATGCTCAATAAAAAGCAACCTCCACAAAATTAATGGATCACACACACACACATATATATATATATATATATATATATATATATATATACTAATGAGGGAAATTGTTTAGACTCACATAATAAGGAAATTAGTATTGGAACTGATATGTGCAACAATACACAAGTTGGAATTTTGTTCTAACAAATTTTATAATGAATTACAGTTTAGGAAAAAGTGATCTTTGAAACTTGAAAGATCACTTTTACCTAAACCGGTTCCTGCAACTAAAGCGCCTTTGAAAGACTATCTGATGCAGTTTAGTGTCATCTCCATGACTAATCAGATAGAGATTTACTTTGATACAGAGAAAGCAACCATTTATGTAAAAATGATCTTAATGAGTGCATCAATCTTTCTAGCAGAGCAGTTACATAAGCCATTTGTAATTCTCTAAATATAATATTGAAGTAGATCCACCAAAGATTTGGAGGAATTTTCATATTTTATGACACCAGTTTTGTAACAATCAGATTTTCTTTGAATTTGTTCATGAACTTCAATTGCAATTTTCAGCAATGTGACATCAATTTTGTAACATCAGACAAATATTGCAAATAACAATTCTGCCAACTTATTGTCTCACTTACGTTGATTAAGGTAACCCACCTAATGGTGAAGTCAAATGATTTTGACCTTCCCTTTAATCAGTGAACAAGATTATCTATTAAAAGGTCACAAAATTGTTAGAAGTAAATTTTTCCTATTTCAATTCATTCCTCATCAATTTGCACTGACAACACAGATATCCATGATTCTCTCTATCTAACCATCTTTATCAGTCATCATCCCTGGTAGGTCCACCACATAGCATTCAGAATCTGCGCATAGCTGATTGATGTAGGTTTTTGATGGCTGGCCTACACTGGTGTGTCCATGTGTTGGTGACCACAGGAAAACATTCCCTAGGTGTTCGTCCTTGCTTTTGAAGCAGTGTCCAGCATGTCTTGTTCATTTTACTTGGATGGATTGTGTGGTAGGAGGCAGGTGGCTGCTTTTTTGTGAGGTGCTGCTGTTAAGATTTACAGCACGCTTCGTCCTTGTATAGTATAATTCATTTTTAGACCCTAAAAATATATAAATAACAGATTTTCTTGAAAAATGTTTATGCAGTTTGATTAAATAGGCTGGTGGTTGTAGTACTTTTTGGGGGTCTGGGGATGAGTATCACCTTCCAATAGTACAAGTATTTCTTTCATTTTAATGGCATCTCAACCCATCTGAGGTTATTTTATGTCTAGAGAGAGTAGAGAATCACTTTCAGATTTTTGTGTAGTTGTTTTTAAAAGCTTTTTTTTCATGTGGTTCTATTGATTATTAATAATTTTTAGAGAGATTTATGTGACCATCACTCCAACTTAAAGTGGACCTGGGAGTAATGGCAATAAAGAGGTAGTTCACATTCCCAAGATCTCTAAAACTGGAGTCTCCCCATCAGATGCATTTTAGTGTCATACCCAGGAAACCCTTTTTGGGGGGTTTGGTGGTGGGGCTTACCACTCTGCAGGGGATACAGTAAATGTATTTTAAGCCCCGCCAACAGGGCATATCTTGTTCTGAGGTAACCTAATCAGGTTTGTGTTTTTTCTAAGTAAAAAAAAAAAGATTAAGTTGTTTTTTTTTTCTTCTTTTAAAATGATTTATGATAAATAATTGCTATTATTATAGAAATTATAAATAAATCAAATAAGTAAATTATTGACAATATAACCCAAATAACACAATGTAAAGCAAATTAAACCAAACACAAATCCATACAATAATGTCACAATGCAAACTGATTTACCTACAATGAAAGTCAAGTAACCTCTTACAAGTCAAGGTAAGTTTTCCTCCTTAATTTATGTAACTCATAAATGATAATAGTCAGGGGGTTATGAAAGTCAAGTTACCACTGTAGTGTAGATGTAAAACCTTGGTTAATAATTGACATGAGATTTTTGTACAAAGCCATTTATTCAGAACTACTCGTATAAAAATTTATTTCTTATTAAAAAAAAAAAATATTTATATTTAAAAATATAAATTTTTACTGTAATTATTTGTTTATAAGACGCACTATTTTTCCAGATTTTTTATTTCAAAACTTAGGAGTGCATATTATACACAAGAACCTTTGACCAATATGCTTTATGCCTTTAGAGAGAAATATCCACTGGAATTATAGTTTATAATTTTGCATTCATAATGTGAGCTTATTTTGGCTCCAAACTTGTTGCATTTTTGTGTGAACATGTCTGTGCGTTTGTTCTAAATACTGTGAATTTTTGTGTTTATTAGACATAATGTATACTATATAAATTCTCATTTTAGTTGGTAACAACCAATAAAAAGTTGAACAAATGTTAAATTTACATTAAATTTAGCTGCTACAAATTGTAAAAAGTCAGTATGTATTATACACAAGAATCTTTGTTCCAGAATTTTGTAGGCCACACTTAGAGGTGCGTATTATACACGAGTACATAATTTACACAAATCATTACATTATATGTATATTTATATATTGTAATATTATTCATTTTTATTTTTAACAGAGATTGGACAGAGGAAGAGGATAAAATCTTAAAAGAAGTCATTGAAACATGTCGAATTGGAGACAGTATTCCGTGGAATCAAGGTATAAAAGAAAAATTTGTATTATTAGGATTTATTGTTATAAGAAACATTTTCTTTCATTAGATCTATTGACATTTGTAGCTTGTAAGTTAGTAATCTAGCCAGATTATTAATTGAAATGGTACCAATGTATCTACTTGTATCAAAGAAATCAGTGTGACTATTGGGTGAATAAACCATTGCCTTTGTGTTTTTTGTCAGCATCATTTGCTAGAAGTATTTGCTCCATCTTTCCTCTGTGTATGGAATCAAATGCATTGGAGAAATCTATAAAGCGTATTGCCTCAAGATATTTTGCATTTACTACTTCGATGATTCAACAAAGTCAGAAGTCAGATAAGCAATATATCCTGGGCATTGCTGGAGAAGTTTATGGACTCATACACACAGTTACACGAGTGTTGATCGACCAGCAAAAACTTATATTCATCATTTCTATGTAGTTACTGGATGCCATCTAGAATACCTATCAAGAGTAATGCCATATAAACTGATGGCAAGAGAGAGTGAATGGAATCCATGCTGTTGGCATGCATTAATGATTATGTTATAAAAACATTGAGCTTCCTTTTCTTTTTGCAAATGTAAAATACTGTATTAACATTGGAAGCAACAAATCATAACATGTTTCTATTGATTTCTTTTTTACTATGATTTCTTTTTTCTGCTCTCTATCAAGATTTCCTTTTTAACAGCTTTAGAGAAATAAAATACTGAAATATTTTATTAGCAATGTTCTGAACTCTATATATAAGGGTGTGTATCATCACACATCCTCATCAATCATGCTCTGGATATGACACTAAATCTATCTGCTGGTAAGGCTCCAGTTCTGGAGCTCTGGAATGTGGAATACTCTCTTCATTGTCATTACTCACATCTCCACTCTGATCTGGAGTTAATACTCTAATATGTCTAATAAACACAAAAATTCACAGTATTTAGAACAAACGCACAGACATGTTCACACAAAAATGCAACAAGCTTGGAGCCAAAATAAGCTCACATTATGAATGCAAAATTATAAACTATAATTCCAGTGGATATTTCTCTCTAAAGGCATAAAGCATATTGGTCAAAGGTTCTTGTGTATAATATGCACTCCTAAGTTTTGAAATAAAAAATCTGGAAAAATAGTGCGTCTTATAAACAAATAATTACAGTAAAAATTTATATTTAAAAGGTTTAATAAGAAATAAATTTATATCTAAAAGCTTTAATAAGAAATAAATTTATATGTTCAAGTTCCATCTATAGGTGAAATAAATCTATTTGAAAATACTAGATAGGAATACTTAAAACCATATAACCCGGTGTAAATTATTTGTATTAAGAATTGTTACTTAGGGCTATAATTGTTTAAAAATGATTATTATTATTAAACCATATAATAGCTTGAAATACTTGAAAATATATAATTGTGTATAAATCATTGGTATGACTTTGGAAGACTTAAAACCATATTGCCTTGTCGGCAGGGCTTAGAATGCACTGACCTCCCCAAAAAGGGATGTCCTTGGTATGACACTAAACTAATTCTGATGGTGAGGCTCCAGTTCTTGAGACTTGGGGAGTGTGAATTACCTTTTCATTGCCATTACTCTCAGGTCAACTGACTCCATATGGTACTACCTGTTAGGGTTGCATCTATGGGTCAAATACATCTGTTTAAAAATTATTTGTATTGGATAGGACCACGTTCAAAAAAAAAATCTTAAGAAACTACTACAAAAACACGTAAATACGAACATACGATGAATGTGATTTCCTAACCTCTTGTCATAAAAGTGGGTTGACATGATGTTAAAATCAATCAATCAGTCATTAAAAACATATTATTGAGTGCAAATTATTTGTATTAAAGATATAACTGTTTAAAAATTATTATTTGTTGAAACTATATATAGTTTCAACAAATAATAATTTTTAAACAGTTATATCTTTAATTGATTGAAATACATGAAACTGTAATTTTATACAAATAATTAGTATTAAATAGGAATATCTAAAATCATATGACTGTGCAAATTATTTGTATGAAGGATACTTGACACTATAATTGTTTATAAATTATTATCATTAATTACTTGAAACTATATACTTTCAAAACCTTTTTTTTTACCTAGACACATTTTTTTTCTCAACCAAAACTACCATGATTTTATGTGTTCTAGTGGAACATTATGCAATAAAAATCGATATCATTAAGTATTATTTAATACCAAACTCTAAAGTTTGTATTATTTGGATTTTTCAGACTATTGTATTCATCTTTATTGTCTCCGGTCTTCTTTAGGTGTTTCTTCTTGAACTCAGGAGCTTTCGTATTATAATTAGGAGCCTTCAGGAAACTTCAAACTGAAATCTTTATTCAATCCACTGGAGCAGACTGTTCTCATTCTGTTAACCATGACCTGGTACAAGTGTAAAGCTATGTTAAGTATTCTATATTATTATCACCCTAGGCCAGGATTGAACCTGCAACCTAGAAATGATTGAACTGTATTAACTCAACCCTTATATCCGTTGCACCATGTGTCCAACTGAACAATACAGAGTGAATTTTTGGAGTTTTTAAGATGTCTTTTTCTTCAATGTTCTTACCTATCTATTGGAGAAAAAGATGTCTCAAAGAATCAGCTTATATGTTAGGCTATAGTAACCTCTTAAATAGACCAAGTATAGAGATGAATATAATATGGAAACCAATAATTAAAAAGGCTAGATTATTAAATTAAAAAAACAATATGAGATAAGGTAAAAAGTCATACATAAAGTATAACAGTAAATATTCTAGGTAAAAAGAACATGAGATTTATAAGTTCCAAAATTTCACTCTGAATTGTCCAGTGACAATCATCTGTAGGTTGCAAGTTCAATCCTGACCAAGGATGATAATAAAATTCTTAACATAGCTTAACATTTGTACTCGGGCATGGTTAACAGAATGAGAACAGTCTATGCTGGTGGATTGAATAAATTGTTTGGTTTGAAGTTATGACATGAATGCTCCTGAGTTTAATGAGAAGATTCCCGAGTTTGACAAGAAACACCTGAGGAAGGCTGAAAGGCACATTGACCGAAACGTTCTGTATATAACAATAAAGATGATGACTAGTCTGAAAAATCCAAATAATATAGACTATCAAGCCTCATCTAAAAAATTCAGTCAAACAAACTCTAAAACATTGAATGTAAAAATTGTGAATATGTAGCAGTGGAAAAATAAATACAGTATTAGAATTTTTTTAAAAACCCAAAAGACAAATATGAAGCTGATATGAAATATGGTATCAAGAAAATTGATGTAGTTTTATGACAACTTAATACAATTTATGACCCCTTAGTATATGGTAGGGCATCCATTAGCAAAAGACTCATCACAAATTTATGACCCCTTAGTATATGGTAGGGCATCCATTAGCAAAAGACTCATCACAAATTTATGACCCCTTAGTATATGGTAGGGCATCCATTAGCAAAAGACTCATCACAAATTTATGACCCCTTAGTATATGGTAGGGCATCCATTAGCAAAAGACTCATCACAAATTTATGACCCTTAGTATATGGTAGGGCATCCATTAGTCATCACAAATTTATGACCCCTTAGTATATGGTAGGGCATCCATTAGCAAAAGACTCATCACAAATTTATGACCCCTTAGTATATGGTAGGGCATCCATTAGCAAAAGACTCATCAAAATTTATGACCCCTTAGTATATGGTAGGAGCAAAAGACTCATCACAAATTAGGATATCAAATCAAGGAAAAAACATTTTAAGAAATTTTCTATATTTTGGTATTTTCTATATTTTGGTATTTTTGGGAATTTTCTTTTTAGGAAATTATGACTTTTATGCTATATATAAGGTAACTTTGACAATAATAATCAAGAAAAATAATCACTAACTATTTGTATCTAAGTAGCAATCCCAGCACTTTTGTTGATTTTGGTGGACATTGACAAATTCGGACATTAATCGGTTCAACTCACAATTTCTCACATATTTCTGATCCAATCTTAAAAATATTTGTATGGTTGGAAAGAAAAGAAAAATAATCTTTCTAAATATATAATTTGCATGTGTTTTTATCTATTGAATTATTTTATACAGCAAGTAAAACAGTATTTTGCTTTGAACAGCTGAAAATGTGAAATATGAATTTTTTCCATAACTAAATTTTACGTGTTAATTTTTTTTGTAAAATCAAAGTGGCTAATCTTTAACAATATTCTTGAAATTGTATAGTCAATTAAAAGACATTTTAAACTACAAGCAAGAATTTTTTTTTCTCTGACCTGTGGAAGCAAAAATATAGTAGAAAAAATTTGATAGAGATTTCTTAAAAAAGTATTTTTTTTTCTTATATTATGTGAAAAATTTTGATGATGCTTTAATGTCAGGGTTTTTGTCAAATTTTCAATTTTTGAAAAAAAACTAACTTACAAGCTAGTATCAAAACATAAACAAAGCTACACATGCAGAACAGGCTTTGTTTAAAAAAATATACAAAGAATTATTCTATTTCTTGTATGTAATACAACATAGCAGATATTTAAAAAGGTATTTTGAAGTTCAAAGAGATATTACTTATATAGATTGATACTATATATGTGTATACATGTAGTATTAAAATGAAAATATTGAATAATCTTGTGGTAAACTTTTAAAGACCCCAAAAAACACTGATATCAATGTCAGTTATATCAAAATTGCTCCAAAATTAAAGAAATGATGAAAAAATTATTAAATTTCTTGTTTTGAATTGGTCCGTCGTTTAACACATTTTTTGGGCAAAATCATATTCTCTTTTGTACCTCTAATTTTGGAGATTAAATTCTCATAACTTTTGAACCACTAGGGATATTTATATAATTCAAACAGTTTTGAACTCCATTTACAGAGCTCTATATAACTAATTTGATTAAATAACAATAACTTCAAATAAAAAAAATCAACTGGGAATGCTAATCTAAGCCATTGAAGTTCTTTTAAAAAACCTTTGGCAATAATGGTTCAATTTTTGCACTGTCTATTTTTTGTCCAATGCTGGCTGTACACTCCTATGCCAAATTCTATATATTAAGTATATTTTCAAACTGTTATATACCCACTTGTTTCTGAGTGTATATAACATGACAAGAGGGAGGGTCACTCATGGTTGTGCCCTCATATTTAATAGTCGATTTACTTTTTGTACTTACTTGTGTATTATGAGAGATATCCGTGGTTATATCACCCATATAAAATCTACTTACTTTTTAAGTAGCTGGGCTGGTATTTCTTATTACCACTCTTCTATTTCTTTAGTGACTATTAGCTTTCTCTCAGTCTATACTTTCTTACATTCTTGGTCTTTTGGTTCCAGGTGGTTTCTTCTAACTTCTGGTTCTATTCGTCGGTGGATGGTTTGGTCTTTCTTCTTACTTCTAACTTTTTCAAAGTTCTTGTGTTTTAAGATATGCCAAGGTTGTCATAGTTTTTAGAGACAAACTCAAGGCATATAATTTTGTGATTACATTTTATTAAAGTTTAACTTAAGATTTCTCCACTGCATGCGGAAACCACCCAACAAGTACCTACTTACATTTGGATGTCTAACGGTTGACTGAATAACTAAAAGTCTTTTGTTCCCACCGTTTGTGTAAACGGAAATCAAGGTTAAGTTAAGGTTATTGTGTGTCAATCACTCTAATGGTTCAGATTTGAATTTAACAACATCTGGATTCAAATCTGTTTCTACACTAACTATCCAAAAGCAATGTTATGTTATCAATATATAACAAAACCAAACTTTTTTTTTTTTTCTTCATTCAGTTAAAAAACTTGTCACTTTTGATTTTTCAGTCTCTTTCTATATGGAAGAGCGAAGTGCTGATTCTTGCGGCAAACGATGGGTTGTCTTGAACCCATCTATGAAGCGTGGGCGGTGGACACGTGAAGAAGATTCAGTGAGTTTATTATTCTACACATTTTTTTTCTACTAGTATTTTCATCTTTTTTTTAATTAACTTGTCCAATTTCTCGTGTTGACTTCATATTTTAAAAGTCTGGGACAAAAATTAGCTTTAGAGGAGACTTAAGCATCATATACCATGGGAACTTGCTATATTCTGTTGCAATGCCTAAGATGAGGTAACTTGTTCTCTGCAGATTAGACAGGGTTCTGCCTATCAAATCATCCATGATGAGCTTGGCTTCCATAAAGTCTATGGGTGGCAAGGGAGCTTACTGCAGAGCATAAGTGCAAATGTCTTGAGGTTTGCCAGCATTTACTTGATCACTATAACAATGAAGGTGAGATATTTTTGAGCAGAATAGTCACAGAATCCAAAAGATAGAGTATGAGGTGGAAACGTCCTGGCTTGCCAGTGACAAAGAAATCAGGCTAAACCTTCAAGAGGGCCTATTCTGGAAAACTACTTGGAAAAGGGGTGTATGATCAACAGTGGAAGATACAGTACTTTGCTAGCCAACAAACAGAAGCCAGCAATTCACACCAAATGCCAAGGCCTATTGTCAAAGAAAGTTTTGTTGTTGCATGACAATGCACACCCACTGTTGGAGTATTTTGGTATAAGCTTATAAAAACAACCACCACTTATACTTATAGACTATTCCAAGCAGGAGGAGCTGGATTGATCAATGAAAAAATGCCAAGCATGTATTTAACATCATTGATAAATTGTTCTAAAATAACTTGCTTGATGGATTACTTCAAGGACAGATCAACAGACAAGGATTAAAACTGATACTACATCTTTCTACTTCAAGGAAGGATCAAACTTTATTCCAGAAGTAATATCCACTGTGAAACTGCATTCAATACAACTGTGGGACTAAAGGCCTAAAATGGCAACTCGAATCGTAATAGGTTATGGGCTCAGAAACACAAGAATTATATTTGATGAGTCTAAATAGGAATTTCTTGGCTACTTTAGAATCCTCCAATTACATCAAATAATACTCTCACCATCTGATCAAAATGAATCAAAACTGATTTCATGGGAAAAATTGCTACCACCTTGCTGAGTTAATTCAATGCTTGGACTACCAAAGTTTATCGTTAATAATGGGTGATGCCAAAGACAATGGGTGGAAAGCATTAGCCATATTATGGGCCCATTATTTATTGAAAGGCAAGTCCAAGATTATTTCTCTCTATACAGAACTAACCTCTTTGAAAAGATCAGCTTCTGAATCCACTACTGATTATATAATAAGGGTAGAAAATATTGCAAACACTCTAAAAGAAGTCAGTGAAGTGATTGGAGATGGCTTAATAATCATCATGGTTTTGAAGTGATTGCCTTCTAATTTCAAACCCTTCACGGTAATAACTCAAAAAGAAAAAAGCCTCACATTTACCAAGTACAAAGTGAGTTTAAGGAGCTATGAGAAAACTGATAAAATGTACTCAACAGAATCTAATAACATACTACAAATGAAAAATGCATTCAAAAATACAGGAACTAGAATAACAAAGGGTTTAGTACACATCCACGTTATGATTGGTAATCAACAAATTATAACAACTCAGGGTTCCCACGCGTCCTGGAAAACCTTGAAAACCTGGAAAAATTTTTTTTTGTTTTCCAGTACTGGAAAACCTTGAAACGATGGGGGTATTTTTTCAAAATCCTGGAAAATTTTCATTTTTTTGTCCTGGAAAAATTGAATTATCTGAGACAAAATTAATGTTATTGTTACCGTTAACAAATATAACTAGTAAAATAACAAGGACGCTTTTTTAATTTTTTGTTTTGTTTTTGCACAATGAACCTACCCAACATTTCCCAAACTGGTCATAAATATTCATTAAACAGTAAAAATGCTTCTGATTGGCTATTTTGAAGTTTCGCTTTCATCATGTAGCAATATTTTGATTTATTTTTATACGACAGTGAACAAGTCAAGAATTTTTCATCAGACTAAAGATAATAAGGTATTCGTTAAAGAAAGGTTAAAAAATAAATTACGTTTTACAAAACTACCCCTCTACCTCGTAAAATTATACATTTAAAAAGAATTTTCTGTACTTGTATAGAATAGCACACACGCAACATTTTGACTGAAAATGAACAATTAAAAAAAAAATACATTTAAGAATTAAATAAAATTAATGTTCATTCAAAAAAAGTTTGTTAAACATTTTTGGAAAGTAAAAAAATTTCCTAAGACAAAAGTTGATAACCATTTTAGTCTCGGTAGTTTGTCAGATGTGGGGCTTGGAATCGAGCGACTGTCAACAATTGGCAGTGTTACTGTCTTTAGTCATGTTGATGGGATGGGGTTGGGGAACACACCTTCCTAGCAAGTCTTCAAGCAAGCAGTGTTTTTAAGGACATCAAATGTCAATTTCAACTAAGTTAAAGTAAGTGTTCTTTTTACAGTGATAATACTCCCCACCCAGGTAAAAAAGAACAATTTCCTCGTATATTCCTACCATAAAATAAACTGAACCCTCATTTTATATTCTTTATTTATTTTGATATTCACTTCAATGTGTATATTCTAAAAGTTTTTATTTTGTGAGAATGGTTAGTTTTAAAGTGGGGGTTCATTTTTACACTTCAACTTTTTACTCATAAATTCCTACCATAAAATGCCCAAGCCTAATTTTATGGTAGGAATTTATGAGTAAAAAGTTGAAGTTTACCCTTTGTTGTTATTTCTTTTCTGATTGGCTTTGGTACTCTAAAATAAAAACGTCAGATTTTAATCATCGTCGTCGAAAAAACAAAATTACGGTTATAAAAAGAGGATCCAATTTATGCCTAAATTGTAAAATGAGCCTTTAAAACTAACCATTCTCACAAAATAAAAACTTTTAGAATATACACATTGAAGTGAATATTAAAATAAAGAAAATATATTTAGTATTGTAAAATAATGGGTGCAAAAAAAAAAAATATTTATTGCAAAAACACGGACATAAAATGAGGGTTCAGTTTATTTTAAAGGAATATACGAGGAAATTGTTCTTTTTTACCCCCACCCACTTCTGGAAATATTGGTCAGGTACTATTCGCAAAGTTCCATCCCGGTCTCCTGTGGTGATATATAAAAAAAAAACCCACCTATGAATGAAGTCCCTAGCTGAAGCGGTGCCTGCTGTATATGAAAAAATAATTTGTTGATATGAAGGCGTTTTTATCGACAAATTATTATTTTTTTGTGTATTGAAGGTGTAAAAGTAAGCCATATTTTTGAAAATATTTTAAAAAAACACAAAAAACAGTGCTTTTTCCCAAAAAGTTAATGCAATATTTTATCACCTCCAGTCTTTTTTCAACAAGTAAATGTAAATATTTTAACCTTTTTAAAAATATGGCTTACTTTTAACGTCTTCAAACTAAAAAAAAAAAAAAAAATTTTTTTAATCCATAAAAACGCCTTCAATTGACAAATGATTTTTTCATATACAGCAGGCACCACTTCAGCTAGGTATTTAAGTATTCATAGGTGGGTTTGTTTTTCCACCTATCACCGCCTAGCGTTTTTTTAAGGCAGGAGGCCAGGATGGAACTCTGTGAATAGTACTATTAGTCATTTTAACGTTTTGTTATCCCTGATTCCTGCCCTAATTTACGCTGTTTTTAAATGCTGGCATGACATAATTCTAGCCAAATATAGATATTTTCCGAGTGATGTTTTTCACATTTTATTAGCAAATTAATGGAGATATTTTACAATGCCCCACCCCAACCCCACTTTTCATCACCAAATCAATTTAGATATTTTACCCCCTCCCCAGGTTTTTAAAAAAAAATTTTTTACCATAAATTTTTACAAAACAAATTCAAATTTCAAATATGTACGTGCTGTATTTTTCACTTTTTATCGGCAAATATATGTAGATATTCTACAATTATACCCCCCCCCCCAGCTTTATATTGGCAAATCAATTTAGATATTTTATAACCTGCTCTTAGCCCTGTCGTCTGGGTCTTTAGAATACACCGACTGCAATTGGGCCATCTGTTGCCCATAGTGTGGTGACCCATGATGCTTAAGGATGGAATCTTTGTGGATGAGCAGTCCATGACATGCAACACTCTGCTTAGACTAAGGATACCTATTTTTTTGTCTACTTTTCATTTTAAAAACTAATTAAAATTAAATTGATTATTTATGGTCAAATTTTTGTCTCAGTACAAAAAGCAAAATAATATTACACATGTAATTATTTTTTAATACATTTAAAACTATTTTTCGGTCAATTTTATCAAATATGACTTAATATGGCCACTGGAGTTGCTGTAAAATCTGTGTTTACAAAATGAATTTAACACTAGATTGAAAAAAAAAAAATTACCAAAAATCTGGGAATTATCTGATTTTAATGAAATTTTCAGTATTGATTTATCAATGAATGGATTTTATAATGCATCAGTTATTTTATTTTAAAACTTTTTGATTTAATTAGGTATTTCTGCTATGATAAATTAATATATAAAATTCATTTAAGATATGAGTATCATGATGTTAAGTTTAAAATGTCATATTATTATATTCTAAAACCATATTTTTTTAATAACTACTTTACTTTAGTATCAATCTCTAATAATTTTTTGTCACAAACTCTATTGAAAATTAGTGCCCCCCCCCTTAAACAGAGCAAATATTGATGTATACTTTTTTCTTTTATAAGATAAATAATTAAATAAAGATTAAATAATTATTGAAATGAGTAAAAAAAACCAACTTTTTTTTAAATATCCAAGAATTATTTTTTATTTTTTATTTTCTGATTTTCAATACTTATTTTCTACCTGAGTAGCATCCTTATTTTTTGGAAAGGGGGGGGGAGTATATTTGTATTGTAAAAACATGGACTTTTTAACAAATTGGGTATACCTAGCTTAGACCATTACTTAGTTTAGATGGGCGGTCGGAGAGAGCCCCTATGATCAACCCTTCTTATAATATGTGCTAAGTGGTGGTGGCTGAAGGTTCCAGGAATGACGTTAAACTCTATCTGATGGTGAGGTTCCAGTTCTGGAGGTCTGGGGAATGTGGAGCACCCCTTCATCACCATTGCTTCCTGGTCCACTCTTTACCGGAGTGGTAGTACCTGTTATGGTCCCATTTATAGGTTGAATAGAAAAATGTATATATAAAAAATTGATTATCCATTAAGAATTACTTTATTTCAAAAGTTTGTCAGCATTAAATGACCCACTGAGGTTGATATGCTACAAAACAAACCAAACAAAATCAAACAACCCGTTCTGTTTAAAACATTTTGTTTTTATGAATTTGTACAAAACACAATCCCCTCCCCCATCTGCCTAATATGACAACATAAATAAACATGAACTATATTTTTGAGATGAGGTTTGATAGGAATAATTTTGATTTTTTGGATTGTTGTCCTCATCTTTATTGTATGTATATACATATAATGTTTCAGCTGTTATATCCTCCAGCCTTCCTCAGGTGTTCCCTTTGTATCCAAGTATAGTAATGATCCAATCTGGGAAATTATTTTTAACAGTTTGACAGTTGATCAAACAGGCGTTGAAGAACCTTAAAAGATCTCATTCAAAAACAATGACCATTGTTTTTGCATGCCTATCATTCTGACATGTGTCACGAGAAGAATCATGATCATTTAGAAAAAGTTTATTGGCGTTTCCTGTGCAACTTAAGGCATGAAATTTGCCATCAGGGTTTTTCGATATTTTTATTTTCAAAATAATTAGCTTTAAAAACAATTTGATTTAGTCTTTTTAATAATTGGTTCCCATATTGTGTTCATCTCTATACTAGGTCACTACAGTCAAACATATGCTTCTTTGAGATGTTTTCTTTTTCAATGTGCTTCACTATCTAATATTTTAACTTTGAAATATAACTTTAATATATAATAGTATATGAAATATAATATAGATATAAAGTCAAGGGGCATTGGGAAATATCTCCATATATTTGTTGATAAAAAGTGAGAAACACAGTACGGTAAATATTTGAAATTTGAATTTATTGAAATTTGTACAAATTCAATAAAAAAAAATTATTTTAAACACGGAGGGAGAGGGGTAAAGTATCTAAATTGATATGCCAATTTAAAAACAGCAATGGTGATCATGGCTAAGCAAAAACAGGAGGCCTGACAATTTTATAGTACATTTTGTCCATAAAATCTGTTTGCACTTTAATGAATTTATAACTTTAAAGTGCACACTGACTTTATGGACACCCTCTATAATGAACCCAAGATACTTCATTAACCCGGCCTCATAGAAAAGTAAGAATAAAACTGGCTTAATGTGTCAATATTAGACATAATAGTAAATTATAAAATTGCCGCAAATAAGTGCTGTCCTGGAAAATTTTTAAAATGTCCTGGAAATGTCCTGGAAACGTCCTGGAAAATGGTTTCCTAAAATGAGTGGGAACCCTGCAACTATAATAATTATAATAAGCCTCACTATGGTAGTAAAAACTATAATGCTTCCCCACCTGAAAAAAAACAAATATTATTTATTATATTTGTAATAAAAATGTCCATAAGACTTATCTATGTAAAAATAGAAAAGATTTTTGTCAAAATGTAAAAATCTACTCAAAAAATAACTTATTTCTTTGCTATAGGATATGATATACTTTCAGATAAAAATAGTTTGCTTGTTGACTGTTGAGCGACTCAACATGTGATTAAGGATGAATCAAAATATATTAATTTTGATCCTAACTGGAAAGTCATTTTGTTGAATTAACTGATGGTAGCAGGGCTAATAACCTAGTACAGAAATGGGGAGATGCTTGTATTTATATAAAAAACAGTAAAGGACATATTTTTAAATGCATTTTAAAAAATGCTCTATATATTCCAACCTTCAAACAATATTTTTTCAGTACAAGCTGCCACAAATATTGGTGCGCTTAAAAGTTTTGACTCTGAAAGTTCAAAATTAATCTATCCAAATGGGTCACTATTTCATATAAAGAGGAGGAGGATGTTTACATTATTTGAAAAATACAAGTTCTACAAAAAATAACAGCTATGACTGCATACTTGTCATAAAACATTAGGCCATTGTAATAAAGCAGATATTAAAAAGTTACCAAAAGTAGTAAAAGGGAAGAAAATAAAATTGACCCCTGAATATATCTCTAACTGTGAAATATGTATTCAAGGTAAAAAGACTGATAATAAAAATAAGACCTTAGACAAGAAAGCAATAAAAATATTGTCTAGCAGACAATGTAAAATGTTTATGAGCTGATAATGGAAATGGTACCATTAAACGGTCTTGTCAGACCCTATTTACTATGGCAAGATGCTTATTTATTGAATCAAAACTGCCAAAGAACTTGTAGGTTTATGCAATTCTCACATCAGTATATATCAGAAATCTTTGTTACAATAATAACACAAGAAAAAACCCTTTTGAAAGTTTCACAGGTTTAAAATCAAATTTAAGTATGATGCATATTTTCGGTACAACTTGTTTTTGTACAACAAAAGAAAGTGGAACCTCATATTGAAAAAGGCATTTTTATTGGATACAATTACATCAATACAGACTGTGCTGTGCATATCTGCATGGAAGAAAGTGATGATTTCAAGTAGTTTGGGTGGGCAGCTACACTGAAACTCCAGGTAGATGCGAGAGGCAAGGGTCCATAGGTGTACTAGTGAAACATGAGTAAAAACTTTTCCAACCTCGGTAATTGTTGCAGTTTCTCCGGTTTCTTTTATTCTTGTATAAAGTGACACATGTTCAAGACTTCAGATGGTATGCCATCACTCCCGGTTGCCTTGCAATTAGCGAGCCGGTTAATGGCTTTAATGAGTTCTTCCGTGGTTAGTAGTGTGTCTAGTTCCTCCCCGCCCTGTCGGCTGGGGCTGTAGAATACGCTGACTGCACCTCTGCAGAGGGGTAAGACCCCCCCAACAAGGCTACCTGTTTGCTGTGGGTGGCGACCCGTGATGCTTGAGGACGGGAACCTGGTGGCTGAGCAACCCTGCAACACTCCACTTTGGCCCTTACTGGGCTAGACGGGCGGTCGGAGAGGCCCAATGCGATCAACTCGGCTGGTCATGTCAGTCCTCTATCAGATTTTTTTAAAAAATCTGAATTGGAGGGCGATGGCTGTAGGGTCACTCATGCTGAGGAAAGACATATGATCCCTTTCTGTCTCTGGGTGACTAGTTTTATCTTGGTAACGAAAACCCAGGAAGAGAAAAAAAATTTTTTATCCATCAGTATACTGACTATGTAGCCCTGGTATTTCTAGGCGAATGGGTTTCCCCCTAGAAATACCCCCAAATGGGGCTCCGAGGTGGGTGGGGAGCATAGTCAATGAAACTCATCAAATATCTATATGGCTTCTGAAAAAATAAAAACCCAAGTAAAAAGACCTCATTATGAGGTGGATTCGGATAATGATGAACCATATCCAAAGTTCATCATTTTGGAATCAAAAGAGGAGCGGCCTTTAACAGGACTATCTCCATTTATTATTGAAAAGAGTATCTCAGCAATAATTACACCAAAATCAGTAAAAAACTTAAAAGATGGAATCATCCTCATAGAGGTGGCAGCAAAGAAGCAAGCTGAAATACTATTAAAACAAAAAAAAATCCATAATATAAACATAAAAGCCTACCCCCATGAAAGGTTAAACACCTCTAGAGGAGTGATACGAAACGGAGAACTATCATCATGCTCTATAATGGAAATTAAAAATGAACTAAAAAAACAAAACGTAATAGATGTTAAAAGGATAACAATAAAAAAACTAAATGAAACAATTGAAACCAATACTTATATTTTGACCTTTGATAACCCCAAACCCCCCTTAGAAATAAAAATAGGCTATACTGTGGCTAAAGTGGAAACATATATCCCTAACCCTAGAAGATGTCATAATTGCAAAAAATATGGACACCTGAAAGAGCACTGCACAAGAAAACAAGTGTGTGTTAAATGTGGAGAGCAGGAACCAAACCACACGGAGGAATCCTGCAGAAACAACCTAAACTGTAACAATTGCAAAGAGAATCACAGAGCGGACTCAAAATATTGCAAAATCTGGTAAAGGGAAAAGGAAATTATCAAAATGAAAATCACCAAAAACATTACCTTCCCTGAAGCAAGAAGGCTTATAGAAAATCCTTTCAACAAACTAACCTTATCACAGGTCACCAGGACCCCCTCAAATCAAATAGAAAATGAAGCAAAAACCCTAATGAAAACAAAAAAAATAGAAGAAGAACTAACAAACTTAATAAATGACCTGCAAGAACTAATCAAAACCCTTAAAATTATTATACCCAATATAGAACTAACTCCAACTGACAAATCAAAACCATCCCTTCAACCACTAACCAAAAAAATGAAACACTAACGATCAAAAGCAGAAATCGATCAATCTCAAGAACCAGAGAAAAAGAAGAAAAACAAAAACCAACTCAACACACCCCTACAAAAACTAAAAACAAGTCCAGAAACATAGAAAGTATGGAAACAGAAATGGACTTGACACCAAAAATTGAAAATACGAAAATAAAATAAAATACCCCAAACCCAAACTCACACACAGTAAACATTTATGACTAAATACCAAAATACCCACAAGATTATCCAATGGAACTGTCGGGGCTACAAGGCAAACTACAATGAACTCCAGCTATTAATAGCTGAACAAAACCCTACCATTATATGTCTCCAAGAAACATTAAAAAAAAGCAGTGATAAAACAAACATGAAAAATTATGAGCATTACGATTACATACACAACACAGGACTAAGAGCTTCGGGTGGTGTATCAATCCTAATAAGGAAAAACATCCCCCAAAGCAAAATCAACATCAACACCCCCTTACAAGCAATTGCAATTTCAGCAACCACCACCATCTGCTCAATATGCATCCCACCTCAAGACCCTATAAATGAAGAAGAGCTAAATAACTTAATAAATCAACTCCCTAAACCATACATATTGATGGGAGATTTCAATAGCCACAACATTTTGTGGGGAAGCAGAACAACAAACAGAAGAGGCCAGACCCTTGAAAAAATCATTAACAACAACAATCTGTGCCTCCACAATCAGAAAACTCAGACCCACCTAAGCTCATCTTCAGGTACATTCTCTGCTATAGATCTGACCCTAAGCAATCCAGCAACCTTCCTAGAATATAACTGGAGGGTACATGAAGTCCCCTGCGGCAGCGACCAATCATAATAGAAAATACTAAACTAGGAAAATCGGAACCACAAAAAATCTCAAAAACCCCACGATGGAACTTCAAAAAAGCAAACTGGCAAGCCTACAAAAAACTATGCCATGACACACTAATCCCAGAAACAAATACAAACCAAGAAGAACCTATAATACATTTTACAAACTCCCTCATAACTATAGCAAACAAAACCATACCTAAAACTGTAACAAACCCTGGTTTTCAGAGTAGTGCAAAACAATGATAAGAGAACGCCAAGCAATCCTCAAAAAATTCAAAATCAACCCGTCATCAGAAAATCTAGACAAGTATAGACAACAAAGAGCTAAAACTAGACGCACAATCAAAGAAGCTAAAAGGTCTTCATGGAGAAACTTCACCACAAAAATGAACTCCAATACTAATCCCAAAACAATTTGGGACTTTATAAAGAAAATATCTAATAAAACTATCCACACTCTGATAAATCATCTCTCCCAAGGAAACACAAAAGCCTTGAGTGAAAAACAAATAGCCAATCTGATGGCAGAAAACTTCGCTCAAGCATCATCTACAAAAAAATATTCCAACAAATTCAACTCGATCAGAATCAAAGAAGAAAAGAACAAAATAAAATTCACCTCTGACAATACTGAATGCTATAACCAACCCTTCACCCTAGATGAACTCCAAAATTCATTATCCAAATCCAATAACTCAGCCACCGGACCAGACGAAATCCATTACACACTTCTTAAAGAATTACCTACTATTTCCTTGAAATTCCTCCTAAACATATACAACAATCTCAGGCAACATCCCTACTTTATGGAAGCAAGCCACAATCATTCCCATCCTCAAAAAACAAAAGGACCCCACAAATCCCACCAGTTATAGACCTATAGCCCTAACTAGCTGTACATGCAAAACTTTGGAAAGGATGATCAATAAAAGACTGATATGGTTTCTTGAATCAAACCAACTGCTCTCAAACCTACAAACTGGCTTTAGAACCAAAAGAAGCACTATAGACCAACTAGTCCATATAGAAACCCGAGAAGCATTCCTAAAAAAGGAACACCTAGTGGCAGTCTTTTTTTACTTAGAAAAGGCCTACGATACAACATGGCCATATGGAATACTAAAAGACCTCAGGGACTTTGGATTTACGGGGCAGACTTCCCAGCTTTATCAAACATTTCCTGGAAGGTCGGACCTTCAAGACAAAAATAAATAACACATACTCTGATCCGAGACCACAAGAGGTGGGAGTCCCCCAGGGCAGTATCTTGTCGGTAACCCTTTTCATGATAAAAATAAATAGCATAACTGTTGAACTAAGGGAACTGATGATCACTTAGGATAAGGGAGACCACCCAACAATGCCTGAAACATGAAGTAACAAAAGTATTAGAGGTGTCTACATCTCCCCCACCGAAGGGGCTTCAGTCCATGTGAGGGCAGTTAGAATTCCTTGAGACCCGGCTTGTTGTGTGGTTGTAATCTCCTCAATGCCCGGGGCATGCTTCGTGTCAATGGAGCACGTTCTGTTGAGGTGTTCGAGTTGGTGCTCACGTACTCGGTACCTGGTTGTGATGGCTCAGGGTGGACAACGGGTTCATTCGATCCAGGTACAGAATTCATTGAGAGGCCTTTGGGTGATTCACGAGGGTTGATGACAACAGTAGTCTCTGCCTGGGTATTCATGGATGCTGAACTTGTGATTGGAACTTCTGGATAAAGTGAGATTGGGTGAGGATATTTGATAGCACTAGGTCGAAGGAACCTGCGGTTCTGCAAGGTTATGCGGCCTGAACCATTGACTTTCACTCGATATTGCCTGTTTGGAAGGACCTTGACAACTCTACCCGTCTTGTTCCACCTGTATCGACCCAGTTTGCTCTGTATGACTACATCTGTCCCCACCTTAAGGGTTTCAAGCTCTCGGGTGCCAATGTTATATCTGTTGCGGCTCTCAGTGTTGCGTTTGGACGTCAGCTGTTCGCGTTTCCAAGCCGTTAGGATTCACTCAGGGTGCAGCTTGTAATATGTCGGGTTGGTTGGGACTCCATCCCTCAGCTGTCTATGAAGCAGAATTTGTGCCGGGCTGAGACCAACATCACGTATTGGAGTGTTTCTATATTGCAAAAGAGCCAGGGCAACTTTGTCAGACTTGAGGGTGCCATTTGCGCCAATGTTGTCATGGAGAATGCGTTTCATTGACTTGACCGCGGCTTCGGCCCGTCCATTGGATTGAGGGTAACCGGCAGAGGAGAGTCTGTGTTTGATGTCCCAAGTCAATAGAAATGACTGAAATTTCTCTGAGGTAAATTGGGAACCCCCATCTGAACTTATTTCTTGAGGAGCTCCATATGTGCAGCATATTTCTCTTGTGACATCGACTAGGAGCTGGCCTGTGGCAGAATGTTCAACATGATGGATTATTGGCCACCCACTGAAACGATCGACAGTCACCAAGTAGTGATTATTCTCAATTTCAAAGTAGTCCATGCAAATCTTTTGGAATGGATACTCAGCAGGTTCGTCAGAAGTCAATGGTTCGGAGGGCTGGGATGGTGTGTGCTGAAGGCAATCCTTGCAACTATCACGATATTGGCTTATGGAACGATGAAGCCCCGGCCAATATACTGATTGGTGGGCACACAGTTTCATTGAAGAAGTGCCTTGATGTCCAATGTGCAAGTGCTCAAGTACTACCTTACACAGTTTAGCAGGGATCAAAATACGTTTGTCAAGAAAGATGATACCATTTGCACAACTAAGGCGGTCGCACATTTGCCAATATGGGCGCATTTCATCATCCAGCTCCCTCTGAGATGTTGGGAACCCTTCCTGTATCTGCTGAATGAGATTTTGATACCCAGGGTCCTTCATTCCAAACTCATACACTGTATCCAATGAGATGGTGTTTTTGGAAAGGTCCCCCAGACCATATGCTGTGAAAGAAACAGAGTGATCTGAGTTGTCATCATCATCAAGAGTTGATTTCACATGGATTGTGTGCAGAAATTTACTGATATTGTTGGTGGCGTGACAGGCATCAGGACCGAGTGCCACCTTCCGGGACTGAATAATTTTGAAGGACCAACCGAGAGTACTTTCTTTCAAGCGGAACAACCGTGGATTGTCTATTGAATCATTCGCGATTGTTGAAAACACCACCAACGGTTTGTGATCAGTCGCAACGATCAGCTTTGGGCAGCCCTGCGTGAACACAAGAGAGTGTCGAAGGCTCAAGAAATTGAGAGCCTCACCTTCAGTGGGGGAATACCCTGTTCTGCTTTGTTTGTGAACCTTGACCCTGCCAGAAAACTTTCCACCCATCCTTGCAACATGTTGGAGCTTTATTCGTGTCGCATGAACAGTGCTGTTGGAGAAGGAGGTATCCAATGCCTGTGCGGTTCCAATCTGGCTGCAAGCATGTGGTTTTGTTGAAATCAAACAAGGAGAGCCAGATTTTACGCAGTCAACAATGACTCTTTTGGATTGATGAAAGAGTTGTTGAGGTTGTCGTCCCAGAAAAAATTTTTGTTTGGTTTGATCAGTTCTCGGAATGGTTCCATGATAGAACTTATGCGTATGCCCATGAGATTTGGTTCACTAAGCCGAACCATGTGATCGTGCATCATGTATGTTGGCCGGGTTGTGCAGGGCACATGTCTTCCTGGCAAATGATGATGTTGCAGGCTACCACACCCAGAACAAGGATAGTTTGACTGCTGGCTCGGTGAAATGGGTGAGAAACCTGCATTTGGAGGCGTCTGACCCAGATTGTTTGCTCGGGAAACACGTTTTCGTTGTTGATTTCTGTACCCTGACAGACGGGCACATGAACTTTGCTTGAGTTGTGGAGCTTGGCTGATCGCGAACTGCCGACTCAAATACCTTGGCATGGTTGATCACAGAGTCGAGGCTGGATAGTTGGGTGGTCTTGGCAAGGATATCTGTTTGTAGGGACTCATTGAATAGTCCGTTGATAAAATGTTCCTTGATATTGTCCTCGGATAAATCGTGATCGCAATGGGAACAACAATACGCACATTCAATAACAGCGGTGCGCAGGCGTATTCATATTCCTGAATTGATTCATGTTCATGCTGTTGGATAGAATGGATGCAAGCCGATGGACGGAGGGATTTGAACTCCTTGTAACCAGTGATCTATTGTCTCAAGGAGTTCATCTTCTGGCATGTCAAGGAACTGTGGCACAGTGTTGACAATACTAGTTTAGACAGACTCGCAGCAGCAATTAACAGATGAGGAATGATGTTCATTTTAGCAATTCCAGTAATGTTCTTGTAGATTCCCCAGTCCACACGAAATTTGCGGAACTGTGGCTTGGTCATTTCTGTAGAAACTGATGGTGCTTTGACTTTTGCTGAAGTACCTTGACGAAGGGACAACAGGAGTAGTGGGTTGAGAAAAATGACCGTGCCAGTTTGAGGATTGCAAGTCTGTCGCCAAGAGTGTTTACACCAAGTTCAGTCAGTGCATCTTTGTCAACTTCTGACAATGTTGACATGGTGATTCACTGTTTGTGGAACGAGCTGAGGTACTGAGCAGCGATGTCTTGTGGGATCCCAGCATCGGAAAAGAATTTGGTCCACGTGTCCTCACTCGATCCTGCTCTCAGCGCCATGTTGAACTAAGGGAACTGATGATCACTTAGGATAAGGGAGACCACCCAACAATGCCTGAAACATGAAGTAACAAAAGTATTAGAGGTGTCTACAAAACACCCTGTCTTCCTCAGAAATCAAAGGGTCATTATATGTAGACGACTTCCATCTGCTACAGCTCAATATTGACCACCTTGAAAGAATGCAACAATGCATCAATAGGATACAAAAAACCCACAGAATGGATTCACAATTTCAAATAAACAACATGCATGCACTTCTGTCAAATCACAAAAATGCACAACCACCCTAACCTAACAATTGAATAACACTGAAATACCAATAACAGATGAACATAAATTCCTTGGTCTTATCTTTGACCCCAATTATTCTTCATCCCACATATAAAAAAGTTAAGAATAAAATGCAATCAAGCCATCCAACTATTGAGAGCCATAGCCCACACAGACTGGGGTGCTGATAGAAAGACCCTAATCAAAATATATAGAACCTTAATAAGATCAAAACTTGATTATGGCTGCTTCATATATGGAGCAGCGATCCTACTACAGCGACTGGAACATACACCATCAAGGACTCCGCCTCACATTAGGAGCCTTTACACTTCTCTGGTATGTACACAGAAGCAAATGAACCCCTCTCTATTTAAGAAGACAAAAATTAGCACTACAAACTACATCAAACTCATCTCCTGTCCCCAAAATCCTGCTTATGACTGCACCACTAACAAAAATACAAAGACTTGTACCTAAATAACCAAAAAAAATCAGACCCTTTACTTAAGATAGTGATCTCCTCAATGAAATCAAAATCAACACCAATATAGTACACCATACCATCTCTCGGCAACCAATATAATTTGAATATATTACACACCCATCACTTACCAAGAGAAATTCATTAAGATACAAAATAAGTACCCAGATCATTATCACATCTTATACAGATGGTCCAACAAGGAAAAAAGTTGGTTGTGCCGCTATTTCTCAAAAAAAAGAATCCTTAAATGTCTACCAAATGAAGCCTCAATCTACAGTGCAGAAACCACAGCCATTGATCTAGCTATGAATATCATAGCAAATCACAAGCGTCCAAATTATATATATGCACGACTCTAAATCAGTCCTATTAGCACTACATAAAAAAAAACACATCATCTCCTCTGATCACGAAGCTCTTAAACAAACTAAATACCTCTCAAGAATAATAACATTATATTCTTCTGGATACCAGTCACTATGGTATCCAAGGAAATGAAAAGACAGACAAAGTTGCAAGAAAGGCACTTCAGACACATATGAGCAAATCTAAAATCCCATATACAGATCTGAAACCAATCATAAACAAATTTATATTAGACAAATGGCAATCATGCGGACAATCTGACTCAAAACAAACTCCACGAAATACAAGAAGTTATTGGAGAGTGGCCGACAGGCCACAGAAGTATAGAAGAGAAAGAAGTAATACTCGCCAGATTGCGTATTGGGCACACCCACATTACCCATTCGTACCTGTTAAAAGGGGAGATGCCCCAGTGGTGCCCAACATGCAAAGTACTACTTACAACCAAGCAATCCTTCTAAATTGTAACAGACTTAAACATATCCGCGCAAATTACTATCAAGCAAGAAACCTGAAAGACATCTTTAAGAATACAAACCCTAAAAACATTTTAAAATTTATAAAAAAAGCAACCTTTTCAACAAAATATAACAGAACATAACCAATTATCTCCATAGAACCACTACTTTAAAGTCTGAAATCCAAAATAACCTTTTTGGCATTAAATGACCCACAGAGGTTGATATGCCGTTAAACAAAACTCAAACAAACTCTAGTTCCTCCATGACTGGTAGATCTGAGATGGCATTTAGGGCATTGTCCATCACAATGTTTTGGGTTGTGTATATATGCAGCTGCTTCCCTTGGTCAGTGATGTCTTCTCACGTCTTAGTCTTGTGTGGAGCAGTTTTTGTGATGGGTGGGCCAGTCGCTTTTTTGATGCCCTCATACATGTCCCTTGCATCTCTAATGTTGGCAACTGTCTCTATGTTGTGGCACAGTTGTTGAGCAGTCTGCTGGGCTTTATTTCTGACACTCTTTAAGGTGTCGAGTGTACTATGATTAGAAGCTGCCTTGTATGCTAGGAGAGCTCTCCTTTTTGTCTCAATCAGGCTTCATTTAAAAAGTGGGCTTCAAATCAGTCCACGTTTTTTCTCTCTTTTTTTCCGTAGGTGGTCATGGCTGAGTTATACATGGCATCTCTGAGGTAAGGCCACCTGTCGTCGACGGAGGTTTAATCAGGTGTCCTTTGTGAAGGCTTCTTGAAGATTGCCTAGGAAGTGCTGTGTTTTCTCTGAGTCACAGTCTGCACTACATTTAGATTCACGCATCTAGTGATGACAAGGTCTAGCTGGTGCCAAAGGTGGGAAAGTGGGTGTCTCCATGAAGCTTTATACATGTCTTTGCCATTAAAGTACATGTTGGTCATGCATAGGCCATGGTAGCAGCACAACTCTAGCACTCTCTGGCTGTTCTCATTAATCTTGTCCCATCTATGTACACCAAGGCGATAGACCAAGCTTTGTGGTCAGCTCCCATTCTTGCATTGAAGTTTCCAAGCAGGTATAGATCTAGGTGTTTGAGATCTCGGATAACAACACATCCAGGTTCTTGTAGAACTGGTCTTTCTCCTCTGGATTTGTGTAGAGCTTTGGGGTGTACACACTGAGTGTTTGCTGATCCTAAGGTTGTTCCTATTTGGAGGTGAGGATTCTCTCATTGCCACTTGATGGGGGTTCATGCAAGCAATAAAAGTGTTCTTCACAGCAAAGCCAACACCATTCGTAGGTGGTCCATCCAAGGATTTTCCTTGCCAAAAGAGGGTGTATTTTGCCTCTTTGATTTTGCTGTTCTTGGCCAGACGTGTGTCAGACGACATCAATGTTTAGTCTGGAGAGTTCTTTGTTGATGATGGCTGTCTTGCGGGCATCACCAACTTGTTGCAGATCAACACATATGCCAGGACACATGGTCCTGATGTTCCAGCTTGCAAATTGAAGTGCTGGACAACTTCTTGTTCTTTCTAGTGTTGCTTGATGCAGACTTTGTAGCCCACTTTTCGAGATGATTCTCTAAGCTCCTTACAACCCGGTGGAGCAAGCAGCCATGGCGAGACAGCACCTAACTGGCTGGGGGTTGCCAGCTTAGGGTGGACAGTAGCTATCCAGTGAGGTGCGATGACTTTTCCCACCATCAGAAGTGATCCCTGGTGCTCTTATCCTTTGTCAATCAGATGAGCTTATAATGTGTTTGTATTGGCACCTAGCAGTTGACTCCTCTAGAGTTCATCTGCCCTGTTTAAATCTATATTTTTTGGTGATGCTGTGTGTCCACACATCCACCTTACAAGACAAGCCGAGGCGACCTGATGAGTCTCAGTTTAGTCCGTGTACAACTTGATCATGCAGCAGGTAGTAAAGAAGACCTGTCCTGTCCTGAATATATACATTATATGTGCAAAGCCTTTCCTCACTTAAAAAAGCTTCAGGCACAGGCATTGCTTGATATGCAATGCATATCTTGTCCTTTATGTGTACTAAGGCTGGCTGTAGCTAAAACGGCAAAAACATGAATTTTATTTGGGCTTCAAATCGGTCTACTATGTGACCAGTGTCGAAGGCTATGTATGAGCAAGGCTGGCCTGATCAGTCACCAATCTGTGCATGGGCGGGACGACATATAAAAATACCCTATGCTCCCTGGAATTACCTGTGGGAAGATGTGCAAGACTTTGGCAGGACTAAAGAGCCACTTTCATGCGGCTCATTGTTGAACTTTGAAGCTCACCATTATGTTCTTTGAACTGTTGAATTTTTTTAAAATTTTATTATATATATATAATATATATATTATTATATATCAAGCAATGGCAATACTTGAACACGAGTTTGCTGCCATCATATACATATATATATTTCTGAACTTTGCCTGTAAAACCTAAACAAATCTATTTTATGAAGTGGAAGTAGACAAATTATTATTATTATCATTAAATCATGCTATTGTAATTTTAAACTGTTTAAATTGATAATGATAGAATAAGCAGTCATAATGAATAAATGATGCCACTGCTCCGAATGAATTTAATTTACTTCTATAATTAAAAACATTATATAAATGAATAAAGAAATATCTAGATAAATACATATAATTCTCAAAAGTCCATTTATCTTTATAATTTTTTTTTAGTAACACTTAGTTTAACATTTAAATGTAAAATACATGTACTGTAACTGTTATGAAATACCTCTGTGCAAATTTGAAAAGAAAAGCAAGAGATGTATGTAGCAATGTTTAAATGCTCTTATAAAAGTTAAAAAATAATAATTGAAAATAGTTATTTGTAATTATTATTTTAGTAAATATATAAATAATAATAAGAATTAATAATATAAATGAATAGATAATAACAGAATTTAAAAAATCTTAGCCTTTACCAAAATCTAACTTACATTTTGTAAATAATAACCAAACAGTAGACATAAATTTGTACATAATTCAAATGTATGTGATTTGAATATGAAAATTTGCTAGTTAATAAAGAATATGATTCAACTTATGAATAGATAGTTTTTAAAAAATCATCACTTTCCTTATTTCTTTAAAAAAAAAAACACAATTAATTTTATCACTTTCCTTTTAGCGACGGAAAAAAGACTTCAGAGAAACAAAAGTATCCATCCCAAAATTTAATGACGATAAATAAATTTTATCCTCTAAGAAATTTCAGGACTGTCATACTAGCAAGCATTTTGAATTTAGTTTTTTTTTCTCCTAAACTGGTTGCCATACCAAGGTTAAAAGCCCTGGCTGTCCTACTGTTTATCCATTAGAGAGAGAATAGTTGGATTCAACTTTACTAAAGGTATTAGCATTATGTAAAATGCAAACAGCCTCATGCAGGATTTGAACTCATAGTCAAGTCATATGATCATAACCATTATGCGACGAGTGCATCTATTGTTTACTTGAGGCTACAGTTGTTTGTACATTATATTATCATATAATTGCTTGCAAAAAGAAACTGACTTTGGCATTAAATGATCCAACACAAATTCTGTAAAACCAACTAATACATGTATATAGTACTAGTGCATAATTAAAAATGAATGGAAACTTAATCACATGTATATTAAATATATAAATGAATTTATCATAACTTTTTTGTATATAAATAATATTTGTATTTTTACTTATTAAATGTTGATCATGTTTCAGCTGCTTTAGCAGGAGTGAATGTGCTTGGAAACCAACTGGAATGGTGTTAAACAATTGGTACCAGGACGTACTGCATCCAGTGCCGTGAAAGGTGAGCACAAAGTAAATACAGAGTGTTTCAGAAAAATTCATATCATTTCATAATCTAATAACTTGACTAATTCTTGTTAAAATGATCTTGGATTAAAATGAGCATGTATAGAAACAACTCCAAATTCTATGTTTCTCTTCCTAAATCTTCCAGTAAATGTATTTCTATACCAGAAAAGAAACATAAAATATTAACCATAGAATTTTGAGTTGTTTCTACACATGCTGTTAAAATTTGAGATCATTTGAATGAAAATTGGTTAAGTTATTAAATTACAAAACAATTTCAATTTTTCTAAAACACGGTACATCCCTAACTGATTAGAATGTTCTAATTAGTCCATGCAAGTGAACACTGTCATTCTATCAACTGTATTTGGTGGTGAGATTCAAGTTAGCATTCCCAGTTGATTTTTTTATATGAGGTTATTGTTATTTAATTAAATTAGTTATATAAAATGGAGTTCAAAACTTTGTATTATACAAATATCTCTAGTGGTTCAAAAGTTATGAGAATTTAATCCCCAAAATTGGGGGTACAAAAGAGAACATGATTTTGCTAAAAAAATATGTCAAATCACGGACCAATTCAAAACAAGAAATTCTGTAATTTCTTCATTTCTTTATTTTTGGAGCAATTTTAATAAAACTTGGCATTCTTATGTAAAATTGTATGTTCTTTCTGATTCTGCACTTATATTTTATGTATCTCTATGCTGGACCCCATTATTTAGGGAATAAGAGGTACAGATATCAACTTAAAAAACCCCGTTTACCTCAAGATTATTCAACATTTTCACTTTAATACAGTATGTATTCTCATAAATCATATTATATATAAATGACATCACTTTGAACTTCAAAATACCTTTTTAAATACCTGCTATGTTGTATTATATACAAGAAATAGAATAACTCTTGATATAGTTTTTTTTAACAAACCCTGTCTTGCGTGTGCAACTTTGTTAAACTCTACTATGTAGTCTAGCATTGACATTGCTTCTTTTCCAATTTCAAATATACTTTTTATTTTTGATACTATATCCTTTTGGAATTTATCTTCCTGCCCATAAGAATCATCAACGTGCACAGCAAATATCCATACAGGCCTTTCTCACTCATACCAATAAAATATTGCTGGATCAACCTTAGATACCTGTCCTTTTAGTCTTAACATAGTTGTTTTTTACCTTCTGATACCATTGCAATGATGCTCTGCTAAACCATAGATACATTTCCTTAATTTCCAAATCCTTTTAGTACATGCCTCTGATGGTGGTCTAATATAGACATCCCGTTCAAATTCTTTACCTTGCAAAAATGCAGTCTTTATGTCAATCGTGTTGACAGACCAGTTATGTTGTGCAATGACTGATAATACTGTTCTTAGATGATTTGTGGATTGTTGGTGAATTTTTTGGTATTTCTTCGAGACAGTCTTCCTCAAATCCTTTTGCCACCAACCTAGATTTTAACTTCAGCTTGTCACCATCATTTTTCACTGTATTTACTCACCTAGATGACACACATTTTTGTCCTTTATCCTCTACTTCTGAATAAACTTTCAGTTCTTTCCATTTTCTAAGTTCATCTCTCTTTGCTTCTGAAAAATCAAGATTTGTTGATATATATAACTCTTCTGTTTGGATTTCCATTTGTTTGATCTTCAGATTCTTCACAGTTGACAAATCAATTAGATCATACTTGTTCCTTTTATGTCATTAGGTTTTATATATTCAATATTGTACCAGTTCTTTGTTTTGGTAGATGCTTTTCCAGCTCGTCCAAGAATTTTAGCTTCGTGTTCCTCCCCATTTTCTGCAAGTTGGAACTGAATTATTTTATCTTTCTGAACTCTAATATCATTGGGATTCCCTTGTTGAATAGATGCTGATCCATCCTTCTCTGTTTGCAGTAACTCCAAAATCTTCATCTTCTGTTTCATTTTCTTGATGTACATCTCTTGGAAAGTCATCATTGTTCTCAGTACCTGCATTATCCGTATTTTCTTTGTCCTCGTCTTCACTGTCATCACTTTCTATATTATCTGTTGTTTTATCACTATCAATATCATTTGATTTTAAAGCTCTCAAGAGTCTACTTTCATGCACACGAACATAAGTACCTCCATATCTTACTATCACAACTACATTGTCTTTTCCTATAATCCAACCTGGCCCTTTCCATTGACCATCTCTTAAAAAGAATACCTTTTCACCTTGTTTAAAGTCTTCTCCCTTTGGTCTTATTTGTTTTCTTAGTGCTCTTTGAATTCTTTCCGACAATTCTGCTGCCAAATATGCTTTTCGTGCTTCTTGTAAACCTGTGAGATGCCTTTTCATCACTTCACCAATAGTTTTATTTTCCAAAGCAGGGGGTTTGTTGATAATATTAGATGGTAAGTTTGGATTCCTGCCATACACTATCTGATATGGACTAAATCCATGTACATTTACCAAACAGTTCTTTGCATTTACAGCCCAACTTGTAGCAGTTTCCCATGAAATAACATTTTCTTCTTAATGATTTCTGTCAGGATTGCATTATGCCTTTCAACGATACCATTTGACCATGGGGAATAGGCTGCGGTTGTTTTGAGTGATAAATTCAACTTTTCAGCCATTTCTTGAAAAGTCTTGTTGTTGAACTCAAGACCATTATCCGTAAAAAGACCAATTTCAGATGCGCCATAAATTGCGACCCAATTCTGCATAAACTTATCTACGATGACACCTGCTTCTTTACTACGGATTATTACAGCCATGCTTAGTCTACTAAACAAGTCAATCATATGTAAATACCAGAAGCCAGGACTAAGTTCATGAAGGTCAAGGGCAATTACTTGGTTAAAATCATTTGCTGGATTAAAACCAACTATTGGTTTCCTTTTAGGACGTGTATATTTGTGGCAAATAGGACATTTCTTGTAAATATCCTTGAGAAGATCTATAGTGTCCTGATCGATTTTGCCTGCTGTTTTTAATAAATTCAACAATTTCTCCTGTGAAGCATGACCAAACTGTTTATGTAATTTTAAAAGTGTATTTCTTTTATCACTTCTTTCCATGTTGTTATCAATTACGAGAACAATATTTTCATTATCGGTCCTTTCCTTATCATTTCTCATGATATTCACACAATAGTGTCCCGTTGATGTAGTTTGAATGTTTATTTTCTCACCAAACATCATTACATTATCTTTTCCAATGTCAATCACCGCTTTTGCCTTAGCTAGAGATTCCTTACTTAACAGCAATGGAATTTTACACTCTACAACTTCTGTTTTTATGTTACATAGATGACTGCCAATTTTTGCTGGGAAAGTAACAGTTTGATATGAGTTCATTATCCTTCCATCTCCAAATTTAAAAGGCATATGACTTTTTTTAATTTCGACGGACTTTAACTCTTCAGAAGATAATGAATCAAGCATGTACTGCAATCATTCATTACTACAAACTGTCTTGGTACATGCAGTGTCTACAATTGCTGTATTACACGCCTCCATTACCAAAACATCTTGATTTGACATTTTGTCCAATACTTTAGCTTCTGTCATTAAAGTCATATGAACTGTCTCTTCTGAATGTTTTTCTACATTTTCCGTCATATTAACAATTTTGTTGGCATGTGGACAGTCTTTTGCCCAGTGATGTGTCGACTGACAGACGTTGCATCTTGATACAACCCCATTAAATACGGGATTCATTCTTCCGGAGCCTCTTCCAATTGTCCTTCTATTATATCCTTTATATCTTGCTCCTCTATACATAGAACTTCCAACCGGTTCCCTTCTTCTACCAACATTTTCTGCTATTAATGCTTCCTCTTTTATCTCCACTTCACTATTCATCTGCAGTTCGGTTTTGTTATTTGTAAATATCCTGGTGAGAACATTTTTCATATTACATTTGGGGGCATGCTGTTAAAGCCAACTGTCTTTGTTGTTCACTAAGATTTGCATTGTATAGTAATTTCAGGGCTAATAATGCATCAGTGTCAATTTTTAAATTGGTACATTTCTTATTTAATCTGTTCAAACTCTACTATATAGTCTAACATTGACATTGCCTCTGTTTTTCTTAGATTTTCAAACTTTGTCTATGCTTCATACATTTGGTATGCCTCATACATTTGGTATGCCTCATACATTTGGTATGCTTCATACATTTGGTATGCTTCATACATTTGGTATGCCTTTTCTTTCTCAAATAACTTGTCCAGTTCTGTTAAAACATTTTTAAAACCATCATCAGCTGTTGGGAGAGATTTATCTATAGCTATGGCAATTTCTCTTGCTTTTCCTTCCAAGGAGAGTGCCAGTGCTATACCTTGCTTTGTTTTGTCCATTTCAGTCAACATCTGCCACAATTCAACCTCCTTCTTCCATTGGCAGTAGTCCTTTTTTTCAAATGTGGGTAGATGTTTGTAAGTAGACATGTTTTAATGCTCTGCTACCATTGATAAGTTCAAATGTTGCAGCCTAACCATGCAGTTACTAGTTGTATTTGATGTGTGCCGGCTGCATCCCTGCATCCGACTCCACAACAAATACGTTTATTTATCTGAAATCGGTACAGAAGATGCAACCGGACACACACCTGGGCACAAGGCCCGAAGTTTTATTTTTTGGGGGGAATGGGGTACAAAACTGGTCATGCTTCTATATCTTTTAGTTCTGTCTTAGCTAGTCTCTCTCGCCGACCGATCCATACAAAAACAAGCACTGTCATCCATCTTCTTACACTACCGCTTCCACCGAAAATCCGCTGTCGCTCCATGCGTGACGCCCTACTTACACCCAATGATAAAAATAAATGCCTATTTAAAATTTATTTACAATTCTAATGCTTATTAAGAGGTGGGATTGGAGGGGGCAAAAAACACAAAAGTCCCCAACGAAAAACAAGAAACAGAAATAAAAGAGGCCATTTTGGTTACCCCCTTTCCTCGTCTATTGTACTGGGACCGCCGACTGTCTTCCGGAAGACCGAAAGCAAGCCGATCAGTTCCCCTAAGCAGGGAATGGGTGTCCTTAATATGGTCAAGGGGAAGAAATGAGGGATAATGATTGGAGGGTTTTGGGATGGATTTAATTGAAACGTGCTGACTCTCCAGGAACAAAATACTAAAGGTTTTAGGGGTGTGACAAGAAAATTGTTGGGCTAGGGGGTCCTGGATTTGTCCTAATTGAAAAAACTGGGACATGTTCCATTCGTTCACCTAACTAAGCAGCCTAAAAGAAATCTTAGAGCCGGGCTCGTAGCTTGCTTTTCTAATTAGACATTATTAGTCTAAGGGGAGAGGTATCGGTACCGCTTACGGGCCGTAGTGACCATGGGAGCTTGGAAAGGTAGACTCAAGTCCTGCCCCCACTCTCGCACACAAGCTTGCTGCACGCACCCACCTTTTGCAGAATGTCATGAAAGGAAGCTTCCTTTTGTCGCATCTAATCTTCACTCTAAGCTGATGCTTAAAGAAGATGATCAAATCCCGACAGGAAAAAAGCCTCCTCTCATGCAATTCCCTCAGTCGTGTGACCCAAATCACCATTCGAGCCACGGCTAGTTCCGCGAAAAACACCTTTCGTCTTTCACCGGAATACGGAGGACTGACATTGTCTACGACGTAACCCACGTCGAGTTGGACCAGCCGATCGGGTACGATGCGAGCAGTGACCTCGTTCACGTATCCCCAAAGCGGACGAACTTTTGGACAGTGAAAGAAGGCGTGCTCAGCCGTTTCTTCTTCCCCACTGTCGCAACGTTCACAAAAGGGCATTGCTGCCATATTCGCCTTGTAGAGTACGCTTGCGAGGGGCAACGCATTTTGAGCGAGTCGCCAGGTTAAGGAAAACTCAGAGTTGTTGAGAAACGCAGAACCTGGCGCCCAATTCCAATGGGAGCGGACCTCCCCCAACGACGAGCCGAACCGTTCTACCAGCGGATCCGTACCGGCGCCCTCCACTATCGCCCTATATAGTGCCCTTCGAGGCCATGAGATGTCGCTGGACACAGGGAGCTTGCGAAGTGCGTGAAGGCATTCAGCAAAAAACTGCGCTTCTCCAGGAGGCCTACGGCGGGCCTCAGCCTTAGGGACTGCCGTAATTTTGGGAAGGCGGCCCAAATTGTCGGCAGCCACACAGCAATTCGTGTCCAAGATCGATTTAAGAATGACAGTCTCTCGGCGGCTCGGTGAGCCGTCAAGTCTGGCATCCCCAAACCTCCATTACAAGGTCGCTGGGAACAAACCTGCCTACGGACCATTGGCCGGCCCTTCATCCACAAAAGCGAGAATAGGGACCGTTCAAGCGCCAATAACCGAGCCGGGGGCAGAGGAAGTACAGACAATCGGTAAAGGATCAGGGGGAAAATGTACGTGGCGCACGCCTCCGCCCTGCCCTTTAAGGACAACCTCCTTTTCAGCCACACATGCACCAGTGCTTCCACCTTTGTCTGTACTTCCGACCAATTCTTCTCTAACTGAAGGCCTGGTCCGAACCAAATCCCGAGGATCTTGATTGGACCATCTTTCCAGCTGAGGGCCCTGGCAGAGGAGCGCCACCTCTCCAGATTCCCAACCGCAACCCTTCGCTCTTTTCACAATTGATCTTTGCCCCAGTCAACAGCTCATACCTTGTAAGCGCCTCTTTCACCGCAACTATGTCCTCGACCCTGGACACGAACACGGTGACGTCATCGGCGTACGCGGATACCGTGGCACTAACGGGGCCAGGAACAACAATTCCGCGCAGGACCGGACTTGCCGACTCATCCCTAAGCCTACGGAGCAGGGGCTCCAAAGCGAGGACATAGAGTAGAGGAGACAAGGGGCAACCCTGTCGGACCGATCGTTCGATCGAGAAGGCTGACGAGCGCTTCCCATTCACCTGTACCACTGCCGTAGGGGATCGATATAGGATACTAATCCATCTGCGGAATTCCGGTTTGAATCCGGCAGTCTCCAAAACAGTGGCCAAGAACCGATGGTCTACCCTGTCAAATGCCTTGGACTGATCCAAATTGATCAGCGCGGCTTTCTCGTCGTCTTTTAACCCCTCTAGGATCGTGCGAATCAAGTGCAGGTTGTCTTGGATTGATCTTCCCTTCACAGCGTAGTTCTGCTCCGGTCCAATCAGATCCCCAATGACAAGCTGCAAACGATTTGCAAGGACCCGGGCCAAAATCTTTAACTCTGTGTTTAGTAGAGTTATGGGCCTGTAATCGTCTAAACCCTCCCAAACATTCCTGCCACCTTTCTTCAGTAATGTGATCACACCTTTGGTAACGGCGTCGGGATCCCTCCCCGCTCGAACCAATTGTTGAACACATCCGTCAGAATAGGGACAAAAATGTGCGACATCCTCAAGTACACTTCATAGGGCAAACCATCCAATCCTGGCGCTTTGTTGAGGCCGACCTGCTTCAACGCGTCACGGACTTCGCAATCCGTCACTCTCCTCTCACAGCTAGCTGCTTCCGCCTCCTCAAGGCGGGGGACGTCGGCTAAATAGCTGTGGAACTCCTGCACCGGGAGGTTCGGCAACCGGGCAAAGCGTGCCTGAAAATGAGCTCGAAAGGATTCACGAATTTCACGAGTCGACCGAAGGCTGTGCCCGTCCGGGGTTCGAACACTGCTGATATATCGATCAGCGAACCTTCGCAACTCTTCCTTACGCATTTCTGCGTCGAGATTCACCGCTTCGTTGGACACTCTATTTAGCCTAGTTCTAACTATGAATCCCTGATAACGCTCGCTACTCAAGCGCTCAAGGTCCCGTCTAGCTAGATCTATGGCTAGGGGATCCCCCCCCATCCACCGCCCGGGAAACTCTTTCTCTAATGGCCTTCTCCTTCGATGCCTTATCTAAGACGAGCCGTTGGCAATATTTGATGGAGAAGTCCTTAATCCTATGCTTAAGGGTACCCCACCACTTATTCCCGATAACCGCCCCCACTAACGCCCGCTGAAGAAGTAATGCCAACCGCTCCCGGAAGTCCCGTATCCCCAGTAAGGAGGTATTGAACTTCCAGTAGGCGGTCAGCCTAGGCCTATCACCTAACTGAAGAGTGACAGTAAGCAATTTATGGTCACTCTTCATATAATCGTGGAACACAGGGCACCTAACAAAATCAATGTCGGTTCTTCTAACTAACACCCTGTCCAGATAAGATCTATCTGAGCCAGGGGACGAGCTACGAGCCCATGTCCACATCTCCACCCTGGGGTGATCCAGGCGAAACCTGTCGACCAGATCGAAGTCGGCCATTAGGTCGCTCAGGCTGCTTTCACACCCCCCGACCCACTAGCTCCCCTCCCCCGGTCTATCTTGGGATCAAGGATCGCGTTCCAATCACCCATTAAAACTAGCCGTTCCGGACACACTATATACGGCCCCAACTGCCGAAAAAAAGAGGTCCTCTCCGCAGCGATATTGGGCGCATGAACCGCGACCACACGAAACTTGTAGTTTCTCACTGCAACATCGGCCACGATCAACCTTCCATCTGCACCAGCATAGACAATATCAGTCACCACGTCCAAGCTGCGTTTCACTAGCAGTGACACACCCCTGCTTCTCGAGCCACCATATGTCGAATAAACCTCAAAGAAGTTCTTCGGCACATAGTCGTCCAAGTGCGATTCGAAGTGTGTCTCTAGGACCGCGGCAACATCCACTCCGAGGTTAATGAATTCAGCAACCGCGAAATTAGCGCGTGATGCGTGCTTCATGCCCCTCGCGTTCAGACTAGCTAGAAGAAGAGTCATCTTACCTTGCTTATTCATTGTCCACTACGGACCGGAAGTCGGACGATTTCAGTTCGCCGACTGCGAGACCCATACTGCCTTTGCCGAGTTCAACTGAGACTCGGTTTGTACGGGTGATGCCGCCGACGTCCCTGGGATATAAAACCTTTAGAGCCCTATATAAACAAGGGTGGACATAAATAGGAGCCCTCCCTATGCAAAATGTTTTCATATGATCAAGAGAGGGGTGCTCCCTATCCGCCATCCTCATATCCGGGAAGGCCACCTCGGCCGCTTTCACCATGGACCACACACCAGTGGCGCGGCCCGCCGCCTCCCGAATAAAGGTGGTCACCAGGGGTGCACCCTAAAGTTTAATGGTCGGTCGGTTCTTTCACCGTCTACAGTTTCTAGCTCCTCCAGAGGGCGAAGCGCAGTTCTTTGAACATGCGTCAGGTCCTTGTTGGCTGGCGCATGCCAAATTTCGCACACATTTTCCCCCTCCAGAAACAAAAGATCCTTCTTTTGTCGTCTTCTGGAGAGGGCTGCGAGTCTGCGTCCCCTGGAGGTGAGTCTGTGAGTTTTTAGTGGGGAAGTTGGGGGGGCTGTTAAGTGGAAAATGTCCCTTCACCAGTCTCCTCCATTGCTTTTGTTTGGGAGAGGAAGGTGGTGTATGCGTATTTTTTCCAGGGGCTGGGATTGGGTTACGGGATTTGTGGGGTTTTTTGTTTTTTCTGTTGTGTTTGCAACTCTTTTTTCTTTTTGTGGGGTAGTGGGCTGGGATTCCTCAACTTTTTTCTTTTTTGGGGGGTCTAATTTCGTTAGGAGTTCTTTTCTCCTTTTCTGGGAGGATGAAGACTCCCTGGTGTCCATTTTCTCCTTTTGTGGAGATCTTGAGGGTCTTGTCCCCTCTTTTTGGTCCGGTGTTTTTCCGGGACAGGAGAGTCAGAAGTGACCGTGGTGTGAGGGGTTTTTATCCCCTTCTTCACAACCATGGACCACCCCCCTCCTGTCGCTGTTGCTGGTTTCGGTGTCTTCGGCTCTTGGATGGTCATTGATTCTTTGACGGCCAGGGGTTTGTCAGCGGTGTTGGTAGAAGGGGTTTTCCTCTCCGGACAGTTCCTGGCTATGTGGACCTGCTTTCCACATGTTCGGCATCGAGGCTTTCTTCCCTCGACCACAACCGAAATTGTATTATCCATAAAGATGATTGTGTCTGGGATGGCTGAGAATCCCTCTTTGTTCAGCGTCAGCTTCAACACGAAATCGGCGACCTGGATCCCCGATTTTCCAAATAGGGGATTCATGGATTCCAGGCTCCCGAATGTTCGAAAAAATGCCGCCAGATGTTTTTGCGGCAGTTGAGGAGGGACCCCGTACACGGTCACCTTTGTTTGCCGACATCCCAGATATTCCGGCTGTAGTCGGTAGTTTTTAAACACGATGTCGTGTTTTGCTCGCCTGTCCGCCTCTTCCTTGGTTGGCAGCAGCAGCTCCCAGGTTGCGAAGCTCTTTTGATAGACATACTTTGCTGGGGTCTTAGTAGCAATCAGTATGTCTATCAATTCCTCTCTCCTTATGCCTATCAACCTTTTGGTTGAGGCATTTGTAGACACCAGAGAGAGGACCCTGAGATTTATTTCCTTGCAGATCTCCGGGATTGGGAGAAAAACGTTCCCTTCCGTGAACTTGCTGTAATCCACGTCTTTTCCTGGTGGTCCCGGAGTCTGTTTGGTCGTTGGTGGTCTCCATGTTGCTGCTGCTGTCTTGTGGGTGTAGCAGAGCCATTAGGTTCAGAAGGGCACTCCTTTGGTGATGAAGAATCGGAGAAGAGGTTGGGCCAATCATCCTCACCCAACGAGAATGGGGATGAAAATGGCCCCTCCTCGCCCTTCTGTAGTCTTGATGTTGAAGGTTCTGCCCGAGAGGGTTTGGTAAATGGTCCCTTTTCCATGGGTTTGGTTCCTTCCTTGGTTTGAACGGGTTTGGCCCCTGCTGGGCCGGACTTGTCTCCGTCCACGTTGACCGTTTTGTGGAAACGGTCGGGACTGGTTTCAGCCAACGGTGGCTGCGAACCCTTCTTTTTGTGGTTGGGGTTGGCCCCTGGTGGGCCGGACGTATCCCCTTCCACAGGTAGAATGGGGTTGGCCCCTGATGGGCCGGACGTAACCCCTTCTACTGGTAGAGTGGGGTTGGCCCCTGGTGGGCCGGACGTAACCCCTTCTACTGGTAGAGTGGGGTTGGCCCCTGGTGGGCCGGACGTAACCCCTTCTACCGACTGAACGGGGTTTGCCCCTGGTGGGCTGGACGTAACCCTGTCCATCGTATCGGCCGCCGACACAGGGTGACTATCTGTCAGCCCTTGGGAGAGTGTCCTACCTGGACCGGGCTCTCCCTCCGCGCTCCCCTTGGTGCCATCCGGATGGATGGGTCCATTCGGCTGAATGGGTCCTGTCTCCTGACCGTCTACTTCGATGATCACCAAGGCCGTGGGATCATCGGACCCGTCAGACCCGAAGTCTGACGCGTCCATCGAAACCGATTCTCCTTAACAGGAGTCAACTTTTCCTCTAAACAGAGGCCAACAATTTTTCCCTTAACAGGGACCAACTAGAGTGCACTTTTTTGGTAATTTCCTTCGTCTTCTTCTGGCTGGACTTGCTGTGGTCGTAGCTTAAAGAACAGGAAACACGATCCTTGCTGGCATGATCGTCACTACTCGTAACCATGAAGTTACTAGTTCCCCAATGAACCCACTATAACCAGCTTAAATAATTACTGCCACTACTGCCAGGAAGAGTCCATTAAGCTGAGGGGGTATTTGACTGTTCCACTGTCCAATAGTTAACAATCTGTAACAGTCATTTCCAGACTGCAGGTTCAATCCAGGCTAAGGGTGAGAGTAACACAGAATAACAATTAACAATATACAAGAAATAGAATAACTCTTGATATAATTTTTTTTAACAAACCCTGTCTTGCGTGTGCAACTTTGTTTACGTAATTTTTTTTTCAAAATTGAAAGTATGACAAAAAACCCTAACAGTATACCATCATTAGTGTTTCACACATAGTCTCAGAATTATTTTTATATATTATCTTCTATTAATTATATAGTGCTCTTTTTTTTTTTTTACTTTTACTTTTTGAAGAAATCTCTATCAACTTCGGTCTGTTGTGATTTCGCTTCCAAAGGTCAGAAAAGAAAAAAACAAGATTCTGCTTGTAGCTTAAAGTCTCATCTAATTAAGTGTAAAATTTCAAGAATATCAATAAACATTAACCACTTTGATTTTATGAAAAAATTTGACATGTAAAATTTACTCTCAGAAAAAAGTTCATATTACACATTTTCGACTTTGAAGCAACATACCATTTTAACTCACTGTAAAAAATTATTCAATGGATAAAAACACCTAAAAATTACATCTTTAGAAAAATTATTTTCTTTTCTTTCCAGCCATATAAATATTTTTAAGATTGGACCATAAATCTGCTAGAAATTGCAAGTTGAACCGAATAAGGTGCAAATTTGTCAATGTCACTGATTTCACCGAAAATGCTGGTAATGAGACTGAAGCTCTAGAGAGTGTTGAGTTACCTCCTTATTTCCATTACTCTTAGGTCCACTCTGCCCTGGAGTGGTAGTATCTGTTAAGGTCTTTTTATTGGTCAAATAGATCTATTTGCAAATTGTTAGTATTATGTATGGTGTTATATTTTTCCAGAACAAATAGCTTTAAATTCAGAGTTCTTTCTGCTACCTGTTTGCCTACCTACATAGTTAAAGAGTTTGCCCTATTATTTACCTATAATGGGTGGGGGAGAGAAGAGATAGATTTATGAAACAGACAGGATTTGAAGTTAGCTCACCTAGTCTATTTCCTATGTTATCCGTTATACCATGCACACCTCCTGAAACGGCTTGGTTAGTATGATGTTTTTAATGTCTGCTGAATCTCATGCAAATATAACTGATGATATAATTTTATGTGAACTACCTTTGTTTCTTTTCCTTTTGGAGTGGGGATAATTATTATTTACTGCATTATCAGTAAACCATTTTGATACATCAGAGGATTGATTTTGAAGTTCTTGTTTCTTTTTAACATATTTCCCTCACTTCAGGTTGTAGGCTATATTTTGTCTTTGATCTCCTTGGTGTATTGTGGATTGGTTGTAAGTAATTGGTTTATTCGATCACCTATCCAGTGATGTACCATTCATCAAAGTTAATTGCTGTTATAAGTAATATTTCTGTTTTTGTTGTTGTTTTCTATCTTTATTTATTTTGTGTGTGTGTGTGTATATATATATATATATATATATATATATATAATATGAGTCTTTGCGTATGTTTCTAAATTATTTAGTTAAGAATTAATGGAAAAAATGAATGAATGAATGAAATAAAAAAATGAATGGAATAAATGAAAAAATCTCTCAAAAGAAAATTAGAAATTTTTAAGAAAAGTCCCTAATGGAAAAACTTTTTTATTCTTACTGGACTCTTTTTGAAGCATACAATTAATATAATTAATATAATTAATATATAAGCTATTGGAGAAGATCAATAGGTGTCATATCTTTGTGAAATTCTGTTAAAAAATGATTCAAATTTTTTTTATTATATGTCATGTTGTCTACCCTACATCAGATATTTATTGTAACTTAATGTATATATTTGAATTTAAGACAAAAACAGTCAACTGGAAGATTTTGAACAACTTTTACAGTTGTAAAGTAATTTAAAAAAAAGAAAAAAAAGACTACCTTATTCATTAAAAATATTTATAGGTTATTTGCTCAGACTCAAATTGATGAATGATTTAAGAAAAATGTTTTTTTTAAATTTAAATAGATGAAATAGAATAAAATAAAATAAGATATCTAAACTATAAAAGGTAAAGTGTTATTTTCCCTTTTTTAACAACTTTAGACTGACCGTAATTTCAAGAGGGTATGACATTTTTAAGAATTAATTATACTAGCAAATATATGCACCCTCCGGGTGCAAGTATTTAAGTTTTAATATAATAAAATATCATATTAAATTAGAAAGGCTAATGAAACTGAATAAGAATGTAGATAAAAAGATTTGGAACAGAGGGAGTAAGATTGAAAAATAGAACAACTTTGAAACTATTCCATCATTTTCCCTTACTCCCGTCTTTCATTGTTAAATTTTCCTAATTTAATTGTTTAGTTAAAATAGGAAGTAAAGAATAATATTAGTTATTTCTTCTTGTTAAGGGATTTATTTTAAGATTTATTGAAGAGATTTTTGCTCATATTCATTAAGATAAAACCAAAAAATTAGAAATCAATAATACTAAGCACATATTTATTAAAATCAAATTTTTAATATCAATATGCAAATTAACTTTCCCATTCACACTGCAAACCGCTATTTTGTTGTATATATAAATACAATTGCATTTTGTTAGTATGTAGATATGGTCAACAGTATTAATAATCTAAAAACAATTTTATTAATAATTGAGGTTTAAATGAAAATAAAATCATGGAGAATGTGAAAGGGAATTGTTACTTGAGTAGTAATATAGTTTCGATTACAGACAGAAAAACACACAATCTCCATTATAATAAGATATAAAGACAAATCATTATTATAGATGTATTACATAATTTGAAATTGTTACCATAAGTGTTCACATTGAACTTATTCTTTTAGGAAACAAAATAAAAATATGCAAATAGTTAACTATTGATAGGGTTTATTTGTGATAGGGAAAATTCTACAGGAAATGTAAATATTCTTATGTTATTATTCCAAATCATATCCTAGGATTTTTCTTAATTTGGAATTTTTTGAATATAATAAATTAAGCATTGGTTTCCTATCTGTCTCATCAGATTGATCCCCAACCTTCAAACATGGTTTCGGTGCTTTACATCGATTATACATGTATATATACAATATAAATATATATATATATATATATATATAGAGAGAGAGAGAGAGAATATATATCGGCAGCAAGTTATTATTTAAGCTGGTTTGAGTGAATATCATGGAATACTTCTTAAAGTTTTTCATATGTTAACGTTCAAGCCTTCATGTTATTTTTCTTATATCAGGGTCCAAGTAGTAGAAAAGGGGTTCATATTTATTCCCAAGTGCTTTTGACCATATCTACGATTGTCTTTAGGGGGATTATTTGTTGTAGTTGTTTGTTTTTGGTGGTGCAAGGTTTTTTCAGCTGGGTGGGTTCATTTTAGGTGGAGATTCTATAGTTAGTGCGTTAGTTACTAAAGATGTTTAATATATTAGTACCAGTATTAAATGTTATTTTGTTTGTTAGGTTTTTAATTTTTTATACTAATTGATGTAATTGAAAGGGCTTGGGGAAAATATGGGGCACCCTCTCTACCACTTCAACTCTTGTAGTAAAGTAAAACAGGCTCAGAACAGACATAAAAGTACTAAGCTTTATTTAGCTAAATGAAACTCAGCTACAAAATGAGGAGGGGCAAGTCACTGTTTATATAGCCAGCATAGGCGAGTCTATTGCTCGTAAAACATGAGCGTAGGATACTACAACCCTGATATAAGAAAAATAACATGAGGTCTTGAATGTAAGCAAAAGAAAATCATTAAGAAGTATTTCTTGATATTCAACTAAACCTGTTTAAATAATGTATACATATGTGTATATATGTTTGCACTTTTTTTCTTATTATAAATTGAATTATCTTGATTTCTTTAATTTATCATAAAATATTTTAAAAGTGTTTGACAGAAGTATACTTTTCTTAAATAAAGATGATTTCTTCTTCTTAAAAATATTCTTCACTTATGTTACAACTAGTTGAAAGAGGTTTTGTTTTGTGTACAAAATATTTTCTCTTGGGCTGTGCTGCTTTCATTCAGTTGAGTATTTTAAAAATTTCTTTTTCAGATGGATAAACTGCTTGGATCCTCGGATCAATTCTGAAGCTTTTACATATGATGAAGATAAATTACTTCTAAAATTGATACAGAAATATGGTGAGCATTTTATGTTATTATTTAAAAAGTGTGAATTATATTTTTTGTATATCGCCAGTATTTAATTTGCATATGTGGATTCCTTAAGCTATAAGTCGACAGGCATCTCCCCCTTCTTCCTCTTTTGTCCTATTTCACTAGTAGCACTAGGATCCTTTGCGTTCAGTACTCTAGGGACAAGCTTCTAGAGTTACAGGAACATTTTGACGCTCAAAAGTAAAGGCATATTCAAATGTCCGGATGATATCAACATAGTCGCCGAATACATTAACCCCTCATTTTTGGTTTAAAAAAAAACATCTGGTGGTCATCGACTAGTAACAACCTTTGCTGATGTCTGTAGGTATACCAAGCTCCAGTCGTCACTTATACCCAATATTGAGTCTACTCTTCAGCATATCACCCATTGTAAATACATAATAGTCAGTGACCTGACTAGTGCTTTCTATCAGATCCCCCTCTCTAGATCTTCGATGAAGTATTGTGGCGTTGCTACCGTGTGCAATGGGTATGCCAGGCTCAGAGACCGCCTTGGAGAAATTTATGTCATGCGTTTTAGATCTAATCCAAGACTAGACTGTTGTCAAGTTGGCTGATGATCTCTGCTGCTGGGGTAACACACCTCCCTCGCTGATTGGCTGATACCGACTTTAGGCCACCCCGAGGACTTAACTTTTATAGTATTAAAGAAGCTACGTCCTGATTGATTCTCTTGCAAAGTGGAGGCTCTATGCATAGCCGCCAGCATGAAACATTTTAAACCTTGCATAATACAATCTAAACTCCACACGTACATTCTGGCTGACAGTAAGCCATGCATTCAGGCATTTGAAAAACTGTGTCTTGGTGAATTTTCCATTAGCCCATGTATTATGACCTTCCTTACCACTGTCAATTGCTATCAAATTATAATACAGCACCTGAGTGGATCTGCAAACTTACCTACTGATTTTCAGTATCAAAATGCCCCTGAGTGCCTAAATCCTGAATGCAAGATCTGTTTATTTGTAAAAACATTACAGACTCTGCGGTGCACAATATCATTATTCAGAACGTAATTTTAGGTAATGTCAGATTGCTCTTTGTCACCCGTTCCTCATGAAGAAGGGCACAGGCTGAATGTCCCGACTTGTGTCACACACACCCAGCTTACTCATGGTACCAGGCATTCACAAAAATCCATCTACACAATCTAAAAGATGTGAAACAATACCTGTGATAGGCCACAATAGCAAAGGATGGGCTTTTAGTCATCAAGTGTAACAAACCCTTTGAAAGTGCTAGAGAGTGTGTTATTATACAAAGTACTCCCTGGCCTGCTCCATGCCCTCCTCATTAATCTGGACCACCTGTCAGAAAATCAACTAAAGCTGGTATGTTAGAGGTATTTTTATGTTCTAGACATGGGAAGACACATTGAGGAGGTATCCCAGTCATGTCATCTATGTGCAAAAGATTCCACATATGGTCCTAGCTCAGCTAACATCTGACCCCCCCCCCCATTACAGTTGGAACATCCTTTTGCGTTAATGTTTTAATATGAAACTGCCAACTCATACTTGTGATTCGTGAAACTGTAATGGCCTTCACAACAGTGAGTATAATTTGCAATGGAAGCCAATCAACATTACACGATAACTTCATATGCCTCAGCTTAGAATTGTATTCATTAGAAAGTCCTCCCATGGTAATAAGAACAGATGGCACACCTAGATTTTACAGCATTAAGAATGGCAAGCTTTTGGAACAGCACCGACTTGCAATTGAGATCAACAGAACAAAAAACTGCTGAGCAAGCAGTAAAATAACTAGAGTTAGAGCTCCTTCACCAGGATCCTACAGGGGGTCCCATATCCCAATTAACGTTAGTGCTAACCGTCAATAGACTAAATTCTCGCCTGCAGAAAAGTGGTCTGTCATTCCAAGAAATGTGGTTTCAAAGAGACCAGTTTACAAACTCAACAATCTCTGTGGACAATGTGAGATTAATACTCAATCAGCATGAGTTTCAAAAAAGAAATCACCCTCACAGTGAAAAGGCAAAGGCCCCAAAAGGTAAACTTGCTGTCAAGCCTAGACTGATGGTGGGCGATCTCATATATCTCTATTCCGAGGGATATAAACATAACCCGCAAGATTGGTACATTAGTAACAAAAATCAACGACCTAGAATGGTGTCATGTACACAAGTTTACTGGTATCCAACTGAGACAAATAGCGTACTGCATCAGACGTTCTGAATGCTACAAAGGATAACAGTAGCTCAGATGACGAAATAGAGTATCCTCCTGTCACTTCAAAGGTGCCTACACCTCTACAGGCACCTGTAGAAATAGCCTCCCCACTATGAGATTATGATAGTGATACAGATGAAGAGACTGAGACATCATTCGCTAGTAGTATTATTTATGTATAGCTGCTTTTTTTAAATTCAAAAATGAAAAGAGACCAAAAAAATAATTTAATTTGAATTAAATTATTTTGAATTAAAAATGAAGGATTGATTTAAAAATAGTAATAATGAAGTGAACGTTATTTTATATATTGAATTATTTCTTTAAAACGGGAATTAAAAAGAAAATTCATCTCCGAATATTATCAGAAAAATTTTTGAATGTATTTTGTAAAACGAAAGTGAAACCAAGTAATTAAAATCAATTTAATTGATTTAAAATATGAATCACTTGATGTTAAGTTTCAAATCTCATATATTTAGATTCTAAAAACTAATATTTATTTAATAACTACTTTACTTTATTATTGTTATCTAATAATTTTGGGAGAAAACTCAATTGAAAATTTGGGCCCCCCACCCTTTTAAACAGAACAAATATCAATATATAATTTTTCTTTTATAATCTGATCTGTGCTTTTCTATTAAGTAATTATCGAAAAGAATTAAAAAAAAGAATCTCCCAAAATTATTATTTTTTTTTTTTTTACATATTTAAATGTTATTTTTTTATATTCACATCTTTGGTCTTTTGTCTTGTTATCTATACTGTAATTAGTTTCACCTTATCCCACTTTGTGCCCCCAAAATAGGTAGGGTTCAAAGTTAAGTGACCTGAAAAAAATCAAAATTAATTAATTTCATGAAAATCGGATAATTCCCTGATTTTTGGTAATTTTTTTTCAATTAGGGTGGAGGGTTGAATTTATTTTGTAAAATACGGATGTGATGTCATCAATTGCGATGCCTACTTATAAGACTCAATTATTTTTTTAAATGTTCCAGAAAATCGCCCTGTGTCTTATAAGGTCATGGGTCAGCTTTGGATTACTGGCTAGTAGAGTTCTAGTGCTCAAGTGACCCTTGAATTACACCACAAACATCTCTGTAAATTCAAAAACAAGGTCTCAATACATATGAAACTTTAAAAAGGACCTGATAATGGAGAGAGCTATAAATGTCCAGTGAAAACCCTTCACCAGACATTCATAGTTTCAACATATTTATCTATTTTTTTAAATGTCTGCTCAAATTGAGGTGGATCTTATAAGTCATGAAATACAGTATATATTAGGTATACCCAATTTGTCGAAAAATCTGTGTTTTTCCAAAACAAATTTAACACCCCATTTGAAAAAAATTTACCAAAAATCAGGTAATTATCCGATTTTAATGAAATTTTGAGTGTTGATTTAGCAATTAATGAATTTTATAATGCATCAGTTATTCTATTTCAAAACTTTCTGATTTTTTTTTTCAGTTTGACCCCCCTTCTTATTTTTTTTTGGGAAATATCGGTGGGGTCATATATGATCGATACTTTTTTCTGCATAAATAAAAAGACAAAAGACTGAAGGAACCTGCTCTAGTAGTAAATAAGTACTGAAAATCGGAAAATAAAATGAAAATAAAAACTAAAAAAATAATTTTTTGAGATTTTTTTTTTTTTTTTACTCATTTTGATAATTATTTGATTGGCTATTATCTTATAAAAGAAAAAATATATACATCAATATTTGTTCCATTTAGGGGGGGGGGGGGCTCTAAACTTCCAATACAGTTTTCAAACAAAAAATTGATACTAAAGTAAAGTAGTTATTAAAAAAATGTTTTTAGAATCTAATAATATGAAATTTTAAACTGCTCATATTTTGAATTAATTAAATTGATTTTAATTTTATTTAAGTCACGATACCCAATTATTTATATGGAAACACACAAGAACCATAATCTGAATTACACAAAAAAAACACGAGTCATCTCCCTTGTTTTCAAATCAGCATTTCATTTGACTGATACACTTTCATTTTAGTTTTGCATTTTAAAGTAAGACTTCAATGTTTAACATAAAGGTAAGTTCAATTCATTATTACTATTTTTAATTCAATCATTCATTTTTAATTCAAATTAAATTTGACTTTTGCTCTCTTTTTATTTTTAAATTTGAAAAAAAAAAAAACTTAGGTGGGACCAATAAAGAATTTAATTTAATTACATAAATCAAAAGTAATTTGATATAAGAACAAATATTGGTCAAAAATAATATCCCTTTTCCAAACAGGAGATAAAAAAAAGTATAACCCAATTATTATGATTTAGTGATTCCATACATTATTTTTATCTTCAATGCTTAAAGATCTTTCACGTGGAGTTATTTTTATTCGGTATTTTTCTTAGTTTTTTCAATGAAAAACCTGATTTTACTTGCTAAAAGTTAAAAATGAGTGAGTAAATTTTATTTAATATATATATAAAGTCACGTTAAACTTTTTGTAAGAAGAAACTTTTATAAGTATTTTATACATATTTTTAAAAACTTTTTTAAACATAACTGTTTCAAATAGTCTCCATTTTTTCGTCACATTTTGACAAAAATTTCTGTTTTAAATGTATTAAAAATAAATTGCATATGTAATATTATTTTTCTTTTTAAAAGTATGTTTGTTCTTTTAAAGATCAAAGAAAAATAATTTCAGAAATTTAGAAAAAATAAGAACAGCAAGCTATGAATCTTTAAAATTATTTTACTACTCCTCGAACTAGACAAAAATTTGACCTTAAATAATCGATTTAATTAATTTTAATTCCTTTTTAAAATGAAAAGCAGACGAATATTTGGGTATTCCTAGTATATATCTAGATTTTGCATATAATAATGAGAATTTGGGGTTAACTTGTAGATTTTGAGGAGCACAAATATCCAGCATTTTCAGTGTATTTTGAGTTTAATGATTTTCTTTCCACTTTCTCAGGTTGTAACTGGTCTCTTCTTTCTTCAATGCTTCCTGGACGAACAGATAGTGCCTGCAGAAAACAATATGCAAGACTAAAAAAGTGGAAAAAACAGTCAGAATATGTGACAATACAAAGTGTAAGAGATTTTGATTTAAAAAAAAAAAATTAGACACATTGATTATGTTTGTACCATAATTTTATGAGAGCATTTTAAAAGTATGTTTGTTCTTTTAAAGAATCAAAGAAAAATAATTTCAGAAATTTAGAAAAAATAAGAACAGCAAGCTATGAATCTTTAAAATGTTCAGTTTTTGATATTTAAATAATTTTACCTATTCTAAAGTTTTTATATATTTTTCTCATAATAGAAATTTAGTGTAATATAAACAATAATACTAGGGTGATTTAAAGGTTTTGCAATATTTTGGTAACATGAGGCACAATTTTGCAGTTCGAGATGCTTTTGCTGAGGTTGTAAAGGTGACTAACCACACTGGACTGTGAAATGTCGAGTTCATCTGATACTCTCAAAGTGCTACTTACTGGATTTGCTTCTATAGCTTGGAGTATAGCCTAAGAATCCATGGTTTTAGGCTTTGCTTGATCAATTGAGGTTCTTGCAATCCAAGCAGAATTTCTGTAAGCATCTGGTTATTGTACCTTCACCTTTAAATGCTCATTTATATAGGAACATTTATATGCATATAGGAACATATATGCACTGTTATGACTCAATTTGAACTCATAAAGAACTTATTCCTAAATGGTCATTCCATGTCAAAACACCAGGAAAAAGTTGAAATTTGCTCCCACCAACACCAAATTGCTTGAAATTTGGCACAAATGTTCCCCTTCATGAGTTAGGAAAGTGTGCCAAATTAGTTTGTGCTAGACCTCACCGTTCTGATTTTAGAGGGGGGTTATAATTTTCCTATTTTGCCTCTAAATTAAGGCCATGCGGCATTGCAGAATCTCTGGGGTTTTTTTTTAAATTAAAAAATACCTCTATACTTTCAATATTTCTGATGTTTGGTATGTAGGGTAAATAAGGACTATAGTATCCAAATATCCAACTATTTTAATCCTATACCTGATAGAAATTTTTATTTTGCTCACTCAAATGCTTGACTCCAAAATCAACAACTTTTCCCCTATGTAGCTTATGGTCAGTCTGTAGAAAATGCGTCCTCTTCAATTTTAATTTTTTTTTCCTAACGTCTACTATGCATTTGGATGAGCAAAATAAAATTTTCTATCAGGTATAGGGTTAAAATAGTTGAATATTTGGATTTTATAGTCCTTATTTACCCTACATACCAAATATCAGAAATATTGAATGTATAGAAGTATTTAAAAATTTTTTTTAAAAACACTGAGATTCTGCAATGCTGTGTGACCTTAATTTAGAGGCAAAATAGGAAAACTATAACCCCTCCCTCTAAAATTGGAACGGTTTAGGTCTAGGACAAAATAATTTGGCACACTTTCCTAACTCACAAAGTGGAACATTTGTGCCAGATTTCAAGCAATTCTTTGTCGGTAGGTGTAATGCCCTGGTGAATTTACATGGAATGACCCTAAATTAGACTACATTACACATTCATCAAATCCGGCAGATGCTATTTGCTTTCTAAGCTAATTAAACCTTCCTGATCAATTTATGTCCAAATGTTCCAGGTGCTTCTTGGGGGAAAAGTAACATATCCCTCCACACATCTTTAAAACACTCCTTGAGGTCAAAGGAGTTTACATGCCATATCTAAAAAGAAAACAAAAATATATTTATATATATTAAATATAAAACTGTTAATTTTAAAATTCAATTATTTGCTTGCCTGTAAACTACTTTTAAAATATCTGCATATTACACTGCATCAAATGTGTTGGTATTATGGGTAGGAGATTGGATGTTTGAAAAAAAAAAGGTGGTGCTCACAACATTGTTTTAGGAAGTGGACTCATATGCTTGAGTATAAATCTTGAACAAGACAGTTTGCATTTCATATAGTGTTAATACCCTTGGAAAAGGTATGAATCCAGCTATTCTAGCACAAGCTCTACTAACATTCATACCCAAGATACATTATATGTCATGCCCTGACAACCAAACCAGATTATGGGATAAGTCATTTAAAAAAAGATATTGGGTTATTGTGAATAGTACTCTAAAAATTTCTCATGAAACTTTTAGACCAGTAGATATGAGAAATAATAACAATATAATATTGTTTCAGTGTTTTATGATTTTTGTTTTTTATTTATGTATGCATTTTTCAGGAAGAGTCCAAGAACTTCTTCATTAATGACTTTGATGCAAAACATTTTGCGGACCTTGTAGAAGCAAATAAGTCGTTAGAGGTAAGTTTTGTTCCATTCAGTTCAAATATTAGCTACTAATGATACTGGGCTGAGCCCCATCCCCCCAACAAAAAAAAACCCTTAAATTTCATTTGCTCATATCACTTCTGACCCTTTAAAAACTTCAAATGAAGAGAACAAGAACAAAGTAGGATTTGATTATCAACAGTGTTGGCAAGAAGATAATAACTAAATATTATAACCATATTGGAGTGGCTTGATGCTAGGGAGGATATTTAGTCAAGTCTCCATTCATAATGGTCCAATATTAGCATTAGTATATCCAATGATATACTAACACTGATTATAGAGAAGGAAAGACAAGATATGCTCATTTACATAGGAACATTTATATGCACAGTAAATATACAAAAAGTATTAATACTTTTTGTATGTTTACTATGCATATATGTTCCTATGTACACATATTGTTCTATGAACAAGCAGTATATGAAAAGTAAATTTCATAGATATTATGTCATCTATAATCCTTTATGATTGCCTTTAAATCTTCATTATCACTAAAAACTAAATCTGTATGGAGCTCTACAGTTTCTTATCTGATAATTCACATTTTTGGATAAAATTTGTTTACTGTAATCAAGTGTGCCTTCACCTTTATCACAACAAAAGTTATTGGTTGCTACTCAGGTTATAACTTGTAAAGCATAAGTACCTGAATTAGACTATGTTGCAAGTTCATCTGTGTGGCTTTCAAATCACACATGAAGTGAAGCAATACACCATCTACTATGATACTACCATTTCTTTGCAACAAGTCATGGTAAACAACCATGTGATGGTATAAGTGGTACAGTGAAAAGGATAGAGTCAAAAGAAAGTCTCCAAAGACTACTAAATAAATCCTTTCCACAAAATCTATGTTTGAATATTGCAGATCTGCAATTGAAGGTATCAAATTCATTCTGGTTGAAAAGGAAGAAGTTGAGGAAGCAAGGAGGAGCCTCAACATGAGATTAAAAAATGCATCCCAGGAACAAGAAGTTTTCATCAATTTATTCCACTCATCAGAGATAAAATAGCCATGAAACAATGTAGTGAAGATGAAAACTATGACCTATGTGACATATCGCTGGTACATCAACCAGTATACATATGTTAGAATTAGAAGAAAACTTTATTTGAAAGAAAGAAATAAAAAGAAAAGAAAACCCAAAGATGCGTAGGCGAGCAAAGGAAGTAAGATTCAATCGGTTTTGTATTTTGACGAAGGAATGTTAACTACCTATGTACTTAGAAGACAGTTGTACTCTTTCCCCCCCCTACACACACACACACCTCAGGTGATAGGGAAAGTATGCATGTGGATTTCAACTGTGACCCCGTAACACTAAGAGTACACCTTACCCCCAGGATGTTGCTATTAAAACGACTGAGAGGGATTTTTCGCGCAAAGAATCGCGCAAGCAAGACACAGTTGAAGGAACCGCCCGACAGTCGGCACCTGAAAATGACCTGCTCTGCAAAAATTCGATGAATTAAAGTTAATTCATTTTGGATGGAAAGAACGAATCACCGTTGATAAAAAAAAAGAGCAAAAAGGAAATGAACAATTTAATAAAAGGACATTCTTTCGAGTTACAACATCACAGTGAGTTAACAAAAAAAACATGTTTTGTATTCTGTAAACCCCTATTTGTCTGTCATACATTTTATGTATATGGTTGATATATATTCAGTTGCTCGCCCACTAATTTGACAATACAAACCATATATTCATTTTACTCCCCTGATTCCATGTATATTTGTATATATGCATTTACCCTTTTTTTAATATAATAATTTGTAATTAAATGTTAATAAACGTTCGTGTGTTTATAAGAAATCTTGTTTGCTCTTCGTCATTCAGTGTTGTTGCCATTCATCGGTCTCCTACCCTTACATGGGAGCAAAGAGAAAAGTCTTGAATCCCATCCCATTTGTACTATTTATTTTTACCTCTGCGACCTTTTGCATTTTTTTCCTCGTTATTTCATGTTGCGGAGGTGCACTGGTCGTCCGTAACAAGTGTGCGTGCGTAACAGAATTGGGGGGCTCGGCCGGGATTTCATTCATTTATTGACTTTATTCTCTATAACGCTCCATAGAGGAACCGAAGGCACAATCGCTGAATTGGCGGGAAGTCCATGATCAGGATGTTGGTAGTGGACACATTTTTAGAATCCCCTACATATGAAGGGCTTGTCAGACTAAGAAAGGATAGCATTCTAGAGATAGGTTTGAAGTTGGAATTGGAAGTCAAGAGAGCGATAAGAAAAACTCAGTTGGTCAGAATAATATCGGAACACATGGTAGACAATGACATTTTCGAAGAGTGTATATTGGACGACTTGGGGACGGCTTCACCTAGCCTATCTCATGCTCAGATCGAGTTGGAGAAAGCCAGAATTGAAGCGGAAAAAGTCAGGATCAAGGCTGAGAAGGAAATAGAACTAGAGAAAATTAGACTATCTAAGGAGGCGTGATATAGTGAGATGAGGAGGACCTTACGAGAAGAAAGACGAGACGAGTTCGATCTCGTTCAACAGGTTAAACTCGTACCAACATTTAATGAGGCGGACGTTGAAAAATATTTTCAGCTCTTCGAGAAGATTGCCTCCAACTTGAAGTGGCCACCAGAAAGCTGGACAACTCTGATAGAAATGGCACTCAGAGGAAAAGCACAAGAAGTGTATGCCTTGCTGTCAATCATAGATTGCGCTGATTACGATACCATGAAGGCAGCCATATTACAAAGTTATGAAATGGTACCTGAAGCTTATAGGCAAAGATTTTGGAATCATAGGAAGGACGAAAGGCAAACATATGTAGAATTTTTCAGACAGATGGAGACATATTTTGATAGGTGGAATACAGCTAAAGGAATCGGGTCGGACTATGAAAAACTTAGACAGTTAATATTGATAGAAAACTTCAAGGAACGCGTTCATGCTGACCTTAAAACATTCTTTAATGAGCGGCAGATCGATACAGCTTATTCCATGGCAATGGCGGCAGATGAGTATGCCTTAACCCATAAACAGGAACAAACGAAAAATAAGTCTATTTAAAGATGGTAATATGAGACCACGAGTAGCAGCTAATGTTGGAATGAGCGCAAAACCAGGTCCGATGAACATGACACAGTCACCCAATCCAAGAAATCAGCATTATACCCCCAATCCCCAACATGTCAGCCAATGGAGAGAAGAAATAATATCTGTTATTACTGTGGTAAAACAGGACACATAATGGCCCACTGCTTTGCTAAGAGAAATGCCGAGTCTAAACATACATTCCCAAATAATTTGTAATTAAATGTTAATAAACGTTTGTGTGTTTATAAGAAATCCTGTTTGCTCTTCGTCATTCAGTGTTGTTGCCATTCATCGGTCTCCTACCCTTACATGGGAGCAAAGAGAAAAGTCTTGAATCCCATCCCTTTTGTATTATTTATTTTTACATCTGCGACCTTTTGCATTTTTTTTTTTTTTGTTATTTCATGTTGCGGAGGTGCACTGGTCGTCCCTAACTAGTGTGTGTGTGTGCGTAACACCTAATATATGACTTCTCTATTGGGACTGAAGAAAAACCAGTGAAATTTGTCGTTTCAGGATATGTTTGTTGCAGGTGTGACACTAAAATTTGGATTGATACAGAGAATAAGGACTTGCTGATTAAGTTTATGCACCCAGTGTTGTATACCTCTTTCCTTGCTTTCTTACTTCTATTCTTCTAGTGTCTGGATTTCGTCTTGGGGACTTTGTGTCTGGTCTTCCATTGGGGATTTCTCTTTATCAGAAGCCCTGTGTCATTGGTAGTTTTTAGATAATAACACAAGACTTCGATTTAACAGATCATATTTTATTCCGAAATCCCTACCAGACTACCTGCGCAGATTGAGTCGGAGTGTGCATAACACAACTTACCACCGTCGTGGCCTTTGGCCGATCTCACTAAACAAATCTCTTTCTAATCTAAACTGGAAGAGGGTCTTCTCCACCGATTCTCACGGTATCCACCGGAAGGAGGATCAGGACAGGTCAAGCCTTGTCACTCATCCTTCAAGGCCACCGGCTGCAACTTATAACAGCCATTTTGGTTTCTACACTACTGTACATACATATTAGGAATCTAATAATTATGTAACACCAGCTCTTCCATCTTGTTCATTTTACTGGAAAGAAGATTTTAAGGATATGTTTTGTGTCATTAACAAATATTCTGTGCACTGTTGATGTCCTTACAACACCAAATGATAGAGTTTATTATCTGTCCAAGATGGTCTATATACACAACAAAATTGCACAGTGTAGTTTAAAATGTAATGTTTTAAAGACTCCTTGTATATTCATTTTTATTATCACTTTCTTCTGAATGAAAAAAAAAAGTTTTTGTTTCATGAAAATAAATGAAGAATAGTAGAAAATATAAAAATTAAATTTTTTTAAAAATACAGAAAGAATTTATTTTAACTTCATGTTTAGTGCTATCAACAAATATTCTATGCAGTGTTGATTATCATGTATGAGACAGTGTTTACCAGTATTTAAAGACAATCTATCCGTACAAAAAACAATATCTGCAAAATATATTTAAATTTTTTTATTTATTAATAAAAACAATGTTATTAAATAGTTTAAGAAGTTACTCAGCACAATATCAACATTTGAGAGTTTTTGGAGAATTAGGATGATTGTCTTTAATTATAATCTTTTAGTGAAATCCTGTACATACATAGAAAAAAAATTCTGAACTTGGCAGGTTCATATCTTCTAAAGTAGACTTTACTCACTCACAAAATTCTTTGGTGAACTTAGGCAGGTATAGTAGATGTTACAAAACAAATATTATAAAAATTGAAGAGGACGTATTTTCTACAGACTGACCATAAGCTACATACGAGAAAAGTTGTTGATTTTGGAGTCATGCATTTGAGTGAGCAAAATAAAATTTTCTATCAGGTATAGGGTTAAAATAGTTAAGATATTTGGATTCTACAGTCCTTATTTACCCTACATACCAAATATCAGAAATATTGAATGTATGGAAGTATTTAAAAAATTTTTTTTAAAAACACAGATTCTGTGACACCGCGCTGCCTTAATTTAGAGGCAAAATAGGAAAACTATAACCCCCCCCCTCTAAAATCGGAATGGTTAGGCCTAAGACAATAATTTGGCACACTTTCCTAACTCATGAAGGGGAACATTTGTGCCAAATTTCAAGCAATTCAGTGTCGGTCGGTGTAATGCCCTGGTGAATTTACATGGAATGACCCTAAATTAGACTACATTACACATTCATCTTTGTGGCTTTCAAATTACACATTGAGTAATGCACAACTGGTCAGCGCACCAACTACCTTGATATTAACAATATGTGCCACAAACTAGCATATACCAAAAATATTGCAAAACATTTGATTTACTACCAGAAGTTTTATACAAGACTTATTTGTAATATGTTTCATGGTCAAAGAAATAATAAGTTATTTGTAAAAAGCAATTTGTTTACACACATTTTTATTGGTCTTTTTTTTTTTTTAGATTAAAATTTCTTATTGATATCTTACTTTTCTTTCTGTTGATCATTCTTTACAATGGCTGAACATGCCTTTAACTTAATTATCAGTGTCTTGGGTATGACACTAAACTGCATCTGCTCGAGTTCTGGAGGTCTGGGGAGTGTAGAGTACCCCTTCATTGCCATTACTCCCAGGTCAACTTTGTCCAAGAATCAATCAATCTTAATTATCACTAAAAACTGTAAATCTCTATGGAGCTCTAGAGCTCTTATCTGACAATTCACACATTTTTTTAGATAAAATTTGTTTACACTGCGTTTCAAATCATTAACGAGGTGTCAATTTTTCATATTTCCAAAAACTAGCTGTCAGAATTTAACGAAATAGGAATAGAGATATGGGTAGCCTGTATAAAAATTGTATTGTTCTGCACAACAGAAAACAGACGGTAGCCATTTGCAATATTATCACTGTAGAATAAACATCATCCTCACCTTCACGGGAAGGCTGTGACTAGTGTCCAGTCATCAGACAAAAAAGAGAGCGTATCTTAATACGCTCTATGCCAACTGCTTGAACACAGTCAGTACAGTTCAGTATATATAGATGAAAGTTTCCACCTTAAAACTAGCAGTCGTCCCATCTATGGGTTAAATAGAAAAACATGAGTTTTTAAACAAAATTGTATTATGCATTAAGAATGAATTAATTTCACAACTTTGTCGGCATTAAATGACCCACCGAGGTTGATATGCCGTAAAACAAAACAAACCAAACCAAAACTAGCAGTCAATGAGAATCTTAGAAGTGAACTTGGCTCAAATACACAAGTGGAATAGCCCAACCTGCTATTTAAACCACCTACCAAGTCTGGATTCTCAGAACAGACCCAGCTTGAAACACAACAGCAATGGAACCTGAAGATTGGGAAAGCTACCTCATCAAAGTGGGAATATCTGCCGACTCAGCTAAAAGCTCTTCTGCAGCCTTTGCAAATGAAAAACTGACAAGATAGAATCTTCAAATGTTGGATTGGGCCATGCTAAAAGAGTTGGAAATCACAGCAATGGGAGAAGCTCTGTCTATTCTTAAACAAGCTAAGGAGCCTTCTACCCAGACAACCTATGCTAAGACACCGTCAGCCAAGCTCCCCTAACTCCACTTTGAAATGGGGGCGGGGCAACAATTCAGAAAATTTTGAATATATTGGGAAGTTTTAACCAGAATGTCAGACATGCTAACTTCCCAAACCAGCAACCAATTATACAGTTGTGCTGATGAATCTGTCCAGAATGCAATCATTAGCACCCACCTTAAATTTTTTATCACTGACTCAGACAAGCTACTAGAGATGATAGAAGCATTAGTTACTCAAAAATCAAATCCTATGGTCCATCAGATCACCTTAGCATCTATGTCACAACATAAAGATGAACTGATACAGCAATACCTCATTTGCCTTAAGGCTACAGCCATAGATTGCTATTTCTCATGTCCAGCTGTGAGCATGTCCTGCCCGACATTTACATCGAAGACCAACTTATTAGAGGGATGACAAACGATGCACTCCAAACAGATCTACTAGCTAAAGCCAAGGTGCCTCAAGCAGAACATGTCATGCTGAAACATTTGAATCAGCACTACGGGATTAAAAACTGCTATGTCTGATGCCTCAGACATTGCTACTGTTCGGATGTCAACAGTGCTGCACAAACCAATAGAGGTAATATTCATACCAGCAACTCCGCTACCCACAATAACAGTGTTTCTGAACAACACCCCTGTCAAGCTTGCATGGGTTGTGGTAGCCACTCTGGGAACAAGTACCCACCATGCACTCCAAACAGATATAATAGCCAAAGCTTGCATGGGTTGTGGTAGCCACCAATATAACACTCCAGGAACAAGTGCCCACCATTTAATCTGTTCAGCATGGGGTAAAATATGCAGCTCTTGCAGAAAACCTAATCATCAGCAGTGTGCTATGCAAACAAAGAATGTCACCGGGCAGTGGTAAAAAACTTTAAAAATAATGAGGCTCCCATAAACACTCTCATGGCCCATATTACATTCGACCAAACAATGGGCACATTCACGTCCACAAGAGGTGACTAGGTAACTGAAACAGATGCATGCGTAAACCCATTCTCACCAAATCCTGATCCCAAATGGCTATGAACATCTCTGGTGACCGTAGTACTACACTGAGGATTTTCCCCAACAATATTTGTCTTGGGGTACCAAGACATTTACACAACATGGAGCTCACAAAGGACAACCTCGTCCTATCAAGAAAGATCATTCGGGCTATGGGAGGCTTCACTTGTATGTCAGGGTAGGATGCCTGTTAAATTTGTAGTTGAAGGAAAGACAACCAAACAAGCCGTCTACATATACAAAAACATCCAGTGGCTTTATTTCAAGGCAGCCTACATTAATGTTGGAATACTGCATGAAAATTTTCCAAACCCTTTATCAAGTAGACAATAAATAATTAGGCTCCAAACGTGACAAGGGTGAGGATCAATTGCCAAATTGACCCCAAAACCTACCCTATACGCAACAGAAAAAACTTTGGTAGGCTTAAGAGCTGGCTCCTGGAGAATTTTGCTAAGACGGCATTAAAAAATGATGGGGTATTCCGCAAGCTATGTCCAGCCTATATTCACCTAAGAGGGGGCACTAAAGCAAAACACAATCCGATCTTGGTGCCCTTCCACTTCAAAGAACTAGTGATTGTCTCTAATGCCCTTTGGAAAGATGTAGAAAGAGGCATCATAGCTCCAGTACCCATGGGCATGCCTACAGATTGGTGCAGCACAATGGTCATAACAGCCAAAAAGAATGGTAATCCACGGAGAACTGTAGATTACCAGTACCTGAATTCCCACTGCAAATGGGAGACCTATCACACCAGGTAACTGTTCCAATTGGCACTACAAGTGTCACCTAAAATGAAGAAAACAGTCCTTGATGCTGTCGACGGATATCACTCAGTCCTCTTAGACAAAGAGTACCAACCATTAACCACCTTCATCATGGAGTGGAAGAGATTCATATAGGAGATGCCTCAAAGTTACCTTGCATCTAGAGATGCCTACACTTGCAGATATGATGAGATAATCAAAGATATCCTATGCAAGGTGAAGATTGTAGATGACTCTCTGCTACATGACTCTAGCATCGATGAAGCCGTTTATCACACCTTTGATTTCCTGCTCCAATGTGCCCAACAACAGCATCGTGCTCAGTACAGATAAGTTCCAGTTCTGTCAGGATGTGGTGCAGTTTGGAGGCCTCAAGATAACACTTCCTCACAGATTCCTCAGGAAGCTTGAACCACCAGCGGTCCCTACCCCTATTCCTAATGCTCTGCTTGAGCCCCCTACAACATTTGAAGATGTCCCACAAACCAAAGTAATGATAACAAAATAACCCAGTTGTTTGTCAAGAATGAAACTTGAAGCTGTGAGATCAATGACAAAACTACATTCAAATGCATTTGAAATGGGTAAAGGAGAAATGATGGTCAATTTTTCGTAAGTTCTGTTCACAGATGAAACTCATGCAATGGCCCTGATCGTTTAAACAAAGTTTGGGTCATAAATGGATGAGATCATCATGAAAGCTTGAGGTGCCAACAAGGAAGAGGAGGTATTTTGATTTGGGCTGGTATTATTGGAGGTATCATGGTTGTCCCATGGAAAGTGCCTAATAGTATGAAAATAACCTTAGATTTTTTATATAGCCTTCCTCAAAAAGCACCTGGAATCTTGACTAAAAAAACCTTCAGAAGAACCATCATATTTATGCAATATAATGCTCCTTTGCATTCAGCAAATAAAGTTATGGAATACCTGTAAAAATGAGTTTTCTGTAGGATTTGCAAGATGAATTCGCCGACCAATTTTCCAGACTTAAACCCAATTGAAACCAATATGTCTGAGACAATAAGATCTGCCTCAGCTCTTCTTCTAGCCAAATCATTGCCAAGTAATACAGAAACACCTTTGATAGGAAGAGTAGGACCTACAATAACTGGATCAGTAATTAAATCTGACTAAATAAATTTGATGGAGGGGTACAGTATTGACACCTAGCTCAATACCCTGTAATGATATTGAATTAACAGTAAAAATGTTATACTAATAACAAGATTTGTTATCTGAAAAGTGTCTCACATAGCCTATACCTAAACAAAGGCTATTGGTTAAGATAATGAAGTTTTTACTTAACATTGTTTACTATTTATAACACCTGTACATATAATATGTACAAATATCATAAATAGTAAACAAAATTATGTAAAAACTTCATAAGGGTTTTAGTATGTTTGGTATACCTAAGTAAGCATAGGCTACATCAAGGTCTAGACTACATTGCTTATTTACTATTTTGCAGTGAATTTATTTTCATTGTATTAAAGTAGTTTTGAAAGTATGAGTAAGTGCTTGATTTTTTTTCATCATTGGATGTTAAAAAATATTATAGTAGGCTGGCATAGCCAAAAGTTAAGGGTTTTTCATTACAAGCAATATATGATAAAAACACCTTTTTGTGGGTAAAAATTATTATATTTTCTTCTTTTTTTTTCTTTTTTTCATTTTTGGTTCACTTAACAGTAATTGTGACAACTGTTATTAGGTATTCACTTGTTTTATTTATTTATTTTGTAGGAACTTTTACCTTTCTTTCCACCTAGTAATGATGGCAGTGATGTAATATGGGAAAATCAGCAACTAATGCTCAAGAGAGATTTAGTCAGGCAGGAAATTGATCGCAGGAAAGGTAAATAAAGTTTAATGATTTAATTTATTTATTCTTACTTCACACACTAACAGAAAATGTTTGAACAAAAAAAAAACATTGTGATAAAAACAGCAATAAGAAGGAGGAGAAGTAACCAAAAATAGATAATGATGATGATGATGGCATGCAGGACCATGGATTAGTACACTGGGTCTGGTTGAATGAAAGACAGGCAGCAGAAAGTCTTCCTTGTCTGTATCACCAATGTTGTCCAAGTGTAGGCCAAAAACAAAAACATTTTGACACCAATGTTGTTGCAAGAGTTGTCTAAACAAAGTTAATGATATGAGACTACCCTCTGGACTCCAGTGGTAAATAATGAATGTTAAAGTGTCTATTTAGAGAATGAATGTTAAAGTGTCTATTTAGAGAATGAATGTTAAAGTGTCTATTTAGAGAATGAATGTTAAAGTGTCTATTTAGAGAATGAATGTTAAAGTGTCTATTTAGAGAATGATATTGCTTCAACTGTATAGACCACACTACCCATTAGAAATATACTATTCCAAAGATTTTGGACCAGATTTTTGGTAGCAGATGAATTTGAACTACGTGCCTGGTGAATCTAGATCACTACTGCCTTTCACTGTTTTAGCACATTATGGTGGCTAAAATTTTACAACTGGAATTTGGACAGCTGGTAGCAGTGTGCAGTTCTATTCAGGGTTATGTGCCCAGTGGGCTTCCACTTTTGAGTTTTTAATTCAGTTACCTTTTTCCTAGACCAGTTGTCCATTAAGGTTAGCGACCACAGTTTGCCTATAGTTGGAGTGAAGAAGATCTGGATTCATTCCTTTCCCAGGGGAATTTAATACAAAATGAACATTAATATCCACAACCAGGATCTAAATTCTGCTTGCAGATTTCATTTTCTGTGCTGATTTTGCTAGGTTCACTAGTAATGAAAGGTGGCAACTACATTACACTAAATGTGATAAAATACACTATATCTGACACCCTAGTGTCAGTATGGTGATTGACATGGGGTTGCCAAAATCATCAAGTACAGGCATACCACCCATACAGATAGAAGTTGGAATTCACTATTCTGAAACCTCCATAAAAGAAGTTTGGATTTTTTTTCCCATGTTGCTCTCTTTTTGTGGCTGAGCATAAGAGCAAGAGAAACTAGTGTTGGCTTAGAGAGTAGGAACATAGATACAAGACTCACAAATTCTTCACCAGAACATTCACCCATTTCCACATATTTCCATGGGCTAAGCAAATTAAAAAGAATAAATAACAATGTCCTAAATTTCAGGCAAATTGTGTCTTTTCCCACCTACTAAACAAGTTTTAATTTACAAAACACTATTTTTTACATTTGGTCATTACTATTGGCTATGCATTTTCAGGGGTCTCCTTGAAAGTAATGGCTATGTTAACATATTGTTCCACAACGTCAAATGTGCTTAACAAGATGACTTATCTCCCGCAAAATGTATCTGCTTGACATGTCAGGTTTTAGAAAAAGATCACGGTCGCCATTAGCAGGCGAATTTATGGGGGTGTAGTCTCGTTTTATCTTGTTCCTGGCATGATTATGGTTGCACTTATGCAAATTATGCCCACAGGGAAACTAGATATAAGGTGTTTGTTTTGGCCATTTGGATAGTTTGTGACTTCACCACAAATGGAAATTGTCACTGTGACTTGGACATATGCAAGAAAGTCTGGAACTGAAAAACATTAAGGAAAGAGTAACGACTTAAGACAACTTACAAATTATTTCATCAAAGGTAGATGTTAGTGGTATGGCAATAGAGTTTGAACCTTCTTGTCAATAACCCAGAATTTTTATTTTGCATTCACAGATATTGATAATAAAAAAAAAACACAATGTTAGGGAAAAGACAACAGCAAAGATTAGGTGAATAAAAACAATTCATATAGACTTCCTTTATAAAAACATTTCATTCTAGCTTCTTTCTCTGTAAAAGAAACTTCTTTTTTTTCACCTGACAAAAGATCAAGTTAAAAGTGCAGTAAGGGTAATTTTTTATTTTTCCAATGTAGATATCATTGGGAAATGAGAAAGTTCTGGTAAACTGGCCAAAGCTTGGACAGTTTACCAAAACTTGAAAAATAAAGTCTAAAAAAAAAAATTGACTTTGGGTTTCCCTTCCTGTGCTTTTAACTTTTTAACTGTGCTTTTAAATTTTCTTTGCAAAATTGGTCAAACCATTTATTTCTCTTTTGTCTACTTGCAGGAGAATTTGTTGTACCTCGACCACTGCTTCTCCGAAAATGCACAAATAATGCAATAATAAAACAGTGGGAACACCGTAAGAAAATGCGACAGAGTATAGAAGATTTCATTAAGCGGCAGATGATTGATAACAAGGATAAATATCCTAGGAAAGGAATTAAAAAGGTAAATAGTTGGCTCATTAACACATCGCTCAATAAGTCCCGGGCCTAACTAATAAAACAACAACTTTAGGCAAAATTGGACTTTATTCATCAACATAGTCTCCTTCTAGGGTGATACACAGATTCCAACGCTTATCTAACAATTCGATGCTTTTCTTGTAGAACAATTTGTGTTTGGCCTCAAAATATGCCTCAGTTTCAAATATCACTTCTTCATTGGAACCAAATCTCTTTCCCTGGAGCATTCTTTTGAGGTCTGTAAATAGCCAGTAGTCACTGGGGGCCAGATCTGGAGAATAGGGTGGGTGTGGAAGCAATTTGAAGTGCAATTCATGTAGTTTTGCCATTGTGGCGATCGACTTGTGACATGGTGCATTGTCTTGGTGAAAGAGCACTTTTTTCTTCTTCATTTGTGACTGTTTTTTGCCGATTTCTTCCTTCAAATGCACCAATAATGCTATATAATATTCACTATTGATGGTTCTTCCTTTCTCAAAGTAATTGATAAATAAAATATCTTGCACATCCCAAAATACGGAGGCCAAACCCTGCCTGCTGATGTTTGTTTCTTTGGTCACTTTATACGACTTTCACCTGCTGCTGTCCCCTCAGCTGACTGCGTATTTGACTCCAGAGTGAAATGGTGGATCCATATTTCATTCATTGTCACATATTTAAGCAAAAACAACGCTCTGAATTGTTGACGCATTGTTGTTTTTGATCGACTGAGCAAATGTGGTACCCACTTTGAACACAGTTTTCTCATTGATAAATGTTCATGCAAAATGGTGAATATTCTGCCTTCTGATATCTTCAACTCAATTACAATTGGTCAAAACGAGTTTGTGGAATTTTTTAGTGTTTTCCAGGACAGCTGCCGAATTTGGGCAACCTGAGCATTCAGCATCATTTGTGTCTGTACAACCGCATTTAAAGTCAGCATACCACCTCTTAACTGTTGTTTCTGATGGAGCAGAGCCTGAATAACACTTATCAAGCCATTGCTTTGCTTGAACAGTATTTTTTGCCATCAGAAAACAATGCTTTATCAACACACGAAATTCAGATTTTTCCATTGTTTTGAAAATTTGCAACAGTAGCTTCATTTAAATAACTGTAATTTGTAAACTAATAATCTGATTGGGCTCAAATTTGGACACATGCCATTTGAAGGTTAGTACCTTATAAAAATGATATGGATTTTTTTTTATTAGTGGCCCCATCTATGTGTCAGGCCTGTGACTTATTGTTTTTGTTTTTTCTAATAATAACATATACTGCATGCTGTTTTGAACAAATCCTGGAAGCAGCATCCAACAAAACAACAGATGTACAGCTACTTACCTTGCATCTTGTAAAACCATCCAAGCAAAATGAATAAGACATACTGGACACTACTTAAAAAAAACACAGAAAGTCTTGTTTTCCAATTCAGTTGCTGGACCTGTAGAAAGATCTGTTTACTTTGTAGCTTCTTTATTCAAATATAACAACATAAAGTAATCTTTGTTAATTTTAATTCTCTCTCTCTCTCATGTCTTCATTTTATCAGTGGTCAAGCTACAAAAAAACTTCTGTGGTAGATGGAATTAAAGAATTTGGTTTTAAATTATTAATGTTGATTCAGTTTTTAAAAGAGAAAGTTTTCTTGATTAAGTTTGACATCAATTTCTTGAATGAGTCAAAAGTTTTGCAATATTTTAGTATATGTTAGTTTGTAGACACATGACAAAGCAGTTCAAGTTGTGGAAGGTATCTGCTGTTGGTAGTATTGTGGTAATTGGTATGCTGATACATTGTACATTGTTTCACTCTGTATGATTTGAAAGCTGCACAGATAAATGTGCAACATAGTCTAATTCGGTAACTTATGTTTTAAGAATTCAAACTGAGCCATAACCCCATGTAAGCAACCAAAAACATTTCAGTATGCAAAAAAAACCCAAAACAATTGTGCTAGTTACCTATGTGGCCCATAGAAATCCACAAAGAGGACAGGCAAAGAGAAATTTCCTAATTTTTAAACTCTTACCTGCCCTCCTCCTTAGGGGGTACATTTAGTGTAACAGTTATCGTTGTAGGAAATAGATTCAGCAACCCAAGTTCTAATTCTGAATGAGGCTTTTTGTATTCCACTTCACACTAATGCCTTTGGGAAAGGTATGAATCCATCTGTTCTCCTCACAACTATGGGTAAATAGTAGAGTATACAGGGTTCTCTAGCTTTGTTAAGGCAACCAGTCTAGGAGAAAGAAAAATCTGAATCCAAACCAGTTGTACTCTGCTTTAAAATTGACCATTTGTCACATCCTGGGTGTGGTGGAGGGGTTGGGTAAATACATACCTTATGGATAAAATTAGACATGGCATGTGTAATTTTGAGTGATGAGTCGACTGTAAGTTGCAGTAAATAAACTTATATAAGTATTTCTCTACAAAACTGTATCATGAGTTTCAATATTTTAAATAGTTTATTTTTAAAAACTGAATTTTTGAAACTGTATATTTATTTTTTAGACACCCTATAGATGGATATAAATACTTTGTGGTATTTTTTTTTTTTTTTATGCCTCTGAAGAAACATAACAAAACAAAAAAATTAGTTTCTTTTTTTTTTAAATGATTGATGTAAATTCATAGCAAACGTAGAGACTCTAAAGGGGTTTGTTGCATAGATGAACATTCTCTTTGTCATATCAAGTTCTCTGGGTGGGGTGGGGGAACACACCTTCCTAGCAAGGCTTCAAGCAAGCGGTGCTTGAACAAAATTTTCAGGGACATCAAATGTCAATTTCAACTCAGTTATAGTAAGTGTTCTTTTTACGATGTAAATACTCCCCACCACTTCTGGAAATATTGTTCATTTTAATGTTTTTAATTGCCGGCATAAGACATAATTCTGGCCAAATATAGATATTTTCCGAGTCGTGTTTTTCACGTTTTATCGGCAAATTAATGGAGATCTTTTACAATGCCCCACCCACCCCGCTTTTCATCACCAAATCAATTTAGATATTTTACCTCCTCCCTCCTGTTTAATTTAAAAAAAAAAAAATTAAATGAATCCATGAATTTTTACAAAACAAATTCAAATTTCAAATATGTACGTGCTGTGTTTTTCGCTTTTTATCGGCAGATATATGTAGATATAATACAATTACGCCCCCTTTCCCCGCTTTATATTGGCACATCAATTTAGATATTTTATAACCCGCCCCTAGCCCTGTCAGCTGGGTCTTTAGAATACACCGACTGCACCCCCTCCTGTTGGCCATGTGTGGCGACCTGTGATGGAATCGTAGTGGATGAGCAGTTTGGCATGCAACATTCTGCTTAGACTAAGGATACCCATTTTTTTGTCTGCTTCTCATTTTAAAAACTAATTAAAATTAAATTGATTATTTATGGCCCAATTTTTGTCTAAGTCGAAAAGTAGTACAAAAAGCAAAATAATATTATGCATGTAATTTATTTTTAATACATTAAAAAAAAATTTTGATCAATTTTTATCAAATATGACTTAATATGGCCACTGGAGTTGCCGTAAAATCTGTGTTTACAAAATAAATTTAATTCTCTCGATTGAAAAAAAAAAATTCCTAAAAAATCCGGGAATTATCTGATTTTTAATGAAATTTTCAGTATTGATTTATTAATGGATGAATTTTATAATTCATCACCATTGCTTCCTGGTTCACTCTTTACCGGAGTGGTAGTACCTGTTGGGGTCCCATCTATGGGTTGAATAGAAAAATGTGTATATAAAAAAAATTGATTATCCATTAAGAATTACTTTATTTCAAAAGTTTGTCAACATTAAATGACCCACTGAGGTTGATATGCTGTAAAACAAACCAAACAAAATCAAACAACCTGTTTAAAAACATTTTGTTTTTAGGATTTTGTACAAAACACAATCCCCTCCACCCTCTGCCTAATATGACAATATAAATAAACATGTACTGTATTTTTGAGATGAGGCTTGATAGGAATAATTTTGACTTTTCGGATTGTTGTCCTCATCTTTATTGCATGTATATACATATAATGTTTCAGTCATTTTATCCTCCGGCCTTCCTCAGTTGTATCCAAGTATAGTAATGATCCAACCTCGGAAATCATTTTTGACAGTTGATCAAACAGGCGTTGAAGAACCTTCAAAGATCTCATTCAAAAACAATGACCATTGTATTTGCATGCCTATCATTCTGACATGTGTTACGAGAAGAATCATGATCATTTAGAAAAAGTTTATTGGCGTTTCCTGTCCAACTCGAGGCATAAAATTTGCCATCAATCTTTTTTGATATTTTTATTCTCAAAGTAATTAACTTTAAAAAAAAATTGAATTAGTCTTTTTAATAATTGGTTCCCATATTGTGTTCATCTCTATACTAGGTCACTACAGTCAAACATATGCTTCTTTGTGATGTTTTCTTTTCCAATGTGCTTCACTATCTATTATTTTAACTTTGAAATATAACTTTAATATGATGGCTGTTAACTCGTGATTCAAGTAAGACCATTTCCTGCTTTTTCTCTTTTTTTTTCTTTCTTTTTTTTCTCATCATATTGCCAGTTGTATTTGACTCTCCATTCCTGTGTTTTCTCAGAGGACTCACCAGGCTAGCCCTGGAGAGACATACTCTTCCACATAAACCACATGTTGGAACTTCTCCACTTTGAATGTTGCTTGGTTGAAAATTACCCTTTCTAATTGACTGTTTCAGTTTTTGGTGTTTGATTCGGTTGGACTCAAATTCTTCCACAGACAGGTAGATAGTGGCTCTCCAGCTAGGTCTATTACAAGCTAGCTTCTCCCAGTCCTCAACAGCAATAGCAGTGTTCTTCAGAGTTTCCTTGAGGCAGTCCTTAAACCTCAATTTGGGTTTGCACCGACGACGTTTGCCAGTTGAGATTTCCCCGTAAAATAATTGTTTTGGGATTCGGCAATCATTCATGCGGATCAAATGACCTGACCAGCGGAGATGTGATCTAAGGATTAGACTCTCAATACTAGGTAGATGACATCTTTCAAGTATTATGGTGTCTGGTGTAAATGACAACCATTCTATCCCTAAAATCCTGCGTAGGCAATTCTAATGGAATCTCTCGAGTGTCCTGAGATGTATTTTGTAAACAACCCAAGTCTCGCAGACATACAAAAGGGCAGTGAGCACACAGACTCTATATACACTCAACTTGGTGGAAATTTTTATGCCACGCTGGCTCCAAACTCTCTTTTCAAGCAAACCAAAGGATCTCGTTGCTTTCTGTATCCTAAGGGAAATTTCTCTATCTAATGAGTTGTCCTGGGATAATGTGCTACCGAGATAGACAAAATAATTGACAACTTTGAGGCGTTCACCATATACAAAAATAGTGGGATCCACAAAGCATGTGTTCGGAGCAGGTTGATACATGACAACAGTCTTTTTTATATTGATGGTTAATCCAAATGCTGTACATGCTTCGGAGAAACAATCCATTAGGTTCTGCATCTCATCCTGTGTGTGTGTTACCAGGTCACAGTCATCTGCATATAGTAGTTCCTGCACAATGGCTGTGAACACTTTTGAACCTGCCTTTAGTCGTCTTATATTAAATACGTTACCAGATGATCTGTAACGAACATAAATTCCATTAATATTGTTTTTTAAAGCAATCTTAAAGACCACTGCAAAGAATATTCCAAATAGTTGTGGTGCAAGAACGCAGCCTTGTTTCACACCATTCATGACTGAGACAAGCTCTGCAAGGGTACCATTATACGTGACCAAAGCATTCATATCATCATGAAGAGACCGAATAAGGGTTATAAAATGTGAAGGACAACCTAACTTCCCAAGAATCCTCCAGAGTGCCTTGCGGTTGACCGTGTCAAAGGCCTTCGCGAGATCGATGAAACATTGGTAGAGGTCAAGATTCTGCTCAATGCATTTTTCTTGCAGTTGGCGAGCCGAGAAGATCATATCAGTTGTGCCACGTCCAGAACAGAAACCACATTGAGATTCTGGAAGAATAATTGGTGATATATGTTCTTCCAAGCGATTTAGAAGAATTCTCGCAAAAACCATTCCAACAATGGAGAGCAGAGCAATTCTTCGATAGTTGTCACATATGCTTTTAGAACCCTTTTTGAACAAAGGAATGAGAAGTACATCTCTCCAATCCTGTCGCGTTCCTTTTGTCCAAGTGTGTATTAATACTTCATGCAGCATCTCATACAGTCTGGGGCCACCACATTTAATAGTTCAGTATTAATTCTGTCCAGTCCTGGGGATTTTCCTCGGTTCAACAGCCCTATTAGAAAGCAACTTGGAGCCATATTTTGAGCGAAGTGGGGTGATAGACGATGACCTTGGGCCATAGATTTCAGACAGAAGACTGTAGAAGGTTTTGAGGTCCCGGGAATCAGCAGCATATTGAATTTCAGCTGATTTGTCCTTCCACCATTGATCTTGGATTTCCCTCAAACGTTTCTGAACCTGGGCTTTTACTGTTTTGAGCTTTAATTGAGCTGCAGATCGTTCAGCGATAGAGATGTTGTTCAGAATCGATCTGTTGACAAGAAGTTGCTTTTGCTCAAGTAGATTTTTTATGCTGGCGTCGTTATCATCAAACCAGTCTTGGTGTTTTTTATTTATTTGTCCCAGTACATCAAGCGAAGCATTATAAAGCTTTGACCTAAAGCTTAACCAAACATTATTTGGATCCAAGGGTTCGAAATTATTGATCCTGTCAACAAATCTTTGCTTAATTTCTGGATTTTTTAATTTGGAGACGTCTATGCGCTTTGGTAGACGACTGACATGATGTTTGCTTTTTGTTTTAAGTTTCATCCTGACGATCACGGGAACGAACAATGACATAGTCAATCACATGCCAATTTCTCGATCTTGGATGCATCCAGGTCCCTTTATGTTTGTTTTTGTGTTGGAATTGAGAATTGCCTATGACAAGATCAAATTCCTCACACAAGCATAGGAGACGTAATCCATTGCTATTGCATTTTCCCATTCCATGTCTCCCCAGAGCCCTCCATGTGATGTGATCATTTCTGACCCTGGCATTAAAATTACCAAGAATGACAAGTTTGTCCTTCCTGGGTATTCCTCTGATGGTTACTCTGAGCTCAGAATAGAAATGTTCGATAATTTCAACAGAAGAATTCAAAGTGGGGGCATAGACACTAACAAGAGAGGCATATCGGCCATTGTTGAGAGGAAGGCGCAACACAATAATTTGGTCAGACACACCTTGGGGAAACTCATCTAGCCTCTGGGTTAGCTCGGATTTAATTGCAAAGCCAACCCCCGACTCTCGCTTTGCTTCATTAGATTTCCCCTTCCAGAAGAAAGTATAACCCATCTCACTCCGACTACCCTCATCTGGGAGCCGAACTTCAGACAGCGCAACGATATCTAGAGAATGTCTGCTGAATTCCCTTGCGAGAATCGCAGAACGTCTAGCCGGATGGTTGCTGTTTGTTGTGTCTTGCATTGTTCTGATGTTCCAACATGATATATTTATACGGAAATCCTGAGAGTTGTATTTATTGTTGCAATTTTTAGCTGTCGCTGCTTTGTATATTATTATTTCTTTACCGCTATGTTGAACATCCGTCAGCCGCAGTAGACTGACCAGATTGTAAATTGGCAAGCAATGTTTAGGACACATTTTCTAGTCCCGCCTCGCATTCGAGTGAGCAGTGATATCCTAAATAGGGCTGCTCAGCCACTCAGAGCTCTGCCCAAACCCAACCATTGCCAGTTTGATTGGGAGATGACATTAAGAAAAACTCTGAGCCGCCAATGTGCAGGGTTGAAACTACATACTTCCAGTTAGTTAAACCTGTACGCTTCGCTACACCTCCATCGCCACTGGACTTTTAGGGAAAAATAAATTAAATCTTTTAAATCAGGAAATACCTGTGCTGAAGAGAATATTTTTAGTGGATATAGTGTGCACGGAACTAGCTCCACTTCTTGGTAATCAGAGTCAGAGAGACAATGTGATGAACAGATTCAACAAGACTGCAAGACAAAGGTACCTCAAGTGGCATTGCTATGCGCCTGGATACCAACCCAGGTATTTCTACGTCCTCACGTAAAGTAATGTGCTAGATGGCCGTTGAGCAAGAAGCTTCTTCCGCCCTTTGACAGGTCTTGATTTTCGTCCTGCTGGGAGTCTAGCCACCCTCCTCATCAGGCAAGCTTGGTGGGGTTACCGGTTTAGTCGCCGATGATCCGACTAGGAAACAGGTAGTACTGGATTACATAGTACCCGTAGCGCTTTGGGCGACCTGACTATATATGTACATTTGCATACATATGTTAATTTCTGAACGTTGACAGTTGAAGTAAGTATCGTAGTTTATTATACGAAATGGAAGTAGATCATCATTATTATTATTATCACCAAAATTATTATTATCACCATTATTATTATTATCACCATTATTATTATCATTACCATTATTATCACTATTATTATTATCATTACCATTATTATCACTATTACTATTATTATCACTATTATCATTTAACATTACCATTATTATCACTATTATCATTTATGATTATTAACATTATTTTATCACTATAACTACTATTATTATTATTACTATTATTATCATTAACTATTATTATTATAATTAACTATTATTATTATTATTATTATTATTATTATTACTACTAATTCGTTTCATTAATATTATTTTAGGTTACTTGAATGCTAGAAAATAGCTTTAATGAATAAATGATAGTTACTATCATTTATAGTAATATACATTAAAATCCGAGACGCGACAAATAGAAATGAATTTAAACGTCACTAGTAGAAATGGATTAAAGTAACTTTAAAAAAATATAAAATAAAATAAAATAGATAAATAAAAACATACATATATGTGTGTGTATATACGAACTGAACAAATAAATAAGTTGGTAATAATGTATTTACGCAATTTATGAATGAACTTATTTCAGAGTAAATCAGTTTAAGCAAGAAAAGCGTAGTTAAGTAACGAACACTAAAACAGTAAGTAAGAACTGAACATATCTATGCGTATGCGATTTAAATATGAAATTTGCTAGATTTATGCAATAGATAATAATAACAATAATAAAACAATTCAACAATAACAACAATAATAATGAAGAAATAGATTGATTTTTTTTTTTTTCTTTTTTTTTTTTTTTAAGGAGAAGAAAAAGAAATCATCACTTCCCTTGTTTACTTTTAAAAACGGTAGAAATGTTAAGCTTTCTTAGAGCACGAAAAAAGATGTCCGATCAGAACGACTGTAGTGTTCCATATCTTTAATATATAATAGCATATAAAATATAATTTAGATATAAAGCGAAGGGGCATTGTGAAATATCTCCATATATTTGCCTATAAAAAGTGAGAAACACAGTACGGTAAGAATTTGAAATTTGAGTTTATTGAAATTTGTACAAATTCAATAAAAAACCAAAAATATTTTAAACATGGAGGGAGAAGGGTAAAATATCTAAATTGATTTGCCAATTTAAAAACAGCAATGGTGATCATGGCTAAACAAAAACAGGAGGCCCGACAAATTTATTGTACAGTGTGTCCATAAAGTCTGCACTTTAAATAATTTATAACTTTAACGTGCATACTGACTTTATGGACACTCTCTAAAGTTAATTGATAGATGTAGACATCATCTATAATGAACCCAAGATACTTCATTAACCGCACATCATAAAAAAGTAAGAATAAAACTGGCTTAATGTGTCAATATTAGATGTAATAGTAAATTATGAAATTGCCGCGAATCAGTACTGTCCTGGAAATTTTAAAAAATGTCCTGGAAAATGATTTCCTAAAATGAGTGGGAACACTGGAAGAATTAACACACTAATATAATTTTTTAAAGATTTAATAATCCTATATTCAATAAAGAAAGAAATGCAATAATTAAAGAAAGACTAACTTAACATGATTATTTTATAAATAATGGTTACCATAAAAAAAAAAGAAAAAGAAAAAATTGATTGTTTTGGGTTCCCATATTGATTTGTTTACCTATGAGTTCACAAATGCAAAGTAGAATTTCAATGCTATTTCTATGAATATTTTTATTTCTAATATCTAATATAAATCAAATCTTCATAATTTTCAACCCAAAGATCTAGTTAATGTGTATATATTTACTTAGGCATTAATTGTTTTATTTTCAGTTTCCTCTCTACATACATACACACAGCTGCTCTTTATATATGTATAGATTATTATTATCATCATTATTATTAATAATAATATAATTTCTCTTTCAGTACACAGTGATTTCTCCAAAATTAGATAATCTGAAACCTAACACCAGTGTGACTGAAATGTTACATATAGCACGTTATATTAGTACCCAGGCTGAGGTAGAAAAAATTTCCGCCAACAAAAGACACCTCTGTGCTAATGTGGACAATAAAATCAAGAGTTTGTTATACATTGATTGGTTGAAAGAAGAAATGAAGGACCAACCAAAATTAATTTTGAGTAAGTTAATGGATTTATTATTGACAATTTTTTTTTTTCCATTGTTATCTTTTGTAAATTTTTACTACTACACCCATGTAATAGACAAATCTTGTGAAATTTGTGTTTTTCTTATGGTTTTTTTTATATGTTTTAAATTAATCTAATCTTCAAAATAATTGGAAATGACTTGTTTTTTGGGGTTTTTTCCACCCCCACTCCAACTATCATTATGGCTGGTGGGAACCATGAGTTCACTGGTGAGAGAATCACTGAAAATGAGTAATTTACAACAGTTTTGAAAATCGAATTTGTTCAAAATACTAACTCTAAACCATAACTCTAACCCGCTTCACCTTCATTGGCTAGTTATATACTGATCAGAACTGCACACACGTATGAACACAGATTTCTAGTGGGAAACAACAGCAGGAAGTACTTGGACAGAGCTTTGAAAAAATTAACAAGAAAAATGAATATCTCCAAAACAACTCATTTGCGATGATTTTTGTATTGGAGAAAAATATATTGCATTTCACATCACGCTAATGCCATCAGAAATGTATGAATCCAAGTATTCTCCCTCCAGCTATGGGTAAATAGTAGGGCCGACTGGGCTCTTTATGGTAATCAGTCTTGAAGAAGAAAAACTCTGAATTCAAACCAGTTGTACTCTGCTTAAAAATTAACCTTGTGTAGCATCCTGCCCATGGTGAAGAGTTTAGGGTAAATAAATACATCCTAAAATCTAATACAATCTTGTATATATGTGTGTGCATATAATATTATAGTACAAAGTGTATTCACTACTATTCTGTTAACAAACTCCCCAGTTTTCAGGTTGTGTAATATCTATTCATCACCTTCAATTATGCTCTTGTCTTCTGGCAGGAGAATGCAAAAATACATGGGTATTCTGATTCTGGGGCAGTACCAAACTCTTATGAACTCTTGACCACTTATTATAAGTTATAAAAAGCAGTCAAGAGATCTGTTCATTAGTTATAATATCACTTATTTGAGGTTAAGGCTCATAAGTTTTGTGGAAAAGAAGAATATATTGCAAAATTACATATTTCTTTTCATGATTTTGTTTCTTTATTTTAGATAAATCAAAAGCAAGTTGTGAAGCAGAAAAATACTTGGACAGATTAGAAGGCATGACATTGATTATGACTGTAAGATTTATCTTTTCATATGATAAAATTAAATCACAAGTATATTGTTATTCATCATTCATATAATAGAATTTAATTGTTGCTTATGCAATTCCTTTCTTAAACTTATTGAACTACTACTAAAAAAACTATTACAAATTTTTTTTTTTTTCATTTTTCAATAATTTCATTGATTTTCATGGAAACAACGAAAAGCATATATTCATAAGCAAATGTACGTATGAATAATCCTACCAGAATATTGTACTGAAACATTACCATAATTATTTGTACATAATGCACAATTTTTCAACATTTTTAAGCCTAAAAGTTAAGGGTGCATATTATACACAAGATCTAAATATTAACTTTTTATCTAATTACACTCTAAATTCTGCCTAAATGTTTTGTTTCAAAAGTTAAACTGCATAAATTTTAATTTTTAGTCTATATGGACTGGATAAAAACTTAAATGTTAAATTTAGTTGCTACAAATTCTAAAAAAGTGTGTATTATATTCAAGATTCTTTTTGTTTCAGAATTTTATAGCCCAAATTTAAGTGTTTAATAAGATGAACCTATCTATAACACACAGTTATAGATAGGTTCATGTTATACATATAATGGTAACTTGTTTAGATAGCTCAAAAATTGAATTCATGAATATAATATTTATATTAAACATAAATTATATTTGCATGATATATTATTAATAAAAAATGAATAATTTATTATATAAAGGCTGAATTTTTTTCCCTTCAGCTGCTTGGTATGGATTGTGGAAACATTAAAAAAAGAGTGTCTTGTGACTCAAACAGCGTCCCACTGCAATGCACTGGCTTCATGACTGCTAAAGAACTGCAGAATTTTAGAGAAGAATATCTACTTATTTCCCAGGGTCCAGAATGCAGTGGAAACTTTTCAGGAGATAAAAAACCAAAGGTTGAATTTTCTGACACTATCCCTCCAAATATTCACACTCTAACTGCTTTTCGACTGCTTATTCTGGAAAGACAAAAACTACAGAAATCAGCTGACTATTACCCATATCTTCGGAAAAACAGCCCAAGTTCAGGTAAGTAATGACAAGTGGAATTTTAATAAACAAGACTAGAATAAACCTTCAAGGAGGCTTTTATAAATTACTAGCAGAAGTACTCAGTCCATGACTATTATAAAAGGTTTTAATGAACACCAGCGAGTGAGAGAAAAAGGAGAAAAAGAGAGGGTAAGAGAAAAATAACAAATTTTAGCAAATTCGGATTATTTGGATTATTTGAACTATTGTCCTCATCTTTATTGCTATCTACACATCATTTCAGCTGGCGTGCTCTCCGCTCTTCTTCAGGTGTTTCTTGTTGAACTCTGAAGCCTTCTCTTAAATTGTGAGCCTTCATGTCATAATTGGGAGCCTTCACAGAATTTTGAACTAAAACCTTTATTCAATCCATGGAGAAAGACTTATCATTCTTTTAACCATGACCAGGTACAAGTGGTAAGCTGTGTTAAGTGTTCTATGTTACTGTCGCCCTTGGCCATGATTGAACCTGCAACCTAGAGATAATTGTTACTTAGAACTGTATTAACTCAACCCTTATATCTGTTGTGCCATGTGTCCAACGGATACCCTGCTCAAAGGGGACAATAACATAAAACGTTGTGTATATAACAATAAAGATGATGACAATAGTTTGAAAAATCCAAATAATACAGACTATCAAGCCTCATCTAATAAAATTCAGAGAAATTTAGCAAATTCCTTATCAAATTTTTAAAAGTTTAAAAATTTGCATATTACAATGTTTGTTTGTTTTAGGAATTGTTTTTGTTTTCTTTTTTGTTGACATTTAAAATATTTAAAAATATGAAAACTCTAAACTCGCATTTTGAAACAATTTTATCTTTCTAACAACTTATTTTTGTACAGAAATTTAATTTCAGTTCTTAATTGTTTAAGTTAAATTGATGAAAAATGTATTTGCTTACTTTATTTTCATTTTTACCCAGGGGGTATTTTTGTCCAATATTGTACATCTGCATCCTTTTCAAAGTTCTGGAGTAGTTTTGTTGTTTGGCTGGCTGAGTGGAGGTAACTCCTACATGTAATAGAAGGGAGTCATTTTATCAGGAGAGTTCACTTCCTCTCCTCATGTCCTTTCCAGAACTTCTGGATAGTAAATACATACAGAAGAATTAGGAAAAAACAACCCCCAATCAAACCATTATGATCTTTATGTTGGCCAGTGTAGACTATTGTGGATATAGAGAGACCATAAGCATTTTGTCTTGGTCAGTGAAGCCTGCTGCCATGCGAAACACTTGAAATTTTTTATGAGTCAAATGGTGGAAAAATTGAAATTATCCATAAAAACAACCTATCTAGGAAAATCTGATAATAGTTATTTTAAAGGAAGTTTCCCATAAATATAGTTCATATATAAAAAATTTAAAAAAAGATAAAAGTCAATAGACCTTTTTTTAAGACTTTAATTCTTTTATTGAAAGATTTTTGGGTGACTTGGTCAGGTGACACCCAGAAGGAAGTAGTAACAGATTGATTTTAGGGAGGTAGGAGTGAGAAAAAAGGGTGGCACCTATGAGTGGAAGTCAAAGATGCTGAAGAAAGTTGGAGTTTGATGGGTGAATTAGCTTACTGCCAAAATTGGAAAATTTCAGTTGAAACAAAGGAATAGTTAATATTTTTTATGTCAACTGGACCCTACCCAGTTCTGGGGGAAATATTATTTAAGCTAGATATTTTGAGACTTTAGACAGACAGAGGCAGAGAAAATGATGAGACAGAGAGTGGTCAGAGTAAGAACAAAGAGAAAAGGGTTGAACAGACCAGTTGACATCAGCCAAAGGCCACCAAAGAACTCAGTGAAAAACAGATTGAATCAGAGTTAAAAACTTGGCCAAGAAATGTTCCCTAAGAATTACCCGAGTGATATTCTTCTGAACCTCATGATTGTGTTCTGACTGAAAGCCACTAATTAGATGTCCATCATTCCTGCAGATTTAAGTAAGATTGACCTCTGTATTTTCTTTTCTTTCTTTTTACTAGCAAATATATGCACCCTCCGGGTGCAAGTATTTAAGTTTTAATGTAATAAATTTATTTTATTTTTATGATATGGTCTTCTGGATTTGATCTTTCCAGTAATGTAAAAATTAGGGTCCGGAATTTTTTTTAATCAAATGAGCAAATGTTTTCTTTAAAAAAAAAAAAAAAAAATAATAATAATAATAACCTATTCATCATCAAATTAAGTCATTAATGAATAAAATGCTGAAAATTTCATTAAAATTGGACAATTCCCTGAATTTCAGTAATTGTTTTAAAATTACAAAAAGTTTTTTTTTTTTAATTTATTACACTAATCATCATTACACTAGAGAATGAATGTTTTTTTAGAAAGAAAAATATGAAATTAAAATCCGAAACCAAACCGAAAACCGCGGTATCAAAGGAAAAAAATGAGATCGATACCAAAATCAAAATTGCCAAATAAATGACTATTATCAAATATAAAACATTACTTGAAACTATATAATTGTGTATAAATTATTTGTATTAGATCAGAATACTTGGTATCTGCAACTGTAAATATAAACATGCAATATACATGATTCTTTAATTTTTAGGCATAAAAATAACCCCAGATGGATTGACATGCCATTATTAGGTGTAGTCTCGTCATGTCTAATTCGTGGCGTGATTATGGCAATGCCTATATCAAATATTCCCACAATAAAACTAGATATAAGGTGATTGTTTGGACCATTTGTGACTTTGTCATGAATGGAGATTTTCACTGTGACTTGCATTGCTTGAAGAAAATCTGCAACTGAGAGAAATGAGAAACAAGCCAAAGAAATAACCAGGACCAGAGACAACTTATTATTTCAGGAATACCAGTCAGAGAAATTTGCTTCCTCTTAAGAATGAATATAAATACTATCATGTACAATTACCAACAAAATATTTCATTGCCTGAGCAAACCTAAATAGAAAAGATACATCATGAAATGAGCTACAAAAAAAGTGAATAAAGGGATGTATGTTGAAATCTCCTTACCATAAATACATTAGGGTAGGTTGATTTTTAAAACACAACTTTACCTGGAGAAAGTTGCTAATTAACATAAAGAATGACTGTACAAAATATTTTTCTATAAAAGTTTACCAATTCTTGCGCAAATGCATTTAAATAGTATGATAATCAAATATTCTGAATTTTGCCAGTGTTAACTGAAAAGATAAGTAGGTCAGATTTTGAAGAAAAAAATGTTTTAAAGAAATAGGCTTGTAAGGATTTCACGAGGGGAAATTCGACCCTATATATGCTGCATGGAAAATTGGGCCCTTAAATCAAGCTAATGGTTGATGTTAGCCACTAGTGTTTATGGACTTGAAGCATTTACCCTAAATACATATTTCAAAACTTTACAGCCCGATCCAGTTTATTGTTGGAGTGTACCAGGGTTCCCACGCGTCCTGGAAAACCTTGAAAACCTGGAAAAAATTTTTTTTGTTTTCCAGTACTGGAAAACCTTGAAACGATGGGGTATTTTTTCAAAATCCTGGAAAATTTTCGTTTTTTTGTCCTGGAAAAATTGAATTATCTGAGACAAAATTAATGTTATTGTTACCGTTAACAAATATAACTAGTAAAATAACAAGGACACTTTTTTATTTTTTTGTTTTGTTTTTGTTCAATGAACCTACCCAACATTTCCCAAACTGGTCATAAATATTCATTAAACAGTAAAAATGCTTCTGATTGGCTATTTTGAAGTTTCGCTTTCATCATGTAGCAATATTTTGATTTATTTTTATACGACAGTGAACAAGTCAAGAATTTTTCATCAGACTAAAGATAATAAGGTATTCGTTAAAGAAAGGTTAAAAAATAAATTACGTTTTACAAAACTCCCCCATCTACCTCGTAAAATTTAGAACATTTAAAAAGAATTTTCTGTACTTGTATAGAATAGCACACACGCAAAATTTTGACTGAAAATGAACAATTTAAAAAAAAATACATTTAAGAATTAAATAAAATTAATGTTCATTCAAAAAAAGTTTGTTAAACATTTTTGGAAACACTGGAAAGTAAAAAAAATTTCCTAAGACAAAAGTTGATAACCATTTTAGTCTCGGTAGTTTGTCAGATGTGGGGGTTGGAATCGAGCGACTGTCAACAATTGGCAGTGTTACTGTCTTTAGTCATGTTGACGGGGTGGGGTTGGGGAACACACCTTCCTAGCAAGTCTTCAAGCAAGCAGTGTTTTTAAGGACATCAAATGTCAATTTCAACTAAGTTAAAGTAAGTGTTCTTTTTACGGTGATAATACTCCCCACCCAGGTAAAAAAGAACAATTTCCTCGTATATTCCTACCATAAAATAAACTGAACCCTCATTTTATATTCTTTATTTATTTTAATATTCACTTCAATGTGTATATTCTAAAAGTTTTTATTTTGTGAGAATGGTTAGTTTTAAAGTGGGTGTTCATTTTTACACTTCAACTTTTTACTCATAAATTCCTACCATAAAATGCCCAAGCCTAATTTTATGGTAGGAATTTATGAGTAAAAAGTTGAAGTTTACCCTTTGTTGTTATTTCTTTTCTTTTCGGCTTTGGTACTCTAAAATAAAAACGTCAGATTTTAATCATCGTCGTCGAAAAAACAAAATTACGGTCATAAAAAGAGGATCCAATTTATGCCTAAATTGTAAAATGAGCCTTTAAAACTAACCATTCTCACAAAATAAAAACTTCTAAAAGTTTACATATTGAAGTGAATATTAAAATAAAGAAAATATATTTAGTATTGTAAAATAATGGGTGCAAAAAAAAAAAAAAATTATTGCAAAAACACGGACATAAAATGAGGGTTCAGTTTATTTTAAAGGAATATACGAGGAAATTGTTCTTTTTTACCCCCACCCACTCCTGGAAATATTGGTCAGGTACTATTCGCAAAGTTCCATCCTGGTCTCCTGTGGTGATATATAAAACAACAAACCCACCTATGAATGAAGTCCCTAGCTGAAGCGGTGCCTGCTGTATATGAAAAAATAATTTGTTGATTGAAGGCGTTTTTATCGACAAATTATTATTTTTTTGTGTTTTGAAGGTGTTAAAAGTAAGCCATATTTTTGAAAATATTTAAAAAAAACACAAAAAACAGCGCTTTTTCCCAAAAAGTTAATGAGATATTTTATCACCTCCAGTCTTTTTTCAACAAGTAAATGTAAATATTTTAACCTTTTTAAAAATATGGCTTTTAACATCTTCAAACTAAAAAAAAAAAAAAAATTTTTTTAATCCATAAAAATGCCTTCAATTGACAAATTATTTTTTCATATACAGCAGGCACCACTTCAGCTAGGGACTTCATTCATAGGTGGGTTTGTTTTTTCACCTATCACAGCCTAGCGTTTTTTTTAAGGCAGGAGGCTAGGATGGAACTCTGTGAATAGTACTATTGGTCATTTTAACGTTTTGTTATCCCGGATTCCTGCCCTAATTTACGCTGTTATTAATTGCTGGCATAAGACATAATTCTAGCCAAATATAGATATTTTCCAAGTGATGTTTTTCACATTTTATTAGCAAATTAATGGAGATATTTTACAATGCCCCACCCAACCCCCCTTTTCATCACCAAATCAATTTAGATATTTTACCCCCTCCCCAGGTTTTTATTTTTTTTTTTTACCATAAATTTTTACAAAACAAATTCAAATTTCAAATATGTACGTGCTGTATTTTTCACTTTTTATCGGCAAATATATGTAGATATTCTACAATTATACCCCCCCACCAGCTTTATATTGGCAAATCAATTTAGATATTTTATAACCTGCTCTTAACCCTGTTGTCTGGGTCTTTAGAATACACCGACTGCAATTGGGCCATCTGTTGCCCATAGTGTGGTGACCCATGATGCTTAAGGATGGAATCTTTGTGAATGAGCAGTCCATGACATGCAACACTCTGCTTAGACTAAGGATACCTATTTTTTTGTCTACTTTTCATTTTAAAAACTAATTAAAATTAAATTGATTATTTATGGTCAAATTTTTGTCTCAGTTGAAAAGTAGTAACATAATGAGCATCAGTACAAAAAGCAAAATAATATTACACATGTAATTTATTTTTAATACATCTAAAACTATTTTTTTGGTCAATTTTTATCAAATATGACTTAATATGGCCACTAGAGTTGCTGTATAATCCGTGTTTACAAAATGAATTTAACACTAGATTGAAAAAAAAAAAAAATTACCAAAAATCTGGGAATTATCTGATTTTAATGAAATTTTCAGTATTGATTTATCAATGAATGGATTTTATAATGCATCAGTTATTTTATTTTAAAACTTTTTGATTTAATTAGGTATTTCTGCTATGATAAATTAATATATAAAATTCATTTAAGATATGAGTATCATGATGTTAAGTTTAAAATGTCATATTATTATATTCTAAAAACATATTTTTTTAATAACTACTTTACTTTAGTATCAATCTCTAATAATTTTTTGTCACAAACTGTATTGCAAATTAGCACCGCCCCCCCCTTTAAACAGAGCAAATATTGATGTATACTTTTTTCTTTCATAAGATAAATAATTAAATAAAGATTAAATAATTATTGAAATGAGTAAAAAAAAAAAAAAAACAACTTTTTTTAAATATCCAAGAATTATTTTTTAGTTTTTATTTTGATTTTATTTTCTGATTTTCAATACTTATTTTCTACCTGAGTAGCATCCTTATTTTTTGGAAAGGGGGGGGGAGTATATTTGTATTGTAAAAACATGGACTTTTTAACAAATTGGGTATACCTAGCTTAGACCATTACTTAGTTTAGATGGGCGGTCGGAGAGAGCCCCTATGATCAACCCTTCTTATAATATGTGCTAAGTGGTGGTGGCTGAAGGTTCCAGGAATGACGTTAAACTCTATCTGATGGTGAGGTTCCAGTTCTGGAGGTCTGGGGAATGTGGAGCACCCCTTCATCACCATTGCTTCCTGGTCCACTCTTTACCGGAGTGGTAGTACCTGTTATGGTCCCATTTATAGGTTGAATAGAAAAATGTATATATAAAAAAATTGATTATCCATTAAGAATTACTTTATTTCAAAAGTTTGTCAGCATTAAATGTCCCACTGAGGTTGATATGCTACAAAACAAACCAAACAAAATCAAACAACCCGTTCTGTTTAAAACATTTTGTTTTTATGAATTTGTACAAAACACAATCCCCCTCCCCCATCTGCCTAATATGACAACATAAATAAACATGAACTATATTTTTGAGATGAGGTTTGATAGGAATAATTTTGATTTTTTGGATTGTTGTCCTCATCTTTATTGTATGTATATACATATAATGTTTCAGCTGTTATATCCTCCAGCCTTCCTCAGTTGTTCCCTTTGTATCCAAGTATAGTAATGATCCAACCTGGGAAATTATTTTTAACAGTTTGACAGTTGATCAAACAGGCGTTGAAGAACCTTAAAAGATCTCATTCAAAAACAATGACCATTTTTTGCATGCCTATCATTCTGACATGTGTCACGAGAAGAATCATGATCATTTAGAAAAAGTTTATTGGCGTTTCCTGTGCAACTTAAGGCATGAAATTTGCCATCAGGGTTTTTCGATATTTTTATTTTCAAAGTAATTAGCTTTAAAAACAATTTGATTTAGTCTTTTTAATAATTGGTTCCCATATTGTGTTCATCTCTATACTAGGTCACTACAGTCAAACATATGCTTCTTTGAGATGTTTTCTTTTCCAATGTGCTTCACTATCTAATATTTTAACTTTGAAATATAACTTTAATATATAATAGTATATAAAATATAATATAGATATAAAGTGAAGGAGCATTGGGAAATATCTCCATATATTTGTTGATAAAAAGTGAGAAACACAGTATGTTAAATTTTAGAAATTTGAATTTATTGAAATTTGTACAAATTCAATAAAAAAAATTTATTTTAAACATGGAGGGAGAGGGGTAAAATATCTAAATTGATTTGCCAATTTAAAAACAGCAATGGTGATCATGGCTAAGCAAAAACAGGAGGCCTGACAATTTTATAGTACATTTTTTCCATAAAATCTGTTTGCACTTTAATGAATTTATAACTTTAAAGTGCACACTGACTTTATGGACACCCTCTATAATTAATTGATAGATGTAGTCATCATCTATAATGAACTCAAGATACTTCATTAACCCGGCATCATAGAAAAGTAAGAATAAAACTGGCTTAATGTGTCAATATTAGACATAATAGTAAATTATAAAATTGCCGCGAATAAGTGCTGTCCTGGAAAATTTTTAAAATGTCCTGGAAATGTCCTGGAAACGTCCTGGAAAATGGTTTCCTAAAATGAGTAGGAACCCTGGTGTACGCAGTTAGTTGGATTGAAGTTAAGAGAGACGATAAGTTTCATAACCAGCAACTGTATATTCTCAATATGCTGCAAAGAATTAAGAAGATACCATCTGACATTCAGGAGATTGCATTAAAAAATATTCAGCATAATGCTTTTAGTCTCCTACTAGAAAATATGTTGTATGCAATGCTTGAATCAGTGAGGGAAGAAGTTATAAAAAATTTTAGCCATTAAGTAATTCATATAAAATTGCTTAAAATGATTTCATCAATTTATAGTTTCATTTTTAAAGTACTATCCTAATTTTATTATAAAAATTAAGATTAAATTTTTACTTTAATTCAATAGATTGATTTTTTTTTAAATTTTAGTAGTGGGGAGCCAACCAAAAAGATTCTCAAAATACCAAAGATAAATTTTGATGCTACACATTGGTCTCAATTGATTGACCTGTCACAAAAGGGAGTTTATAAGCTTGGATTCATGGAAGAATTTTCGGATTATGAATGTCTGGAGTCATCAATGAGTAGGTACAAAATTAGAGTTGCCTGATTTGCTTTAACACCCACAAAGTGACGAAAAGGCAGTAAAATTAACAACTGCAGCTTCCCACTCAGACTATGGAATTGAAACAAGGCATAGGCACATCATTACAAAAGTTTTATGCCATGAAATGAGGCTTTCCTTTGCTTCAAAAGGCTCTTATTTAGAGAGGTTTAATATGATGGCATGATAAAAGTTGCTATTATTCTCACAACATTCATGATTTTTCTCATGTCTTTTATAACTTTATGCATTACAATGATAATATAAAATAGAAACTTAAAACTCACAATTAGTAACCAGTAGACTTTTAGAGGAATGTTCAAATTACATTGGTATATTAAAATCATCATCCCTTAATTTTTTCCTAGCAGAGTTCATTCTTGTTTGCTTTTGTTCTATTAATAACAGAAAAAAATAATACTACAACAATATCTTGCAATGATTTTACTGACATATCTCAATGCAAGTTAGAAATCTACTTTTTGGTTTCAGTACTTATACAAATACCCAACTTTCCCCAGGTGATACTTTTTGATATTTAAAAAAAAAAGGTGAAAATCAACCTACCCTAATATACATGTATATGAATGTTCATATTTGAGAAAGTAAGCTTAGGGAATTTTATGCTGTGTAATATTCTGTAGTGTCATATTCAATACAACACAAGGTTTGCTGGAGAAGAATTATGTTCTGGAAGATAAGAATCAAATCTTTGTTTTAGGGCAGCCTAAAAGTAAAAGAGAATGAGATTTTCATGCCTCCATCTTATGTACTGCTTTGGCAATGCCATCTAGTGGTCTCTAATAAGAATGTTCTCTGGGGAGCACAGTTAAGACCGACGCTTTTACTCTCCCAACTGACCAAGTGTTCAGTCTGAAACAATCTCTCCTAGCAATGCCGCACTCTTCTCACCAACACTATCAAAATATCTTTTCTCTCTTCCACTCGTTGCGACAGCCAAAATGCTACTGCAGGCTTTCTCCCAGTTTTTTGAGGGCAGGTCATTAAATACACAATTACAGTGTTCATCCAGGCTCCTTACTCTGACTTGCACGTGCGACATTCATCAGCACACATCAATCCTTCACATCCGGGCCACTCTGCACAGTTTAGTAATTCACATGCGTCAGGCCACGACTCACAATCAGGAGGATGTGAGTTCAATCTCCCCACTCGCCTCTGATCTCATTCTGCATGCCAAACACAGTCGTGCACGCTTCGAACCACTACGTTCATGGTTTCTCTCGCCACATGGTCATTAGCAGACATGGGTGGTAATCCTTACAAGCTTAAACTATAATTTATTGACTTTAACAGCATGTCAACTTTCCAAGTGTTATTTTTTGCCTAAAGATAAAATTGCCATGTCCATTTTTACATAGTTTTTAAAGATTTTTTTTTTTTTGCACTCAGTTCTATCAAATACAAATAATTTTTAAACAAATCTGTTTGACTCCTAGGTCGAGACCCTAACTCCAGGTCAGAATAGACCTGGGAGTAATAACAACAAAGGGGTACTTCAAACTTCCCTGATCTTTACAAAAGAAACTTTACCATCAAATGCAGTTTAGAGTCATACCCAGGACAAGTTTAAATCAATGAATAAATTTTTCAAATTCACATATCAATTTCTTTGTTTCTCTTTGGTTTCATCTCCTTTTTTTTTTGTCTTTTTTCAATTTAGATGAGAGCAAAAACAAATTACTTTCTCTTCCTGAGAAGATAGAAAAAATAAAAAGATCATCCTGGTATAGAATGCTTCGATGTCATTTTCGTTCTATATTCATGTGGCCTGCCTTGCTGTCCACTTTGAATGGTGTTCAACGGAAATTGGGAGCCTCAAAACCTTACTCCCAAAGTAAACGTAAAAACAAGTAAGTAACAATACACAGGCATATGTACAGGGTTTTTTTTACCTGGGGAAAAAAATAATGATGTGTCTGTCATGATAAACTCATAAGATGTCCAATGAAGAATATTAATTGTATTAATCAGTAAAAAAAGATTTTAAAAAGTTTTAGAGAATTATTTAGAAAGAAAATATTAATGTTAAGAATGGGGGAAAATAGTGCATCTTATAAACAAATAATTACAGTAATTGTTATGTGTTACAAAAAGTACAATCTCATAGCTATAAAAAAAACAAAAAAACTTACTTTTATATTAAGTCTTTAACGCATTTGTTATTCTTTTTCAGATATCCCTTGCTATCAAAAATGTCAAGGTATCGTAAAAAGAAAAAAAAAAGTCATGTTTTGGATGTTTCCTCTAATTCCAGTAGTAAAAAAAATGAGCAGATTCCAAAACCCTGTGATGAAAGCAACAGCTCAGGTATTTTTTTAATCTTTTTTATTTTACTGGTCATATAACCTGGTTTGGTTGTGGGGGCATTAATCATGTAGCATGTCTATGGAAATGCTTGTGTAACAGTTATCGTTATAGAAAATAAACACGGCAACCCAATTTCAAAGCCAGGACGAGGCTGTTTGCATTTCACATAGAGAAAGATATGCATCCAGCTATTCAAACCTGCTAAACTCCACATTAACCCCCCCCCCCCAAAAAAAAAACGATCTTGTGTCACATCCTGCCTGTGTTGGAGGGTGTTGGGTAAATACATACTCATGTAGCATATCTTAGGCAGGAATAGTCTAGCTGAACCCATCCCTCTCGAGGTTTACAACTGGTTTGAATTAAAATATTTCCATCTCCTAGACCGGTTGCCATACCAAGGTTAAAGAACTTAGTCTGCCCTACTATTTACCCATAGTTGGAAGGGGGGGTAGTTGGATTTACACCTTTCCCAAAAGTATTAGGATATTAGTATTAAACAGCTGCGTCCAGGAATTGAACTCGGGTATTTACTGAACTTATAAAATCATTAAAAAAAATTACAAGAGTAAGTAAATGAAATTTAATCATAATACTCTGTTTTATGACCTTCTCCTCCCCCTCCTCCAAAAGGTATTCTAGTTATGATACTAAATTACATCTGGTGGTGAAGTTCCAGTTCTGGAGACCTGGGGAATGTGGAGTACCCCTTTTGTTACCATTACTCCCAGGATTACTTTAACCCATCTTTAAGGCAAATAGATCTGTTTAAAAATTATTAGCATTAGATAAGAATACTTGAAATCATATAATTGATTGCAAATTACATGTATTAAGAATAGTTACCTAAAGCTATACTTGTTTACAAATTATTATCATTAGTTACTCCATACCATATAAATGCATGCAAATTATTCGTATTGATACTTGAAGCCATATAACTGAAAAATATTTGTATTTGATAGTAGCACTTGAAACCATATAACAGTGTGCAAATAAATGATTATTATTAAATAGGAATAGTTACTTGAAACTATAATTTATTCATATTAGATAGGGATACTTGAACCCATATAACTGCAAATTATTTGTATCAAGATTTGTTACTTGAAGCTATAATTGCTTACAAAGGATTACTATTAGGTACTTGAAACCATATAATTGTGTATAAATCATTATTATTATTATTATTATTAAGAATAGCTACTTGAAGCTATAATTGTTTACAAATGATTATTATTAGTTATGAATAAAAGACTGACTTCTGCATTAAATAACCAAAAATTTAATTATGATCACACTGAATTTTTACTGTAGATGTTGAGTCACAAATATTTTTCAAACCTTGAATGTGCATAAAAAAGGTCTCTTCTATTTGTTTCTTCAATCTAAAACATATTATAATAAAGGAGTTGCTCTTTAAGTTTTGATCTAGTATTATATATAGCTTTATTCTATCAGTAATTTGCATCAATTCATGACCACTGACAATCCCTTTTTTCCTAATTTTCAATGCATTTACATTATATATACAGGCTGAAAATCCACTTTATGGTGAGATATTAAACTAGTAACACTGAACCATATTTTTGTAAGGACATATAAAGCAGCTCTGTGTTGCATGGATCTGTGTTGTACATAAAATTATGTCACTAAAATAAGCATTTTTCTCAACACCGAAAAGTAGTCTGCATATTGTGGTGTTGCAGGTTCTTGAAGAAAGTTGGCAGAGACAAGGACAAGATGAAGAGATGACAAGTTCACATCAGACAAAGGAAAAATCAGACATGTAGTCACAGAAAACTACCACTCACTTTATTATTGATATTGCAGTCTCTGGACTACTCAAAAATGGGTAGATGTGATTCTTGAGTGATAAAGTAAAAATCTAATGTTAGACAAATCACAGCCCACCCCCAATGTGAGAGTTCTCTTAATTGTCCCTTTATTGTTGGTCACACAGCCACACACCAGGTTTACTGGTGTTATGACCAGGGCATGGAATAACCTTTCAGTGGGGCTTTCTGGCAATAAGAATCCCTGATATTTTAGTCGAAGATGTATAGAAGCAATAAGAATAAAAGTCCAAGTTTTGACTTGTTTTTCCATCTGAAATAATCAAATGGAGATTTGTATGGTCTAATGAGGAAACACAATATACATAAAGGAACACGATAAAAGACCAGTGAAAGAACAACAAACACATATTTAGAAATTTAACTATATTTTTATTCACCGGACAATACGAAAAATAAAATGTCTTTCTGTTGTGAGTGCGTGTGTGTAAAATGTATTACAAAGATTTGTTTCACAACTAAAAACTAAAATGGAGCGAATGATATTATCAAAATATTACTTAGCTTTTCTTACTAGGTGAATGCGGACTAGACTGATCATTCATGCCATGGGGTTGCTCTACTTGCTGGGTTGGAAACTCGAAGGTTCATCGAAGAATTCCATAATTCTTCATGCCAAACAGACTAGACTGACCATTCATGACTTGGTGTGCTCTAATTGTTGTTCAGTGGATCTCAAATTCACAATAGGATTCAATGATTCTATCTGGTTTGCTGAATTGAAGCTTAAATGACTTCTCTTCACTGCAGGGGTCCATTAATGATGAAATATGGATGGACAAGAATAAAAGAAATGAATACAACGAGCGAAATGGCCTACCTTGGAGTTCGAGGCAAGTGCGAGCGGGTTGTGCGTGCAGAGTGCTGGAAGTGAAAAGAAATAGAAGTGTGAGTGTCCTTGAGGGTGCGATTCATGAGTCGCGATTCTTGTTGCTGGCGAGACGAGAGTCAAAAATATGCAAATTTCGGCCAGCCAGACCTCGTATAAAAGGAGACAGTTGGACAGAGCAGGGGATGGTCGAGGAGAGTGAACAAGTCAGGACCAGTTTGTCAGAATCCATTTTCTCAATATTTACAAAAAGTAAATCTGCCTTTGATATGTGTTTCTTTTAGAGTTGAAGCCTTGGGCGTTGGCATCAGATAAAAAGGACAAGTGTTACATTTTGGTCAAAACACATACATACACAAATGCACAAAGTTCAGCATAGTACTATAGATAATGTAATAAAGCTATTGAGATTCTTGATGGTAGGGAAGATATTTTAGTCAAGTCTCCTTATTAACATTAGTATATCCATGGTATTCTAGCACTGAACACAACAGAAAGAAAAACAAGATAAACTCGTATGTATTTATCTAACTACTTCACCAAGAGGAGGATGCAACACAAAGTTAATTTTTTAGCAGAGTACAGCTGCTTTAAATTCAGAGCTTTCCTTCTCTCTAGACTGGTTGCCATATCAAGGCTAAAGAGCCCAGTCTATTCTACTACTTACCCATAGCTAAGGGGAGAGGAGGCGGATTCAGCCTTTCCCAAGGGTATTAGTGCAAAAGTGAAATGCAAATGGCTTCATCCAAGATTTGAACTTGTGTTGCCGTGTCAATTTTCTAAGATGGTAACCATTATACCATGCACCTCTCTGAACTCATTTGTGCATAAAAGAACTTTTATATTCATAATATACATACAAGTGATATTAAAACAAACATAAATGAACCTTAACAGCTAGAACTATGAACAAACAATATGTGGAAGGGGTACAAAATAGAAAATGGCTTACTTGATAAGTGTAGGTAAAAGATAGGCATGTGCCTTTACCTGGCATGTGACCCACTATGAGGCCCCCATTGGACATGCTAATTATTTAAGGGAGGGGATTATTTATTGTATCCCTACAAAACCAAGTATAAAAGAACAATCAAAAAAATATTTTTCACAAGGAAAATTATTTCATGAACATCAAAGCCTCACTAACAAGATAGATTGAAATTTTTTAGCTATAATTTAGAAAAAATTTTTAAAAATTGTGCTACAACACTTTTACACATTGTGACACAATACGAGTATGTCAACTAGTAGATATTAAGCTTTTGCAAAATTCTAAGATATAATGTGTGGGCGAGCGACTGACCGTAAGATTCCAAAAGAGAAACGAAAAGACATTTTTTCATATCCCAATGATATCACAGTGAGTTGAATCTCTCCCTTATTTTGTATATGTCTTTTTAAGATTGGTTGAGTGTTGAATGTTTGATCATTCATTTGCACATATATGATAAAATAGATACTTATTCAATATACCCCCATTCCTCATTCACTAAATATTTTTTTGTTGTTGTTTGCCTTTGTCTATTCTTTTATTGTCTGTATTTTTGTAAATAAACTTGTTGCTATCAACGAGATGTTGTCTTGTTGTCTTTGGCATACGCATTCTGTACTACTCTCTCATGTACATATCGAAGTGTGAGGAGAATTCCCTATCGCTTGTGTTTTTATTCATTATTATTCATATTTTTTTTACACTCTGGATTTCTTGCTTTTACTTTTTTTAAAATTATTATTGTTGCACCAGCACTCTTGTTGTACCCAACAAGTGTGTGCACGTAACAATATAAACTCCATCTTTAATGCTACCAAGTTTGTTTTTTCTAAATTTTGGATGTGCAAAATTATGCTTTGAGTACAAAATATTCTAAAAATAAAATTCTTCTGGGACACTGGTGCTCCAGTGGGAGTGAAAAGGTTAAAACTAACACTATTTTCATATATAATCTTAAAATTAACAATGTTTTTATATATAATCTCATAGATAGCCACATTAAAAAAAAAGGTAAACAAAATTATTTTTCCTCTATTAAATATATTGATTATTTTGTATTCTATTCATAAATTTTAAAGATTGATGGAAAGTCTCACAAACTTTCCATGGGCCCTTTTTATATCAATAGCAAAAATAACATTATAATTGGGTTCATAAATGTTTCAGTAATTTGCATTGTTTTTTTTTTTTTTTTTTTTTTTTCCCCCAGAAACAACAGCAACTGCTGTGGAGCAAATCCCTAGAAAAAGAGGCCGTCCACTTGGCGCTGTAACTAAAAAAAGGAAAGAGTGTGACCCTGTTCCACAGCGAACATCGAATCGTCAGAGAGAGAAGAAAGCTCGGCTTGATTCTCATTTATCATCTAGTCACCAAGAAGCAGAAACAGTAGGTGAGCAAACATTGGACAAAGAAAGTCCACCTTCAAATATAAAGAGTTGTCCTAAGACAACTAAAACTGAGCATGAAGCCTCACCTAAGACCAAAGATTTACTGGCAAATGTTTCACCTAATCTTGTACAGCAAGTCATCTCTCAAGAAGTTCAAGTAAAACCAGTTGGCACTTACATTACTGTACCTGTGTCGGTCACAAACATGTCACTCTGGGAGTGAAAGCTATTTATTGTTTTGTCTTTTTATTCTATTTGTTCTTTTCTTATTTATAAAAAAAGAAAAAAAAATTTTTTTCCTAAATAAACATTTTTGCTATTAACTTTTAATTAGTTTTATTTTTAATATTATTATTGATTTTTATCACAATACCTAGATTTTCTTTTTACATTCTATGACTGCAATGGGCTCTGTACCTAATTTTTAAAAATATTGGAGCCATAGAAGTTCCTACTTCAATAGAATGCACTACTTGTTAATCTGCTTGAAAGGCAATGTGGTTTGAACATCTGGTTGGAGTCATGATTATCTTTCAATAGCTATTTTTTTTTCTCTTCAATAAATGACCCAACTTTTATAGATGATGAGAAGTAGATTCCTGATAGAACTTTGATCTTGGTTGTTGGCCTATAAGGTTTCTCCACCCAGTAACAGGTGTTGCATAGGCTCTTTTACTTATTTTCTTACTTAAACTTATCTCTCTTGGCTGGCTGGACATCTCTTCTATGCTGCTATCTGGGCTGGTTCTTCTGGCCTGATTTCTTGCGCCTACTTCATCTTTGTATCTGTTCTAGTCTTATTAATGAACACAAGATTTGGGATATTTTTGAGAGGTTTTTATTCAGCCCAAGTTAACCGACACATGTTGGGGGAGAATTAGCTTATGGATTACAGATTCCATATTTGCATCTGTTCTGTTTGGTCACCCAACTAAAACTGAAATTTCTAACTTCCTGTTCTCACGAATTTGATTAACCAGTCAGAGATTAGCTAACATGCTCAGCAAAAGGTGAAACCTCATCAATGATCTTAGAGTTATTTTCCATGAATCAGAATTTATTTTCTCAGTTATTGAATTGAATCAATTATTTTTTAAATTCTACACTACTGTACATAATTTATAGGCAACCTATCAATTATGCAACACAGGTGAAGCATGTCATTGATGGTAAGCCTCTGAAATTAGTAGATCAGTTCACATACCTCAGTAGCAATATCTACTGAAAGCAATGTCAAAATACATATAAAAAAGGCCTGTACTACTACAGGTTATCGACCATATGGAAATATGATCATTCTGATAAAATAGAATGGAAATTCTTCCAAGTTCTAGCTGTGTCAGTATTACTGCATTGTTGCAACACTTGGACTTTAACCAAACACTTGGAGGAAAAAATTAGATGGGAACTACAGAAGGATACTATGTACCGTTTTGAACAAATCCTGGAAGCAGCACCCCACAAAACAACAACTGCATGTCCACTTATCTAAGCTTAATGAATGGCCTTCTTACAGGGTGTGAGTTAGGCTAACTGACTTTTGTTTGTGAATTCTTACACTTCTGGCCTTGTACCACAATGAAGTTATGCTTAGTAAATAACTATTAAATGAATGAATACTTAATGTTCACTGCAATAAAATTTGGTTCATTTTGCATAATGTTTCTGTTTTTAATTTTCAAAATGAAAAGCAAAGAAAAGCAAATTGTTCAAATATATATTAGCAATACTTTATTATCCGTTTTCTGTATAGAATCCAAAAGTTTCCCAATCATACCCTAATGGTCGTAACTTGTAAACTTGCATAGTTTTTTCTCCTCCACAGAAGTGCCTCTTATTCTCTGTGCATGGGTGGTTGCAGGTATCATCTTTGTACCTAAATATTTTTCTCCTTGAATTAAGAACAATGCTGCAGTAACAGGTGTCTCCACGGAGTAAACCTGCATAAGGTTTTTCCTTGACCGTGCAAAGATAACAGCACCTAGAAATGCTCATAGCACCTGCATCATTCCTTTCTGCTTTTGTTATGGCATAGTCATACATAACATTTTTCAGGTCTGACTTTGCACCGTCCACAAACTTAAAACACCCAACATACATGGCCAAAGGAGTTTCTCTCTGTGCAACATAATTGATGGCATATACTTGGAAGTGTCTTTCTCCACCACAAGTTGTCATTTTGTTAAGGCATGGTATGTTGCAGAAACTGCTGTTGGACATCTGATTAAGCAAAGATTCTATTGATGGGTTGTCACCACACCAACATTGAGTACCCCGCTGAATAGCTGCATACTTTCGGAATCGACTATGGCATGAAAGAACACACCTACCGATTGTCATGTGGATTGTATCTGAGAAGAGCTCAGGAAATTGCCTTGATTTTTCTCCCTCATGGTTATCTTCCTTGTAGCATCCAGCATAACTACTGTGGAAACCTGACTAAAATGAAAACAGTATTATAAAAATACATCCAAACAAACATAAATAAATGAAATAATGCTAGATATTTCTATGGTTTATCTCCCTTCTGACACAGTTCTGAAAATAATGCAGAAAAGCTGCAGCTATGAAATACCTAAATTTTTAATGGAATACCTGGAGAAAAAACTAGTAGCTAACTACACAAGGATGCTGCATGCTGTTTTGAACAAATCATGGAAGCAGCATCCTACAAAATAGCAGCCTTACGGCCATTTACCTGCCATCTCACAGACCATCAAAGTAAAATGAGCCAGACACGCTGGGCGCTGCTGGAGAAGTAAGAACAAATAAGCAACATTCTCCTATGGACTCCTACCGATGGACATATAACCCGTCGGTCGCTACTGAGCTCAAGGGCTCACAAAATCTCAGAAATTGGCCGTCAAGATCGGATTTTCTGCATCAACCAAGGATTGCAGGGTCTCTATATTTGCCGAAAGTCTAGCCGAATGCCCACGTTGTGTTCAGATCTCAAACGACTAGAAATCTGCTATAGAAACTGATTTCCAAGGTTAACGGCGGCCTAGTGGTCACATAAAAAAACAACGACACTTTTCTTCAAACTTAACAAAATTTATATTCAAATAACAAAAAGAATACAAACAATTATTTCTCAAGACTGTGGGAGTGATGAACCCGTAATTAATAACTTCTGGTCTTCTGCAAAGTATTGTACAAAACAGTTTGTAAGTTGACTAAGTTTTCAAAATGGTCTTAGCTGAAGTCAGTTACTCTCGGCTCTCAAACCAATATCGTCTGAGTTAAATAATATTTCAATCGGAACAATTTTATTTCCGGTCGGCATGAAGATATTAGGAATTTTCTCTGCGCCTCCTACCTTAGCAGGGTAACCGCCCTCCTCTAGTTCCAACCAGCCAATCGAATTCACTTCCGCCAAATCGACAGGGGCTTCAGTTCTTCCGGCTACTTGAGTGTTTTTTAATTACATTTGATTTTCTTTAATCCCGATTTTCAACAAGAGTTTATCTCCTTTCTTAAGTGGGAAGGAAAACAATAAAAAGATTCTCTTCCAGACAATCATGGTCAATTTCTTCCGAGCGACATCAGTCTGGTTACTTCAAAGGACCGTCTCCATCGCCGCCCATTTAAAGATCCTTGCCTCTGGGAGGTCCTCTGCCCACACAAAATTCCACTTTCGATATGGTCATTTCATAGCTAACATCTGTTTTGATTCTCCGGTCGAGGTCACCCGGCGAATTATATTTCCGTTTTTTTTTCTTTCTTTCTTTCTTTTTTCTAATTTCAAAACCTGAATCAGGTCACAGACACACCAGTGTTGGCCGAACAGTAAATAATTCCTCTATAAAATATACAACTTTACCAACACAAATGGGTGAACTTTATATTTACATGTCCAAGAATACATTATTTTCCAACATTTTTACACTCTTGAACATTATAGTTATATGGGAAGTATGGCTGAGCAGATAAAGGGGTTGGTTAAAGTCTGTCTAGTTACCTGGTGGTTGTGAGTTTTCCTCCTCTTTCGGGATAATAAAAAAATCTAAGAGGAATATAACTGGTATAGATGCATGTTGGAAAGTCAGAGATAGTTTTGACATAGGAAATCTAATGTAAACAGGTTTCTCCCTTCTAAAATCGTTATTTTTTTAACTGATAAGTCTCAGGGTAGGTCTTTTGAATGCTAAACAATCTAAAATATTTCCGAAAAAACTTTTCCTGATTTTTAATGGTGAGACCATCTATCTTCATTTGTGTGTACCTTTTTGTATTTTCGTTCCTATTTAGTTGACACAATAAAAGTATGGGAAGTTATAAAAATTGTTTTTGTAGTCATTCCTAAATGGAAATAGTGTAGTGAATGAAATTACTTAATTCCTGCGAAACATATCTGCTTGGCCTGTCAGTTTTATGAAAGAGAGCCCGTCACTATAGACGGCCAGATTTATGGGATGTAGTCTCATCTCATTCGTGGCAGTGCCTATGAAAATCACAACCATGATGACGCGAGATATAAGGTGTTTCTTTTGATCATTGTCTCTGTTGCAACTTCGAAGGGAGTGTCAATTTGACTTGCATTGTTTCAAGAAAGTCTGAGAGAAAGGAAACGAGAGATTGGGACAAAGGAGACATCAATGTAAAGGAAAGACCAGGACCCCCAGACAATTTAGGAATCCCTTTCAAGCTATTTCGGCAACAAATCTGACAGAAATGGACTGGTTCAACATGAAATTGACACCAGTCTAGTGGCCCGTCTAGTCAAATACTTAGAGAAGGCGGGGCACGTATGCAAGCGCTGGCTGACAGACACCCTAGGAGGCAAAACCCGAGTGAGGATGAAAGCCGCGAGTGAGATGCTGGTGCACAGTAGATTTTAAATCCTGCAGAGATTAATTGAGGAGCACGGTTTGGTAGTCAACGTTAAATTAACAACATCGGAGAGGAATCTGGCTGATAAACTGATTAGAGTTCCAAACAAAGTGGTTTAACATGCTGAAGCAAGGATCAGAGCCACCGACGACAGTCGCTCTGACTCACCAGTTAACAAGCAGATACGCATCATATATAGAAAGAGCGGACATCCAGGTGTTCGGCGCACAATTTACTTCATTTGGGAGAGTGTGTCTCGCAATCACGAAGGCGATGGTCAAGTCGACTATACGAGATTGCGAGGAGTGCTGTAAGGTGGTAAACTCAGTGTATACGGGAAATGGTGGCAACTGGGCTTAGACATGACTCACTACGATGGCAGTCATTTTCTATTGTTGACAGATTGCAGCCCAATGCGTTTCAATGTGTGGCACCCACTGGCGTGCCAGGATGTATTGGCTGCCATACAACATCTAAGATCCCATTAAAGTTGGCGGGATCTACATGTATAGGAATGCTTGGTGGTAGGGAGGATATTTAGTCACAAAGGACCAAGGATTTGTATATCCATGATACTCTTGGATTGATTAGATGGAAGGAAAGAGAAGACAAGTTAATGTGCACATATGTACACATTTAACACATTCATTGAAAAGAATACATAAACATATCCCAGCAGATAATATATGCACATATTGCTTTATGAACAAGCAGTATATGGAAGGGATACAAAAACAGTAAAAGGCTTATTTGAGAAAGATGAATAGAAAAATGATGACCATGCTAGCATTACTGTATAAAATCGAGGCAAGAGACAATATATACTATTAAAAGAACAGGTAAAAGAGAACAAAAATTGATTTTTGGGATTGTCATGTGGCAGTCCACGGGTCACCTAATGGACATGTCCACTCTCGAGGCAATTATTTATAGTCTCCCTAACTATTTTATCATGAATATCATTTATTATTTAAAATTTAAAAAAAACTGTTTAAGTGACACTGTTTTATTCCATATCTTTAACTGTGTTGAGTGCATAGCCACCCTTTAGAATGTGACAGTAGAGAATTTTAATAGTTTAAAAATTTTTGCAAAATTGAAAATTTGTCAGTATAGCAAGATATAAACTATTTGATATTATTCGGCTAAATGGAAAACGTTATTTGATTGGCTAAATAGGAAAAACAGAGTATATAATAGCCAACCAATCACAAAACAAAACCTATAAAGTCATCTCCACAAGTAACAGTTTACCGGCTGATGTTGTCATAGCCCTTTTTGTTAATAGTTTTTGGACAAATCTACCCACCATATATAATCCTCTATGTATGAGATGAACTCTTATATTTTATAACCAATAAAAAGAAAATGTAAAAAAACGCGCCAAGCATAACTCCTATCCAAATTCAAAAAATCCACAATTTTGGACAAATGAGATTCAAAAAAATTAATTAAACAATCTCTAGAATCTGATTGGATTAGGCAAGTCATGTGGGGTGCTTACTAATATGTCCACATGTTGAAATTCCAGGAGGATCGTAAATCATTACCACCAAAAAGAAAAAGATATCCTTCACAACTACTGGCAGCACATTCAATTTCAGCATCCAAGCCTGGCCATCACATATAACTCTGGATTTCATTGATACCATACCCATGTGTACCTCCTACAACTCCTTGAACAATCGATTCCGTAAGTCTGAAGGAATTATTACTCTAAGACTGCAGAGCAGAGACAGTTCATTTCAACTTATCGAGTAAGGTTTTAGCTTTTCATCCTTTACATGGACTGGCTACTCCATCTGTACTGACTGTAATACTTTGGAAAAGGTCGAACTTCTTCTAGTAAACTGTGCTGCATCACTTGCTTCAACTGGTAACTCACTCAACGATGAAAAGAATATTGTCCTCCAAAGAGTCCTCTTGTTTTAGTGGTATTCTAGCAATGGTATGTTCCTTCAATGATCTTTACAAAACCTCATACTGGTAATCATACAGAATTACTACTCACCAATGTAGTCTGGCTGCTACCAGTGTTGGAATACTAGTTTTTGAACCAAAAATTGTTACCAAAGGCTGATAATCTGTGAGAAGTAAACAATCACGTCCTTGTAAAATTTGTGAAACTTTTTATACCAAAAATAATTCATAGGTCTTCTTTTTTTTACTCCCTTTTGGATATTGTGCGTGATGCAAAAGCAATTGAGCGTTCTACTCTGTTTTTCATTGTATCCTCTGTATGAGGATACGCCAAAATCAATTTACGTTTGCATATGATCTAATTGAATTTGCTCCACTTGAAAGTTCTTTCACAGATTCCTCTCCCAATTAAACTCTTGATGTAGTAGATGAATACAACTGATCAGTAATTCAAGAAATCTAAATAAGACTGTAACTCAATGGTATTTGTTGAATTAACAAAACGAATGACTTCCACCTTTCTTCTAGTAAGTGTATTCCTTGTTTATCCACATGATGACTCATATAGTCAACAGATTGTATGGCGAACTAACATTTTTATCGGTTGGCTTTTAACCCACTTTTTTCTAATCGAGATAGCAATTCATCCAAAATTTTCAAGTTGTTGCCAGGTGATGATTTTATCAAAATATAATCAATATGACTCAGTGATTTGCCAGTTTTGTAACGATTGAAAAACTGATGATGCTGCGAAGATCGCATAATTTTTCATCGTTTTCACCTTGTTTAAGTACTATATTGTAGTGAAATATTAAGCTCGCACACCGAAAGACAAGGGGAAGAAGTTGGGAGTGAACATGCACCCAATGAGACGACGGCGTTGTAGTGTGAAGCAGTATTTTGCGAAAGCATACAAGGATTCTTTTTTACTCAAGCCATTTTGACAGTATAAGAATGCCATGGGATGAGAAGGAGTATCTAGTCACAGTGAATAGGCACAGCAATTTATTTGAAATTCCCAGGCTCAGCACGCCAACGCCAGAGTCGGTGATTGAGTGTTTGAAGACCTATTTTGCATGTTATGGTATTCCAGACAGGTTTGCCACTGATAATGAACCCCATCTTTCATCATATCTAGTCAAGAAATTTGCAAAGTGGCTCTTCAAACATGTGATGATCTCGTCACAAAACTGCCAGGCTAATTGTGTTTTGAAGAAGCGATTGTAAAATTCGCTAGGCATCTTATGTGGAGTTTCCAGAGAAGAGCGATTTCTAAGGTTGCTGAACTTCAGTAATGTAACACCAACGGAAGGGCTCAATACCAGCCCAGCCCAGCCCAAAGACTTTTTAGCAAGAGGACAAAGTTGACAATTCCAGCCACAGAAAAAAAACTTACTTAGTGCAGTAGAATATTACAGATATTAACTAACCCTGAATCCATACTTAAGTCACTTATATGATAAATTTCTGTTTTATAACCACATTATCGCAGCCAACTACTCCGCTGTTTAAAACATTAACGCCCTTCACCCTTTCCGGTTTTTCCCTGCTGTCAAAACCAGGCTGTTAGCTTGGCGACTGACTCCTTTTATTCAAAAATCAGAGTCTTTGACCTTGCTAACTGACCGGAAGATGAACAAATATTCATTTTTATGAATAACAGATACTGGTCAGTATCGATGTCACCAAACATTAACTAATAATGTTAGCAATTCACTTGAGGTGAAATACGACTTTAACCAAGAGCAGAAAATGTATCTCAACGTGTAAACATGAAACACTAAAAACGCGTATGTTGACAAAAATAATGGCAGATAACAGAAGCCGTTTTTAAGCACCACAGCAGGATTTGGGGTGGTTGGGGGTTATCTCCCCATTCTCGGTGCTCGGCGAGGCACTACTTCTTAAATTTGTGTGAAACGGCGTTCACTCTCTGTCAATGAGTGACTTGTGAATGCAACAAGTCCTTCAGCCTGCACTTCGGCTGTTTCCATGTCATACTCAGGCATCGTTCTCTGCGACCGATTCATTATGAGAATCATTGTAAGCAAAACAAGTGAGTTAGTGGGCATCTCTTTCGCTGCATAGAAAGCAGAATGTTGTGAATCTGACCACATCTATGCGACATCCTTCTTGGTTAGATCCTGTTGGGGTTTTATGATGGCTGTCAGGTTAAGAATAAATTTTCCTACATAAGTCACCATGCCCATGAATTTGCAGGGGGGGGACTCTCACTTTCTGGGATTGCTATGTCTCTGATGACTTATTTTTTTCTGGGTCCACGTTAAAATGCTCTCCTTGGTGATGCAGTGTCCCCTGAAGGTTATGGTTTCTAAACCCATCTGTTATTTTAAATTACATTATTGTAAAAGAATTATAACATATCTGGGTATATAAGGTATATTGCTTGGTCATCTTACAAGAAGAGATCCGTTTCCTTAGGCGGAGGGCTACCGTAGTAGGGGACACAAAGGTTAGCTTATATAGGTAACAGCCACGTTTCTTGATATGGTATTAACTCGTGTGTTAAATTAACAGCGTCAATCCCAGGGGGCTATCCCACCAGGAAATACCTGCCCCCTTGATTTAAAGGGGCAGAGCTGGGTTTATTGTCCAGCGCCTGAGGCGCCCCCTCGAGGGGGAATGCCGACGGGATCGACGCATTTTTTGTGACTACCACCTATGAGCTTCGGCTCGTAGGTGGGCCCACATAAAAATGTCCTTGTTTCACGCCCTCATAAGTGGGATGAGAGGCAAATACCTTAACTCAAAATGCTTCAGGTTACAACAAATACTGAAATATTTAAACTGAAACGAAAACGAAACATATTACAAACATCAAATGATGATCAAACTCACTACACTGACGAATTGGCCCCTTTAGGGTGGGAACTAGTTAGCTGAAAATCACTCTTACACAGATGGCCAAGCGATTCGATGTTACTCACCTTTCCAGCGGGTGTAATTATTTTGAATAGTTGGAAGTGACCTCGGCTCCCGCCACATCTGTATTTCACATTGCTCGCACAGGGAACGTTACAGCTGAATTGCGGAGAAGTTTTTCGAAGTGAGTCGTTTTCATCACCACACGAACACTTCCTACCCTCAGAAACTGCAGCAAACTGGTATCCTTTGATCCGGCAATAGTTCAGACACACTTGCGAGTCCATATTGTCCGTAATGAACGGCTGGCGCCCCATTTCGCGTTCGAAGTGTTGCTGATTGCTCCAGTGACGGCAGCCGATATCCTCACCTCCTGATACTGCCATCTTTTTCAACGGAATAAAGAACCCCTGCTGGAAAAATTCATCACCTTTGAAGTAGAAAGATGTAACAGGTTGTATAATACTAAACACTAGAAATTGATCTAAGATGAAGTTATGACAAAGGTCGTTGGCTCTTCCGTTTCCCATCGCGTCTTTCTATCCATTCTAACCATTTTTCTTGACAGAGGGTAATTTGTAACGCTGTAAAATTACGTCACATATTTTTCAGCCAATGAAATCAAATAGTTTTCGTCTAAGGAAATTCGTGCATTTAATTTCACTTGCCTACTATTTCATCCGGCGGTTCGTGCAAATTGACGTTTTATTGATGAACGCTTTCTACACGTGTAGTAACTGTAACCATTGTTTAACTTCTACTGTGTTCGGCAACAATTTAGATAATATAGTATACATTTCCTACTATGTGTACACCAATGAGATTTACACAGTTTATAGTTCAAATACAGAGTTATTTACTCAACAAATTTCATTTAAATGATATAAGTGGCCTATACAAATTACACGTGTTGTAATGGCTATTGTCATGGGAAATGGACACGGTGACTCGAGTTTAAATCCTGGGCTGAGGCTGTTTGCATTTCACATTTGAGAAATTTATGAATCCAACTATTCTCCCTGCAGCTATGCGTAAATAGTAGGGCAAACTGGACTCTTTAACCTTGGTTAGGTAACCGGTCTAGGAGAATGAAAACTCTGAATTCAAAGCAGTTACAATTCCCGTTAAAGAATTTGACCATGTGTCGCATCCTACACGTGCGAAGGGCTTGGTAAATACATATCCGATTTACAATAACATTATAATAGATATACCCAAAATTCATCTGCTACATTTTTTTAAAAACGAATTAAAATTAATTAATTCTATTATTTAAGGTCAAACTTTTGTCTAAAACGATCAATAGTAACATAAGGACCATCATTAAAAAAAGAAAAATATCATTACATATGCAATTTATTTTTAATACATTTAAAACGATTTTTTTGGTCAATTTCGATCGCGTTCGGCCATTAACGCTTTTTATAAATGGTATAAAAGGCTTGTTTAAAAATTTAATGTAACATTCGCGATGGCAAAAACATTACCAAAAATCAAGGAATTATCCGATTTTAATGAAATTTTCAGTATTGATTTATTAATTAATGAATTTTATAATGGATCGGTTATTTTATTTCAAAACTTAATTAAGTATTTTGGCTATGAAATATCAATATATAAAATTCATTTAAAATAAAAATATTCTGATGTTAAGTTTAAAATGTTATATTTTTAAATTCTAGAAATAAATATCTATTTAATGCAAACCTTATTTTAGTCAAACAAAATATAAGTTTTGAAGAAAAACTCTATTGAAAATTTAGCCCCCCCCCCCTTTAAGCAGAAAAAATATCGATGTATAATTTTTCTTTTATAAGATAATAGCCAATTAAATAATTATCGAAATTATTAAAAGAAATCTCAAAAAATTATTTATTTATTATTTTTTTTTTTACATTTTATTTTCAGTACTTATTTCTCATAGAATATTCCCCTTAAAATTTTTTTTCTCTGTTCACAACTTCGGTCTTTTATCTTTTTATTTCTTCTGTAATTAGTATCAAACGCTGACCAACTCGCCGAGATTTTACGCCCCAAAAATAAGGGGTGGGGGGTGGGGGCAAAATTAAGTGACCTGAAAAAAATGAGAAAGTTTTGAAATAAAATAAATAATGCATTATAAAGTTTGTTCATTGATAAATCAACACTGAAAATTTCATTAAAATTCGATAATTCCCTGATTTTTGGTAAATTATTTTCTGTAGGGTAAATTCATTTTGTCAAAAACGCATTTTAGGTCAATTTTGGGTATACCTACATTATAACATACAGTGGTTCATGATATTACCAACATGGTCCCCAATCACTAAAGAACAATTTTAGCATCATTATATCCGTGATATATTAACACTGAACACAACGGAAGGGTAGACAAGGTAAATATGTACATATAAGAACATTTAACCTTTAATATGCACAGGTGTAAGTATTTAAGTTTTGATTTAATGAAATATATTAAATCATTAACACTAACGAAAATAAATAAGAACGCATATAAAAAGATTACACTTATTTTAATTATATTTTAATTTGTTTCTATATAAAATCATTCATAGGATTGATTTTATTACGTTGGAGAATAAAACAATAATTTTAGAGATCGATGACACCAAATAATTATTTATTAAACCCTGTTTTGTTAAAACCAGTATGAAAATTAACCACACCATATATTATGTAAACCTTTATTTCTTAGTGATATATAATGCACATTACATGATGTTAAACGCACTAATAACATGGGCTGTTTTGAGGTAAATCTAACTCGAATTTTCATAAAGACATCGTTAATAAATAAGATTTATTCTATATATTAATGATTTTGACTATAAATTAAATACTTATTGATAAAGTTACGCAATTTCTGACTGTATTGGGACGTAAGCAGTGACGTAGTTTCGATTACGGACAGACAGACACCGAATCTCCATTATAATGATAATATACATACCAATGGTATTAGAAAGAAAGAATACACAAATGTGTCCCAACAGCTAGAACTATACACACAATGTTCTATTTTGAGAATTTTTAAAACTTAAAATGTGTTGAAAGCATTTTTTTATGTTTCTAAATGGCGTTACTTTCAGGGAAAAATACGAATTTATTTTTTTATAAGAATTCTGGGTGTTTTTTTTTTTCGGCAACTGCCATAACGTTTTTGAATTTTCTCGAGTCGACCTCTGATTGGATAAATTTTGGGGGTTCTTGAAAATGAGGCCGACTATCTGATTTGAAAATTTGGGCGCCTAAAATTCCTCAGATGAGAAATTGATCCGTGAAGAGCTAGCCATGTGTTTTAGTTCTCTCTCCGTTGACGTAATTTTTGTGCATGGGAATAGGTATAAGAATTTGTTGAACTAGAAAAAGTTCTATCATAATATTTCCCTAATTTTATTTCTAGAATATATGGAGAAATCAAATATTAAATTCTTAACTCATAGAGCGAGTTAGGTTTCTCCAGAGAAGAAAGCAAATTTTGTAATTTTTATATTATTTTGAAGTCAGCATAGAATGCCGACATTATAAGCCAGCTAATTTAATTTATGACTGAGAAAGTATATCTCAACGTGCTGGACAAAATGATCCATTACTTGAAGAAAAGGAGAAAAACTTTTTTTAATTTAAAGGCATTTTTGGCCTTAAATAATTTTGTGAGATAAAGAAACTATCGGGAATAGCGCCGTGAAGCACCAATTCCAGTATGAGGGATATCTTCTAACTCCTGAGTACGGGTAAATTACTTTGTAATATACCGAGGAAAATAATTCCTAAGTTACGATATATAAGTGATTATACCTTTTTAAGTACAAAGGGAAGATAATTTCAAGGGGGCGGGAAATACGCAAATTTCAAATTCGGATACTGAATGAAAGAAAAACACGATAACAAATACTAAGTTTCAACAATGTTAAGATTTTTATAGGATCATATTTCTATTAAAAAATATATTTGATGTGACATCAGCAGGAGCTCAGTAGTTTTACTTGGACCTTTTCGTAAAGTCCAAGGCTCTTCTAAGAAAACATAACCAGTTCTTCTGCGCAGGCATCTCACTCCTCGCCGTCCGTATTTTCTTCAAAGGGATTCTTCCTATGTTTTGGATAATATGTGAGTCCTGCGACCTTTCTCGTCAAAGGAAGTGAATAACTGGTTTTTCGTCCCTCAAGGGTAAACAACAGAGTATTTCAATAAACCGGCCAATGTCCGTCTTCCAGCATGCTGAGGAATTTTGCCTCTCAGCGCTAAGGTAGCCAGGAAAACCAAAAAACGCGTGGTCACGTCGCGCCTAGCCTCCCATTTCCAAAGGGGGCTTACAGTATCACTGCTGCCGTCAGCACGTCCTGTTCGTTCGGAGGGCGATTTCAAAGAGGAAGAAATTGGGAGGACACGTGACATTCCGGCCCCAAAGCTAGCAACAGGTGCCTCCCTTTACCATTTGTTTTCGTACAAAAAAAAAAAAGAAAAAATACGAAACAAGAAACATTTGAAAGGTTTACAAAAAATAGGTAAACCCATAGAAAACATTAAAAACTATACAAATATTACTACAAAAAATTTCTGACACTCTCCCGTAAAAAAAAAGTGGCAAGTAACCATAAGATACTTGACTTTCAGTGAAAAAATTTAAAAGCCTGGAATTAAATACCAGGAAACTACAGCTAACATGCTTTGAAAAATAAAAAATTCACCAAAAAATTTTCAGAACCTATCGGTCTGAGGTCAGGTCCAGAGGTAATTAATTTCACCAATGGTACAAATAAACAAACAAAAAAAAAATACCCAAAATTAAAGGTAATTTTTCAAAAAGGTTATCCGGAAATTAAGACAAAAAGGTTCGGTAATTTCGCAAATAACTCAGTCAAAATTCAAAATTGCTTCCAAAAAAGGCGGTAACCATTCTAATTACAAAAATTCCCGCCAAAATGCGGTTAAAAAATTTTAAAAGTTGACCACCAAAAAAGTCGAATCTCATGGCGGCATTGATAAAATTCAATTTCACCAATATAAAAATTAGGGGGACAATTTCCCTAAACAATACAGAAATATATATTAAAATAAAATAATAAAATAAGCGGGCTTAATATTATCTTCTCTCTACCCGAAAAGAAACTGCAATAATAAATTATTACAAACTTTTCTCTTGTTTCAGGAGAAAAGGAATACAATATTCATAAATTTCAAATATGCCAAGCAAATCCACTAGGCCATATTCATAGCGTCTTAAGAAAAGACTTGAAAGCATTCCGTAAATTGTTCCACAAAATACGGTAAAATTAAGTAAAAACACTCTGCAGAGTAAATGTTTTTCCACGGAGCCAACCTGTAGAATGGTAAAAAAAAGGCAGGTGATAATTTTTTAATTCACCATTTGAGTAACAAATTCTACTACAGAAACCCAAGGAAAAATACAACAGAATTCTAAAAAATAAAGTAACTTAATTCAAGTTACCAAAATAAAATAAAATTCGCTAAATGCAATAGGAATTTATAATTAAAAAGTTCCTGTTTAACAAAACAAAGAATTGCAGAATGCGAGACAAAATATAATTATTAAATTGCCTCAATACAATAATTAAATGAATTGACATTCAACAAATAGTCAATTTCACCTAACTGGAATAAAATTCCAAGATGGCGACTAACGGCTTGCTGTCACGTGTTTCGCTAACAGCTTGAGTACTACAAAACTTAAATAGTTTCAAAAAACCGCCAAATTCAAAATTCAAAATTCTCAACTCGCAAAACAAAATTAAGAATGTAAGTACGTTACTTAAATTCCTCGCTACAAATAATAAAGGAATTCGTTAATTCAAATGGGAATTAATTTCAATCAATTACAATAAAAAGACGGCGAACAACGGCTTGCTGTCACGTGTTTCGCTAACAGACCGTGTAGTACAAACTTCTCAAAAAGTCTCAAAAGACCGTCAAAAATTCAAAATTCAAATTCCAATTTACTAAACAAAATAAAATGCCGAATATAAGGCAAAAAGTGTTAAATTCCTCACTACAAATAATTAAGGAATTCATAAATTAAAAAACAGTTAACTTCAGTCAACTACAATTAAAAATGGCGACTAACGGCTTGCTGTCACGTGTTTCGTTAACAGAACGTGTAGTACAAAGCCATTAGCAGCAGCAGGCAAACCCGCCAAAATTCAATGATGCATATTAAATTACTATGCAGATTCTCCAACAAATTTTCAAACACTTTGCTGGGGACATTTTTTACAAAATAATATTAATTTAAAATTCAGTTCCCATTACATAAAAAATATGAATAACGGTACACAAAGTAAGAGAAGAAACATTAAGTTCACCATTCACTAAAAATCTACAAGTGGACAGGCTCATACAACTAGAACGCTAGTCGCTACAATTATTAATAAAATTCCCTTAAAATAAAAAAGGGTAAAAGTTTTAATTGAGCAAAATACTGCAACAATTATTCCATATACAAAATTGGGTGTTTTCAAACACACCCAACCACACCGTATACAGGGTATGGTTAAGCACTAAATTAAATGCTGTATTAAATTTAAAAGGGTCTGAAATGAATTGTTGTAATCAATTCATCACAAAAAACCCAATGAAAGGGACTACACCCGAAAACATGCCTATACGTGAAATAGCCATGTATAAATTAGATTTCAAAAATCTAACAGTTGCCAATTACATCCACCAGGATCAAACGGCATTAAATTGAATTCAATTAATAAGAGAATGCGCATTATTTTCTCATTCTCTTTAAATTCAAAGGTAATTTTATGGTTAAGCATAATTTTTACAAATTTTGGACTTAACCTCCCACCAAACAAATTTAAGGTGGGCACTTTTCTTTCAGATGAAAGTTTAACCTTAGCCACAGCGAAATTTAAACCGACAGAGTCAGTTAGATAAACCTTTTGAGGCATTTTACAAAAGGAAATAATACCTTTAAACAAAATGGTATTACCTGGAATGAATTTTGGAAATTTCAACCCATTTCCATTATTTAAACAAATTTTAGGAAAACTTAATGTATAGAACATAAGTTCCCTAAACAAATTCCAAAAGAATAAATTACTAGGGAATTCTACTTCAAATTCGAAATAGAATTTCCCTTTTAAAGGAACGGATAGGCCGGGTGACAATGGGTCAGATATTAGAGAAAATTCAACCATTTCTCTTCTATCCCTTAAAGAAGCATGCTTCATAAAGGCAGCTTCCTCCAATCCGATGCACATATTACTAGTTAATATGTGTAATTTCCATTGGAAATTAATTCCTTTTCTGAGGCTTAAAGCATCCTCATACAATCCTAGCTTCAGGCTAGAATTATTAAAAGAAAGGCAATTATTTGCAAAGACAAATTTCATCTTATTTGGAAAGCCTCCGAAATTGCCAGAGACGCAAATAGTCTCTTTTTCAATAAAACTTGTGTCATCATATGCTGTCAAACCAGTGTTCTCCAAATTTATAGAAGTGTTGGCTGTGATGGGAGGTTCATTACTCGCTAAACAGATAGCGAACTCACGTTTCCCCGGTTCTAAATTAACCGAATTTTCCGACAGCGATGAAGAATTAGCAGCAAAAACTGGGGTCGCGAAATCCAGTGTTACTTCTCCGAACCTGCCGGAATATTCCAGACCGTCCGCCAAATTACAGATAGCCTTCATAACTTCGGAAAAAAAAGACAACTCCCACGTCAATGTCATCATATATGACAGATTCTTCAACATTTTCGTTGAGATAGGATTCACAAATCTCATCATTCAAAGAACCCACAGCCGCTAGCCATTCCTCTATAGAAGCTCTCCGAGCAAGAAAAAAGCTCTTGGTCAATTTATCCTTAGACTTTATAAGGTCTAAGGTAAAGAGAATCTTTTTCCTTAGCCAATACCGCCTTCTAATAAGGACTTTGGAAAAGGTATCAAGAGACATAATAAATTTCTAGAGGCAACAAAAAATAAATAATAAATGATGAACACAAACAAAAAAATGTTACCCTAATTTCCGACCCAAACTAAAAGTCAAGTAGCACTGAATGGGAAAATGTCAAAAATTCTCTAAAAACCATCAAGCAAGACCAAATACCAAAGTTAAAAGGTTAAAGTTAAAGTTACAACCCCAAAGTAAGGCAAGCGTCAAACAAATGGCGTTTAACAAATAATGCCTTAAAACAAAAGCGCAAATGCACGCAAAATGGGGATTACATTCAAAATTGGGACCTTTTAAACAAAATGTCGATGATAAAGTTTTTTCAATCACCGAATACAAAAATAATTAATGCAAAATTTGCAGGGTTTTTAAGCAAAGTTTGCAGGGAATATTTTATGCAAAATATGCACAGGTTTTAAGCAAAGTTTGCTGGGAAACATATATGCAAAATGTCGGAATTTTTCCTCGTTCAGAAAAATTGCGAACGAAAAAACAAAATGGCGTCGTTAATAAAAAAGGGGTAGGGGAGAAATGAGATTAGGAAAGGTCTTGCCTGAGGAGAAAAGAATTTATTTACAAATAATTTCCACAAAGGAGGCAAAAATGAAATACAGAAAATTTAAATAAAGATTGCATATATTTCCCTATGCCCGACTAAATAACAATTTAGGGGTAGGGTAACAAAAATACATAATAATACTTCATACAAAAGTATATAAAAAACAGAAAGAAAAGACTTACTGTGGAAAGGGTTTAAACAATAAAATACCCTTTTAAAAATTATACTCTCTCACGGGACAGGTCCAAAATAATTTACAAAGAGTCCTTTCAAATGTCTCTGATAAATCAAGCTGAAAGACAAACTTTCAGTAGTTTTACTTGGACCTTTTCGTAAAGTCCAAGGCTCTTCTAAGAAAACATAACCAGCTCTTCTGCGCAGGCATCTCACTCCTCACCGTCCGTATTTTCTTCAAAGGGATTCTTCCGATGTTTTGGATAATATGTAAGTCCTGCGACCTTTCTCGTCAAAGGAAGTGAATAACTGGTTTTTCGTCCCTCAAGGGTAAACAACTTGAACAGGGTATTTCAATAAACCGGCCAATGTCCGTCTTCCAGCATGCTGAGGAATTTTGCCTCTCAGCGCTAAGGTAGCCAGGAAAACCAAAAAACGCGTGGTCACGTCGCGCCTAGCCTCCCATTTCCAAAGGGGGCTTACAGTATCACTGCTGCCGTCAGCACGTCCTGTTCGTTCGGAGGGCGATTTCAAAGAGGAAGAATTTGGGAGGGCACGTGACATTCCAGCCCCAAAGCTAGCAACAGGTGCCTCCCTTTACCATTTGTTTTCGTACAAAAAAAAAAAAAAATACGAAACAAGAAACATTTGAAAGGTTTACAAAAAATAGGTAAACCCATAGAAAACTCTTCATTAAAAACTATACAAATATTACTACAAAAAATTTCTAACACGGTTTGAAATGCCGGATCGTAGTCAGCAGGAGGCTTGATAAACTAAGAAGGATATTAATAAATCACATTCCTAAGATAATTGCCTCGTCGTTGGAGTATTATCGGTTCGAAATCTAAGTCGCGTATCTTTATGTTATTGCTGGCATCAGGCTGTCGAGTTGTGAAGCCATATTCGTCACTTCTAGTCGTGGCAGCTCCCTCTGTTCGGGTCACTAAGTCGCGTAAACCTCTCCAACAAAAAAGTACAAATAACCGTGGGTAGAATTAAAGTCTTCATTCTGAAGGAATTGGTAAAAAGCTGAAATAAAAAAAGAGACATGTGACAGACTCAGCAAATAACAAGGCAAATCAAGGTTTCCTAGTGACTAGGAAATGATAAGAATTACAGAGAACGGATAAGGGACATAAGGTAATAGACAGGCAGCATGGAGCATAATAATAATAGCAGCAACAGAGCTCAGAGACACAGGGAAAGAGGTTGCAGACGAGCAAGAGAGGAAAGGAGAGGCATTAAGCAGTGGACAGGGAATTTAGTAGTAAACTCATAGCTAAATGGGATACGTGGAATCCGGGGTTTATGAGGTAAATGTCCACGGTATAGGTCCAAGTAGTGGCCGAGGTCACAGACATATTGAGGCTAGGACCGCAGTGAAGGTAGCACGTATTACTCAGAATAATGCTATTTCAACATGGGCTAGTGAAGACAAATATATCTTACTGAGAGTAGAGGCAAAGGTAAAGTGTGTGGGGAAATAAACAATGATAAACAATAAATACAAGTAAGTAGTAAGAGGCAAATAAGCAAAACAATACTAAAAGAGACAAAGGCTGCGGTATCAAAATTTATGTTAAAAATGAAAATAAAAATTTAAAATATAAAGAATCTTCCGAGAAGCCCATGACGTCACGGTTGCTGCTTTGTCCCAGTGAACAACTACTACTACACTGTCATCTTCAATGCGTACGCTTGAAGAAAAGGAAGAGCCAAGCTTACAGAGAGAAATGTGACGTCACGGATTAGGGCAAGGGAGAATTTTACTTTGGATACGTCAGTGTCGAAGAAGACAGTGACCTGTGAGGAACTTCGTAGCTTTTCGCTACCACGCAGGTTGGGGAATTCAACTCTATACAGTGTCGAAGAAGACGGCCACCTGTGAGGATCTTTGTAGCAATGCTACCTCACAGGTCGATAAATTCAACACGTCTTTGAGGAAATTAAGTCTATCTCCCTCAAAGACTGGAAAAAGAATAAGCCGGCACTCACTCGAAATTCTACGATATCCAACAATAAGGAAATTTGTAGCATACGCTACCTTATTGTAATACGAAATCTACAACCAAGAACACTACGAAATCTACATTCAAAGAACTCTCGACATTCAACTCTACGAAATCTACATTCAAAGAACTCTCGACATTCAACTCTACGAAATCTACATTCAAAGAACTCTCGACATTCAACTCTACAAAATCTACATTCAAAGAACTCTCGACATTCAACTCTAAAAATCTACATTCAAAGAACTCTCGACATTCAACTCTCCGAAATCTACATTCAAAGAACTCTCGACATTCAACTCTACGAAATCTACATTCAAAGAACTCTCGACATTCAACTCTCGAAATCTACATTCAAAGAACTCTCGACATTCAACTCTCCGAATCTACATTCAAAAACTCTCGACATTCAACTCTACGAAATCTACATTCAAAGAACTCTCGACATTCAACTCTCCGAAATCTACATTCAAAGAACTCTCGACATTCAACTCTACAAAATCTACATTCAAAGAACTCTCGACATTCAACTCTCCGAAATCTACATTCAAAGAACTCTCGACATTCAACTCTACGAAATCTACATTCAAAGAACTCTCGACATTCAACTCTACGAAATCTACATTCAAAGAACTCTCGACATTCAACTTTACGAAATCTACATTCAAAGAACTCTTATAACACTGTAGTGTTATGGACTGATTGGCGATATCCGATTAGATACTTAAAAACAAAACAATTGAGTCTAGAATCGTACAAGCGACTTAGATTAGAGTACAAGTCAGTGGTGTGGTAAAGTCAACACTAGATAAAATTAATTACTCTGACACAAGGAAATTCTAATGGCTAAAAGTCGGTTGATGGTTGATATAACACAAATGACTTTTTGCTTATACAAATGTTTTCATATAAATATATTATCATTCTTGTAGCGTCGAAACAAGATGATAAATAATTTTTGAACAAAACCAATCCTAATGGCAGAAATAGGTTGATGTAAAGCAGAAGTCTGTTTTATCATATTATCATTTACATGGAAACTCCAAAAGATAGGGAACCATTTTATCCAGGCTGAAATGGTTGATATAAAGACTGATGTCTGACTGGATACTTAAAAATAACAATTGAGTCTAGAGTCATACAAGTGACTTAGATTAGTGGTGTGGTAAAGTCAACACAAGATAAAATTAATTACTCTAACACAAAGAAATTCTAATGGCTAAAAGTCGGTTGATGGTTGATATAACACAAATGACTTTTTGTTTATACAAATGTTTTCACATAAATATATATTATCATTCTTGTAGCGTCGACACAAGATAGGAAGTAATTTTGAAGAAGGGGAATTCTAATGGCAGAAATCAGTTGATGAAAGGGAATGGCTGCTGACATATCCATATCTATTATTGTTCTTGTGGGGACTGTGTAAGATAAGGACATTTATTTAGCAAAAAACAGTTTAAAGAGTAAATCTTTAAAATGTTGATAATCTCAATTTACCTGGGTGGTCTTAGGCCAGTCCCTGGGAATTATCATAGCAATTGACAGGACCATTTATACAATAACAAAAATATTATCAGGTGCCTCACCAATCAGGAAACTGGGGCGGAGACTTGTTACCTACCTCCGAGATAAGTAACCCAATGCCATGATTTTGATTGGCCGTCCAATCAAATGCGACCGCGTGGGTGGGGTTTCGTACACCTCCTGATGTTTACACTGTAGGGCCATTGGTCCGGCGTTTCGATTGGCTGGCCAATCAGAGCCCTGGATTCAGGGGTTTGGAATCCATAAAAGAGGACCCAAAAGGGTCCCAGGCAGATTGGAGAGCTGGTTCTTGACCAGATTGGAGAGCTGGTACTTGACCAGAGTGGAAAGCTGGTCCTTGACCAGATCGGACAGCTGGTTCTTGACCAGATTGGACAACTGCTTCCCTAGCAGATTGATAGCTCCATCTCATGGCCCTTGTCACCGTCTTTGCTTTGTCGTCTTGTTACTCAAAGTCCTGAATTTGAATCAGAACACAGCATATATCGCCAGTCAGTCCACAAAATACCGACTCAACCTCAACTCGATATCCCTTTGTGGTTGTACATGATTTTTAATCATTGTATGATTAATAAAGGTCTTTTATTGTTAAAAACGCGTTCGTATTAATTGTGGAACAACCTTGATGAACTTGGTCATTTTCAGGTACAGCCCGGAATAAGCACTTCAACTTTCCTGTGGGTCAAAGAACACCCATCGCGTTAGATTCGACGCCGCGACAACATCGTACTACATTTAGAACCGCGTGCAGCAAAACCAACATCGTATTACATTTGGTCCCGTGACCAGATCATAATATTACATTTGGCACCCCGACCAACATCGTATTACACTCTCGACATTCAACTCTACGAAATCTACATTCAAAGAACTCTCGACATTCAACTCTACGAAATCTACATTCAACTCAACTCTCCGAAATCTACATTCAAAGAACTCTCGACATTCAACTCTCCGAAATCTACATTCAAAGAACTCTCGACATTCAACTCTACGAAATCTACATTCAAAGAACTCTCGACATTCAACTCTACGAAATCTACATTCAAAGAACTCTCGACATTCAACTCTACAAATCTACATTCAAAGAACTCTCGACATTCAACTCTACGAAATCTACATTCAAGAACTCTCGACATTCACTCTACAAAATCAACAATCAAAGAACTCTACAAACAACTTAAGAACTCACTCGACATTCAACTCTACGAAATCTACAACCAAGAACTAAATTAATACTACTTCTCTCTTACCGTGTTGCCTAGAAGAATATTTAGGGATGGAGAGGAACTGGACACGTCCACTCGGACGATGTTGAGTTTGGAAAGAAATCAAAAATCCCGCTTAGTCACGGGGAATGCTGGGAACCGAAAGATCGTATTTCCGGTGGCGAAATAGTATCAGATGTAAACAAGGCAAGAAAGAAATAAAATGGTGTAAGGGGCACAACTCCTATGCGAATTCTAATCTGGGTGAGCCAGGACAGCGGTATTGATTTACAACCCTCCTGGAATTTCAACGCTCTGACGTATTTTTAAGCACCACACATGACTTGCCTCATCCAATCAAATTCTAGAGATTGCTTATTCAAAAAAAATTTTTTTATCTCATTTGTCCAAAATTGTGGACGTTTTTGAATTCGGATACGAGTTATGGTTAGCGCGTCTTTTACGTTTTCTTTTTATTAGTTATAAAATATAGTTTATCCTAGGTACTGCCAAACATAACGTCACAGCCGTATTTTACAAAATGAATGTACTCCCCCCATTATCAAAATTTATGTTGTTAAAATTAAAATTAAAATTAAAAATATGAAGAATCTTCAGAAAAGCCCATGACGTCACGGTTGCTGCTTCGTCCCAGTATTTGACCCAAGCGAGAAACCCCCCACTATACTTGTTCCTTTATCACGTAGGCTTGGAAAAAAGGAAGGGCCAAGCTTACAGAGAAATGTAACGTCACGGATTAGGGCGAGGGAGAATTTTCGCCTTTGAAACTTCAGTGTCGCAGCAGACAGCCACCTATGAGGATCTTTGTAGCAATGCTACCTCACAGGTCGATAAAATCAACCATGCTTTGAGGAATTAGAGTCTAACTCCCTCGAGAATGAAAAAAGGACAAGCCGGCACTCACTCGAAATTCAACAACCAAGAACAATAAGGAAATTTGTAGCATACGCTACCTTATTGTAACACGAAATCTACATTCAAAGAACTCTCGACATTCAACTACGAAATCTACATTCAAAGAACTCTCGACATTCAACTACGAAATCTACATTCAAAGAACTCTCGACATTCAACTACGAAATCTACATTCAAAGAACTCTCCACATTCAACTACGAAATCTACATTCAAAGAACTTACGACAAATGAACATTTGTTACCGGGCTCAAAGATAAGTTCCCCTGCAAAACCATCGGTTTTTGCAAACCCTTACAACTAAATCTCTTCCTCTCTCTATCTATTAGTTACTACGCCACCCTCTATCAAATTGACATTCATTCCTTCTTCTTTCTTCTACCTATGTTGTTTGTTACATTAAAATCGTTGAACCTTAGTATTTGTTATCGTGTTTTTCTTTCATTCAGCATCCGATTTGAATTTGCGTATTTTCCCGCCCCCTTGAAATTATCTTCCCTTTGTACTTGAAAGGTATATTCGCTTGTATATCAGAACTAGGACATTTTCCCCGGTATATTTACAAAGCGAATTTACCCGTACTCTGGAGTTAGAAGATATCCCCCATGTTGGTATTGGTGCTTCACGGCGCTAATCCCGAAACCATAGATAGAAAAAGATTACCAAAAATTATCGGAATTTTTTCTTCGTTCAGAAAAATCCGAACGTAAAAAACAAAAATGGCGTCGTTAACAAAAAGGGGGTTGGGGAAAATGAAAATAAAGATGGTCTTGCTTGATAAAGAAATAGAATATTTATTCAAATAATCTCCTCTAAGGGAGGCAAAAATGAAATACAGAAATAGAAAACAATTTACACAAAGATTGCATAAATTTCCCTATGCATGACTAACTAACAATTTAGGGGTCAGGTAACACAAATATAAAAATATATAATAAATGCAAAAATACAAAAGTGTATATAGAGGGTTGCACTTATGTAACAGAATGGGCGTTAATCAACCAATAACTACCCTTCAAAATATACTACAAAGTGGGTATAAAAAACAGGAAGAAAACACTTACTGTCGAAAGGGTTTAGACAATAAAATACCCTTTATATAAAAATTATTTCTCTCGCACAGGAGAGACAAAAAGTTCTTCAGAACTCACAGTTCTGTCCAAAAGTGTCTCGTTCCTTTTCGTTTAATGACTGAGGCTCCCGGCTGTAGAATAAGGCTGCTTTACGTGGACTTTCTCGTGAAGTACAAGGCTCTCTGAAGAAATATAGGGCTGGTCTTCTGCACAGTATCACACTCTTTTCACTTGTCGTCCGCTTTTTCGTCAAAGGGATGGACCATGCGATGACTGTGACCTTTCTCGATAAAGGAAAATGAATAAACCACCGTCTCAGCCGTTCTAGGAATTCTACTGGGTCGCAACAGCAATTAGCCACCTTTTCTCAAACAAGGTTCTTTCAAAACGGCCAATGTCCGTCCTGAAGCATCTTATGTGTTCGTCTCACAGTGCCCAAGACGGGACAAACTGCTAGCTGCGTCCGCTCGCTTCGCTTCCCAGTTCCAAAGAGACCGATTACGGCTGACACGTGATCCAAGAAAATCCAGACAGGCGCCAAATCCAGAAGCCCCCGTCCTTCGCTTTCGCAGCAAAAAAAAAGAAAGAAACGAAACAGAGAGACAGACCAAAAGGGAAAAAACACCGAAATGATTTTTATTCATTTATAAAGATAAAAAATTTCCAATAAAATTAGGGATTTATCCGATTTTAATGAAATCTTCCGTATAAGAAGATTTCATTAAAATCGAATGAATTTTATAATGCAACAATTATTTTATTTCAAAACTTTCTAATTTTTTTCAGGTCTCTTAACTTTGACCCCCCCCTTATTTTGGGGGCACAAAATATCGGTGGGATTATATACTTTGGAAACTAATTACAGTATAAATAAAAAGACAAGCAATCGAAGGTGTGAATAGAAGAAAAAAAAAATTAAGGGAGCGATTCTCGTAGAAAATAAGTACCGAAAATCAGAAAGGTAATTTATGAGGAAGTTCGTCCCGGTCCCCTGCCTCCGAAATTGCTGCCCGGTGAACTATCAAATAACAACCCCAACTAGTACCGCTACAGCGGTGTTACTTGAAAGAAAACAACCAACTCAAATAACAACCCCAACTATCGTATCGGCGCCTATTTGAGGCGGAGGGGGGCTCTTTTTTGTCTTAATTCTTGTTTATCTATTTTTTCCATTCAAAGAAAAAAACATTAAACCGTTTTTTGTCGTAATTCTAATTTTTCTTTTTTTGTCGTAATTCTTATTATCGTCATCATCATCATCATCATCATGTCGTGCAGGCAGCACGGATATCCAGGACAATCTCTCGCCAACCTTCCCTATCATTCATCGCCACAGGGAGTTCTTCTTCGCTGCAGCCAGCATCTTTACATAGCTGGTCGATATAGGTCCTTGCTGGGCGGCCCACACTGGCATGTCCATGTGTTGGCTTCCACAGGAGAACATCACTTATGAGTTCATCCTTGCTTCTCCAGCAGTGCCCTGCATGCCTAGTCCGTCTCACTCGGATAGTCTGTGAGATAGGGGGCAGGTGACCATACAGCTGCTCCCTTGTGGGATGTTGTTTCCACGACTTGTTCAGAACTGCTCGCAGCATTCTTGTGCAGCTCCCATCTAGCTTATTCTCGAGGCGCCTCGTTAGGGTCCAGGTAGTGCAGCCATACAGCAGTACTGATATGACTACAGCCTGGAAGAGATGTCGCTTTAGCTTGTCAGTGAGATCAGACTTCCATATGACAGACAATTTGTTTGTGGCCATCCATGCCTTTCCTATTCGTGTGTTAATATCGTTATCTGTGGATGAGATATTACTACCCAGGTACGTGAATTGTTCTACTGGCTTAAGGGGCTTACCGTCTAACGTGGAGATGTCTCTTTTCTTTCTGAAGCTCATGAACTCTGTTGTGGCAGAGTTCACATGCAGGCCGATGCTTTTTGCTGCCTCCTCCAGGCTATGCAGTAGTGTCTCAGCCTGTGCCGGTGTATCTGCAAGAAGTGCGAGGTCATCAGCATAGTCTGCATCTGTGACTGTTTGTGCAGGATATCTCCTGCTTCTTGCCTTTCTTAGTGTAAAACCTTTTTCTTTTATGGTATCTAAAGATGTTCGGAGTACATAGTCTAGGCATATTATAAATATATATGGTGCCAATGTATCACCTTGTAGGACTCCGGCGACGATGTCAAAGAAATCCGTATCGCCATCAGGTGAGCGTACCATTGCTTTAATATCTTTGTAGAGCATCATTATAGCGTCAGTAGTTTCTTTGGGGGACCATATGCCAGTAGTATTTGTTCCATTTTCCGTCTATGTATAGAATCAAATGCTTTGGAGAAATCTACGAATAGTAATGTTGCCTCCAAATTCTTTGCTCGAACCCCTTCTATGATGCGTCGTACAGTCAGGATTTGAGAGGTTGTGGACCTATTTCTGCGGAAGCCATTTTGGTTTTTCCTGAGGACTTTCTCTATCTCGGGTCGGATTCGATTAAGAAGAAGGGCATTATATATCTTAGCTGCAATGGCAGTAAGGGTTATGCCTCTGTAGTTTTTAGCTATTCCTAGGTCTCCTTTTTTGGGGAATGGGACAATGCATCCTTTCGTCCATTTATCTATTCTGTTTTGCCTATATACTGCGTTGCATAGCCTAAGAAGTATGTCATTGAACTTACCTGACTTCCATACATCGGGGGTATTTCGTCAAATCCTGCAGCTTTTCTGCCTTTTAGTTTTTTTAGGACTTCGTTGAGTTCTTCTGTTGAAAATCCCCTAGTTTGATATCTAATTGTCTATCTATGATTTTTTGGATGTTATTTTCTATGATTTTAGGTGGGTTCCCCAGAAGTTTCTGGAAGTGGTCTTTCCATTTCTGAAGTCTATCTTTTTGGCTGGTTGCCTTTAGCTTTGATCTAGAGGTACCTTTCCTACCGCTAATTTCGTTCACTGTTTGCCAGGCTAATCTCGATTGTCTGTCTTCCACTGATTGTCTGATATTACTTATTTGTGCTTCGATATATTCTATTTGTTCTTTTTTGTATATTTTGGTTAGTTCTATATGGGCTTTCTTAAGGTTGTGTAGATTGGTGTTAGTTGGTTTTATTTTATTGCGTTGGGCTGCTTTTTTTACATCGTTTCTCCTTTGTCTAACTGCTTCAGTCTCCCAAGGAACAGTGTGTTTAGCACTTTGTTTGGTTGGTACGCACTCGGCTGCTGCTTCTAGGTGTGCACTAACAAAGTTTTCGTATTCCTCGTTTGGTGTGAAGCTTTCAGATGACTCCTGGAGGATATTGAATTTATTTCTTACTGCTACAGCGTAGCGATTGCCTATATCGCTGTTAGCAAGTGTCGACCAGTCGTATCGTATGTGTTTACTTGTTTGTTTTTTGTTTCTACGTAGGCTTAATCGTAATTTTGCTGTGACTATTCTGTGATCGGAGGATACTCCTTCAAAGGAGGAATACGCTTCGCAGTTCATTGTGCTATTTATCCATTTTTTGTTTATTAGGATGTAGTCTAGTTGCGCTTTTGTGCTATTTGGGTACGTGTATTTCCATAGTTTGCCCTTCCGTTTTTGGAATTTGGTGTTTAGACAAACAAGCCTGTTCTCAAGGGAGAACTCCGCTAAGAGATCACCGTTCCTGTTTGGGGTGTTATGTAAGCTGAATCTATTGTTTTCGTTTCTTCCTACCTGTGCATTCATATCTCCCCCAATGATCAATACATTATGTTTGGGGGTGTGCCGACATAGAGAGGATAGCCCATTGTAAAATGTTTCGATGTTTGTTTCATCGCTAACATTTGTGGGGCTGTAACATGAGACTATAGTCAGGCAAGGATTGCCATTAAACGTAGCGCTCATGATTCTAGGTTGAATTTTTTCTATGCTGTTAAGTGATTTTAGTGCTCGAGGGCTAAGAAGCATTCCTACACCTCCTATAGTGGCATTGACAGAGTTTTTCCATGCAGATGCTGACACAAACGTCCAGCCATTTCCAGATTCATGGTATTTTATTTCTATATCACCATGGTCAAGTCTGTGTTCTTGTACACATATGATGTCTATATTCTTTTCGGCTGCGGACGCCGTGAGTTCAGGGAGTTGACCTATCGTTTTTAGTGTTCTAACGTTAAATGTTGCTAGCTTGAGAGATTTTTTACATCTAAGTAGGTTTGTATTGGATTTGGGTTCTGTGTCTTTCTTATTAGATAGTGCGGTTAGGGTTATGTCTTCTCTAGGTTGTATGCCTTGCTTGTCTGTGCTGAGAATGATGTGATTTAAATGTGTCGTGTTTTTTGAGCTCCGTAAGGTATTTATCGAACACTGGGCCGGTGCTCGAGCCTCAGCAGATCGCGTACCATTTTTTATAGCAGAGGGTACGTTGCTACATGATTTTTGAACTTTGTGTAATGTCATGAATGGTTTCGGTTGGGTCAAGGTCATCGATATCTATCGGTAGCTGTTTGACTCATCAATAGGCGCCGGTCTTAGAGATGAGGAGCAGTAGTTACCTAACTGAACTTGTTGATCCTGGCCGTTGACCCATTCAGGGTTCATCCGCCCAGCATCTTATGATATACACCGTTGGCCTATTTAGGCTCTTCCGCCGCATCTCACATCCACCATGCTGCTACCCATGGTTTGGTTTTACGTGCCGGGTGGCATATAGAATTTTGTACGAGGGGGGGAGAGTAAGAGGGGGAGAGAAGGAAATGAAGAGGGAGAGAGAAGGAAATGAAGAGGGGGAGAGAAGGAAATGAAGAGGGGGAGAGAAGGAAATGAAGAGGGGGAGAGGAGGCGTAAGATATAAGTTTTAACTTAGTATAAGTCCACCTGTCCCCTCCCAGTTTATCGTTTATGAGGTTGGATCAAGTAGCAGAGAAAGGGAGAGACAGAGTCATAGCTGTGACGACAGGTTCATGGAAGAGGGGGGCTACTTCTGAGATTTATGATACCAAAGCCCACCGTGATTTGCAAATTATTCTTTCATTTTTAGTTCCAAATGGTTATAGTAGAATCAGAATTTCAAACTTTTGTATAAATATACGAAACAAGTAATTTGAATGTAAAACTTTAAAAAATTAATTTTAACAAAAAAATTAAAAAATTTTAACAAATAAATAAAAATCTTATTATCGTAATTTGTCGTAATTCTTGTTTATTTATAGAAATTTGTCATATTTCTTGTTTAGATAGTTTTGAACAGACTGAGATAGATAGATATTTTCGACAGTAAATAGATAGATTGATAAACAAAACGATATAGATAGATTGATAAACAAAACGATATAGATAGATAGATAGATAGATAAACACAACGATATAGATAGATAGATAGATAGATAGATAAACAAAACGAGATAGATAGATAGATAGATAGATAAACAAAACGATATAGATAGATAAACAAAACGACATAGATAGATAGATAAACGATATAGATAGATAGATAGATAGATAGATAGATAGATAGATAGATAAACAAAACGATATAGATAGATAGATAGATAGATAGATAGATAGATAAACAAAACGATAGATAGATAGATAGATATAGATAGATAGATAGATAGATAGATAGATAGATAGATACAAAACTATATAGATAGATAGATAGATAGATAGATAGATAGATAGATAGATAGATAGATAGATAGATAGATACAAAACTATATAGATAGATAGATAGATAGATAGATAAACAAAACGATATAGATAGTATCGGAAAAAAGATTTATAAAAAGTAAATCGAATGTTATCTTTTTTCCAACCGTAGAAAAAGTAAAAAAATTACAATAGAAAAAATTGTGGAGACAAAGTTGTGATTTAAAATAATTTATTCAATAAAATAAAAAAATGAGGTCTTGCATTATGCTTATATTTAACAATGGCACGAAGCCGAAAAAAGGAAAAAAACTTATCAAATTTACAATTTCAATCAACACAAACAAATTCTTACTTGGAGTGGATAATTACAATTAAAACAATTTCTTCTTTCTCCTTTCTTTCCTTGTCCTGAGACAAATCCTTCTGCTGCTGCTAGGGTTAACAGTTTGGGGGAAAGGAGGTGCCGGCACTTGTTGTTTACATTCTTTCAGATCCCTGTTTTTACAGAAAATAAATCTTCGGCAAAATTGCCGATACAATACAAAGTGTCTAAGGAATTAGACACTTATTCTCATAGAGATATCACAATATTTATCTCTTGTGTTTACTTCAAAATAGGCTACAAAGCCCTAGCAAAAATAAGTTTCTTTACAATACAAATTAAATCGGTCGCAAACCGATTTTTACATAAGATTTACTCCCTCTGAGAGTAATTTACTTATATGATTTTCAAATAAGTAATAAATAACAGGAAGGCTATGCCCAATATGCAATATTTTGACAATCTTCGTCTATCCTGTTATTAAAAATAATTCTAACGTTGAATCTTTCCAACGTGACAAATCTTCATTCAATCAAATACCAAATAATTTTACTCACTCTGTGAGTAATATACTTTATTTGAATTATCTAATAAAGTAGAAATACATACAGGAAACTAAGACAAAAACATTGAATTGTCTATCTTCGTTAATCCTGTAATATAAAATACAACATTGACTCTTAATCAACGTTTACATATAAAATTTACTGCTAAGTAAATTTAAATTAATTTCACTGAATAAGTGAAAGACATTAATAAATATCACATAACATCATACTACCAAGATAACTAAGACAATAGCATTGAATTGTCTATCTTCGTTATTCCTGGATTTTTAATATTTTTTACATTGGAGGTCAATGGAGACAGGCAAAAATTCCGACACGACTCTTCTAAAAATAAAATCCTGTCTGTCGATTTTCGCGCGGCCAGTCAATAAAAAGGGTTCAGTCCTGCGTCTTAATAACCAAATAAGGCAATAACGCTGTCTACAACTCAAATGACTTACCAGGAGTTCCAGGAAAGATTTTAACTCTTACCAAATAAGGGTAAAACGATGTTTACAATTCAAAATTACACACCAGAAGAGTTTTCTAAGAAAGATCCAACTTTTACCAAATAAGGGTATAACGCTGTTTACAACTCAAAAATTACACAACAGGAGAGTTTTTCCAGGAAAGATTTAACATTTACAAAAATTACTAATTTTCTTACCGGCTTTAAACGCCAGTTACAATTTTCAAAAAATATAGATATAAAAAACTCTTAAACAGATAGATAAACACAACGATAAATAGATAGACAGATAGATAAACACAACGATATAGATAGATAGGTAAACAGATAGATAGATAGGTAAACAAAGCGATATAGATAGATAGATAGATAGATAAACAAAACTATATAGATAGATAGATAGATAAACACAACGATATAGATAGATAGATAGATAGATAAACACAACGATATAGATAAATAGACACAACGATATAGATAGATAGATAGATAAACACAACGATATAGAAAGATAGATAGACAGATAGATAAACACAACGATATAGATAGATAGATAGGTAAACAAAACGATATAGATAGATAGATAGGTAAACAAAACGATATAGATAGATAGATAGATAGATAGATAAACACATCGATATAGATAGATACGGACTGTTTTACCATTAAAAAAGTTTTTTTTTAATTAAAAAATGACCTGACATTAGATAATCTTAGATTATCTAAATACTCAGATTTTCTTTTATTCATGTTTGTTTAATGTTTTGTTTTTAGTTTAAATAAACAAGAATATCTAAATATTTTGAATTTTTTAAACATTTTTTCTTTTACTTGTAATTCATCGAAGTGACATTTGTTTTTCTTTCAGTGGATCTATCTATCTATCTATCTATCTATCTATCTATTTCCATTTGTTCATATCTATTTGTTTGTTTATTTATCTATCTATCTATCTCGTTTTGTTTACCTATCTATCTATCTATCTATATCGTTGTGTTTACCTATCTATCTATCTATCTATATCGTTGTGTTTATCTATCTATCTATCTTATCAAAATGTATGTTGTTAAAATTAAAATTAAAATTAAAAATATGAAGAATCTTCAGAAAAGCCCATGACGTCACGGTTGCTGATTCGTCCTAGAATTTGACCCAAGCGAACAACTCCCACTATAATTGTTCCTTCGACACGTACGCCTTTGGGAAAAGGAAAGGGCAAAGCTTACAGAGAAATGTGACGTCACGGATAGGGGCAAGGGAGAATTTCGCCTTTGAAACTTCAGTGTCGCGCTGGCCATTACCCTGGGTGGAACTTCGTAGCGTTTCGCTACCACACTGGGTTAGGAAAATCAACCACGCAGTGTCGCAGCAGACAGCCACCTGTGAGGATCTTTGTAGCAATGCTACCTCACAGGTCGATAAATGTTCAACCATGCCTTGAGGAATTAGAGTATAACTCCCTCAAGTATGAAAAAGGAATAAGCCGGCACTCACTCGAAATTCAACAACCAAGAACAATAAGAAATTTGTAGCATACGCTACCTTATTGTAACACGAAATCTGCATTCAAAGAACTCTCCACATTCAACTACGAAATCTACATTCAAAGAACTTTCGACCAAAGAACTACGAAATTCATCTATCTGAGAACTACGAAATTCATCTATCTGAGAACTACGAAATTCATCTATCTGACAACTACGAAATTACGACAAAAATGAACACTTGTTACCGGGCTCACAAAGATAAGTTTCCCGCAAAACCATCGTTTTTTGCAAACCCTTACATCTAAATCTCTCTATCTATTAGTTACTACGCCACCCTCTATCAAATGACATTTATTCCTTCTTCTTTCTTCTACCTTTTTATTTGTTACATTAAAATTGTTAAACCTTTAGTATTTGTTATCGTGTTTTTCTTTCATACAGCATCCGATTTGAATTTGCGTATTTTCCCGCCCCCTTGAAATTATCTTCCCTTTGTACTTGAAAAGGTTTATTCGCTTGTATATTGGAACTAGGATATTTTCCCCGGTATATTTACAAAGCGAATTTACCCGTACTCAGGAATTAGAAGATATCCCCCAATGTTGGTATTGGTGCTTCACGGCGCTAATACCGATAATCTATCTATTATTGGAAATTTTGTTGTCTTTATAAATCGTTTCTGTATTATGCATGCCTTTTTTTGTCCCTCTTGGTCTGTGTCTCTTGTTTCGTATTTTTTGTGCGAAAACAAATGGTGAAGGAAGGCACCTGTTGCTAGCTTTGGGGCTGGAATGTCACGTGCCCTCCCATATTCTTCCTCTTTGGAACTGGGAAGCGAAGCGAGCGGACGCAGCTAGCAGTTTGTCCCGTCTTGGGCACTGTGAGACGAACACATAAGATGCTTCAGGACGGACATTGGCCGTTTTGAAAGAACCTTGTTTGAGAAAAGGTGGCTAATTGCTGTTGCGACCCAGTAGAATTCCTAGAACGGCTGAGACGGTGGTTTATTCATTTTCCTTTATCGAGAAAGGTCACAGTCATCGCATGGTCCATCCCTTTGACGAAAAAGCGGACGACAAGTGAAAAGAGTGTGATACTGTGCAGAAGACCAGCCCTATATTTCTTCAGAGAGCCTTGTACTTCACGAGAAAGTCCACGTAAAGCAGCCTTATTCTACAGCCGGGAGCCTCAGTCATTAAACGAAAAGGAACGAGACACTTTTGGACAGAACTGTGAGTTCTGAAGAACTTTTTGTCTCTCCTGCGCGAGAGAAATAATTTTTATATAAAGGGTATTTTATTGTCTAAACCCTTTCGACAGTAAGTGTTTTCTTCCTGTTTTTTTTATACCCATTTTGTAGTATATTTTGAAGGGTAGTAACAGAAATAAAGTAACAAGTAGTAACGTTTAAGACTGTTGTATAAAGGAAAGTTACAAGGCAAATATAGCGTGTATATTTGGGTTAACAGGTTATTCTGGGTTAGTAGTAATGTGTTAAGAGTTTATACATTTCTTTTGTAAATGTCTTTAAGAGTTGCCAGAGGAACTTCTCCTGGTGGGGTGTATATTTAAAGGTAATACAAGAGATTCAAATACACTTATCTTAATTATTTTAATCTTGCAATGTCTCTACGTTGTCCGGTAAAGTCGCCGTGTTTCAGTTCTGCTAGTTTCAGCTAGTACTGCCCCTGTTGCTTGTCGGGTCTGTTCTGCTGATTCAGGGTTCTATGCCCTGTCCCCTACTGTCCGGGCTTCCGGTGCGGGCAGCCAACCCAATTTCCGATATTCTCCTAACTGACGGAGAAACATGCGATGTTTGTTCATTGCATGTTTGAAGGAATATTCTATTGTTCATTTTAAAGTTTTACAAATTCTATTTTTACATATTTTATTTTTACTAATTTTATTTTCCTAAGTGACTTGTCTCTGTATAATTGTAACCATGTTTTTAGTGGTTACTAAAATATTCCCTTTTTGATTGTGTGTAACTCCACTGTGGAGGTTGTTAGGACAGTGTCCTTGATTGTGGCTCCACTAAGTGTGGAGGTTTTTTTGTTTGTGTATAACTCCACTAGGTGTGGAGGTTGGTAGGACAGTGTCCTTGATTGTGGCTCCACTAAGTGTGGTGGTTTTTTTGTTTGTGTATAACTCCACTAGGTGTGGAGGTTGGTAGGACAGTGTCTTTGATTGTGGTTCCACTAAGTGTGGAGGTTTTTTTGTTTGTGTATAACTCCACTAGGTGTGGAGGTTGGTAGGACAGTGTCTTTGATTGTGGTTCCACTAAGTGTGGTGGTTGTTAGGACAGTGTCCTTTCAGCATTATTATGGCCGCATATGTTTATTTTTTATCTGAATGTAACTCCACTAAGTGTGGAGGTTGGAAGGACAGTGTCCTTTCGGCATTATTATGGCCGCATATGTTTATTTTTTATCTGAATGTAACTCCACTAAGTGTGGAGGTTGGAAGGACAGTGTCCTTTCGGCATTATTATGGCCGCATATGTTTATTTTTTATCTGAATGTAACTCCACTAAGTGTGGAGGTTGGAAGGACAGTGTCCTTTCGGCATTATTATGGCCGCATATGTTTATTTTTTATCTGAATGTAACTCCACTAAGTGTGGAGGTTGGAAGGACAGTGTCCTTTCGGCATTATTATGGCCGCATATGTTTATTTTTTATCTGAATGTAACTCCACTAAGTGTGGAGGTTGGAAGGACAGTGTCCTTTCGGCATTATTATGGCCGCATATGTTTATTTTTTATCTGAATGTAACTCCACTAAGTGTGGAGGTTGGAAGGACAGTGTCCTTTCGGCATTATTATGGTCGCATATGTTTATTTTGTGTAACTCCACTAGGTGTGGAGGTTTTTATTTTTTTCGTTTTTTGTGCCCCATTTATTTGGGTGCTAATTATTTTATAAAATGTATTGCCTTTATTTGGCATGATATTTGTAGAGATTTGTGTGTTGGAACCCCTGTATGTATTTTGTTTTGTTTTGTTTTTAAAAATGAACTTTGGGGTCCATAATTTATGCAGTTATAAGTCTTGCTAGGACTAGTTTGGCCTTTATTTTTGCCAGTATGGAAGCAGTTTAAAGTCTTGGCCCTGGACTTACTTGGCTTTGTAATTTAGCCAGTATGGAAGCAGTTTAAAGTCTTGTATGGAAGCAGTTTAAAGTCTTGGCCTGGACTTTCTTGGCTTTGTAATTTAGCCAGTATGGAAGCAGTTTAAAGTCTTGGCCCTGGACTTACTTGGCTTTGTAATTTAGCCAGTATGGAAGCAGTTTAAAGTCTTGGTCCTGGACTTACTTGGCTTTGTAATTTAGCCAGTATGGAAGCAGTTTAAAGTCTTGGCCTTGGACTTACTTGGCTTTGTAATTTAGCCAGTATGGAAGCAGTTTAAAGTCTTGGTCCTGGACTTACTTGGCTTTGTAATTTAGCCAGTATGGAAGAAGTTTAAAGTCTTGGCCCTGGACTTTCTTGGCTTTGTAATTTAGCCATTATGGAAGCAGTTTAAAGTTGGTCCTGGACTTACTTGGCTTTGTAATTTAGCTAGTATGGAAGCAGTTTAAAGTCTTGGTCCTGGACTTACTTGGCTTTGTAATTTAGCCAGTATGGAAGCAGTTTAAAGTCTTGGCCCTGGACTTACTTGGCTTTGTAATTTAGCCAGTATGGAAGAAGTTTAAAGTCTTGGCCCTGGACTTTCTTGGCTTTGTAATTTAGCCAGTATAGAAGCAGTTTAAAGTCTTGGCCTTGGACTTTCTTGGCTTTGTAATTTAGCCAGTATGGAAGCAGTTTAAAGTCTTGGCCCTGGACTTTCTTGGCTTTGTAATTTAGCCAGTATGGAAGCAGTTTAAAGTCTTGGTCCTGGACTTACTTGGCTTTGTAATTTAGCCAGTATGGAAGCAGTTTAAAGTCTTGGCCTTGGACTTACTTGGCTTTGTAATTTAGCCAGTATGGAAGCAGTTTAAAGTCTTGGTCCTGGACTTACTTGGCTTTGTAATTTAGCCAGTATGGAAGCAGTTTAAAGTCTTGGCCCTGGACTTTCTTGGCTTTGTAATTTAGCCAGTATGGAAGCAGTTTAAAGTCTTGGTCCTGGACTTACTTGGCTTTGTAATTTAGCCAGTATGGAAGCAGTTTAAAGTCTTGGCCCTGGACTTTCTTGGCTTTGTAATTTAGCCAGTATGGAAGCAGTTTAAAGTCTTGGTCCTGGACTTTCTTGGCTTTGTAATTTAGCCATTATGGAAGCAGTTTAAAGTCTTGGCCTGGACTTTCTTGGCTTTGTAATTTAGCCATTATGGAAGCAGTTTAAAGTCTTGGTCCTGGACTTTCTTGGCTTTGTAATTTAGCCAGTATGGAAGCAGTTTAATGTCTTGGCCCTGGACTTCCTTGTCAGATGCAGTTTTAGGTCTTACCCAGGACCATGGTCTTCATTCGTTAAACGATTTCTCCCTCTCTGAGAGAGAAAATCGAGTCCTAAGGTTGGTTCAAGGGTCCTTTAGCTTGGGTGTCTTGTTTTCGGGTGCAGTTTTAGGTCTTACCCAGGACCCTTGTTGTTGGTAGTAGGATGTAGTTTAACGTCATATCCAAGACGTGTAGTAGGTAGAGGACCGCATTTAAATTTTTTCTTATTTTTTCTTTTATTATTCACTCTCTTTTTGATTTTCTTTAGCTTAGAATTTGTGAGTGTGTCAGGCATTTTCTTAGCATTTTTGTTATTTTTTAAGAGGTCCTGTGGGCTCATAATTATCATCTCTCCTTCCTTTTTTGGAGAATGTAGTAGTGAGTCCAGCCTGCCTTGGGGCTGAGAAAACTCTTTTTTGGTCGAGCATATAGGCTGCATATTTTTTTCTATATTTATCCTTTTGGTTGTGCCTGGTTTGAAAGTTAGTTTTGGGTCAGGCATCTTATTATTTTTTGAGAGCTCCTGTGGGCCCATAATTTTTATTGTCTCTCCTTCCTTTTTAGGAGAACGTAGGGGTGAGTCCAGCCTGCCTTGGGGCTGAGAAAATTCCTTTTTAGGAGTAAGTATGTTTGATTCCAGCCTGCCTTGGGGCTGAGAAAATTCCTTTTTAGGAGAAAGTAGTAGTGAGTCCTTTTGGAGGAATATATTTGTTTTATTCTTTTCCAATTCCAAAGCAGGTGACCCCAAGTTTTTATTTCCGGCTATAGGATTTATTTCCTCTTTATTGTCCAATGTTGAGGGGTCTAGGTTTGCATTGCTAGTATGCTGCAGAACACCCATTCTAGTCTATCTATCTATATCGTTTTGTTTACCTATCTATCTATATCGTTTTGTTTACCTATCTATCTATCTATATCGTTGTGTTTATCTATCTATCTATCTATCTATCTATCTATATCGTTTTGTTTATCTATCTATCTATATCGTTTTGTTTATCAATCTATCTATTTACTGTCGAAAATATCTATCTATCTCAGTCTGTTCAAAACTATCTAAACAAGAAATATGACAAATTTCTATAAATAAACAAGAATTACGACAAATTACGATAATAAGAATTACGACAAAAAAAGAAAAATTAGAATTACGACAAAAAACGGTTTAATGTTTTTTTCTTTGAATGGAAAAAATAGATAAACAAGAATTAAGACAAAAAAGAGCCCCCCCCCTCAAATAGGCGCCGATACGATAGTTGGGGTTGTTATTTGAGTTGGTTGTTTTCTTTCAAGTAACACCGCTGTAGCGGTACTAGTTGGGGTTGTTATTTGATAGTTCACCGGGCAGCAATTTCGGAGGCAGGGGACCGGGACGAACTTCCTCATAAATTACCAGAAATTTAGTAGTAGAAACTTTAAATGCGTGAAACAGCGTCTTGTTAAAATTAGATAAACCAATTAAACAAAGAAGTGTTTGATGAATCTCCATGTCACACGAGAATAGGTACCACCAATTTTACCCTTTGAAATTTACCCCCACCCTATATTTAACACAATGAAACTTGCAGAAAAATTAATATTTTCTTGAAATTTTTTTTCCATCCGAAAGAAAAAACATTAAACAAACTCCTGATGATTTTTAAAAAAATTTTCAGCTTACGGAAATAATGAAAATTATGATTGAAAAACAATGTTTTCATTTTTGCACTGTTAAATCAACTGAAATTTAACTTAGCTAAAAACAAGTTACGATAGGAGTTTTTTTTTAAATTCTATGAAAAATCAATTAATAGTCTGATTTTCACGAAATGTTTACTAACTACTGGCATTAATTTCGTCTGCTAGGAGTTTTAAAATTAAAAATAATTAAATCTATTATTTAAGGTCAAACTTTGTCTAAATTAGGTATACCCTTTTTTGTCGACTGCTAAGAGTTTTAAAAACGAATTCATCATCATCATGTCGCGCAGGCAGCACGGATATCCATGACAATCTCTCGCCAACCTTCCCTATCATTCATCGCCCCAGGGAGTTCTTCCTCGCTGCAGCCAGCATATTTACATAGCTGGTCAATGTAGGTCCTTGCTGGGCGGCCCACACTGGCATGTCCGTGTGTTGGCTTCCACAGGAGAACATCGCTTATGAGTTCGTCCTTGTTTCTCCAGCAGTGCCCTGCATGCCTAGTCCGTCCCACTCGGATGGTCTGTGAGATAGGGGTCAGGTGACCATACAGCTGCTCCCTTGTGGGATGTTGTTTCCACAACTTGTTCAATACTGCTCGCAGCATTAAGTGACCTGAAAAAAATGAGAAAGTTTTGAAATAAAATAAGTAATGCATTATAAAGACCATTCATTGATACATAAACACTGAACATTTCATTAAAATCCGATAATTCACTGATTTTTGGTAAATTATTTTCTCTAGGATAAAGTCATTTTGTCAAAAATGCAATTTAGTCTCATTTTGGGTATCCCTAGTCTAAATCGATAAGGAGTGACATACTGACCATCATTAAAAAAGAAAAATATTATTACAATATGCAATTTATTTTTAATACATTTTATACATTTGTAATTTAAGATAAAAAATGAAACTCGTCTTACCTTGGGCTGGGAAGAAAATGGCGCCCGAAATTTAATTTCTTTTTATAAGAGTACAGACCGGAAATTAGGGGGTTGGCAGGAGTGGAGTGGAGTCATAAATAAGCCGAATTTTCTGGCAGTCGGGAGTTATTATTTAGAAGGCAAGCTATTGTGTGCTGATCTGATAACGAGCTATTTCGGCAATGGATAAACTGGCGAAGGGAATAATTAAGCCATTTAATGGCGAGGGGGATTTTGTGGCATGGCTGAAAAAGCTAAAGCTAGTGGCCGAACTCCTAAAGATCTCTGAGTTTTATTCCACTTTTTCTGGAGGGAGATGCGCTTGCCCTCTACATGGAGATGAGTGAAGTAGAGCAGCAGGATGAAGGGATGATTGAGAAGAGGCTGAGAGAGGCATTTACAGAAGGGCCCTTTGAGGCATATGAGAAACTTCAAAAGTTTAAGTGGACCGGGAGTCGGTAGACGTGTATGCCAACAGCATCAGGAGGCTGGCAGGACTAGCCGGATATGTAGGACGAGGGCTGGACCAAACAGCGAAATTGTAACTGGTTTCCTGGATAATATATCAATGAGTCTGCAACAATTGCCGGGCATAAAAACAATGGAGATCGCGGATCTTATACCAACTGCGAGGGTGTTGACAAGAACACGAGGTCAGAATTCCGGGACGGTGGGAGCGGTTGCATGTAGCAAAGAACCGACTGAAAAATATGCAATGGGGTCATCATCCGCTATTCGGTGCTACAGATGTCAGGGGCCACACCGACTCAGAGATTGCAAAGTACCACCAAGAGGTAGAACTATGTGCTACAGGTGTGAAAAGTTTGGGCATATTGCCAGATACTGCCCCCTGAACCAGGGAAACGATCAAGGGGAAGCGTTTGCGCCAGCGGCTGCCCCTTCAACGGAGTGAGGGCGCGGTATGGGTCTCTCCCGATCATAGAGGTGTTAGTGGCTGGCATGAGAGCGACGGCTCTCATTGATACCGGCTGTACCACCACTTTACTCAGTCCCAAGCTCACTCGTGGATGTGGTAGGGATAGGACTACAATAAGAGCAGTGGACGGAACTAAAGTGGAATGCAGAGGAACCAGACAGATAGAAATAGAATTAGGTGGAGAAAGGTTGACAACAAAGGCAATTATCATGGAATGTCTAATCAATGATATAGACATTATCATTGGGATGGATGTTATTTGCAGACTGTAAAAAATGGCGAAGTCAAGTTCGGAGAGACATACTGTGCTGTAGCTGCCGAAGAGAAGAATTGCTGCGAAATTGAGGACAAAGATTTTAAAGCAGAGTTTGACGGCAAAAAATGGACTGTGGAATGGCGGTGGAAAGGACTCCACTGTTAGAAAATAAAGTGGAATATTACAAAACGCCCTTAGAGGAGCGAGAAAGAGTGGTGTATGAGAAAGAGGTGGAAAGGTGGATTGCGGAGGGAATTCTCCTACCATGGAGAGGTGAAGTGAAAGGAGTGTTACCTTTGATGGCGGTGGTCCAGGCAACTAAAGGTATAACCCGTCGGTCGCTACCGAGCTAAAGGGCTCACAGAATTTCCGAAATTGGCCGTCAAGATCGGATTTTCTGCATCAACCAAGGATTGCAGGGTCTCTATATTTGCCGAAAGTCTAGCCGAATGCCCACGTTGTGTTCAGATCTCAAACGACTAGAAATCTGCTATAGAAACTGATTTCCAAGGTTAACGGCGGCCTAGTGGTCACATAAAAAAACAACGACTCTTTTCTTCAAACTTAACAAAATTTATATTCAAATAACAAAAAGAATACAAACAATTATTTCTCAAGACTGTGGGAGTGATGAACCCGTAATTAATAACTTCTGGTCTTCTGCAAAGTATTGTGCAAAACAGTTTGTAAGTTGACTAAGTTTTCAAATGGTCTTAGCTGAAGTCAGTTACTCTCGGCTCTCAGTATTTGCGTTAATCTTCTCAGCTATCCCGGTCAGCTCATGTGATTCTCAAGCAATCACAACGTCCTCTCTCAAGCCCGGTGTGGCTTCATCTGCCCTCAAACCAAAAACGTCTGAGTTAAATAATATTTCAATCGGAAGAATTTTATTTCCGGCCGGCATGAAGATATTAGGAATTTTCTCTGCGCCTCCCACTTTAGCAGGGTAACCGCCCCCTCTAGTTCCAATCGAATTCACTTCCGCCAAATCGACAGGGGCTTCAATTCTTCCGGCTACTTGAGTGTTTTTTTAAATACATTTGACTTTCTTTAATTTCGATTTTCAACAAGAGTTTATCTCCTTTCTTAAGTGGGAAGGAAAACAATAAAAAGATTCTCTTCCGGCCATTTTTCAAGTGATCTCCAAAAAGTGGTCTTAGAAAAATATAGGTTTTAATTCGTTTCCTATAAGATTTTCAACAAGAAGTTTTATCCTTTCTTAAGTAGAAAGGGAAAACAATAAAAACGCCTTTCTCAAGGGCCGAAGGCAACACACAGTTTAATGACCTCCGCGCGACTTAATTCTGGCCGCATCAAAGACTTGTCTCCGACCGCCGCCGATTCTGGAGTTCTTCTGACTTACTTGAGATCTCCCCTCCTGATATGGTCATTTCCGAATCGCCCATCTGTTTTGAATCTACTCTGACCCAAACGATCGAGTCACCCGGCGATTTTACATTTACGATTTTTCTTTTCTTCCTTTCTTTTCTTTCTTTCTTCTAATTTCAAAACCTGAATCGGTCACAAAGGGAAAGTCAGACCAGTATTAGACTTTCGTGAGCTAAACAAATATGTCAAGAGCTATACTGGAAGCGACATCATCGATGTGTGTGATGAAAAAATGAGAAAATGGAGACAGTTGGCGGGAGGAACTGCGATAGTAGACCTGAAGTCGGCCTACCTACAATTGTATGTTGCAAAAAGTCTATGGCGATACCAACTAGTGCGCCATAAAGGCAAAATTTATTGCCTGACTCGGTTGGGGTTTGGACTCAATGTTGCGCCAAAAATTATGGCAGTAGTTCTAAAAACTGTGCTAATGAAGGGTGATAAGACGAGAGGAGCCACTGATTCATATATCGACGATATACTCATAATGTGACAAAGGTATCGACGAAGGAAGTAGTCGATCATCTGAAGGAATTTGGACTAACAAAACCACCAGAATCCTTGGAAGGTGGAGCGTTGGGCCTTAAATTGAAGGAGGGAAAAAGGTGAACTGGTATTTGGAAGAGGGAACGAGATCCCACTGATAACAGCAGATATGAGTAGGCGGGAGTTGTTTTCGATCAGTGGAAAATTGTTGGGACACTATCCCATTGCTGGATGGCTACGACCGGCATGTAGCTATGTAAAGAGAAGAGCGAATGGGATAAATTGGGATGATAGAGTTGATGAAGGAACTGTCTCTGTGATACAAGAGATACTGGCTGAAGTAAAAAGAACTGACCCCGTGACAGGGACTTGGCACATCTAAAACAAAAACAGGAGTCGTGTGGTGGGATGCGAGCAGTATCGCCATAGGCACAGTCGTGGAGATCAATGGTTTGGTGGCGGAAGATGCAGCATGGCTGAGGAAAAAAGATGATTTTAACCACATTAATGTAGCTGAGTTAGAGGCTGTGTTAAAGGGAGTGAATTTGGCTTTAAAGTGGGGATTAAGAGAGATGGAAGTGAGAACCGATTCAGCCACAGTATTGAGCTGGATAAACTCTGCAGTGGAGGAGAGCGGAAGAATGCGGACGAAGGGTGCTGGAGAAATGATAATAAAGCGGAGATTAGGAATACTGCGACAACTGATAGATGAATTCGAATTACAATTAAAAGCAGTATTTGTGCCTTCGGAGAAAAACAAGGCGGATGCGCTAACACGAGTGAATAAAAACTGGAGGAGGAGAATGAGTTTCCAACATGCTGTCTAGGGATTAACAAATTGGAGGAGTTGCATGGCATGCACCATATGGGAGTAGATAGGACTCTGTATTTAGTGCGAAAGGTCGACCCGCTTATTAAAAGGGAGGAAGTCCGGAGGGTAGTTAGGGAATGCACCAGATGCCAATCAATTGACCCTGCCCCAACCTGGCGAAATTGGGGTTACAACAAATTGGACAAGGTCGATATAACCCATTATCGCGGGCGTGCATATTTGTCAATGATGGACTGCGGACCAGGGCGACTAGCGATATGGAGGGAGTTGCGTGCAGAATCGGCGGCCGTTGTTGCAGAAGAACTAGAAAAGGTGTTTTTTGAACGAGGTCCAGTAGTGGAGGTGATAATGGACAATGGTACAGTCTTCCGCTCAGATATCCTCCAGGCACTTTTCGAAAAATGGAACATTCGAAGGTACTATAGAGCGGCCTACAGACCAGAGGGCAATGGAATAGTGGAACGAAACCACAGAACCGTGAAAGCAATAGCCGAAAGGGGAGGAATAACACCGATAGAGGCCACATTCTGGTACAATATGGCCCCAAGGTCGGTCAGAGAAAGGAAACCGTACCCCAACGGTCAATTTTTTTGTACGAGTGGAGACACCAAAAAAATAAACTCCCAGATGTTGACGAAGGACCACACAGAATCCAAATAGGTGAAGAGGTTTGGGTGAAACCACCAAACGTCCGGTGCACAACGCAGTGGGGGAGAGGAGTAGTTGCGGGGAGCCAGTCACCAAACAACCTGATTGTAAACGGAACACCACGGCATATCTTAGACTTAAGGCGAGTACTACCAGCGAACGATGAGGATATGGAAGATGAACATCAGAGCGAGATGAATGAACCCCTACCGACGCAAAGACTGCAAAGAGAGCGTAATGCACCAATTTGGACACGAGACTACGTTATGTGAAATGATCTTAAGATCATGGGGGCGTGTAATTTAAGATAAAAAATGAAACTCGTCTTACCTTGGGCTGGGAAGAAAAGGGCGCCGAAATTTAATTTCTTTTTATAAGAGTACAGACCGGAAATGAGGGGGTTGGTAGGAGTGGAGTGGAGTCATAAATGCCGAATTTTCTGGCAGTCGGGAGTTATTATTTAGAAGGCAAGCTATTGTGAGCTGATCTGATAAAAATCGTCCGAATTTTGACAAAAAGTTACGTTGCCCAACAACTAAGATGTCAAGTTATGGCCGATGTCAGATTTCTCGTTTTGGTACTAATCTAACTGTTCAATTAAAGAATGAAGCAAATGACTGGATGATTGATATTTTGTAATGTACATAAAAACATAATTAATGTAAATTCATGGATGTGGGCACCAAACTACTTACTAGAATTTAAAAGTAAAAATGAATAAACTGAAATTGAATAAAATTAAATTAAATTAAAAATCAGATAATTTTTCTCAACGATTGACTAGGAAAGGAATTGGAAAAAACAAAAAAAACACAAAAAAAACTATTGGATATTTGATTTCCAATTTGACATCAACACATACGTCACCACACTCCTTTTTGGCCCATATCTTTTAAAAATTCAATTATATATTGACTTAATCGAAGTGGTGTCCTCATTATGGTCGCTAAAAAAATCAATCAGTCAACGCTTGGGTTTTTTTTTCAATAATTTGTCTTGTACAACAAATGTTTTTTTTTTTCAGAAATTGAACATCTATCTCTTAGTACTAGGGACCACCATTCGGTCACGTGATCAGTTTAGGCCATCTTGAATAAAAGGAAAAAGATATTTCCGAACTTTGTTTACAAAAAATCTCGTAAAAAACAATTAAAGATCGTACAGGGTTGTTACAAAGAAAAACAGTTAGTTCAAAGATCAAATTTTCCGATTTGGAAAAATTACATCGTTATCTTAAAAATAAATAAACCTATCCGTATTACATGCGAAAGGGTAATTTTCAGGCCTCAATTTAGACAGAAAAAATACATATTATTACCCTCTTACGATTATACAAAAACATATGGTTGAATGTAATGCACATACTTTTAGCCAAAATTTATTATTAAAATGAATAAAATCTTTAAAACTTTAATATTAAAATTTACTATTAAAATGAATAAAAACTTGAAAAATTTAATATTAAAATTTCACAGGGAATTGACGTTAAAAAATGTCTTCGGTTTTAGTATTAATTTTTAAAATCGAAAATGAAATGAAAATTTGAATATTTTTTTAGAGAAAAACTGATAAAATAATCAATATATACTTACTTTTTATTCTAATTGGTCGAAAAAGTTAAATAAAATATTTTTTACGCTAGAAAAACAAATTTTGGTTACTGAGAAGCGTCTAGTCTCTTTGTATAAAAACAAAACAAATATATCAGTTTTGCTCTTCCGTATATTCTAAGAATCACACATTACTATTCAACAATAAAAATTACAAATTCTTTTAAAAATATCAATCTAGCTCGGATCGGACCAATTTTTAGTTTGTGGCGACGGAAGTTCATACTTCGACAGAAAGAGATCGAATGACAAAAATAATTGTTTTGCGCAGGGGATTGCGCATGTTAGAAAAGAGAATAAAAAAATAAAATTCGTAAAATATTTTAAAACCATTATTGAAGCACGATAAATCAAAATAAAATTNACGAGAGAATCCCATCCTTTATTCTAATATTTGCATAACAGGTTCCCACCTTTTATTGCTTACCGTTATTTTAACTGTTTGATCTATAGGGTTCCCAACTTTATTCTACTATTTGATAATAGGTTTCCCACCTTTATTCTACTCTTTGATAATAGCTTTCCCACCTTTATTCTACTCTTTGATAATCGGGTTCTTACCTTTATTCTACTATTTGAAAATATGGATGTAAACTTAATTCTACTATTTGATAACAGGGGTCTCACCTTTATTCTACTATTTGATAACAGGATTGCTCTCTTCATTCTACTCTTTGATAAAAGGGCTGCTACCTGTATTTTGTTATTTAATAATACGTTTTCCACCTTTGCTCTACTATTTGATAATAAGGTTACCATCTTTATTCTAGTATTAGAAATAATAGGGTTGCCACCTGTAATCTAGTATGTGATAATAGCGGTGCCAACTTTATTGTCCCATTGATATTAGTGTTGCCACATTTATCTACTATTCGATAAGAGGTGTGTCACATTGGTTCTACTATTTGACAATAGGGATGCCACCTTTATTCTGCTATTTGATAATAGGTTTGCCAGTTTTATTCTACTATTTGATAATAGAGTTGCTCCCTTTATTCTACTATTGAATAAAAGGGTTCCTGGCTTCATTCTACTATTTTATAATAGGTCCCCACCTTTATTCTACTATTTGATAATAGGGTTGCTAACTTTATTCTATGATTTGTTAATAGGGTTGGTACCTTTATTCTACTGTTTGATAATAGGGGGGCCAACTTTATTCTACTGTTTGATAATAGGGGGGCCAACTTTATTATACTGTTTGATAATAGGGTTGCAACCTTTATTCAATTTTTGTATAAAATTGTTCCAGCTTGTTGCTATCTGATAATAGTCTTTGATTTTAGGGTTCACACCGTTATTCTACTGTTCAATAATAGGGTTGCTCTAAGTATTCTGTTGTTTGGTAATAGGATTGCCACCTTTATTCTACTATTTGATAATAGAGTTGCTACCTTTTTCTACTATTCAAAAATAGGTGTACCATTTCTACTATTCGATAATAGGGTTGCTACCTTTATTTTACTATTTGATAATAGAGTTGCTACCTTTTTCTTCTATTCAAAAATAGGTGTACCATTTCTACTATTCGATAATAGGGTTGCTACCTTTATTCTACTATTTGATAATAGTGTTGCCACCTTTATTCTACTATTTGATTATATGGGTTCCAACTTTATTCTACTATTTATTAATAGGGATCCTACCTTTATTCTATTTTTTTATAATAGGGTTCCCACCATTATTCTACTATTCGATAATAGGGTTGCTACCTTTATTATACTATATTATTTTAGGGTGGTCACGTTTATTCTACTCTGTGATAATAGTGTTGCTACCTTTATTCTACTAGTTGATAATAGGAGTGCTAATTTTATTCTACTATTTGATAATAGGGTTCCCAGCTTTATTCTTGTATTTGATAATAGGGTTGCCACCGTTATTCTACTATTTGATAATAGGGGTACTTCTTGTATTCTACTATTTGATTATACGTTTCCCACCTTTGTTATACTATTTGATAATAGGGTTGCAGTCTTTATTCTGCTATTTGATAGTAGTGTTGCCACCTTTATTCTGCTATTTGATAATAGTGTTCCTATCTTTATTCTGATATTTGATAATAGGTTTAGTACCTTCATTCTACTATTTGAAATAGAGGGTGCCGCCTTTATTCTACTATTTGATAATAGGGTTGCTACCTTTATTCAAGTATTTGATAATCGGGGTTTATTCTAACATTTGATAATAGCATTACCACCATCATCTACAATTTGATAATAGGGTTTTCACCTTTATTCTACTATTTGAATAAAGGCATGACAATTTTATTCTACTTTTTGGTAATTTATGAGGAAGTTCATCCCGGTCCCCTGCCTCCAAATTTGCTGTTCGGTGACGTATCAAATACCAACCCCAACTAGTACCACTACAGCGGTGTTACTTAAAAGAAAACAACCAACTCAAATAACAACCCCAACTATCGTATCGGCGCCTATTTGAGGGGGGGGGCTCTTTTTTGTCTTAATTCTTGTTTATTTATTTTTTCCATTCAAAAGAAAAAAACATTAAACCGTTTTTTGTCGTAATTCTAATTTTTCTTTTTTTGTCGTAATTCTTATTATCGTAATTTGTCGTAAATGTTTTTTTTAAATTAAAAATGACCTGACATTTTTACGGACTGTTTTACCATAAAAAAAAGTTTTTTTTAAATTAAAAATGACCTGACATTTTTTTTTTTTATATAAAAGATTATCTAAATACTCAGATTTCCTTTTATTCATGTTTGATTAATGTCTCGTTTTTAGTTTAAAACAACAAAAAAAACAAAAAAACGGACTGTTTTACCATAAAAAAAGTTTTTTTTAAAATTAAAAATGACCTGACATTTTTTTTATATAAAAATTATCTAAATACTCAGATTTCCCTTTATTCATGTTTGTTTAATGTCTTGTTTTTAGTTTAAACAACAACAAAAAAAAACGGACTGTTTTACCATAAAAAAAAGTTTTTTTTAATTAAAAATGACCTGACATTTTTTTTATATAAAAGATTATCTAAATACTCAGATTTTCTTTTATTCATGTTTGTTTAATGTCTTGTTTTTAGTTTAATAAAACAAGAATATCTAAATATTTTGAACTTTTTAAACATTTTTTCTTTTACTTGTAATTCATCGAAGTGACATTTGTTTTTCTTTCAGTAGATCTATCTATCTATCTATCTATCTATCTATTTCCATTTGTTCATATCTATCTATTTCCATTTGTTTATCTATCTATATTGTTTTGTTTATCTATCTATCTATCTATCTATCTATCTATCTATCGTTGTGTTTATCTATCTATCTATCTATATCGTGTTGTTTACCTATCTATCTATCTATATCATTGTGTTTACCTATCTATCTATCTATCTATCTATCTATCTATCTATATCGTTGTGTTTACCTATCTATCTATCTATCTATCTATCTATCTATATCGTTGCGTTTTGTTTACCTATCTATCTATCTATCTATCTATCTATCTATATCGTTTTGTTTATCTATCTATCTATTTACTGTCGAAAATATCTATCTCAGTCTGTTCAAAACTATCTAAACAAGAAATATGACAAATTTCTATAAATAAACAAGAATTACGACAAATTACGATAATAAGAATTACGACAAAAAAAGAAAATTAGAATTACGACAAAAAACGGTTTAATGTTTTTTTCTTTCGAATGGAAAAAATAAATAAACAAGAATTAAGACAAAAAAGAGCCCCCCTCCCCCTCAAATAGGCGCCGATACGATAGTTGGGGTTGTTATTTGAGTTGGTTGTTTTCTTTCAAGTAACACCGCTGTAGCGGTACTAGTTGGGGTTGGTATTTGATGGTTCACCGGGCAGCAAATTCGGAGGCAGGGGACCGGGACGAACTTCCTCATAAATTACCGATAATCATTTAATTGCCTATCATATCATAAAAGAAAAAATCATACGTCTATATTTGTTCTGTTTAAAAGGGTGGGGACCTAAATTTTCAATTAAGTTTTCTCCAAAAATTATTAGATAACAAGAATAAAGTAAAGTAGTTATTAGATAATTATATTTGATTTTAGAATATAAAACTATGACATTTGAAAATTAACATTAATTTTATTAATTTTTGGCGGGAAAATGATATATCCTCATATAGAGTAGAAGTTTTATTTTATAAGCAAGATTTAAAAAAATTTTCAATGAAAAACCGGATTTTACTTGGCTAAAAAGTTAAAAGTTAAGTGAGTAATTTTTCTGTAAAATGTATTTGTAGTGATACGTATAAGAGGGAAACTGGAAGTTTGCGCATCAAAAGCGAAAATAATAATGACGAAAATATGCATTCTGCACAGGTATAAAGCGAAAAAAAAATTGAAAATGATAATTTTGGACCAATCAGAGGCCTTCACGCCTAAACATGATGTTTTAAAAAAGACCGAATTTGGAGCCTATCCAAAGATTATTTAAGTTGGGGTTTTCGAGTAAAAGCAGAGAGACCTACACAACTGTATGACGAATCCATATTAGTGAAATTCAAACAATTTGCCTGCTGCTTTAAGCTACAAGCTTTCTACCTTCCCTCTCTAAAACCCACTTCACCGCTGATTAAGAAAGAATACACGTTCTTCCTCTATTAAGGCTGCAAGTAACCTTTCCTTCCTCTACATTGTTGGACTTTAAAAGAGTATTCTGCTGAACCTTAAACAGGACATTTGAACTACTATTACTGCTGTAACCTTATTGTTTTAATACACAGATTATTTATTCTTTCTTTGAATTATTTGTTTTTCTTTTATTGTTTATATAACCTTCTGGTGTTTTTTTAATAATAATTACTAATATCTTATATATATATATATATATATTATATATATATATATATATATATATATAAAAGGAAGTTTGGTATGTACGTGTCGACGTATAACTCCAACACGGAAGATCACTCAGATTCCTAATCTTGCATGCACATTAATATCCTTCTAACTAAGAAACACGCCAAATTTGGTTATTGATATTTACTGATTAAGGGATATAATTAATTAATCAATCCAAAATCAACCAATTTGCAGAATTGTCCGTATACTAGCTCCTGCTGCTAATAAAATATTGTTCACTGCCTGCTTTCTATTATAATTGATACCAGCAGTTTAGTGAACAAAATTTTAGTAAACAAAATTGCCGCCTAAGCCGTTCAGCTTGGAATCTCTCGCCTATTTATGGTCCAATCTTTAAAATATTTATATGCTTAGAAAGAAAATAAATAATCTTTCTAAATATATCATTTGTATATGTTTTTATCCATTTAATTATTTTTTACAGCGAGTTAAAAAAAAACAGCCACGCTGCCTGTTTTCTATTATAAGCGAATCGCAGTCTAAGCTCGAAATCTCTCGCCTATTTATGGTTCAATCTTTAATCTATTTAAATAGAAAGAAACCTAAATAATCTTTCTAGATATGTAATTTGTATGTGTTTTTATTCATTGAATTATTTTTTCCAGCGAGTTAAAAAAAATTACTTCGGACAGTTGATAATAAGTATGATTTTTTTCAGACTAAATTTTAACGAAAAATCAAAAATGTTTTTCGCCTATTTATGGTTCAATCTTTAAATATTTAAATGGTTAGACAGAAAATAAAATAATCTTTCTAAATATGTAATTTGTATGTGTTTTAACCATTGAATTATTTTTTACAGCGAGTTAAAAAAAATATTTTGCTTCAGACAGCCTAGAATTCAAAGTATGATTTTTTTCATACTAAATTTTAATGAAAAAACAAATCTTATTTATCGCAATCTTTTTATTCCTATCTTTAAAATATTCATTTGGTTAGAAAGAAAATAATCTTCCTATATATTTTTTTCAGCGAATTAAATAACAAATCAAACGAAAACTTTTAACGATAACTCAGCTTTTTTTAAATTAATACTTTCATTTTACTGGTTAGTATAACTAAAATATTTTTTGTAAGAAACTATTTATGAAATAAACATTATTAAATATATACACAAAATATTCCAACTACAAATAAGGTAATGTTTACTTATTAGCTTCTATTGGAAATTCCATAGTTAATTATCTCCCCCTAGGGGGCGAATCGCCAACATCGTATGTTGGTGCCAAAACCAAAAACTTTACTTATCGCATAGCAGTTACTGGAGGAGAGACGTAAAAACTAAAAGCTCTCATCACCAAGCCCAAAACAGGGCCTACATATCACGGAGTACTCACTGAGGGTAGTCGCGTAAATAAAGTAAAAAGTAAAGTCGACGGGGCGGCCTAAAGTCGGTATCAGCCAGTCAGCGAGGGAGTCTATCCCCTTTTCAATAGCGCTAGACCAAGGAGATTGTTTTAGCATCTGAGATGGGGCGCCACACCTACCATCAGCTCCTTACTTTACCGCACAGATCCCTGTGCTACTCATACGCTGAGTTGGCGAGGACCGGTATCGAACTAGGAACCTTGTGGTTTCTAGCCGAACGCTCTACCGACTGAGCTAATAGCGGTCCCTAAACTTCACTCATCACTTAGCCCAAAAACAGGGCTCACTTATCTACGGACCGTTGACCTGGACGGAGGTATTTTTTCACAGCACACTTTCGAAGGCACAAAAGCACACTATAGAAAGCTTCAGACCAAATAGTCTATTTGAAAAGGGCCCATTCACCGTCATTTAAAGAACTGTTAACCCGAGCGAGAAGCTTCTAAAGTAGCATCCCCCATCACTTATCACAGAACCGGTTACGAGGAAGAACGAGAAACGTCCGAAGAAACGTCCTATCAACTTTTCAACAAGCAACAGAATACCCCTGTTATCACCACTACTCCAAGAACATTACTTAACTCAGATAAGTCTTGTAGCAAATACCAATAAAATTTGCAACAAGTTCTTGTATTATTTGTCAATACATGTATTAAATTTCCATTGTGTGTTTGTCTTCTTTGTCCAACAATTTGCCTACAACTACGGAGAAATAAGAGCTCCTTCGAAACCCGTAAATACTCTTACTTCTTTGTTAATTTTCGGGGTTAAAAAAGGAAATAAATTAAACTGATAATAACTAATTCTCAGACAAGGAATTTAAATTTGTCCAACTGAATTTAAATTTGTCGTATGTACAAAAGAGTTTAAAAATAAATAAATGAATAAAACACTAAAAAAAAGGAATACGGACAATTGTAAATATTTAATTCTTACTCCTCAAGAGAGGTGCAGTCGGCGTGTTATACAGTCCCAGCCGACAGACCTAAATAAATAAGGACATTTAATACCTACCTCCTTTAGATTCTTACTTTTTTAGGGGTAAAAAAAGAAAATAAACTAAACGAATTTTATTTTCATCACTTTAATACAACAAGCAATTGAATTTAAGTTTTTGTCATATATACAAAACGTTTTTGAAAAATATATATTTCAAAACACTCAAGTTTAGGAATACATTTTAAAAATGATATTTTAAATGTAAACAAAAAGAAAAATATTTCCTAAAATAAACATTGTACTATATGAATTATCAGCGATTTTTAAAATTTGATTAATCATTTTCCTCTCTTTTTTTAAAATTTGATAAATCACATTCTCTCTCTTAGTCTCGTTATCTCACTACCTCACTGGTGTTCCTAATTTTTTTTTATAGTCCGGTCATGGACCGGGTACTTTTGCTAGTATCACACCTCTTAATGTTATGTCTGATCCTATTGCCAGGTGATCGAGACAATCTAATCGTGTGTAGTTTAACCTCTACAACAATGAAACACAAATAACTGTGGGTATAGTTAAAATGTATTTATTCTGTAGGAAAAGGTAAGAAGCTGAAATAAGAAAAGAAACAAGTAACAGACACAGCAATAACAAGGCAAATCAAGGTTACAAAAGGCAAGGTAATTATAAGAACGGATAAGGGACACAAGGGTAAGGCAGATAGCGTAGCAATGATAATAGCATCAGTAATGGTAGTAGCAGCTAAGGAGGGAGTAGGAGACAATAAGCAGTAAACTCATACGTCCAATAGGCACCTTTCACTCAGAATAGTGCTATTTAAAAACATGAGTGAGAGGAGACAATAATTCTTACTGAGAGTAGGAAAACGGTGCAAGGGGAATACGTTAAAGCAAGGTGTTTCTGAGACAAATGTCCACGGAAAAGGTCTAAGTAATGGCCTAGGTAGGACAGACATATTTAGGCGTGAGGCGGTGATGAAAGTAGCATGTATTTCTCAGAATAAAGCTATTTCAACATGGGCCAGTGAATACAAACGTAACTTACTAAGAGAAAAGCAACAGTAAGTGGGAGAATAATAATACACGAAATACTAGTGCCCGTGGAGTAGATGCAAATAAGAGAAAATAATACGAAAAGACAAGGAATACGGAGAAAAGGGTAACCCAGAGAAATTCTCAGCATGACAACTTAGATAAAAATAAAATAGCAGAAAATAGCCGTAACAAAATAGCTATGTAAATTAGGAAAAGAAGATAATGAAATCTTTCTTACCGGGTGCCTATAGTACTCTTCTGAGATGGAAAGAGAGGTCGACAGACACATCTTGTCATACCGAGAATAAGTGGAAAATAGACTTGAAATTCCCGCTATTGGAAATTTTTATCTTTTTAAAATCATTTCTGTATTATGCATGCCTTTTTTCCCTTTTGGTCTGTCTCTCTGTTTCGTTTCGTTTTGTTTTTTGCTGCGAAAGCGAAGGACGGGGGCTCCTGGATTTGGCGCCTGTCTGGGTTTCTTTTTTGATGACGTGTGAGCTGAGATCTGCCTCTTTGGAACTGGGAAGTCGAGGCGTGTGGACGCGTCTTAGATTCTGGCATCGCAACCAGCAGATTGTCCTTTCATAGCACTGCTTGAATACAGACATTGGCCGTTTTGAAAGAAACCTTGATAGAGAAAAGGTGGCTAATTGCTGGTGCACCCTACAGAATTCCCAGAACGGTTGAGACGGTGGTTTCCTCATTTTCCTTGGAGAAAAGGGTCGCGTTTCTTTTCTCTCTCATTCTTCTCCCCACGGAAGAAACTTTGTTGGAGTGTCCATCCCTTTGAGGAAAAACGGACAGTTACGTGTGAAAGAAGAAAGTTACTAGCGCAGAGGGCCAGCCTTAATCTACAGCCGGGAGCCTCAGTCCTTAAAAGGAACGAGACATTTTTTTGACAGAACTGAGAGTTCTGTGGAACTGCCTGTCTCTCCTGCGAGAGAGAAAATCATTTTTTTAAAGGTATTTCATTGTGCAATACCCTTTTGTTTCTGTAAGTGAAAACCTTTTTTTATTCACTTTCATGTAATTTTTGTAATTTTGTTTTTTTGTTATTCGACCCCTAAATCTTGAATTTAAGTCGTGCATGAGAAATTTGTGCAAGTTGTTTGTCTTCAATTGTCTGAGATTCATTTTGCCTCCTTTAGTGGAGAAATTCTTATAATAAAGATTCCATTTCTTTATCAAACAAGACCATTTTCCTTTCTTTTTTCCACACCCTTTTTTAAAAGACGACGCCTTTCTGTTTTACGTTTGCCTTTTTCCGGACAAGGAAAAATTGCGATATTTTGCACAAAGTACTCATTTGGTGCATGAAAAAAATAATCACCATTTGGCGGACATTTTGTATGTCATATTTCTCTAATAGGCATTAGGAGAAATGAAACACCATTTGTTGTTAACAGTCGTCGTCGGAACATTGAACTAAAATTTTCTTCATACCATTTTTAAATTTACCTTAGGGGAGATAACTATTACCAAAAAAAAAGGGGTCATCTCTCTTTGACCGTTTGACCTTCAAATTTGGTCTTGTTTGATTCTGAAGGAATTTCTTAATATTTTCGCACTTGTTTGCAACTTACTTGACTTTTATTTAGTTCTGTAGAACTTGGGGGTCTGTAATTTTTAATTTGGGTTCGTCATTGATTTTTGCCACTCTTTGTGGTCGCTTTTCTGAGAAGCTAATTATGTCTTCCGAGTCTTCCGCTAGTTCGTTAATTAAAAAGCGACATTGGAATAAGAAAAAAATTGTGCAAACCTTAGACCTTATAAAGTCTAAGGATAATTTATCCAGGACCTTCTTTCTCGCACAGAAAGCCCAGATAGAGGTGTGGCTGAAAACTGTGGCAGCTTTAAGTGATGAGATTGGCGAATGCTATACGGAGGAGGATGTTGAAGATTTGGTCATAGAGGCTGACTTGAATGGTCATGTTGTTTTTAGTTCAGGAGTGGTAGAAGACCTCTGTAGTTTAGGTGAGGGGCTAGATGATTCCGTCAGCACCTCTCAGGTTGCCGAGTCACCTGTTAGAAGACTCGATTTTGATTTGGCGCCTAAACTAAAATGTCCGGTTTTTGATGCTAATGATTTGAATGCCAACAAATTTGCATTCAAGAATTTTGTAACAGTTTGAAAACTGTGTTGCTAACGTTAAATCTGGGGCTCTGCGTTTGCAGTTACTAAAAAATCACCTCTCTGGTTATGCCTCCCAGATAGTGGAACATCTCACCACATCAGAGGAGATTTTTTCTGTGGCCATGCACCTCTTGACTGAAGAGTTTTTGGATCAGGAATGTATAGTGAATGAAATGTTTGCTCAGATTGATCATTCCAAACCTTTGTCGGAAGATTATACTACTGTCAAACAATTTCTAACGAAGGCAAGGGCTGACTTCCATGAACTTAAGAGTTCTTGTGGGTGGGACTTTTTGGAAGAGGGAACTGCTGGCAACAAGTATTTGAGCTATGTGATTTTCTCTAAGTTGCCTGGAGTTTTGCAAAGGGAGATAATTAATACCGTTGGCGCGAGTTATCCTTATTTGAGACAAGTATTTAAGTCCTATAGCCACGTTATACGGACGCTTAACCTCACGAAGCCCCGTGAGACCAGTGTTCTTAAGCCTGACCCCCGTGGGAAGTCTAAGCACACCAGTGGTGGGAAAACTAGGAAATCCTTTGGCAAAAGCCTCCCCTCTAGAGAGAAACCTACCACTCTGGAGAATTTCCGTGTCGACTCTAAGGCACTGCGTTACAAATGTAATTTTTGTAAAACTAATGACCACATATCCTTCTTTTGTAAGAAATATGTTTCGTTAGCGGAAATACTTGCCCGCTGCAAAGACATTGATCTGTGTTCTTTGTGTACTAGTCCCTTTCATCCCAATTCCCGTTGTCCTGGGAATACTGGCACCCTTTTTTATAAATGTTGGGAGTGTAGCAGTAAGAGTCATTCCGGTGCTCTGGGCCCAGTGATTAAAAAGGCTGGTATAAATTCCAACGTGTGTTACCAAACCAGAGATCCGGACCAGGACCTCCTGTTACCCATTATAAACATTTGGGTCACTAACAGCGAGACCAAGCATCAGTTTAACTGTTTGTTAGACACCGGTAGTCAACGTTCCTACCTGTCTCGTGTTTTGTTAGACCAGGTGGGGCTCAAGAAGGGACTAAGTGACTCTAAAACCTACGATGTTAACACATTCCTTGGCTCTGTGCGTAAGAGTATGAAGGAGATAGGATTGTCCGTTGTTTTGACTGAGGGCACGAGGGAAGTTCGTTTTTTGGTCGATAACGATATCGACATGAAGTTTAGCGTGCCCGGTTTGCGGGATGCTGTTGATAACCTTACTGAGAAGGCGGTGAAATTAGCTGCAGATTTTTTTCTTGTATCCAGAAGGATATGATACACGTCCACGGATTAGTGGGTGTGGACTTGTTGCAGTACTTGAGGCCCATGAGATTGATAAACCTCTTGGGTGAATTTGCATGGGAAGTCAGTCAGGGAATTATATCCTTTGGAAATGTAAGTCATTTCCTATTACCTGGGCAGTTTTCGAGTGGTAATGGTGGCGGTTCGAATGTCAACAGTTACCAGAATATTATCGCCCAGCATTCTGTATGCCTTGTCACGCATGTGAATTTTGTGCTGAATCCCAAATCAGACTATCCTGACCCATGCCAGTCCTTTGAAGAGGCTAGTGTGGAGCGGAAACTGGATATGATGTTCAGTTTGGAATCTTTAGGTTTGAGGGAGGAGAATCCGATTAGCGATTATGATAGGGATAAGATAGACTCCTTCCGTGACTCTATAGTTTGCAGGGATAACTCATATTATGTGGAGTTGCCTTGGGACGAAGACAAGATCAGGGCTGTTCCGGCTAACTACAATGTGTCCCTTAGGGTCCTAGATAGAGTAGTCTCTAGTTTAGAGAAGAAAAAATTATATAAGGAATATTGTAAAGTATTTCTTGAACAGGAAAAGGAGGGTATCATTGAAAGATGCCATATTGAACCAGCCCAATATAAAGATTATATTTGGATTCCTCACAGGCCGGTATTTAAAACTGACTGCCAGAGCACTACTAAAACACGACCTGTGTTCAATTGCTCCCTAAAAACAGGGGGTTGTCCTTCTTTGAATGAAGCCGCTTACCCTGGTGTAAACCTGTTCAGTGATATGTTAGACTTGTTGTTGAAATTCAGGTCTGAGAAATACGTGTTATTGGCTGACGTGAGAAAGGCCTTCCTTATGATCCGGTTGAAGAAAAACAGAGATAAAGATAGGTTTTGTTTTTTCTTAAAATTAGGTGAGGAGCTTGTGTGTTTTCGTTATAACACACTTTTATTCGGGTTTGTTGCCAGCCCTTTCATTTTAAATTATGTGATTAAACATCATCTGAGCAAGTATCCGGATAGTGCTTGCATTAATATGCTTAAGAACAATTTTTATGTGGATAATTTGATTAAATCCCACAACTGTCCTGAGACACTACTATCACTTTATCAGGAAGCCGTTGATGTCATGAGTGAGGGTAATTTCTTACTCAGGTCGTGCAACTCCAATAATTCTGAATTGAGGTCTCAGATGAAGAGGAACGGGAGTTTAGTGGCCCATGATTCGCCCTGGGAGAAGGTGCTGGGTTATTTATATAATCCAACCACCGATAGAATGCGTGTTTCGTGCAGCCCCTCCGTGCCGGTGCCTGCACTAAGAGAGAAATACTCTCTCAAAATTCTAGCATTTTTGACCCACTATCTCTTTGCCTTCCCGTTACGGGCAAGGGGAGGATACTCCTGCGAGAATTGTGGAAACAGAAGTTGGGTTGGGACGTGCACATTCCTGATGAGTATAGGTCTCTATGGAACAAGTTGTTTTTAAATCTCCAGTTGTTGGAATCGCTGGAGTTTCCTCGGTACGTGGTGGATAGTTCAGTACCAGCGTGCCTGGTATTGTTCTGTGATGCTTCCCAAAAGGCCGATGGTTTTGCGGCTTATATGGTACAAAAGTCTTCTTCAGGACTTATTTTTAGCAAAGCGAAGATGACTCCTTTAGTGGCTAGGACTTTGCCTACCCTGGAGTTGCTGTCTGTGTATTTGGCCTTTAAGTGTCTTCCTAATTTGTTGAAGACATACTCCCACATCGCTATTAGTGATATCTTGATAGCTGTTGATGCACAAATTGTGTTGTCGTGGGTGTTATCTGATGCTCTTACAATGAAAAACCAGTTTGTAAAAAATAGACTAAGGGATATCAGGCAGAGTGTAGAGGCAATGAAGGAAATACATAAATTAGACATCAGATTTAAGTATGTTAATACTTTAGAAAACCCTGCTGATTTAATCACGCGAGGTGTTACCCTGGAAAAATTTAAAACTCAGTTTGAATTTTGGATTTCTGGTCCCCCCTGGTTGGCTGGTGACTGTATCAACTGGCCTACTAGTGAATTGAATTGTTTGAGTGCGGATAACCAAATGGTCGTTTTATCAAACGCCATTCCCCAAGTTAGAACTATCCCTGAAGAGGGAGGTATTTTGGGTTGGAAATATATTTTTCCCTAGCTAAGCTAATGAGGGTGGCCACCTATCTGTTTAAGTTCATCAACAGATTGAGGAAAGATGATAGGGACCCTGCAGTATGCGCTAGATTTTATCTATTAAACTATGTGCAAGCTCTGTTTCTTAGCGAGGAGAAGCAGTTTTTATTGAGTCCTAATGACAGTAAGGTACCCCGCTTAGTCATGGATCTCAATCTATTTTTAGATGCTGATGGGTTGATAAGATCTCGTGGAAGAATTGGGAAGGCAGAATTTTATGATTATGAGGTACTATACCCTATTCTATTGCCTAGAAATTCCCATCTTACCCGACTTCTGATTCTCAATAGTCACCAGGATTGCAATCACCTGGGTATTTCTGCCACACTCAATAGGCTTCGTTTATCTGTCTTCTGAATATCAAGAGCTAGGCAAACTGTCAAAACGGTGATTTCTTCTTGCAGTTTGTGCAGGAAATTTAACTCTATATCCTTTAGATACCCTAAAGTCACCAATTTACCCAAACACCGGGTTAATTTAATCCGGCCCTTCTTGCATACCGGTGTTGACTATACTGGGCACTTGTGGATACGAACAGAAGAGGGTGATAGGAAAGTGTATTTGTTGCTATTCACTTGCCTGAATGTTCGAGCTATCCATTTGGAGCTCATTAATGATATGAGCATTCATTCCTTTGCACTAGCCATGATTAGATTTATAAATATCTATGGCCTCCCATCGCATATGTATTCAGACAATGCTAGGTCCTTTATAGCGGGTTGCAACTTGTTTGATAGGGTATATGCTTCAGATGAGTTCTCCCAAAGACTAGGGAAGTACAACATTAAGCACTTGACCATACCTATGTATTCTCCATGGTTTGGCAGTGTCTGGGAGAGATTGATTAAGACAGTCAAGGGCTGTTTGTACAAATCCATCGATCGGGGTAAATGCGATTACTTCGACCTGCTGACAGAAATGTCAGATATTCAGAATGCGGTTAATTCTAGGCCCCTCACATATAGGTGTTCGGGTGAGTCAGGATTGGAAGTCATCACCCCCAACTCCTTTATTCGCCCTCATTATAATGGTGAAGTTTTTTTTTAGAACTGATGAGGATATCTTTATAGATGAGCCAGCTGCTAGAGCGAGCATTCTCAGTTCTTTGGAGTCTCGTGATCTACAATTGAAAGAATTTCGGCAGATCTGGCATCAGGAGTATCTTCTGAGTCTGCGAGAGCAGAGCAAGGATTTGTACCAGAGTGGCTTCCACAACATAATAAAGGTAGATGATGTGGTATTGGTGAAAAATCCCGCCAAATCGCGCCCATATTGGTATTTGGGTAGAATCTTAGAGCTTTTGAAAGGGGATGATGATAATGTAAGATCTGTAAAATTGAAGAGGTCTGATGGTGGGATACATGATCATTCTCTTAGGCATCTGTATCCTTTAGAATTAAGCATTATCTATTCTCACCAAGCAGAGGGTCCCCTGGATGAAGTAGCTGAGTCAGATGTAGTTTCATCTGGTCGTCCTTTAGAACAGATAGAACCAGTTAACTCTGGACACAACCTCAGATCTAGAAGATCAATGAGGTTTGAAAATGACAGTGAATTTTTGTGGCATTGGTGTATTTTAGCATAGTTACCTGTGGGATTTAATTCCACCCTTGCAGTTTATTTGTACCATTGGTAAAATTGGTTACCTCTGGACCTGACCTCAGACCGATTTATTTAGGGTCTGAAAAATTTGAATTTTTTTTTGTTTTATTAAAGCATGTTATTTTATTAAAGCATGTTTTATTAAAGCATGGTATTTAATTCCAGGTCTTTAGCTCTTTCTACAGAAAGTCAAGTATCTTGTTGACTACTTGCCATTTTTTTTTTTATGGGAGAGTATTGGAAATTTTTATCTTTTTAAAATCATTTCTGTATTATGCATGCCTTTTTTTCCCTTTTGGTCTGTCTCTCTGTTTCGTTTCGTTTTTTGCTGCGAAAGCGAAGGACGGGGGCTCCTGGATTTGGCGCCTGTCTGGGTTTCTTTTTTGATGACGTGTGAGCTGAGATCTGCCTCTTTGGAACTGGGAAGTCGAGGCGTGTGGACGCGTCTTAGATTCTGGCATCGCAACCAGCAGATTGTCCTTTCATAGCACTGCTTGAATACAGACATTGGCCGTTTTGAAAGAAACCTTGATAGAGAAAAGGTGGCTAATTGCTGGTGCACCCTACAGAATTCCCAGAACGGTTGAGACGGTGGTTTCCTCATTTTCCTTGGAGAAAAGGGTCGCGTTTCTTTTCTCTCTCATTCTTCTCCCCACGGAAGAAACTTTGTTGGAGTGTCCATCCCTTTGAGGAAAAACGGACAGTTACGTGTGAAAGAAGAAAGTTACTAGCGCAGAGGGCCAGCCTTAATCTACAGCCGGGAGCCTCAGTCCTTAAAAGGAACGAGACATTTTTTTGACAGAACTGAGAGTTCTGTGGAACTGCCTGTCTCTCCTGCGAGAGAGAAAATCATTTTTTTAAAGGTATTTCATTGTGCAATACCCTTTTGTTTCTGTAAGTGAAAACCTTTTTTTATTCACTTTCATGTAATTTTTGTAATTTTGTTTTTTTGTTATTCGACCCCTAAATCTTGAATTTAAGTCGTGCATGAGAAATTTGTGCAAGTTGTTTGTCTTCAATTGTCTGAGATTCATTTTGCCTCCTTTAGTGGAGAAATTCTTATAATAAAGATTCCATTTCTTTATCAAACAAGACCATTTTCCTTTCTTTTTTCCACACCCTTTTTTAAAAGACGATGCCTTTCTGTTTTACGTTCGCCTTTTTCCGAGCAAGGAAAAATTGCGATACCGCTGATTCACAACCGGAAATGGACGATCAAAGGCACAAATGTCTCCTATTTACGAAAAATAACAGAGATGGTCTAAGGGGCATAACCCTTACCGCAGAATCGTAATTACTAGCCAAGACAGCCAGTATATATATATATATATATATATATATATATATATATATATATACACAAATGATAACCTACTCGAGTTTCACCATAAGGATCTTCAGGGTTAAATCCACTGAATTAATCAAGATATTGATTAATTGCAGTCGATTACACGTGTGTGTCTTTCACGATAAACGGTTCGTTATGAGAAAGTATTCTATGAACGCTGGATTCAAATTCAAAGCACAAACGGCGGAAGTTTTTTTTCGCAAGGTTTAAAATGTAAACATTGGTAGTAAAGCGTTTTGTATTAATGTTTTTACTGGTTTACGACTGTAACAAAAATAACAGTAATAATAATAATTGTAGCAGTTCCCTGGTAATATTTTTCTGGTGATGTATTGATGACACGAAGACGACTGATGTTGAACGTAGAATATTTTATTTACTTCCAAACACCGTGAAATACTGAAATAAAAAGGGGTATAAAACAATTAATAATTTACAAAAGGGGTCTTTAACAAATGCCAGCAACTTCACGGGAAAATTGGAAAGAAACATACCTGTGCGCTGTACCAGTACCGAGAACTAACTAAAAGACTAAAGTTCTAATTTTAGGATAATATTTTCCACACAACCTATTTGCTGCATCAGCCAGGCGGAAGTCCCTATTTTGCCCTAAGGAAACCTGTTGATATTCCCACAATGCAATGTGGGTCACTTGATTATCCGACCCTAACAGAGTTGTTTCCCTTACACTGTCCAAATTTAAGGGTATATTTTTGGGTAAAAAATAAATATATCTAACTATTAGGCGCACTCAAAGGCGACAGCTACAATAATAATAATAAACCAACATTCCCACTAAACTTTAAATGCCGGTCTACAAAGCCACAGCTTTCGACAGGAATAACAAGAAATTGATTTATTTCAGTTTCACCCAGAATCCCTTCAAAAATAGGTTTTATAATCACACATCTAGCTTAAGTATAAGAACAGTACTTCTCTCTCCAAATACGCCTGCGACTTCAAAAATAAATACGGCACAGACCCAGTAATCAAATGGGAAATCGTTAAAAGATCTAAACCTTACGGCCCAGGCGACAGATTCTGCCACCTTTGTACTGAGGAGAAATTAACAATCGCATACTACCGTAATTCCTCAGAATTCCTAAACCAAAGATCCGAAATTTTCGCAAAATGCATGCACCAAAGAAAATGGGAATTATAACGATTGTTTTTTTCCTTCCAAACCTTTACACCCTAACACATCTTAACTCCTCCCAACTTAATCCCAGCAATCTTACCTGCTCAGACTGGTAATACTTTACTTTTTTGGTACGATCAACTGCCACTCGATCGAGTCCAGCCTATTAGACATGCCCACAGATCTTTATGAAAACAATATGTACAGCCAGTACCTCAGGACCAAACAAATATTTTACTTTTAAAACGTAATATTTTTTGCTTAAAAAATTGAAACTTTTGAATAAAGAAAACAACTTTGAGTCATGTAAATTTTGGTTTCTACAAACATTTTTTCTCTAGTTACGAATTTTATTTCATTTACATTTTTACTTATAAATTTAACGATTCTATATTTAGACACGCCCACAAATTTTTATGAAAACAAAATTCTCTCCGATTAACAAGTACAGCCATGAAACAATTATTTTACTTTTAAAACGTAATATTTTTTAGCTTAGGAAATTGAAAGTTTTGAATAAAAAAATCGACTTTGAATCATGTAAATTTCTGGTTCTACAAATGTTTTTCTTCACTTACGAATTTTATTTTATTTACATTTTTATTTATAAATAAAACGATTCTATATTTTTATATAAATTGTTATTAACAATTATTCTAATATGCACGAATCTTTACATTTTTTTTCTTTAAAAGTCAAACAATCATTTTATGTTTTCCCTCACTCGATAGATTTTATTAAAAAACAAAACTAAAAAATAAATAAATTACGGAAATTTCTACTTCTATAAACATAGGGACTGGCAAACAGAGGCTAAAATTCGTTTTTGACAAAATGACTTTAGCCCCCCGACAGAAAATAATTTACCAAAAATCAGGGAATTATCGGATTTTAATGAAATTTTCAGTGTTTATGTATCAATGAATGATCTTTATAATGCATTATTTATTTTATTTTAAAACTTTCTCATTTTTTTCAGGTCACTTAATTTTGATCCCCCTTATGTTGGGGGCGTAAAATTGCTTCAAGTTGGTCCTAACTTGATACTAATTACAGTATAAATAAAGAGATAAAAGACCGAAGTTATGAATAGAAACAAAAAAAAAGTTTTTACGGTTGCTCTTCTATGAGAAAATAAGTATTGATTATCGAAAAATTGAATGTAAAAAAAAAAAAATATAAAATAATTTTTTAGATTTCTTTTTTACTCATTTCCATAATTATTTAATTGACTATTATCTTATTAAAAAAAAAAATTATACATCGATATTTTTTCCGCGAAAATAGAATTTTTCTTCAAAACTTATTACTTCATGAGTATAAAGTAAGGTTTGCATTAAATAGATATTTATTTCTAGAAACTAAAAATATAACATTTTAAACTTAATATCAAGATTCACATATTTTAAAACAATTGAATTGATTTTTAATAAAAACACATAATGTTAGAACATTAATTGTATGGAAGGCAATTAAGACCAAATACATAAAACATAAAATATCTTCCTCTCTATTCAGAAGAGTTAAGGTTTGTGTCAGTAATTTAACCGAAAGATTCAATATCTAATAAGTTAAGGTAAGTTCATTTCATTATTACTATTTTTAATTCAATTATTCCTTTTTAATTAAAAATATTCAAATTCTAATTGATGTTTCTGACTTTTTATCTTTAAATTAACAATTTTTTTTTTTTTTTTTTACTAAAATAAAAAAAGATTGCAATTGTCATGTCTAGCCGGAAAATATTACCATCTAAAATGTTTGTTTTTAATTTTTGTTTTTATACATTGATTAATCAACACTGAACATTTCATAAAAATCCGATAATTCCCTGATTTTTGGTAAATTATTTTCTGTAGGAGGGGGTGCTAAATTCATTTTGTCAATAAACGGATTTTACGTCAATCAAACAAGACAAAAAAGTTAAAAATATTATGGCAATTATGGAATACCATACACGAAACGTAAATAATATGCAAATTTCATTTTCAATGAAACTAAATATATTTTTGATTTTTTTACATACAAAAAACGGATTTTCCTTGGTTAAAAGTTAAAACGAGTGTGAAAAATTTCAGTAACATTTAATGAATATGTATTTAAAGTAACGCTTTACTTATTTCTAAAAAGAAATGTTTATAAGTATTTTAAAAATATTTTAAAGCCATTATTGAACACGATAAATCAAAATAAATTCAACGTAACTTTTTGTTGAAATTCGGACAATTTTTAATGTATAAAATGTATTAAAAATAAATTGCATATTGTAATAATATTTTTCTTTTTTAATGATGGTCATTATGTTACTACTTATCGATTTAAACAAAGTTTGACCTTAAATAATAGATTTAATTATTTTTAATTCGCTTTTAAAACTCCTAACAGACGACGTTAATGCTAGTTCCTAAAACACAATACTGTCAATAAGAGAAATCACATAAATTCTTCAAAAAGTCAACTAATGATACTAGATAGAAATTATGAAAAAATATTGAAAAAATTTTTGAAGTAGAAATGGTACATAACTTCGATTTTTTAAAATATTAAACGTAAATACCGAAAGTTTCAGCATTTTTAAAAAATTAACGAACGTTCTCTCCCAATTAACAGCAGGTGCCAACCTCGTGTTTTGATATGCTTGGAAGGGTGTGTGTGTGTGTGTGGGGGACTTGTTTTTCATTTAAATCCTTAAATAATTTTGTTTAACTTTGTAAAACTTAAAAAGTTTATGTAATTCGATGTTTTCTGGTTTTACATTATAAAAAAAAATTCAATTTTTTTCAGAAAAAAAAAGCCGTTTTTATGAAAATAAAAATATTTTAAAACCTTACAATAAATGAAAATGAATAAAGAATTCAAATGTCAAACAAGTTTATTTTCCTGAAAAAAAAAAAAAAAAAAAAGCTTAAAAATTCGGGTGAGCATAGAGACTGAAAATAACCCTTTCTTATTATTGACAGTGCGTAGTAGAAATTTCCGTAATTTATTTATTTATTGTTTTGTTTTTTAAAAAAGATCTCAAAGATAATATCAAAATTTATAGAGTGAGGGGAAACATGAAATGATTGTTTGATTTCTAAAAAAAAAAAAAAAAAAATGTAAAGATTCGTGCATATTAAAATAATTGTAAACAAAAAATTATATAAAAATATAGAATCGTCTTATTTATAAATAAAAATGTAAATAAAATAAAATTCGTAACTAAAGAAAAAATATTTGTAGAAACCAAAATTTACATGACTCAAAGTTGTTTTCATTATTTAAAACTTTCAATTTTCTTAGCAAAAAATATTACGTTTTAAAAGTAAAATATTTGTTTGGTCCTGAGGTACTGGCTGTACTGTACATATTGTTTTCATAAAGATCTGTGGGCGTGTCTAATAAGTTGGACTCGATCGAGTGGCAGTTAATCGTACCAAAAAAGTATTACCCGCCTGTCTGGTTATTCACGCCATGTTAGAAATGTGATATCGCCCTATCAATATTTTCCCTAATCTCGTTAGGTCGAGATCTCAGTACACTACAATGGTCCAAAAATTTTGAAGATAATATTAACCTTTATGCAAGTTTCATTGTGTTAAATATGGGGGGGGGGTTAAATTTGACACGTCAAATTGGAGACCGTAGTATCCTATAGCGTTGCTTTTCCCAGGGATGAAAATCCCCATATGTTAGAAATGTTTATTATTTAGTGATTTGTTAAATAAATAGCGTGCACATCGAAATTTTTCTTCTCAATAAACGACCACAGTAAAAAAAAAAATTATTGTGCCAATTCTTTCCTACTTTTCACTTGTGCCATTTTTACCGTTCACCATTTTATATAGTTCACCGTTTTATATAGTTCACCATTTTATATAGTTCACCGTGTGATTTGATCGGAACTAAATATTACCTATAACTATTTAACATTAACACCGCTATGCAAGATGTCTGTAATCATGTGAATTAAGAACTGAGCTGTCGATTTATTTTGAAACTTTTTTACTGACATGGATGTTGTGGATAAGGTATCATTTGTCAACAAAGTAAGTATTGGTTCTTATAGGTATGATAATCTGGGAGAAATGAGTTTTCATTTTAATAATAATGGATGTTTATTGCATACACACCACAAAAAGTATAAAAACAAAACAATGGAAAATAATACAAACAATTGAATAACCGTATTTTTATCGAATTATAATTATTATCAAATTTGTATATATATATATTTGTTTACAGATAAGTAAAATAATTTAAAAGGTGAGCTAATTTAAAGATCAAAGCAGTAGTAATTCTATTGCATTGTAGTACTTTAGGTGCCACTAAACCGTTTAGGCCATCTTGAATAAAACGGAAATAGATATTTCCGAACTTTGTTTATCAAAAATCTCGTAAAAAAAAAGATCGTACAGGGTTGTTACAAAGAAAAATAGTTAATTCAAAGATCAAATTATCCGATTGGGAAAAATTACATCGTTTTCTTAAAAATTAAACAAACCTATCCATATTACATGCGAAAGGGTAATTTTCAGACCACAATTTAGACAGAAAGAAATACATATTATTACCCTAGGGACTGGCACAGAATTCAGTTTCTACGAGTTTTAAAAGCGAATTAAAAATAATTAAATCTATTATTTAAGGTCAAACTTTGTTTAAATCGATAAGTAGTAACATAATGACCATCATTAAAAAAGAAAAATATTATTACAATATGCAATTTATTTTTAATACATTTTATATAGGGATGTGCAGAGATTGACTGGAACGCTACCCATAAAGATGATAATTCTCCTGTTTTATTTTTACGATAGGTGAAAAAAGATATGGAGGCCCAATGTTATTTAGAGTGACATAATTCTATTTCGTATGTTTCAAATACCCAGATTTGAACTTCGGTTAAACATTGTTGAATAATGAATTTTAAAAGTATTGCGTCAATTATGATAAAAAATAAAGATTCATTTTTAGTTTAAGAAAGAAGCGCTAAGTGTTAAAAAAACAAACACGTAAAATCATTTTTTTTTTTTTGTCGTCTGATTCTTGTAAACAATAAATATCCAGCTATGCGATGGGAAAGTGCAAATTTAAACACGCGACTTGAAAAAAAGTTTCCATCATCGTATGTCACCCTGCCAAAAGTCAAGGAATTAACCGAATTTAATAAAATTGTTAATATATAAATTAATAAAATATATTATAATGCATTTTTTATTTCATTTAAAGACTTTTGCATTTTTCACGTAAGTTAATCACATAACTTTCAGAAACTGTTTTACGCCTCGAAGATACGTGACAGACTTTAAAAATTGTAAAAAAGTTCTTAGATAAAATAACTGGTCCATTATCTTTTATTAATTAAATATATAAACCCTGAAAATCTCATTAAATTCTATTAATTCCCTGAGTTTTGGTATTTTTTATTTCTTTCTGCGAGGTGAAAAAACGATGGTTAAATTTAGATTCTTTGAGTTCGATTTAACCCGAAAACGTTTTAACTTTTAAAAAATTGTAAATTGATATTTATTTAGTATTCAAAATAAAAATTAAGGTTTTAGTACCCGAAAAAAATTCCAATTACAGAATAAACGATATTAAGAAACTTTAAAAATTTCAATAGCGAATAATTTCATAAACAAAAAGAGAATTCATTTGCCAATAATTTCTGTTAACGCGAATGAAAATTTACATGAAAACAACCAAAATTTCACGCGTCTAACAAAACTTCAAGTCAAAGTTTTATTTGTTTATTCGTTCTAAAACCAAACTGTAAAGACCGTGGGAGATAATCAACTCTTTTAGGCATCCATACTTTAAATTGACGATTTAAAAAAAAATCGTTTTAATTCTTTTAAAATATGTTGCCAGGTTAGCATGGTTTTTAACTTAGATTTTTTCAAAGATAAAATTCTGGGCTATCTTTGGTTAAAATTGCTAGTTAGTCATTAATAATACTGCACATATATAATGGACCTTGAAATTTTTAAGGTAGTGAAAAACTCAGTTTAACTTAGATAGAATAATTTTTTTTTTTTTGCATCAATTAAAGAAAACTAAATTTTTTAATACTATGAAAAAAAAACTTGCTACATTATTTATTTTTTGAGTTTTAAGAAAATGAATTTTAAATTTTAAAATCACTTTTTTAGGTTATTGAATTTATTTTTTTATTTTTTTTTTAATAATATATTCTTCAGGATATGATCTTTTCAAGAAATGTAAAAATTAGGGACCGGGATTTTTTTTTCTTCAAATGCTCAAATCCCTCCCTATATTCTGAATTAATAAAAAAAGTATTTTTTCAAGTTTCTTCCATAAAATAAATTAATCCTTATAAAATTAAGTCGTGGGAAAATAATTTGGTGAAAATTTCATTAAAATCGGACAATTCCCTGATTTTTGGTAATTGTTTTAAAATTAAGAAATTAAAAAATAAAAATAAATTACCTCCCTTTGCACTTCTCTGCACATCCCTAATTTTATACATTAAAAATTGTCCGAATTTCAACAAAAAGTTACGTTGAATTTATTTTGATATATCGTGTTCAATAATGGCTTTAAAATATTTTTAAAATACTTATAAACATTTCTTTTTAGAAATAAGTAAAGCGTTACTTTAAATACATATTCATTAAATGTTACTGAAATTTTTCACACTCGTTTTAACTTTTAACCAAGGAAAATCCGTTTTTTGTATGTAAAAAAATCAAAAATATATTTAGTTTCATTGAAAATAAAATTTGCATATTATTTACGTTTCGTGTATGGTATTCCATTATTGCCATAATATTTTAAATTTTTTTATGTTGTTTGATTGACGTAAAACCCGGTTTTTGACAAAATGAATTTAGCACCCCCTCCTACAGAAAATAATTTACCAAAAATCAGGGAATTATCGGATTTTTATGAAATGTTCAGTGTTGATTAATCAATGTATGAACTTTATAATGCATTATTTATTTTATTTCAAAACTTTCTCATTTTGTTTTAGGTCACTTAATTTTGACCCCCCCCTACTTTGTGGACGTAAAATCTCTACGAGTTAGTTAGTGTTTGATATTTAATTACAGTATAAATAAAAACTTTTTATTTATATAAAGATAAAAGACCGAAGTTGTGAATAGAAAAAAATTAAGGGGAATATTCTACGAGAAAATAAATACTGAAAATCGGAAAATAAAATATTAAAACAAAAAATTTAAATAATTTTTGGAGATTTCTTTTTTACTCATTTCGATAATTATTTAATTGGCTATTATTTTATAAAAGAAAAAACTATCCATTAATATTTTTTTTCGGGTGGGGTGGGGTGGGGTGGTATGGGGTGGACTAAAATTTCAATACAGTTTTCGTCCAAAAAAAAAATGTTAATTTAAAGATAAAAAGTGAATAAACATCAATTAGAATTTGAATATTTTGAATTAAAAATAGTAATAATGAAATGAACTTACCTTAACTTATTAGATATTGAATCTTTCGGTTAAATTACTGACACAAACAATAACTCTCCTGAATAGAGAGGAAGATATTTTATGTTTTTGGTCTTCCATACAATTATTGGTCTAACATTATGGTTTTTTATTGAAAATCAATTCAATTGTTTTAAAATATGTGGCTCTTGATATTAAGTTTAAAATGTTATATTTTTAGTTTCTAGAAATAAATATCTATTTAATGCAAACCTTACTTTATACTCACGAAATAATAAGTTTTGAAGCAAAATTCTATTTTCGCAGAAAAAATATCGATATATAATTTTTTTTTAATAAGATAATAGTCAATTAAATAATTATGGAAATGAGTAAAAAAGAAATCTAAAAAATTATTTTATATTTTTTTTTTTTACATTCTATTTTTTGATAATCAATACTTATTTTCTCATAGAAGAGCAACCGTAAAAACTTTTTTTTTGTTTCTATTCATAACTTCAGTCTTTTATCTCTTTATTTATACTGTAATTAGTATCAAGTTAGGACCAACTTGAAGCAATGTTACGCCCCCAACATAAGGGGGGTCAAAATTAAGTGACCTGAAAAAAATGAGAAAGTTTTAAAAAAATAAATAATGCATTATAAAGATCATTCATTGATACATATACACTGAAAATTTCATTAAAATCCGATAATTCCCTGATTTTTGGTAAATTATTTTCTGTAGGGGGTGCTAAAGTCATTTTGTCAAAAACGAATTTTAGCCTCTTACGGTTATGCATCTAAGTATGGATGGGTGTAACTGACAAACTTTTTTAGCCAAATTTTTTCTATTAAAATGAATAAAATCTTTAAAAACTTTAATATTACAATTTACTATGAATAAAAACTTGAAAAAATTTAATCTTAAAATTTCGCAGTGAAATTGACGCTAAAAAATGTCTTCGGTTTTAGTATTAATTCTTAAAATCGAAAATAAAATAAAAATTTGAACATTTTTTCTAAGAGAAAAACTGATAAAACAATCATTCAATATATTATTTTTATTCTAATTGGTCGTAAAAGTTAAATAAAATAATTTTTTACGCTCAGAAAAACAAACTTTAGTTACCGAGAAGCGTCAGGTCTCTTTGTATAAAAACAAAACAAATATGTCAGTTTTGCTCTTCCTTATATTCTAAGAATCACACATTACTACTATTCAACAATAAAAATTACAAATTCTTTTAAAAATATTAATTAATATTATTTTTTTAAATAAGATGCATAACCGTAAGAGGGTAATAATATGTATTTTTTTCTGTCTAAATTACGATCTGAAAATTACCCTTTCACATATGGATAGGTTTGTTTATTTTTTTAAATAACAATGTAATTTTTCCCAATCGGATAATTTGATCTTTGAATTAATTTTCTTTCTTTCTAACAATCCTATAGGATCTTTAATTGTTTTATACAAGATTTTTGATAAACAAAGTTCGGAAATATTTATTTTCGTTTTATTCAAGATGGCCTAAACTGATCAATTGTTGGTCCCTAGACCTCATCATTGTTGTTTTAAGGGAATTGAGATTATAAAAACTTATCAACTCCTATACTAAAATTACTAAAATTATTTCTGTGAAATTGAAAATTACTATTCGCTGGTAATTTTACTGAGTATTTAACAATATTTCTATTCCAGAGCAACAATATAAACACACACACACACACACACACACAAACAACTTAAAACAGTCCACTTTTTCTGTTCTTTTATATTAAAAGTATCACTCCCAATTCAGTAGGTATAACCAAAATCAGGTCACATGATCAGTTTAGACGATATTGAATAAATGAAAGTAAATATTTCTTAAATTGTTTTTTAAAAATCTTGCAAAAAAAAAAAAAAGTAACGATCATACAAAGAAAAACAATTAATTCAAAGTTCAAGTTATCTGATTGGGAAAAATTACACCGTTATCTTGGAAAATAAATATAACAATTCGTTTTACTTGCAAAAGGGTGATTTTTATATAGAAACTGGGACTGCAAATTTACATATCTCTCTTTGACAATTATACATTTAAATGTATGGGTGGCTGTATTCGACATAATTGTTTTCTTGTACATATTCAATAACCAATTATTGGTTTTCAACGATTTTTGAAAGATTTTATTTTGTGGTAGTTTCAGAATAACTCCGGAATATTTATTTAATTGAACTTATAGTGTAACTGAAGCAAAGAAAAGACAATACGTATTACAAATGTTGTCAGTTTTGCTCTTCCATATATTATAAGAATCAAACATTACTATTCAGCAATAAGAAATTACAAATTCTCCAAAAACTATTAATATATCGTGGATCGGACAAATTTTTAGTTCACCTGAATTCTAAAATTCAGTGTTATATTATATTTAAATATTAGCGAAAAATTCGATTTGTACACACAAAAAAAGATTTTTAAACATTAAAAAAACAAAATTATTTAAGGACACTAAAGATTTAAAAACTCTTAAAAATTAATTTCTTAAAAATTCCTTTTCTTGACAATTCAATAGAATATAGTACATATTAATTAAAAAAGCAAATAAAAAAAAAGTTATCAAATAATAATATTTGTTAGCACTTTTTATTTCAGAATTCATGATTTTTTTCTACAAAAACTACCGCCTTGAATTTTATACAAATCTATTGAAATAGTTATTCAGACACTTATCTTTATAAAAAAAAAGTAAAAATCGTTTTTTTCCAGGTTCTTTTTTTTCCAGGTTCTTTTTTTTCATATCTCACAAAATAAAATAGATTGCCCCCCCTCCCTCGTAAAAAAAAAAAAAAAAATATTTTCCCTTATATATTTTAGAAAAAAACTATTTCAGACATATTTTCATCAAATGAAAAGCAATTCTGGAAATTTTTTGGCTACGTTAAATTTCAGTTTATTTAATAGTACAAAAATGAAAACATTGTTTTTCAATCATAATTTACATTCTGTAAGCTGAAAAAATTAAAAAAAAATTATCAGGAGTTTGTTTAATGTTTCTTTATTTGAATGGCCAAAACATTTTCAAGATAATATTAACCTTTATGTAAGTTTCATTGTGTTAAATATGGGGGGTGGTGGAATTTCACAAGGAAAATTGGTGGTACCTACTAATTCAGAATTTATATATATATATATATATATATCTAAATATATAATTTTTTTTGGTATGTACGAGTCGACGTATAAGATCAAAACAGGAGGTCACTCTGATTTGAAATCTTGCATACATCTTAATATCCTTCTAACTAAGAAACACGACAAATTTGGTTATTGATTTTTACTGATTAAGGGATATAATTAATTAATTAAGCCAAAATCACCCAATTTGCGAAACTGTCTGTATACCAACTCCTGCTGATGATAAGATATTGTCCCCTGCCTGACTTTTTGTCAAAGCGATAAGCTGAATTCACTGCTGATAAGACAGTCGTGAATTCAATTTTAGTGAATAAATTTCGCACTTAAGCCGTTCAGCTCGGAATTTATCATCTATTTGTAGTCCAATCTTAAAAATATCCATAAGGTTGAAAAGAAGAGAAAATAATCTTGCTCAATATATAATTTGTATGAATCTTTATCCATTGAATTATTTTTTATAGCGAGTTAGAAAAAAATTATTTTGCTTTGGACAGCAAAAGTATGTTTTAACAATAAATCAAATCTTATTCATATCGCAATCTTTTTATTCCTGTCTTTAAAATATTAATTTAGTTAGAAATGAAATGAAATATCTTACAAATATTAATTTAGTTAGAAATGAAAAGATTGCGATATGAATAAGATTTTATTTATTGTTAAAACATACTTTTTGCTGTAAAAGCAAAATAATTTTTCTAACTCGCTATAAAAAAATAATTCAATGGATAAAGATTCATACAATTATATATTGAAAGCAAGATTATTTTCTCTTCTTTTCAACCTGATGATATTTTTTAAGATTGGACTACATAAAATAGATGATAAATTCCGAGCTGGAACGGCTTAAGTGCGAATTTATTCACTAAAATTGAATTCACGAGACTGTCCTTAATCAGCAGTGAATTCAGCTTATGCGCTTTTGACAAAAAGTCAGGCGGGGACAATATCTTATCATCAGCAGAGTTTGGTATATCAGACAGTTTCGCAATTGGGTATTTTGCTTATTATTTAATTATATCCTTAATCAGTAAAAAATTTGCAATAACCAAATTGTCGTGTTTCTTAGTTAGAAGGATAGTTAAGAATGTATGCAAGATTTTCCAAATCAGAGTGACCTCCTGTTCTGATCTTATACTCGACACGTACATACCAAAAAATATATATTTAGATATATAATAATATATATATATAAATTCTGAAGTTAGTAGGTACCACCGAATTTTCCTTGTGAAATTCGCACCACCCGCCATAGATTTAACACAATGAAACTTACATAAAGGTAATATTATCTTGAAAATGTTTTTGGCCATTCAAAATAAAGAAACATAAAACAAACTCCTGATAATTTTTTTTTAATTTTTTCAGCTTACAGAATGTAAATATGATTGAAAAACAATGTTTTCATTTTTGTACTATTTAAAATAAAACTGGAAATTTAACGTAGCAAAAAATTTCCAGATTGCTTTTCATTTGATGAAAATATGTCTGGAAATAGTTTTTTTTCTAAAAATATATAAGGGAAAATAATTTTTTTTTTTTTTTTTAACGAAGGGAGGGGGGCAATCTATTTTATTTTTGTGAGATATGAAAAAGAGAACCTGGAAAAAAGAAACCTGGAAAAAACGATTTTTACTTTTTTTTATAAAGATAAGTGTATGAATACTATTTCATAGATTTGTATAAAATTCAAAGCGGTAGTTTTTGGTAGAAAAAAAATCATGAATTCTGAAAATAAAAAAGTGCTAACAAATATATTAGTTGATAACTTTTTTTATTTGCTTTTTATTAATATGTACTATATTCTATTGAATTGTCAGAAAAGGAAATTTTTAAGATTAATTTTTAAAGTTAAATCTTGTGTCCTT